>JAKGUB010000327.1:6012500-7212500 GCA_026261675.1 Hippocampus mohnikei
TGCATGCGTGTGCAGAAACTGATGCCAAAACCCAACAGACATGATGTTCTCAGGTGTTCACGAGATTTCTTTCTGGAGCGGGACATCCTCCTGATACACTGAGCAATTGTACATTCAGAATATGTATGTATGTATAATGCCCTCATAAATGTTGAGAATATTGTTTGGAAGACTTTGTCTCGATGGAAGATATGCGCTGTTTAACCAAATGGGAGTTTCAAATGTATTGTGACTACTGTCTTTTGAATTGGGCCGTGTCAGGCACAAGTATTATGTACAAACTAATAGTGGCAATGAGGCTTACCAGAAGGAAGTTATCCATCATGTAACTTGCATCACAAAAAAAATCTGAATGTATTTAAATGTTCAGGATTATTTTTGTAAAATTGGATACATTACAATATAACTTTTAATAACCAATCCTTAAAGTGTGTTGGGCTGCATTTGTTTAAAAAAAAACCAAACAAACAACAACAACAAAAATTAAAATCATCAAAAACATTCTGCATCTTCCCGACAGACATGTTGATTTACAATACTTGACTAGCAAAATGAACAAGGTATGCAGAAAGCCCATTCCCCAAAGACGAAGTGAAACACTGGTGAATTTGGATGTCAACATTCAACCCGTACTCTGTACCATAACATACCACAAAAACATTCTATAGCACATTTTTTTTTCATTTTACACATTCAATTTAAGAAACGGCCATGGGGGAATTTGCTTGATGTTGGAAATTGTTACCACAATGCTTCACGTGTAAAATTAAAGTTAATGAGGACATAACAATTTCTCAGTGCATATCCGAATAAATGTAAACGTATGAGAACCGCAACTTTTCATGAGTGATGGAGGGCAGGAAGAAGGGACTGATCCATTCAGAGATTGAGAAACAATTTCCGAGAAAGACTCAGCTGAAGGCATGCTGAATGGGCCTTTTTCCCCTGTGGAAAAGCATGGCAATTAGTGATGGGATTTTCGGCTCTTTTCGGTGATCCAGTTCATTTGGATCGGCTCAGTGATCCGTTTCTTTTTGGCTCTCAAACGGCTCTTTTAATTTTAGCTTTTCTTTTAAATATTTATGACAAATTTAGCATACATTTTGATAAATGACTTGGTGAACTAAATATTGCACTCTACTGACTGCAAATAGCAACAATTATCAAGAAAAGAAATGGCTTTTTACTTATTTTATTGAACATTAAAAAGGCTCCAAACAATAAACAAGCAACAAAATTAAACTTCAACCAACAACAATCAAACATGCTGCATCATAATATAAAAATAGTGAGTATTAACTGTAACAGCAGCAGTGAACAAAACAAACATAAATTAAATACTTCAACTTGGAACATTTTGCACAATCTACTCTCCACTACTTTGATCAAACGGGGGTAGACGGAAGCTCGGTATTTCCACCAGCTCAGTGGATCAGCTGCCCTTGAAATCTGTGGTTCTTCAAGATAATGTATGCCCTAATTTAGTGTTTTTGCACGCTTGGCTAATACTGTAAATTAAATTCATGTTGCTTGCCAAACGCCGTTGTGGTTTCCCGGACAGTAGGGGGCGATATGAAATAAAGACATCCAATTCACCAAAAAGAAGAATACGTACAAGCACAAGAACGGTACCACATCCGGTTCAATGAGCAAGTTTTTCCGCTGTCCACAAGCCCTGTTATCAGTGAGTAATTTTCAAATTTTAAACTGACTTCGCAGTGTATAGATGTAGACAATTGGGGAGAGTTATTACGACACGTTGCTCCTTTAACTTTGTTGTTGTGACTCAACGTAAAAAACAACGTCAGCAAAGGGGGAAGTGAGCGAGCACGGCGCCGACAAGTAGACCTCAGCTGTCAATCAAAAAGCAATCGCGAAGAGCGTTTGACTTGAATACTATTCTGTATGTTTTCCACACCAAAGCTGCTAGCAGCAGTGGAAGTGTGATGGCTTCACATCAGGGCGGCAGATTTGTTTCAAAACTATTCCCACAAATGCACCCCTGACTTTGTTCATTTACATTTTCGAAAGGAGGTTGCTCATTGTACTTTAGGTGTGGGGAGAGAGCCGCGAGTGGATCGCTCAAACAGACGCATTGCGAGTTTGGAAATGGACGGGTTGAAAGTAAAAGTCTGCCACTTTACGAATAATCACTCAAATTAAAAAGAAAAAAAAAAGAAACTACTTTTCTATGGACTACAGTGTGTGACTTTGCACGTTTGTTTTGTTTTTCTGCCTGACCAGATTAGTCAGATGACTGGGCCAAAGGCGCAGCTGCCAGGCTCGGAGGACATGCGGAAGCAACCTGCATTTGGACACGCGTGAGTACTGAGCTGTGTGGTGTGCTTGAAGAACTGATGTATGATGTCACGTTGCACCACAAGGTCAAGGTGAGTGCGTCTGTCTCTCACTCAACTTAAACTTCTGCTTCGTGTACTGCACAACAGTGTCAACTCCAAATAGACAACCCGAGCATCATCAAGCACTTCTGGAATATGTTTTCAAACCTTGAAGTGGACCGAGTTAGTCTATGTATGCATACATATATAATATATTCAACTTCAACGGACAGTTAGGACGGCTGAAAAAATCATTGGCACTGCCCTACCTACTCTTGAGGACTTGCACACTGCAAGAATCAAGACAAGGGCACGGAAAATCCTACTGGATCCCCCGCACCCTGCGCACCACCTTTTCCAGCTACTCCCCTCAGGCAGGCGCTACCGATCCATGCGCACCAAATCCAGCAGACACTTGAACAGCTTCTTCCCTCTAGCCATTAACTCCCTAAACAGTCACATCCACCACACCAGACACTTAAATGCGCTCAAGGACATCTGCACAATTGCACACTTCTTGTCCTACAAATACTGCTACTGGTCACTTTAAAATGCTTGAATGATTTTCTGCGCCAACTGTATAACTGTTATAGTATTGTATTCTACCACTGGTCACTTTAGCTCTGCTTGATACTTTGCACATTGTCTCACAGTTGTCACGGGGTGGTACCACCGCACTACGGTTCACTTACATTTCGAAATGTCCTTCCATACTTAATTTTTCCATACTTATTTGTCATGTCCTTGTTTATGATGATACTAATGCAGCGTGTTATACTGGAGACAAATTCCTTGTGTGTTCTACATACATCCAATAAAGATGATTCTGATATATACATACATATGACTAACTTGGCCCACTTCAATGTCATTTAAAAACTTGACCAGAAGAGTGTGATCATGTTAATGTGGAGGACACGGCTGTTAGTTTTTGTCTCAGTGAGAGAAGTCGGACGTGCTCATGTCCCCCTTGGTGTGTCATGAGATGTCAGTGACATCACGCATGAGCTGGTCAAGCACATGCTCCCATCTCAGCCCTGTCGTCAGTGTTTGTGTGCGTGCAACTTGAACTGGCCCACACAGAGATTGACTGGTCAAATGCTTTCACATTGTCATGTTCGCTTTTCTGTCCAATAAATTGTTCGACTTGAATCGGAGTCTTTGCCTTTCATGACTAAATCCATCCTCAACTCACTCGAAGCCTTTTCAAAGACTGACGTCTTGAGCTCAGACTTGCGCTTCAATCATATCAGACAGTCTTTTCACTGTTCCCGTTGCTCTCCACATGACTCAAAACTCCAGGAGTCAAGCTTTTGGATCATGTGAAACCGACGGGAACAGGGAAAAGACTGTCTGATGTCACCCAAGTGCAAGTCTGAGCTCAAGACTCAAGTGGGACTTTGAAAAAGTGCTGCAATGCACGCCCCAAACCACACCCAATTTGATGTCCACCAATTGTGGTGAGGCCTCTCATTTGCATTACCATAACCCAAATTTGCATAACCAACCCCACTTTCCAAATTCTGACCAATCAGATTGCTCTAGATTTGCATAACCACGCCCCAAATAGCCCACCAATCAGAGAACGCCTATTTTACATGGCCACTCCCCCTTTCCACCAATCACAGCATGTTATCGTCATGCTCCAACCACTTTCACAGCTATCAGCGAATCATCAGCCAAGCCACACCCACTTTCCTGGATTTTTCTGCCTGAAAAAAAAAATCCAGGAAAAAAACATTTTGGGGAAAAAATTGGAAAAAAGACAAAAAAACAGAAATTAATCATGTTAAAAAAATTTTCTTTTTAAAGTTAGATTGTGGTGATGTGTTTAAAAATGAGGTTGAGTTGAAGTGTTATTTGTAATCAAGCTTTATTTCTTTTGCAGAGTAGACAATCACAAAAGCAGAGGAAAAAGTTGCAAGTTGGATGGCAGTGTGCTTGTTGCTGGGCGGCGAAGTGGTCAGCTCTTGAGAAGAACGTGGGACAGGTGTGTTGACCTGAGAGGAAAGGCATCCATGAGTTACACGTAAGTCAATTTCTTGTGCAGACAAAGATGTGTTGGGCATGAAACTTACCAGGGAGATAGACTGTTGGGTCTTTCGAGAGCAGGAAGCCGATCATGTTTACTGCTGCCTGGGGGAGAAAAAAAAAGTAAAAAAAGTAATAATGATGGTGCATTGAACGAGTGTAAATGTCTCCTACTTTACAGGCTGGCCCAAAGGTTGACTTCAGCACCTTGCCAATAACCGGAAGAAGAGCAAAAAGTGTTGCCTGCAGGTCTGTGCTCGTAGGTGGACTCTGGTGGTGAGCAGGTGACTCCCTCTTGTGGCACGGAGGACCCAATAACAATCTTCCTTCAACTCTGAAAAGTGAAATGAGGCTTGTTGTGTTGGGTCTGTCTCAGTGACTTGTCTTCTTCTCTGATCAAAACAATGTTGTCCTTTCCTCTGATCAAAACAGGTTCTAGTTTTGTAGTTTTCTAGCGGATATTCCATGAATTGGACCCTATTAAAAATATTTGTTCCGTGTCTTTTGTGCTTTTTTCACTTTTAAATGATCCTGCGGGCCGGTTCCAGCCGTATGTTATACACCCATGATGAATAGTGAGGCGTTTCTAGCAAAAAAAACGACCATGTATAGTAAGGTGTTTTTAGACGGAAAAAAACGACCGTGTATAGTAAGGCTTCTTTAGCCCCAAAAAACGACCATGTATAGTAAGACATTTTTAGCCGAAAAAAAAGACCATGTATAGTAAGGCGTTTTTAGCCGAAAAAAACGACCATGTATAGTAAGGCATTTTTCAATGAAAAAAACGACCATGTATAGTAAGCCATTTTTAGCCGAAAAAAAAGAGCAGGTATAGTAAGGCGTTTTTAGCCAAAAAAACGACCAAGTATAGTAAGCCATTTTAGCGAAAAAAACGACCATGTATAGTAAGGCGTTTTAGCCAAAAAACGACCTTGTATAGTAAGGCCTTTTAGCCGGAAAAAACGACCATGTATAGTAAGGCGTTTTTAGCCGTGAAAAAAACGACCATGTATAGTAAGGCGTTTTTAGCCAAAAAAACGACCATGTATGGTAAGGCATTTTTAGCTGAAAAAAAACGACCATGTATAGTAAGGCGTTTTTAGCCGAAAAAAACGACCATGTATAGTGAGGCGTTTTTAGCCGAAAAAAACCGACCATGTATAGTAAGGCGTTTTTAGCCGAAAAAAACCGACCATGTTTGGTAAGGCATATTTAGCTAAAAAAAAACGACCATGTATAGTAAGGCGTTTTTAGCCGAAAAAAAACGACCATGTATAGTAAGGCGTTTTTAGCCAAAAAAACGACCAAGTATAGTAAGCCATTTTTAGCCGAAAAAAAACGACCATGTATAGTAAGGCGTTTTTAGCCAAAAAAAACGACCTTGTATAGTAAGGAGTTTTTAGCCAAAAAACGACCATGTATAGTAAGGCGTTTTTAGCCGTGAAAAAACGACCATGTATAGTAAGGTGCTTTTCGACGAAAAAAACGACCATGTATAGTAAGGCGTTTTTAGCGAAAAAACCAACCATGTATAGTAAGGCGTTTTTAGCGTGAAAAAACCACCATGTATAGTAAGGCGTTTTTAGCCGTGAAAAAAACGACCATGTATAGTGAGGTGTTTTTAGATGCAAAAAACATCCATGTATAGTAAGGCGTTTTCAGCGAAAAAAGCGACCATGTATAGCAAGGCGTTTTAGCGAAAAACGACCATGTATAGTAAGGTGTTTTCAGCGAAAAAACGACCATGTATAGTAAGGTGTTTTCGACGAAAAAAACGACCATGTATAGTAAGGCGTTTTTAGCCGAAAAAACCGACCATGTATAGTAAGGCGTTTTTAGACGAAAAAAACGACCATGTATAGTAAGGTGTTTTTCGACGAAAGAAACGACCATGTATAGTAAGGTGTTTTTCGACGAAAAAAACGACCATGTATAGTAAGGCGTTTTTAGCCGAAAAAAACGACCATGTATAGTAAGGCGTTTTTAGCCGAAAAAAAACGACCATGTATAGTAGCCATTTTTAGTCGAAAAAAAAGACCATGTATAGTAAGCCATTTTTAGCCGAAAAAAACGACCATGCATAGTCATCCGTTATGGGCCGAAAAAAAACACCATGTATAGTTGTTAGAATAGAAAATACAATGTTGTCATGTTTTAAAGTTTCTTCTTGTTACATGCTTGATTGACCTCGGAACGCTTGTGTTCAGAACATCTCGCACACAATGGAAGCATAGAGTCAGAGAGATCAAGAGACCGGAGCAGATGGTACCTGACCACATCATTAGTAGACACACCGGTGCCTGTTATCTTATAACTTGGAAAGGAAGATTTATCCTTGGACGGAAGGGAGTACTTGAGCACTCCATCATGAGAAAAGAGTTACGAGCCAAATTATAAGGAGGTACCCCTTGGAATGTACACATGTCCGGATGTTGGTGCGAGTACCAAGAGTGCTTTGTCTGAGGGGCGACAATGGGGCCGTTCAGAGGTGTGTCATGTTAATGAAGATGGGAGTGTTTTTCTGATATGTTTCTCGTAATTTGCATATACAATCAATAAAAGGGTCGGCAGAGGTTGCAGGGGTTGGGTGTCAGTTGGGAAGCTCACACTGAGTGGCTTCATCGAAAACTGCACCTCCTGCCGGCAGAGAAAGACGATCTGTTCCTGTGTTCGAGCCTTTGTCGAGCGTCCGAGAGAACATCTCTGACATTACTTGGGGCTCGTCCGGGATGGCAAAGCCTCCCCTGCGGCTGGCGGCCTGCGGCGACTGAACCAAATCGGTGCACCGTCGGAGCCTATTGGGACTTGAAGGCTCTTTTCTTGGGGCCAGGAGCGGGGCCGCCTGCCGGCGGGGCGCCAACGCCAATCCGGCGGACCTGGGCGAACTCGTTCACCAGGAAGGATTGGCGGAAAACTAAGGTCAGTCTGATTTGGCCCGGTGGCTCGGAAATGTTGGCGCCCGGTGGCTCGAGAAATGAGTACCAGCTTCCACACTAGTGGCAACCTGAACTGGATTGGTTTAGGCTGCGGTCACAGGGCTTAGCTCGGAAACGGAAATTGGCTCTCGGAACACAGGATCTGATCATTCCTGTGTGTGTGTTTGTGTGTGTGTGTTTGTGTTTGCGCGTGTTGGAGTGAATGTTGCGAGCTTGACGTGTGAGTGTCGCGCGGGCTGTTTCCTCTGTGTGTGCATTTGTCTGTTTGGGGTTACGATACCGTGCGGTGCCGTAACCCATGTAATATCAGTGGGATTGTAAACAGCAGACTGTCGTGGATGCCTTATGCAAGAAAATCCCACCCGTTGGGTTGAAGAGGATTTTACCACGACTGTGATTTTGACTTGCTGTCCCATTGATTAAATCCAGTTTTAGTGTCTGCCCTATGCGGTTGTAAACTGGACCAAATTGGGATTAAACACTAACAAAAAAAAAAAAAAGAGGAAGGAAGTTGCGAATATTGAACTTGAATAATTCGCTCCGGTTCGATAGTGATAGTGATTATTCAATTCGGCGCAGATGCGTAACATTTTGGTTTGAAAAAACATACTGGAGCAAGAGTGCGACTTCCTGTAAATTCCGTGAATACTTTTGGTTGTTGCTAGGCACCAACATGGATGCAAGGACATTCCTTGACTCCTTGCGATTAAACATGTCGCAACGGGCGACAGTGTGTCAAGATGAAGAAAAACGTTCGTCAAAAACAAGCGATTAGCTGGGATAGATGATGATGGACCGATACGGGTTGTGCAAGTAATTAATGTTTATTGCGCCGAGGAAACCAAAACACCAAAGTCCTCGGAAAAAAACAAACAAACATAGAAAGCCGTATGATTCCTCCAAATTCACTTCTGAGGAACAAAAACTTTTGAAAGAGGGTAGATGTTTTCGTTGTGGCGTAAAGGCCACGTAAAGCGACTATGCAGACTTAGACAGAATGAGGAGGCGAAAAAGAAAAAACAACAGACCTACAAGCGGCTTCGGGATCCTCAGATTTCAGGCAGTTTTAGGGGCCCGCATCAAAAAGCGACGACACCCTTGTTTCTGCTTTGGCGGGCGAAGTGTCGGAATGTGGTGAAGTCCAACAAGGACCGATCAAATCAAACTGCCCGAGTCTGGAGGTGCGAATTGGCGATAATGAATGAATGCTTGTCGGTGGCAAATACCAAATCGATAATGCAACGTAATTATATATATTTATTCATGAAGCAGGATAAATTTAGTCTGGCGGTGATGTTTATTGAACTATGTTTATCAAAATATGAGGGTTAAGCGAAAAGGTAAATAAAATACATATGAGTAATGATGATAATTCTGTATTCTGTATAATAAAAGGAGAGAGACCGATAATCATACTAGTGATGAATGGCATTCTGTTGGAATCCTTATGTGACATTGGCACATGTAGAACGTTTCTTATTAGAAAATAGACACTAAAGTGAAGTGAGCAGTGTAATGAGTAGTCAGAAATTGTTTTCTGATCTGGGCATGTTATTTGTGTTTTTCTCTTATAGCCTGTAATATTTGATATATATGATGATGTTTGACGGCCTCGATGAGGAGACAGAATGTAGGAAGAGGAGAAAAAAGGCGTTGAGGATTCCTCAGTCCCCAGAGAGAGGGGGCTGGGAGGATGGGGTGCTCTTTTTGAAAGTAGAAGTGTGAAGAGAATGATTGTTTTAGGTTCGAGTCAACTTGTATCCAGATGTGCTCTTTGCGTGCTGCAATTTCTCTCTTCTCAATCACAGGGGGGAGAGAAAAGCAGTCTTGACCGCTTTTCTGCATACACTTTGTTTTTGAAGCAGTTGTTGACGAAAGAGGAGAGGAACAGTCTCCGTTTCGACAGAGGATCAAAGATGTCATGCTGAAAATGCGCACATGTCTGCAACAGGCTAAGTTTGAAAGAACACAGAAGCTGAGATTTGTTCTCAGGTGGTGAGTATTGATGGTTCGGAAATTGAAGATGAGCTAAGTAGACAATGTTGGATTGAGTATGTTGAAAGTAAGCTTTGCATGTGCGTGTAAAGATTGAAAGAAATAAGCGGAAATAAGTAAAGCGAACACAAGGTTTAAAGAATAATGTGTAAGAATAAGGCAAGAGTTTGGAAATAAAAAAAAAGGGAGAATGAACAATGCCAATTGGAATGCAATTAAGGCTATACAGTATTGCGTTGAGTGGACGGCTTGTCCATTGCTGTCCACATTTGAAAGGAAAATGATTGATAAAGTAACAAGAACAAAGTTATGGTAATCAAGGCAGCACGGTTCCTCATCCACCGCATGGAGGAGGGAGCGTTGAATTCGATGCCACCCTCCACATAGACATGGCAAGAGAATTAGGAGCGTATGGCCAGCCTGCGGGTAGGAGGCCTGCACTCACCAGACACATGAAGAATGGGTCTTTATTTTTCACAATTGAAAAAACCCTATTGTAAGCTTTTAAGATATTGAATGAATTAATAAAATATATACACAGCGTTTGTTAACCGAGGGCACTCTAATCATTGTGTGAGCTCTGCAGGGACCCTCCATGCAGGTTGTAAACCGCATGAAAAAAGGGGGCACAATCAAGCAATTCCGCAGCCCCACCCAATTCCACTGTGCGTTGAGCTCCTCAGTTTTGCCCAAGACAAGTTATTGACAATTGATAATGTTGGGAAAAATGCAAAGGAAAGAATGACTGAATAAATAAAATAGTATTTTCGAACTGATGACTGCAATACTACTGTGGGATCAGGGACTGAGGCTTTATGAACTTGATTCAATTATTGACTTACTTGATGGCTATTGTTGATCTGTGGCCACCAATTTCGATTTGTGTAGTACAAACTGATGCTTGAAATATGATGGCTAATTCTCCCGCTTTTCCCCACCTTAGATGGCGAGAATTGGCGAATTTATTTCTTATTTTATATGCAGCAATCCCGAATCAAAAGCCAAGACAGTGACTGAGAAATGATCGAGGCTACACAATAACTGACTGAACTTCCAAGAGGCCAAGGGTCTCCACTAATGAATTAAAAAAAAAAAAAAAAAAAAAAGCAGAAAATTGAGAAATCTAATCGAATATGAATCAGTGTCTCTGTACAGACTCCATCATGGCTGACCCTACCCCACCCAAGCTCCAGGCCCACTGGGAGGCAAGACAGCATAGCTGTGGAGGGAGTTAGGAGGGGATGTGGGCCAGTGCGGGGGTCATCAGGGACCAAGCTGACTCAACCCAACTCAACTCAACTGTATTCATAGACTCCTCCGCTGTGATGAGATCAAACGGACATTGTAATACCTGCGCTGCCTCCACAAAGACTGTCCACTGACAAGCCACACCACCCACACATGGATGAGGCCCAACTGCCACATGGGTACTCTGACGCCCCAACAACGGGGGTCACCACTGGCCTGACCGAAAGATTGTCTGCTGAACTGAACATGCTGGATCGCAACTTGCTCGTCAAAGTCAAAAGTCTGCTCAGATGACTGAATGTCACACTGCCGAACGAACAATTCTCACAGCCAACACAAAGCTGACTGTTGCTAACGTCAGTAGATGATCCACCACCGAACTCTGTGTCCAGTGTCAGCCTTGGGCCTCCATGGTTCTTCCCGTACTGCCCTACAGTCCCGAATGACCCCTACCCACTGCACAATGCTTTTGACACACTAGAGAACAAAAAAAATTATTGCATGGCCTGGTTGGTTGAAACACAAGGCAATTTATTTAATGTTCCCTATTCCTCAATTGTCATAGGTTCAGAGGAGGGTGTGCCAGCCGGAGTGGACCTGTCAGAGGATCTCATTGACTGGTATCATATTGCATGGCCGCAAAACACATTTTTCTCGCATCAAGTCCTACTCATCTAGCTGAGGAATTGAAACCAATGGTAAAGAGGGTAGGCACGTTCTCAATTGGAAATTGTTTGAAATTCCTAACGTAATGTGTTTGCCGTCTACTCAAATGAATGAAAATGTTTTTTACACACATTTTTTGAAAATTGTTTTCGCATACATTTTTTTGAAAAATCGTTTTTGCATACATTTTCCGTGGTGGTTTAGACCAACACATTTTTATTGAGTATTTCTCATTCACTCGTCTTGGTGGTAAAGTACTTAATGTGTTACTAGTTAATGTGTTTCCAAATCTTTTTTTTTTTTTTTTAGTTAAGTGGCTGCGCATATTTGCCCAACCTCCAAACGGCGTTGTAATCATTCAGTACACTGATAATCTTCTTGCGACACCTTTTGAGGTTTGCTCTTCAGAAGCCACTCGGTGGCTTGTTTAACTTTTTAGCGGTTTCAAGCGGAAAGGTAAAATTATAATGTGCGCGCGCCGTTATATTTTGGGAGAGTTGCACAGCAATGTCGGCTTTTCTCGTGCGGCCTGATTGTTTCAAGCTGCTATGCTTGGATATTTTTGACGAAAAAACTCTATTTCTACTGTTATTTTCAGGAAAGAGAGGGGAAAGTGGATGACGGATTTTGACCTACGTCAGCATGCAATTGGACCCATATCAATCATGAGCGATTCAGCATGCGTCGGACGTATGGCAGCATTCAGCAAATTTTACAAAAAGTTGATCACATTGTATTAGACGGTCCCTTAAGCGGTCCCTACTTGTCACAGTGGCTGCATTTGTCTGTTCGAAAGTGTTTACTATGTCAATAGAATGAACTGAGAAATTAGACAGGACCATAAATAAACCCGATCTGACATGCGAATCAGAAGGGATCAGTGGGGCAGATGGAATGGTTGAAGGCTAACCTCAACAACTCGTTGCTGCGCTGGCCGTTTCCCCTTAAAAAAATAAATAAATAAGTAAATAAAATAAAACGGGGAATAAACTCAGAGATGGCTAGTATGCCATGCTAATATTTAAACCAGACTATAAGCGAATTCACAGACAGTTGCCGTTTTAGACATCCAATAGAAAAGCTGATTTCTACTCATTTGGTAGTAGTTGTGATGGCCATCCATCTAAACAATTACAGGTCCAAGAAACTTAAAAATTAGGAGAGCTGGTAGCAGTTCTGAGGACACTAGAGAGGGCATAGTCGTTGGAGGATAACACCTACATTGATTCAGCCGATGTGGTTAGGATAATTTTACGGATTTACAATTTTAGAGGCAAAAATGGAAGAATGCACGTTTTCCACCCTAACCACCTTCTTGCAGACCAGGAGAGGGCATCTTCTAAAGAGGAGAACTTCAGATGGAGTGGCCAGGAATGAGACTGGTTTGTATCAACTACTAAATTGAAGATTCCAATTTGGGAGGCATGGGTTTTTCATCTGCAACTCAAGGTAAGCTCGAACCAACGAATCAGAGGCTTGGGCTTGAATCGAAAATGTTCTATGGTGGTGACCTTGGTATAATTTGGATGAGGCGCTGCAAATTGCGCTGCTCACCGTGAGGTCCACTGTTAATTCCGCCACAGGTTTCACACCTTTTAAGATGGAAGGTGACTAGGAGTTCCCGTTCCATGGCAATCCATGGACCGGGCGCTCTTCAACAAATGATTCCGCATTAAGTAGACAAAGACTCATTGATTGTTCTCATCCCTCATTTTCAGGAGCAGACTAGACCCGGTGTGAGCATCTCGGATGTGCCGGTCGCGAAACCATAGACGACCTAAAGCGGAAGTGGCACCAGCCGAGATGGATGGGACCCAACAAAGTGCCGTCCGTCCGAGAGGAAGCACAGCCCAGGAGCATCTCCAACTTCAAAGTGAAATTCGGAAGGACGACTGGATGTGAAACCAAGGCAACGTTATCAGGGGCCATAGCGACGCCAGACCCATGGGAGAGAACCAGCACCCAAGTTCAAGTGCGCCCGCGCGCACCGTCGAAAGACCACAGTAGGAGAGAGGGCTTTCTGTGGTAAACACAACCCTCTCAGGAAAATGGAGCACAGCCCAGGAAGGGCAGTCAAATGTTGCCTATGCATCATCATCATCAAGGGGGCTAAATTCAGTCCCGATGGGTACAGAGGCCTACAAATTGAATAAATTGTCACATGAGGCCCAACGCCACGAGGCAGGGGACATCGAACGCACAGGATGAAGAGACATTGCGATCCTTGTTAAAAGAAGATAACGGTCTAGTAAAATTTAGTCTCACTGCAAGAACTATTGGCATCACACTCCCACATGAACATCTGTTTAAACTCGTAAAACATAGAATGAAGTGTGTTGTTTGTATCTCCCTCTCCCTTGAATGATTAATAGCGCCCCAGTATGTTCTTTTGTGACCCCCATCAAGTTCTTCCGGGAAGTAATTTCTGTCTGGACCTTGCCATCATGCGAAGATCGAATTGCTTCAACCTTCCTTTGTTTCAGATTTTTATATAAGGGGCAGAAATGCCCACCTTTCGTGATTGTATTATTCCTACATTAACATGAGTAGGTAGTGTTTGTTCCCCCTGACGAGAAGAAAAAAAAAAAAAAAGGGGGGGGTGTGACTGTTCTACTTGTTTGTGAGCTAAGCTTAATAATGTTATGTCTAACCATTATGACCGTCCAAATAGTTGTTCCAGTCCTATGACGAGAATTCAACACTTAAAGTTGAGCAGAGCACACACGTGGATTTACATATTTTTCAGAAAAAACTTTTTCATAGTATGTTATTGTTGACATGTCTTCAAAATTAGTTGAACTGTACCCAAGTACCCGTGATGTTTCGGAAACTGTTGTGAAAGCAGTATGTGAGCATAACGCCAACGTTAGGTAGTCCGTAATTAGAAGCGACAATGGGAACACGTTTTGTGAATGTTTGATGTTTCGGGTTTATTTTTAGATTTTATTCTTATACATTTATTGAAAAAAAAATGGTCTATATATCTTAGTTTCCCATTTTATGCTTGGCTATTGCGGGAGAAAGGGTTTCTGTCCTGCATTTTATCCCTATATACACAATATATACTATTATACTACGATATGCACTCCTTTGGGTTTTCAGGACAGTTTTCTCCCTACTCACGCAATCGCTGTTGAATTGATGTTTGATGTTACTTTAAAACTTGTCAAGAGGACGGAATGTTAGAATAGAAAATACAATGTTGTCATGTTTTAAAGTTTCTTCTTGTTACATGCTTGATTGACCTCAGGAACGCTTGTGTTCAGAACATCTCGCACACAATGGAAGCATAGAGTCAGAGAGATCAAGAGACCGGAGCAGATGGTACCTGACCACATCATTAGTAGACACACCGGTGCCTGTTATCTTATAACTTGGAAAGGAAGATTTATCCTTGGACGGAAGGGAGTACTTGAGCACTCCATCATGAGAAAAGAGTTACGAGCCAAATTATAAGGAGGTACCCCTTGGAATGTACACATGTCCGGATGTTGGTGCAGTACCAAGAGTGCTTTGTCTGAGGGCGACAATGGGGCCGTTCAGAGGTGTGTCATGTTAATGAAGATGGGAGTGTTTTTCTGATATGTTTCTCGTAATTTGCATATACAATCAATAAAAGGGTCGGCAGAGGTTGCAGGGGTTGGGTGTCAGTTGGGAAGCTCACACTGAGTGGCTTCATCGAAAACTGCACCTCCTGCCGGCAGAGAAAGACGATCTGTTCCTGTGTTCGAGCCTTTGTCGAGCGTCCGAGAGAACATCTCTGACATTACTCTCTGACAATAGTAAGCCATTTTTAGCCGAAAAAAAAGACCATGCATAGTAAGGCGTTTCTAGCCGGAAAAAAACGACCATGTATAGTAAGGCGTTTTTAGCCATAAAAAACGACCATGTATAGTAAGGCGTTGTTAGCCGTGAAAAAACGACCATGTATAGTAAGGCGTTGTTAGCCGTGAAAAAAACGACCATGTATAGTAAGGCGTTTTTAGCCGAAAAAAACGACCATGTATAGTGAGGCGTTTTTAGCCGAAAAAAAACGGCCATGTATAGCAAGGCGTTTTTAGCCGAAAAAAACGACCATGTTTGGTAAGGCATTTTTAGCTAAAAAAAACCGACCATGTATATATAGTAAGGCGTTTTTAGCCGAAAAAAACGACCTTGTATAGTAAGGAGTTTTAGCCCAAAAGCGACCATGTATAGTAAGGTGTTTTTAAACGAAAAAGCGACCATGTATAGTAAGGTGTTTTTACGAAAAAAGCGACCATGTATAGTAAGGCGTTTTAGCCATAAAAACGACCATGTATAGTAAGGCGTTTTAGCGAAAAAGCGACCATGTATAGTAAGGCGTTGTTAGCCGTGAAAAAGCGACCATGTATAGTAAGGCGTTTTTAGCGAAAAAAAACGACCATGTATAGTGAAGCGTTTTTAGCGAAAAAACGACCATGTATAGTAAGGCGTTTTAGCGAAAAAACCGACCATGTATAGTAAGGCGTTTTTAGGCGAAAAAGCGACCATGTATAGTAAGGTGTTTTTCGGCGAAAAACGACCATGTATAGTAAGGTGTTTTAACGAAAAAAAACGACCATGTATAGTAAGGCGTTTTTAGCGAAAAAACCGACCATGTATAGTAAGGCGTTTTAGCGAAAAAAACGACCATGTATAGTAGCCATTTTTAGTGAAAAAAAGACCATGTATAGTAAGCCATTTTAGCGAAAAAACGACCATGCATAGTCATCCGTTATGGGCCGAGAAAAAACACCATGTATAGTAAGCCATTTTTAGCCGAAAAAAAAGACCATGCATAGTAAGGCGTTTCTAGCCGGAAAAAAACGACCATGTATAGTAAGGCGTTTTTAGCCAAAAAAACGACCATGTATAGTAAGGCGTTGTTAGCCGTGAAAAAAACGACCATGTATAGTAAGGCGTTGTTAGCCGTGAAAAAAACGACCATGTATAGTAAGGCGTTTTTAGCGAAAAAACGACCATGTATAGTGAGGCGTTTTAGCGAAAAACGACCATGTATAGCAAGGCGTTTTTAGCGAAAAAACGACCATGTTTGGTAAGGCATTTTTAGCTAAAAAAAACCGACCATGTATATATAGTAAGGCGTTTTTAGCCGAAAAAAAACGACCTTGTATAGTAAGGAGTTTTTAGCCCAAAAAACGACCATGTATAGTAAGGTGTTTTTCGACGAAAAAAACGACCATGTATAGTAAGGTGTTTTTCGACGAAAAAAACGACCATGTATAGTAAGGCGTTTTTAGCCATAAAAAACGACCATGTATGGTAAGGCATTTTTAGCTGAAAAAAACGACCATGTATAGTAAGGCGTTTTTAGCCGAAAAAAAACGACCATGTATAGTAAGGCGTTTTTAGCCGAAAAAAACGACCATGTATAGTAAGGCATTTTTCAATGAAAAAAACGACCATGTATAGTAAGCCATTTTTAGCCGAAAAAAAAGAGCAGGTATAGTAAGCCATTTTTAGCCGAAAAAAAAGACCATGCATAGTAAGGCGTTTCTAGCGGAAAAAACGACCATGTATAGTAAGGCGTTTTTAGCCATAAAAAACGA
Source organism: Hippocampus mohnikei (assembly GCA_026261675.1). Taxonomy (NCBI): domain Eukaryota; kingdom Metazoa; phylum Chordata; class Actinopteri; order Syngnathiformes; family Syngnathidae; genus Hippocampus; species Hippocampus mohnikei. Next base: position 6,029,286 of record JAKGUB010000327.1, read on the forward strand.
CCATGTATAGTAAGGCGTTGTTAGCCGTGAAAAAGCGACCATGTATAGTAAGGCGTTTTAGCGAAAAAACGACCATGTATAGTGAGCGTTTTTAGCGAAAAAACGACCATGTATAGTAAGGCGTTTTAGCCAAAAGCGACCAAGTATAGTAAGCCGTTTTTAGCGAAAAAACGACCATGTATAGTAAGGCGTTTTAGCCAAAAAACGACCTTGTATAGTAAGGAGTTTTAGCCAAAAACGACCATGTATAGTAAGGTGTTTTTAGCTGAAAAAAGCGACCATGTATAGTAAGGTGTTTTAAATGAAAAAAGCGACCATGTATAGTAAGGCGTTTTTAGCCATAAAAACGACCATGTATGGTAAGGCATTTTTAGCTGAAAAAAAAACGACCATGTATAGTAAGGCGTTGTTAGCCGTGAAAAAAACGACCATGTATAGTAAGGCGTTTTTAGCCGAAAAAAACGACCATGTATAGTGAGGCGTTTTTAGCCGAAAAAAAACGACCATGTATAGTAAGGCGTTTTTAGCCGAAAAAAACGACCATGTATGGTAAGGCATTTTTAGCTAAAAAAAAACGACCATGTATAGTAAGGCGTTTTTAGCCGAAAAAAAACGACCATGTATAGTAAGGCGTTTTTAGCCGAAAAAAAACCGACCATGTATAGTAAGGCGTTGTTAGCCGTGAAAAAAACGACCATGTATAGTAAGGCGTTTTTAGCCGAAAAAAACCCGACCATGTATAGTAAGGCGTTGTTAGCCGTGAAAAAAACGACCATGTATATAGTAAGGCGTTTTTAGCTGAAAAAAACGACCAGGTACAGTAAGACGTTTTTCAACGAAAAAAACGACCATGTATAGTAAGGCGTTTTTAGCCGAAAAAAACGACCATGTATGGTAAGGCATTTTTAGCTGAAAAAAAACGACCACGTATAGTAAGGCGTTGTTAGCCGTGAAAAAAATGACCATGTGTAGTAAGGCGTTTTTAGACGAAAAAAACGACCACGTATAGTATGGCGTTTTTCGACGAAAAAAAACAACCATGTATAGTAAGGCGTTTTTAGCCGTGAAAAAAACCACCATGTATAGTAAGGCGTTTTTAGCCGTGAAAAAAACGACCATGTATAGTGAGGTGTTTTTAGATGCAAAAAACATCCATGTATAGTAAGGCGTTTTTAAACGAAAAAAACGACCATGTATAGTAAGGCGTTTTTAGCGAAAAAAAACGACCACGTATAGTAAGGCGTTTTAGCCGAAAAAAATGTCCACGTATAGTAAGGCGTTTTTAGCCCAAAAAAACGACCATGTCTTGTAAGGCGTTTTTAGCCAAAAAAAAACGACCATGTATAGTAAGGCGTTTTTAGCTGAAAAAAACGACCATCTATATAGTAAGGGGTTTTTAGCCGAAAAAAACGACCATGTATAGTAAAGCGTTTTTAGCCCAAAAAAACGACCATGTATTGTAAGCCATTTTTAGCCGAAAAAAACGACCATGTATAGGAAGGTGTTTTTAGCTAAAAAAAACGACCATGTATAGTAAGGCGTTTTTAGCCGTGAAAAAAACGACCATGTATAGTAAGGTGTTTTTCGAAGAAAAAAACGACCATGTATAATAAGGCGCTTTTAGCCGAAAAAAACGACCATGTATAGTAAGGCGTTTTTAGCCGAAAAAAAACGACCATGTATAGTAAGGCGTTGTTAGCCGTGAAAAAAACGACCATGTATAGTAAGGCATTTTTAGCTGAAAAAAACGACCATGTACAGTAAGGCGTTTTTCAACGAAAAAAATGACCATGTATAGTAAGGCGTTTTTAGCCGGAAAAAACGACCATGTATGGTAAGGCATTTTTAGCCGAAAAAAAAGACCATGTACAGTAAGGCATTTTTAGCCGTGAAAAAAACAACCATGTATAGTAAGGCGTTTTTAGCCGAAAAAAACGACCACGTATAGTAAGGCGTTTTTAGCCGAAAAAAACGACCATGTATGGTAAGGCATTTTTAGCTGAAAAAAAACGACCATGTATAGTAAGGTGTTTTTATCCGAAAAAAAACATCCATGTATAGTAAGACGTTTTTAGCCGAAAAAAACACCCATGTCTTGTAAGGCGTTTTTAACTGAAAAAAACGACCATGTACAGTAAGGCGTTTTTCAACGAAAAAAATGACCATGTATAGTAAGGCGTTTTTAGCCGAAATAAACGACCATGTATAGTAAGCCATTTTTAGCCGAAAAAAACGACCATGCATAGTCATCCGTTATGGGCCGAAAAAAAACACCATGTATAGTAAGCCATTTTTAGCCGAAAAAAAAGACCATGTATAGTAAGGCGTTTCTAGCCGGAAAAAAACGACCATGTATAGTAAGGTGTTTTTAGCCGTGAAAAAAACGACCATGTATAGTAAGGTGTTTTTAGCTGAAAAAAACGACCATGTATAGTAAGGCGTTTTTAGCCAAAAAAAACGACCATGTATAGTCATCCGTTATGGGCTGAAAAAAACGACCATGTATAGTAGCCATTTTTAGCCGAAAAAAAAGACCATGTATAGTAAGCCATTTTTAGCCGAAAAAAACGACCATGTATAGTAAGGCGTTTTTAGCCGTGAAAAAAATGACCATGTATGGTAAGGCATTTTTAGCTGAAAAAAAACGACCATGTATAGTAAGGCGTTTTTAGCCGAAAAAAAAACGACCATGTATAGTAAGGCGTTGTTAGCCGTGAAAAAAATGACCATGTATATAGTAAGGCGTTTTTAGCTGAAAAAAACGACCAGGTATAGTAAGACGTTTTTCAACGAAAAAAACGACCATGTATAGTAAGGCGTTTTTAGCCGAAAAAAACGACCATGTATGGTAAGGCGTTGTTAGCCGTGAAAAAAAAGAACCATGTGTAGTAGGGCGTTTTTAGACGAAAAAAACCAACCATGTATAGTAAGGCGTTTTTAGCCGTGAAAAAAACAACCATGTATAGTGAGGTGTTTTTAGATGCAAAAAACATCCATGTATAGTAAGGCGTTTTTCAACGAAAAAAACGACCATGTATAGTAAGGCGTTTTTAGACGAAAAAAACGACCACGTATAGTAAGGCGTTTTTAGCCGAAAAAAATGTCCACGTATAGTAAGGCGTTTTTAGCCCAAAAAAACGACCATGTATTGTAAGGCGTTTTTAGCCAAAAAAAAACGACCATGTATAGTAAGGCGTTTTTAGCTGAAAAAAACGACCATCTATATAGTAAGGGGTTTTTAGCCGAAAAAAACGACCATGTATAGGAAAGCGTTTTTAGCCCAAAAAAACGACCATGTATTGTAAGCCATTTTTAGCCGAAAAAAACGACCATGTATAGTAAGGTGTTTTTAGCTAAAAAAAACGACCATGTATAGTAAGGAGTTTTTAGCCAAAAAAACGACCATGTATAGTAAGGCGTTTTTAGCCAAAAAAAACCGACCTTGTATAGTAAGGAGTTTTTAGCCAAAAAAACGACCATGTATAGTAAGGCCTTTTTAGCCGAAAAAAACGACCATGTATAGTAAGGCGTTTTTTGCCGGAAAAAAAACGACCATGTATAGTCAGGTGTTTTTAGCCGAAAAAAACGACCATGTATGGTAAGGCGTTTTTAGCCGTGAAAAAAACGACCATGTATACAGTAGTAAGGTGTTTTTCGACGAAAAAAACGACCATGTATAGTAAGGTGTTTTTCCAAGAAAAAACGACCATGTATAATAAGGCGCTTTTAGCCGAAAAAAACGACCATGTATAGTAAGGCATTTTTAGCTGAAAAAAACGACCATGTACAGTAAGGCGTTTTTCAATGAAAAAAATGACCATGTATAGTAAGGCGTTTTTAGCCGGAAAAAACGACCATGTATGGTAAGGCGTTTTTAGCCGAAAAAAAACCGACCATGTATAGTAAGGCGTTGTTAGCCGTGAAAAAAACGACCATGTATAGTAAGGCGTTTTTAGCCGAAAAAAACGACCATGTATAGTAAGGCGTTTTAGCGAAAAAGCGACCATGTATAGTAAGGCCTTTTAGCGAAAAAACGACCATGTATAGTAAGGCGTTTTTAGCGTGAAAAAAACGACCATGTATACAGTAGTAAGGTGTTTTTCGACGAAAAAAACGACCATGTATAGTAAGGTGTTTTTCCAAGAAAAAAACGACCATGTATAATAAGGCGCTTTTAGCCGAAAAAAACGACCATGTATAGTAAGGCATTTTTAGCTGAAAAAAACGACCATGTACAGTAAGGCGTTTTTCAACGAAAAAAATAACCATGTATAGTAAGGCATTTTTAGCCGAAAAAAAAGACCATGTACAGTAAGGCGTTTTTAGCCGAAAAAAAACCGACCATGTATAGTAAGGCGTTTTTAGCCGAAAAAAACGACCATGTATAGTAAGGCGTTTTTAGCCGAGAAAAAACGACCATGTATAGTAAGGCCTTTTTAGCCGAAAAAAACGACCATGTATAGTAAGGCGTTTTTTGCCGGAAAAAAAACGACCATGTATAGTCAGGTGTTTTTAGCCGAAAAAACGACCATGTATGGTAAGGCATTTTTAGCTGAAAAAAAACGACCATGTATAGTAAGGTGTTTTTATCCGAAAAAAAACATCCATGTATTGTAAGGCGTTTTTAGCTGAAAAAAACGACCATGTACAGTAAGGCGTTTTTCAACGAAAAAAATGACCATGTATAGTAAGGCGTTTTTAGCCGAAATAAACGACCATGTATAGTAAGCCATTTTTGGCCGAAAAAAAAGACCATGTATAGTCATCCGTTATCGGCTGAAAAAAACAACCATGTATAGTAGCCATTTTTAGCTGAAAAAAAAGACCATGTATAGTAAGCCATTTTTCGCCGAAAAAAACCACCATGTATAGTAAGGCGTTTTTAGCCGAAAAAAACGACCATGTATAGTAAGGCGTTTTTAGCCAAAAAAAACGACCTTGTATAGTAAGTTTTTAGCCAAAAAAACGACCATGTATAGTAAGGCGTTTTTAGCCGTGAAAAAAACGACCATGTATAGTAAGGTGCTTTTCGACGAAAAAAACGACCATGTATAGCAAGGCGTTTTTAGCCGAAAAAAAACGACCATGTATAGTAAGGCGTTTTTAGCTGAAAAAAACGACCATGTATGGTAAGGCATTTTGAGCTAAAAAAAAACGACCATGTATAGTAAGGCATTTTTAGCTGAAAAAAAACGACCATGTATAGTAAGGTGTTTTTATCCGAAAAAAAACATCCATGTATAGTAAGACGTTTTTAGCCGAAAAAAACACCCATGTATTGTAAGGCGTTTTTAGCTGAAAAAAACGACCATGTACAGTAAGGCGTTTTTCAACGAAAAAAATTACCATGTATAATATGGCGTTTTTAGCCGAAATAAACGACCATGTATAGTAAGCCATTTTTGGCCGAAAAAAAAGACCATGTATAGTCATCCGTTATGGGCTGAAAAAAACAACCATGTATAGTAGCCATTTTTAGCTGAAAAAAAAGACCATGTATAGTAAGCCATTTTTCGCCGAAAAAAACCACCATGTATAGTAAGGCGTTTTTAGCCGGAAAAAACGACCATGTATGGTAAGGCATTTTTATCCGAAAAAAAAGACCATGTACAGTAAGGCGTTTTTAGCCGAAAAAAAACCGACCATGTATAGTAAGGCGTTGTTAGCCGTGAAAAAAACCACCATGTATAGTAAGGCGTTTTTAGCCGAAAAAAACGACCATGTATAGTAAGGCGTTTTAGCCGAAAAAAACGACCATGTATAGTAAGGCCTTTTTAGCCGAAAAAAACGACCATGTATAGTAAGGCGTTTTTAGCCGGAAAAAAACGACCATGTATAGTAAGGCATTGTTAGCCGTGAAAAAAACGACCATGTATAGTAAGGCGTTTTTAGCCGAAAAAAACGACCATGTATAGTAAGGCGTTTTTAGCCAAAAAAACGACCTTGTATAGTAAGTTTTTAGCCAAAAAAACGACCATTTATAGTAAGGCGTTTTTAGCTGAAAAAAACGACCATGTATAGTAAGGCGTTTTTAGCCAAAAAAAACGACCTTGTATAGTAAGTTTTTAGCCAAAAAAACGACCATGTATAGTAAGGCCTTTTTAGCCGAAAAAAACGACCATGTATAGTAAGGCGTTTTTAGCCGGAAAAAAACGACCATGTATAGTAAGGCATTGTTAGCCGTGAAAAAAACGACCATGTATAGTAAGGCGTTTTTAGCCGAAAAAAACGACCATGTATAGTAAGGCGTTTTTAGCCAAAAAAAACGACCTTGTATAGTAAGTTTTAGCCAAAAAACGACCATGTATAGTAAGGCGTTTTAGCCGAAAAAGCGACCATGTATAGTAAGGCATTGTTAGCGTGAAAAAGCGACCATGTATAGTAAGGCGTTTTTAGCGAAAAAACGACCATGTATAGTAAGGCGTTTTTAGCCAAAAAACGACCATGTATAGTAAGGCCTTTTAGCGAAAAAACGACCATGTATAGTAAGGCGTTTTTAGCGAAAAAACGACCATGTATAGTAAGGCGTTTTTAGCGAAAAAACGACCATGTATAGTAAGGCATTTTGAGCTAAAAAAGCGACCATGTATAGTAAGGCGTTTTAGCGAAAAAACCGACCATGTATAGTAAGGCGTTTTCAGTCGTGAAAAAACGACCATGTATAGTAAGGCGTTTTTAGCGAAAAAGCGACCATGTATAGTAAGGCGTTTTTAGCGAAAAAACGACCATGTATAGTAAGGCGTTTTTAGCGAAAAAAGCGACCATGTATAGTAAGGCGTTTTTAGCGAAAAAACGACCATGTATAGTAAGGCGTTTTAGCGAAAAAAGGACCATGTATAGTAAGGCGTTTTTAACTGAAAAAAACGACCATGTATAGTAAGGCGTTTTTAGACGAAAAAAACGACCACGTAAAGTAAGGCGTTTTTAGCCAAAAAGCGACCATGTATTATTAAGGCGTTTTTAGCCAAAAAATCGACCATGTATAGTAAGGCGTTTTTAGCCAAAAAAACGACCTTGTATAGTAAGGAGTTTTTAGCCAAAAAAACGACCATGTATAGTAAGGCGTTTTTAGCCGTGAAAAAAACAACCATGTATAGTAAGGTGCTTTTAGCGAAAAAAACGACCATGTATAGCAAGGCGTTTTTAGCCGAAAAAAAACGACCATGTATAGTAAGGCATTGTTAGCCGAAAAAAACGACCATGTATGGTAAGGCATTTTGAGCTAAAAAAAAACGACCATGTATAGTAAGGCGTTTTTAGCCGAAAAAAACCCGACCATGTATAGTAAGGCGTTGTCAGTCGTGAAAAAAACGACCATGTATAGTAAGGCGTTTTTAGCCGAAAAAAACGACCATGTATAGTAAGGCCTTTTTAGCCGGAAAAAACGACCATGTATAGTAAGGCGTTTTTAGCCTGAAAAAAACGACCATGTATAGTAAGGCATTGTTAGCCGTAAAAAAACGACCATGTATAGTAAGGCGTTTTTAGCGAAAAAACGACCATGTATAGTAAGGCGTTTTTAGCCAAAAAAAAACGACCATGTATAGTAAGGCGTTTTTAGCCGAAAAAAACGACCATGTATGGTAAGGCATTTTGAGCTAAAAAAAAACGACCATGTATAGTAAGGCGTTTTTAGCCGAAAAAACGACCATGTATAGTAAGGCGTTGTCAGTCGTGAAAAAAACGACCATGTATAGTAAGGCGTTTTTAGCCGAAAAAAACGACCATGTATAGTAAGGCGTTTTTAGCCGAAAAAACGACCATGTATAGTAAGGCGTTTTTAGCCGGAAAAAACGACCATGTATAGTAAGGCATTTTTAGCTGAAAAAAAACGACCATGTATAGTAAGGCGTTTTTCAACGAAAAAAAACGACCATGTATAGTAAGGCGTTTTTAGCCGAAAAAAAGGACCATGTATAGTAAGGCGTTTTAGCCAAAAAAACGACCATGTATAGTAAGTTTTAGCCAAAAAAACGACCATGTATAGTAAGGCGTTTTTAGCCGTGAAAAAAACGACCATGTATAGTAAGGTGCTTTTCGACGAAAAAAACGACCATGTATAGTAAGGCGTTTTAGCGAAAAAAACGACCATGTATAGTAAGGCGTTTTTAGCTGAAAAAACGACCATGTATAGTAAGGCATTTTGAGCTAAAAAAACGACCATGTATAGTAAGGCATTTTTAGCTGAAAAAAACGACCATGTATAGTAAGGTGTTTTATCCGAAAAAAACGACCATGTATAGTAAGGCGTTTTTAGCGAAAAAACGACCCATGTATAGTAAGGCGTTTTAGCTGAAAAAAACGACCATGTATAGTAAGGCGTTTTCAGCGAAAAAACGACCATGTATAATAAGGCGTTTTTAGCGAAAAAACGACCATGTATAGTAAGCCATTTTAGCGAAAAAAGACCATGTATAGTCATCCGTTTTGGGCTGAAAAAACAACCATGTATAGTAGCCATTTTTAGCTGAAAAAAAGACCATGTATAGTAAGCCATTTTTAGCGAAAAAACCACCATGTATAGTAAGGCGTTTTTAGCGGAAAAACGACCATGTATAGTAAGGCATTTTATCCGAAAAAAAGACCATGTATAGTAAGGCGTTTTTAGCGAAAAAAACGACCATGTATAGTAAGGCGTTGTTAGCCGTGAAAAAAACGACCATGTATAGTAAGGCGTTTTTAGCCGAAAAAAAACCGACCATGTATAGTAAGGCGTTTTTAGCGAAAAAACGACCATGTATAGTAAGGCCTTTTAGCGAAAAAACGACCATGTATAGTAAGGCGTTTTTAGCCGGAAAAAACGACCATGTATAGTAAGGCATTGTTAGCCGTGAAAAAGCGACCATGTATAGTAAGGCGTTTTTAGCGAAAAAACGACCATGTATAGTAAGGCGTTTTAGCCAAAAACGACCTTGTATAGTAAGTTTTTAGCCAAAAAACGACCATGTATAGTAAGGCGTTTTAGCTGAAAAACGACCATGTATAGTAAGGCGTTTTTAGCCAAAAAACGACCATGTATAGTAAGTTTTAGCCAAAAAACGACCATGTATAGTAAGGCCTTTTAGCGAAAAAACGACCATGTATAGTAAGGCGTTTTTAGCGGAAAAAACGACCATGTATAGTAAGGCATTGTTAGCCGTGAAAAAACGACCATGTATAGTAAGGCGTTTTTAGCGAAAAAACGACCATGTATAGTAAGGCGTTTTAGCCAAAAAAACGACCATGTATAGTAAGTTTTAGCCAAAAACGACCATGTATAGTAAGGCGTTTTAGCGAAAAAACGACCATGTATAGTAAGGCATTGTTAGCCGTGAAAAACGACCATGTATAGTAAGGCGTTTTTAGCGAAAAACGACCATGTATAGTAAGGCGTTTTAGCCAAAAAACGACCATGTATAGTAAGGCGTTTTTAGCAAAAAAACGACCATGTATAGTAAGGCGTTTTTAGCCGAAAAAAAACGACCATGTATAGTAAGGCGTTTTTAGCCGAAAAAAACGACCATGTATGGTAAGGCATTTTGAGCTAAAAAAAAACGACCATGTATAGTAAGGCGTTTTTAGCCGAAAAAAAACCGACCATGTATAGTAAGGCGTTGTCAGTCGTGAAAAAAACGACCATGTATAGTAAGGCGTTTTTAGCCGGAAAAAACGACCATGTATAGTAAGGCGTTTTTAGACGAAAAAAACGACCATGTATAGTAAGGCGTTTTAGCGAAAAAACGACCATGTATAGTAAGGGGTTTTTTGATCGAAAAAACGACCATGTATAGTAAGGCGTTTTAGCGAAAAAACGACCATGTATAGTAAGGCGTTTTTAACTGAAAAAAACGACCATGTATAGTAAGGCGTTTTAGGCGAAAAAACGACCATGTATAGTAAGGCGTTTTGAGCCAAAAACGACCATGTATAGTAAGGCGTTTTTAGCCAAAAAACGACCATGTATAGTAAGGCGTTTTTAGCCAAAAAAACGACCATGTATAGTAAGGCGTTTTAGCCAAAAAACGACCATGTATAGTAAGGCGTTTTTAGCCGTGAAAAAACGACCATGTATAGTAAGGTGCTTTTAGCGAAAAAACGACCATGTATAGTAAGGCGTTTTAGCGAAAAAACGACCATGTATAGTAAGGCATTTTAGCGAAAAAACGACCATGTATAGTAAGGCATTTTGAGCTAAAAAAACGACCATGTATAGTAAGGCGTTTTAGCGAAAAAACGACCATGTATAGTAAGGCGTTGTCAGTCGTGAAAAAACGACCATGTATAGTAAGGCGTTTTAGCGAAAAAAACGACCATGTATAGTAAGGCGTTTTTAGCGAAAAAACGACCATGTATAGTAAGGCGTTTTAGCGAAAAAACGACCATGTATAGTAAGGCATTGTTAGCCGTGAAAAACGACCATGTATAGTAAGGCGTTTTAGCGAAAAAACGACCATGTATAGTAAGGCGTTTTAGCCAAAAACGACCATGTATAGTAAGGCGTTTTTAGCGAAAAAACGACCATGTATAGTAAGGCATTTTGAGCTAAAAAAACGACCATGTATAGTAAGGCGTTTTTAGCGAAAAAACGACCATGTATAGTAAGGCGTTTTCAGTCGTGAAAAAACGACCATGTATAGTAAGGCGTTTTTAGCGAAAAAACGACCATGTATAGTAAGGCGTTTTAGGCGAAAAAACGACCATGTATAGTAAGGCGTTTTTAGCGAAAAAAACGACCATGTATAGTAAGGCATTTTTAGCTGAAAAAACGACCATGTATAGTAAGGCGTTTTAGCGAAAAAACGACCATGTATAGTAAGGCGTTTTTAGCGAAAAACGACCATGTATAGTAAGGCGTTTTTAACTGAAAAAACGACCATGTATAGTAAGGCGTTTTAGCGAAAAAACGACCATGTATAGTAAGGCGTTTTTAGCCAAAAGCGACCATGTATAGTAAGGCGTTTTTAGCCAAAAAACGACCATGTATAGTAAGGCGTTTTAGCCAAAAAAAACGACCATGTATAGTAAGGCGTTTTAGCCAAAAAAACGACCATGTATAGTAAGGCGTTTTTAGCCGTGAAAAAACAACCATGTATAGTAAGGTGCTTTTAGCGAAAAAACGACCATGTATAGTAAGGCGTTTTTAGCGAAAAAACGACCATGTATAGTAAGGCATTTTAGCCGTGAAAAACGACCATGTATAGTAAGGCGTTTTTAGCGAAAAAACGACCATGTATAGTAAGGCGTTTTTAGCGAAAAAAACGACCATGTATAGTAAGGCGTTTTAGCGAAAAAACGACCATGTATAGTAAGGCATTTTGAGCTAAAAAAACGACCATGTATAGTAAGGCGTTTTAGCGAAAAAAAACGACCATGTATAGTAAGGCGTTTTTAGCGAAAAAACGACCATGTATAGTAAGGCGTTTTAGCGAAAAAAAACGACCATGTATGGTAAGGCATTTTGAGCTAAAAAAAACGACCATGTATAGTAAGGCGTTTTTAGCGAAAAAACCGACCATGTATAGTAAGGCGTTGTTAGTCGTGAAAAAAACGACCATGTATAGTAAGGCGTTTTTAGCAAAAAAACGACCATGTATAGTAAGTCGTTTTAGCGAAAAAAACGACCATGTATAGTAAGGCGTTTTAGCGAAAAAACGACCATGTATAGTAAGGCATTTTTAGCTGAAAAAACGACCATGTATAGTAAGGCGTTTTAGCGAAAAAACGACCATGTATAGTAAGGCGTTTTAGCGAAAAAAGGACCATGTATAGTAAGGCGTTTTAACTGAAAAAGCGACCATGTATAGTAAGGCGTTTTAAGCGAAAAAACGACCATGTATAGTAAGGCGTTTTTAGCCAAAAAGCGACCATGTATAGTAAGGCGTTTTAGCCAAAAAATCGACCATGTATAGTAAGGCGTTTTTAGCCAAAAAAACGACCATGTATAGTAAGGAGTTTTTAGCCAAAAAAACGACCATGTATAGTAAGGCGTTTTTAGCCGTGAAAAAAACGACCATGTATAGTAAGGTGTTTTTCGACGAAAAAAACGACCATGTATAGTAAGGTGTTTTTCGACGAAAAAAACGACCATGTATAGTAAGGCGTTTTTAGACGAAAAAAAACGACCATGTATAGTAGCCATTTTTAGCCGAAAAAAAAGACCATGTATAGTAAGGTGTTTTTCGATGAAAAAAACGACCATGTATAGTAAGGCGTTTTTAGCAAAAAAACGACCATGTATAGTAGCCATTTTAGCGAAAAAAAGACCATGTATAGTAAGGTGTTTTTAATGAAAAAACGACCATGTATAGTAAGGCGTTTTTCGACGAAAAAAACGACCATGTATAGTAAGGCGTTTTTAGCCGAAAAAAAACGACCATGTATAGTAGCCATTTTTAGCCGAAAAAAAAGACCATGTATAGTAAGCCATTTTTAGCCGAAAAAAACGACCATGCATAGTCATCCGTTATGGGCCGAAAAAAAACACCATGTATAGTAAGCCATTTTTAGCCGAAAAAAAAAGACCATGTATAGTAAGGTGTTTTTAGCCGTGAAAAAAACGACCATGTATAGTAAGGTGTTTTTAGCTGAAAAAAACGACCATGTATAGTAAGGCGTTTTTAGCCAAAAAAAACGACCATGTATAGTCATCCGTTATGGGCTGAAAAAAACGACCATGTATAGTAGCCATTTTTAGCCGAAAAAAAAGACCATGTATAGTAAGCCATTTTAGCCGAAAAAAACGACCATGTATAGTAAGGCGTTTTTAGCTGAAAAAAACGACCATGTATAGTAAGGCGTTTTTAGCCCAAAAAAACGAATATGTATAATAAGCCATTTTTAGCCGAAAAAAAAGACCATGTATAGTAAGGCGTTTTTAGCCGTGAAAAAGACGTTTTTCAACGAAAAAAACGACCATGGATAGTAAGGCGTTTTTAGCTGAAAAAAACGACCATGTATATATAGTAAGCCGTTTTTAGCCGAAAAAAAGGACCATGTATAGTAAGCCATTTTTAGCCAAAAAAAAGGCCATGTATAGTAAGGCGTTTTTAGACGAAAAAAACCGACCATGTATGGTAAGCCGTTTTAAGCCGAAAAAAACGACAATGTATAGAAAGGAGTTTTTAGCCGTGAAAAAAACGACCATGTATAGTACGGCGTTTTTAGACGAAAAAAACGATGATGAATAGTAAGACGTTTTGTGACGAAAAAAACGACCATGTATAGTAAGGCGTTTTTAGCTGAAAAAAACGACCATGTATAGTAAGGTGTTTTTAGCCGTGAAAAAAACGACCATGTATAGTAAGGCGTTTTTAGCTGAAAAAAACGACCATGTATAGTAAGGCGTTTTTAGCCATGAAAAAAACGACCATGTATAGTAGCCATTTTTAGCCGAAAAAAAAGACCATGTATAGTAAGGCGTTTTTAGCCGTGAAAAAAACGACCATGTATAGTATGGCGTTTTTAGCCCAAAAAAACGACCATGTATAGTAAGGCGTTTTTAGCCGTGAAAAAAACGACCATGTATAGTAAGGCATTTTTAGCCGAAAAAAACGACAATGTATAGTAATCCGTTTTTGGCATAAAAAAAACGACCATGTATAGTAAGGTGTTTTTAGCCGTGTATAGTAAGGCATTTTTCGATGAAAAAAACGACCATGTATAGTAAGGTGCTTTTCGACGAAAAAAACGACCATGTATAGTAGCCATTTTTAGCCGAAAAAAAAGACCATGTATAGTAAGGCGTTTTTAGCCGTGAAAAAAACGACCATGTATATAGTAAGGCATTTTTAGCCGAAAAAAACGACAATGTATAGTAATCCGTTTTTAGCAGAAAAAACGACCATGTATAGTAAGGTGTTTTTAGCCGTGTATAGTAAGGCATTTTTCGATGAAAAAAACGACCATGTATAATAGTAAGCCATTTTTAGCCATTTTTAGCCGAAAAAAAAGACCGTGTATAGTAAGGCGTTTTTAGCCGTGAAAAAACGACCGTGTATAGTAAGGCGTTTTTAGCCCAAAAAAACGACCATGTATAGTAAGAAGTTTTTAGCCGAAAAAAACGACCATGTATAGTAAGGCATTTTTTGATGAAAAAAACGACCATGTATAGTAAGCCATTTTTTACCGAAAAAAAAGACCAGGTATAGTAAGGCGTTTTTAGCCAAAAAACGACCATGTATAGTAAGGCGTTTTTAGCCGAAAAAACGACCATGTATAGTAAGGCATTTTTCGATGAAAAAAACAACCATGTATAGTAAGCCATTTTTAGCCGAAAAAAACGACCATGTATAGTAAGGCGTTTTTAGCCAAAAAAACGACCATGTATAGTAAGGCGTTTTTAGTCGTGAAAAAAACGACCATGTATAGTAAGGTGTTTTTCGACGAAAAAAACGACCATGTATAGTAAGGCGTTTTAGCGAAAAAAAACGACCATGTATAGTAAGGCGTTGTTAGCCGTGAAAAAAACGACCATGTATAGTAAGGCGTTTTAGCGAAAAACGACCATGTATAGTAAGGCGTTTTAGCGAAAAAACGACCATGTATAGTAAGGCATTTTAGCTAAAAAAACGACCATGTATAGTAAGGCGTTTTTAGCCGAAAAAACGACCATGTATAGTAAGGCGTTGTTAGCCGTGAAAAAAACGACCATGTATAGTAAGGCGTTTTTAGCCGGAAAAAAAACGACCATGTATAGTAAGGCGTTGTTAGCCGTGAAAAAAACGACCATGTGTAGTAAGGCGTTTTTAGACGAAAAAAACGACCACGTATAGTATGGCGTTTTTGGACTAAAAAAAACAACCATGTATAGTAAGGCGTTTTTAGCAGTGAAAAAAACGAACATGTATAGTGAGGTGTTTTTACATGCAAACAACATCCATGTATAGTAAGGCGTTTTTAAACGAAAAAAACGACCATGTATAGTAAGGCGTTTTTAGCTGAAAAAAACGACCATCTATATAGTAAGTGGTTTTTAGCCGAAAAAAACGACCATGTACAGTAAGGCGTTTTTAGCGAAAAAAAACGACCACGTATAATATGGCGTTTTTCGACGAAAAAAACAACCATGTATATTAAGGTGTTTTAGTTAAAAAAAACGACCATGGATAGTAAGGAGTTTTTAGCCAATAAAACAACCATTTATAGTAAGGCGTTTTTAGCCGTGAAAAAAACGACCATGTATAGTAAGGTGTTTTTCGAAGACAAAAAACGACCATGTATAATAAGGCGCTTTTAGCCGAAAAAAACGACCATGTATAGTAAGGCGTTTTTAGCCGAAAAAAACGACCATGTATAGTAAGGCGTTTTTAGCCGAAAAAAACGACCATGTATAGTAAGGTGTTTTTAGCCGAAAAAAACCACCCATGTATAGTAAGGCGTTTTTGGCTGAAAAAAACGACCATGTACAGTAAGGCGTTTTAGCGAAAAAACGACCATGTATAGTAAGGCGTTTTAGCGAAAAAAACGACCATGTATAGTAAGGCCTTTTAGCGAAAAAACGACCATGTATAGTAAGGCCTTTTAGCGAAAAAAAACGACCATGTATAGTAAGCGTTTTTAGCCGAAAAAACGACCATGTATAGTAAGGCGTTTTTAGCGAAAAAACGACCATGTATAGTAAGGTGTTTTTAGCGAAAAAACACCATGTATAGTAAGGCGTTTTTAGCTGAAAAAATGACCATGTATAGTAAGGCGTTTTCAGCGAAAAAACGACCATGTATAGTAAGGCGTTTTTAGCGAAAAAACGACCATGTATAGTAAGGCGTTTTAGCCAAAAAACGACCATGTATAGTAAGCCGTTTTAGCCAAAAAACGACCATGTATAGTAAGCCATTTTTGGCTGAAAAAACAACCATGTATAGTAAGCCAATTTTAGCGAAAAAAAGACCATGTATAGTAAGCCATTTTTAGCGAAAAAACGACCATGTATAGTAAGCCATTTTTAGCGAAAAAACGACCATGTATAGTCATCCATTATGGGCGAAAAAACGACCATGTATAGTAAGCCATTTTTAGCGAAAAAACGACCATGTATAGTAAGGCGTTTTAGCCAAAAAAACGACCATGTATAGTAAGGAGTTTTAGCCAAAAAACGACCATGTATAGTAAGGCGTTTTAGCCGTGAAAAAACGACCATGTATAGTAAGGTGTTTTTAGCCGAAAAAACGACCATGTATAGTAAGGAATTTTAGCGAAAAAACAACCATGTATAGTAAGGCCTTTTTAGCCGAGAAAAACGACCATGTATAGTAAGGCGTTTTTAGCCGAAAAAAACCGACCATGTATAGTAAGGCATTTTTAGCTGAAAAAAAAAGACCATGTACAGTAAGGCGTTTTTCAACGAAAAAAACTACGATGTATAGTAAGGCGTTTTTAGCCGAAAAAAACGACCATGTATAGTAAGGCGTTGTTAGCCGTGAAAAAAACGACCATGTATTGTAAGGCGTTGTTAGCCGTGAAAAAAACGACCATGTATAGTAAGGCCTTTTTAGCCAAAAAAACGACCATGTATATTAAGCCGTTTTTAGCCAAAAAAAATGACCATGTATAGTAAGCCATTTTTGGCTGAAAAAAACAACCATGTATAGTCGCCAATTTTAGCCGAAAAAAAAGACCATGTATAGTAAGCCATTTTTAGCCGAAAAAAACGACCATGCATAGTAAGCCATTTTTAGCCGAAAAAAACGACCATGCATAGTCATCCATTATGGGCCGAAAAAAAACACCATGTATAGTAAGCCATTTTTAGCCGAAAAAAACGACCATGTATAGTGAGGCGTTTTTAGCCAAAAATAACGACCTTGTATAGTAAGGAGTTTTTAGCCAAAAAAACGACCATGTATAGTAAGGCGTTTTTAGCCGTGAAAAAAATGACCATGTATAGTAAGGTGTTTTTCGACGAAAAAAACGACCATATATAGTAAGGCCTTTTTAGCCGAAAAAAACGACCATGTATAGTAAGGCGTTTTTAGCCGAAAAAAACCGACCATGTATAGTAAGGCATTTTTAGCTGAAAAAAAAGACCATGTACAGTAAGGCGTTTTTCAACGAAAAAAACGACGATGTATAGTAAGGTGTTTTTAGCCGAAAAAAACGACCATGTATAGTAAGGCGTTGTTAGCCGTGAAAAAAACGACCATGTATTGTAAGGCGTTGTTAGCCGTGAAAAAAACGACCATGTATAGTAAGGCCTTTTAGCCGGAAAAAACGACCATGTATATAGTAAGGCATTTTTAGCCGAGAAAAAACGACCATGTATAGTAAGGTGTTTTTAGCTGAAAAAAAACGACCATGTATAGTAAGGCGTTTTTCAACGAAAAAAAACGACCATGTATAGTAAGGCGTTTTTAGCCGAAAAAAAGGACCATGTATAGTAAGGCGTTTTTAACTGAAAAAAACGACCATGTATAGTAAGGCGTTTTTAGACGAAAAAAACGACCACGTATAGTAAGGCGTTTTTAGCCAAAAAGCGACCATGTATTATTAAGGCGTTTTTAGCCCCAAAAAATGACCATGTATAGTAAGGAGTTTTTAGCCAAAAAAACGACCATGTATAGTAAGGCGTTTTTAGCCAAAAAAAAAACGACCTTGTATAGTAAGGAGTTTTTAGCCAAAAAAACGACCATGTATAGTAAGGCGTTTTTAGCCGTGAAAAAAACGACCATGTATAGTAAGGTGTTTTTAGACGAAAAAACGACCATGTATAGTAAGGTGTTTTTAGACGAAAAAAACGACCATGTATAGTAAGGCGTTTTTAGCCGAAAAAACCGACCATGTATAGTAAGGCGTTTTTAGCCGAAAAAAAACGACCATGTATAGTAGCCATTTTTAGCTGAAAAAAAAGACCATGTATAGTAAGCCATTTTTAGCCGAAAAAAACGACCATGCATAGTCATCCGTTATGGGCCGAAAAAAAACACCATATATAGTAAGCCATTTTTAGCCGAAAAAAAAGACCATGTATAGTAAGGCTTTTCTAGCCGGAAAAAAACGACCATGTATAGTAAGGTGTTTTTAGCCGTGAAAAAAACGACCATGTATAGTAAGGTGTTTTTAGCCAAAAAAAACGACCATGTATAGTCATCCGTTATGGGTAGAAAAAACGACCATGTATAGTAGCCATTTTTAGCCGAAAAAAAAGACCATGTATAGTAAGCCATTTTTAGCCGAAAAAAACGACCATGTATAGTAAGGCGTTTTTAGCCGAAAAAAACGACCATGTATAGTAAGGCGTTTTTAGCCAAAAAAAACGAACATGTATAATAAGCCATTTTTAGCCGAAAAAAAAGACCATGTATAGTAAGGCGTTTTTAGCCGTGAAAAAGACGTTTTTCGACGAAAAAAACGACCATGGATAGTAAGGCGTTTTTAGCTGAAAAAAACGACCATGTATATATAGTAAGCCGTTTTTAGCCGAAAAAAAGGACCATGTATAGTAAGCCATTTTTAGCCAAAAAAAAAGGCCATGTATAGTAAAGCGTTTTAGCTGAAAAAACAACCATGTATAGTAAGGCGTTTTTAGACGAAAAAAAACGACCATGTATGGTAAGTCGTTTTAAGCCGAAAAAAACGACAATGTATAGAAAGGAGTTTTTAGCCGTGAAAAAAACGACCATGTATAGTAAGGCGTTTTTAGCGAAAAAACGACCATGTATAGTACGGCGTTTTTAGACGAAAAAAACGATGATGTATAGTAAGGCGTTTTGAGACTAAAAAAACGACCATGTATAGTAAGGCGTTTTTAGCTGAAAAAAACGACCATGTATAGTAAGGTGTTTTTAGCCGTGAAAAAAACGACCATGTATAGTAAGGCGTTTTTAGCTGAAGAAAACGACCATGTATAGTAAGGCGTTTTTAGCCATGAAAAAAACGACCATGTATAGTAGCCATTTTTAGCCAAAAAAAAAGGCCATGTATAGTAAGGCGTTTTTAGCTGAAAAAAACAACCATGTATAGTAAGGCGTTTTTAGACGAAAAAAAACGACCATGTATGGTAAGCCGTTTTAAGCCGAAAAAAACGACAATGTATAGAAAGGAGTTTTTAGCCGTGAAAAAAACGACCATGTATAGTAAGGCATTTTTAGCCGAAAAAAACGACCATGTATAGTACGGCGTTTTTAGACGAAAAAAACGATGATGTATAGTAAGGCGTTTTGAGACGAAAAAAACGACCATGTATAGTAAGGCGTTTTTAGCTGAAAAAAACGACCATGTATAGTAAGGCGTTTTTAGCCAAAAAAAACGACCATGTATAGTCATCCGTTATGGGCTGAAAAAACGACCATGTATAGTAGCCATTTTTAGCCGAAAAAAAAGACCATGTATAGTAAGCCATTTTTAGCCGAAAAAAACGACCATGTATAGTAAGGCGTTTTTAGCCGAAAAAAACGACCATGTATAGTAAGGCGTTTTTAGCCAAAAAAAACGAACATGTATAATAAGCCATTTTTAGCCGAAAAAAAAGACCATGTATAGTATGGCGTTTTTAGCCGTGAAAAAGACGTTTTTCGACGAAAAAAACGACCATGGATAGTAAGGCGTTTTTAGCTGAAAAAAACGACCATGTATATATAGTAAGCCGTTTTTAGCCGAAAAAAAGGACCATGTATAGTAAGCCATTTTTAGTCAAAAAAAAAGGCCATGTATAGTAAGGCGTTTTTAGCTGAAAAAAACAACCATGTATAGTAAGGCGTTTTTAGACGAAAAAAAACGACCATGTATGGTAAGCCGTTTTAAGCCGAAAAAAACGACAATGTATAGAAAGGAGTTTTTAGCCGTGAAAAAAACGACCATGTATAGTAAGGCGTTTTTAGCGAAAAAACGACCATGTATAGTACGGCGTTTTTAGACGAAAAAAACGATGATGTATAGTAAGGCGTTTTGAGACGAAAAAAACGACCATGTATAGTAAGGCGTTTTTAGCTGAAAAAAACGACCATGTATAGTAAGGTGTTTTTAGCCGTGAAAAAAACGACCATGTATAGTAAGGCGTTTTTAGCTGAAAAAACGACCATGTATAGTAAGGCGTTTTTAGCCATGAAAAAAACGACCATGTATAGTAGCCATTTTTAGCCAAAAAAAAAGGCCATGTATAGTAAGGCGTTTTTAGCTGAAAAAAACAACCATGTATAGTAAGCCGTTTTAAGCCGAAAAAAACGACAATGTATGGAAAGGAGTTTTTAGCCGTGAAAAAAACGACCATGTATAGTAAGGCGTTTTTAGCCGAAAAAAACGACCATGTATAGTACGCCGTTTTTAGACGAAAAAAACGATGATGTATAGTAAGGCGTTTTGAGACGAAAAAAACGACCATGTATAGTAAGGCGTTTTTAGCTGAAAAACGACCATGTATAGTAAGGCGTTTTTAGCCATGAAAAAAACGACCATGTATAGTCATCCGTTATGGGCTGAAAAAAACCACCATGTATAGTAGCCATTTTTAGCCGAAAAAAAAGACCATGTATAGTAAGGCGTTTTTAGCCGTGAAAAAAACGACCATGTATAGTAAGGCATTTTTAGCCGAAAAAAACGACAATGTATAGTAATCCGTTTTTAGCAGAAAAAAAAAACATGTATAGTAAGCCATTTTTAGCCGAAAAAAAAGACCGTGTATAGTAAGGCGTTTTTAGCTGAAAAAAACGACCATGTATAGTAAGGCGTTTTTAGCCGAAAAAAACGGCGACGTATAGTAAGGCGTTTTTCGATGAAAAAAATGACCATGTATAGTAAGCCATTTTTAGCCCAAAAAAACGACCATGTATAGTCATCCGTTATGGGCCGAAAAAAACCATGTATAGTAGCCATTTTTAGCCGTGAAAAAAACGACCATGTATAGTAAGGCGTTTTTAGCCGAAAAAAACGACCATGTATAGTACGCCGTTTTTAGACGAAAAAAACGATGATGTATAGTAAGGCGTTTTGAGACGAAAAAAACGACCATGTATAGTAAGGCGTTTTTAGCTGAAAAAAACGACCATGTATAGTAAGGCGTTTTTAGCTGAAAAAAACGACCATGTATAGTAAGGCGTTTTTAGCCATGAAAAAAACGACCATGTATAGTCATCCGTTATGGGCTGAAAAAAACCACCATGTATAGTAGCCATTTTTAGCGGAAAAAAAAGACCATGTATAGTAAGGCGTTTTTAGCCGTGAAAAAAACGACCATGTATAGTAAGGCATTTTTAGCCGAAAAAAACGACAATGTATAGTAATCCGTTTTTAGCAGAAAAAAAAACATGTATAGTAAGCCATTTTTAGCCGAAAAAAAAGACCGTGTATAGTAAGGCGTTTTTAGCTGAAAAAAACGACCATGTATAGGAAGGCGTTTTTAGACGAAAAAAACGACCACGTATAGTAAGGCGTTTTTAGACGAAACAAACGACAATGTATAGTAATCCGTTTTTAGCAGAAAAAAAAACATGTATAGTAAGCCATTTTTAGCTGAAATAAACGACAATGTATAGTAATCCGTTTTTAACAGAAAAAAAAACATGTATAGTAAGCCATTTTTAGCCGAAAAAAAGACGTGTATAGTAAGGCGTTTTCAGCTGAAAAAAACGACCATGTATAGTAAGGCGTTTTTAGCCGTAAAAAAACGACCAGGGATATAAAGGAGTTTTTAGCCGAAAAAAACTACCATGTTTAGTAAGGCGTTTTTAGCCATGAAAAAAACGACCATGTATAGTAAGGCGTTTTTAGCCGAAAAAAACGGCGACGTATAGTAAGGCTTTTTTCATTGAAAAAAATGACCATGTATAGTAAGCCATTTTTAGCCCAAAAAAACGACCATGTATAGTCATCCGTTATGGGCCGAAAAAAACCATGTATAGTAGCCATTTTTAGCCGAAAAAAAAGACCATGTATAGTAAGGCGTTTTTAGCCGTGAAAAAAACGACCATGTATAGAAAGGCGTTTTTAGTCCCAAAAAAACGATGTATAGTAAGGCGTTTTTAGCTGAAAAAAACGACAATGTATAGTAAGCCATCTTTAGGCCAAAAAAACGACCATGTATAGTCATCCGTTATGGGCCGAAAAAAACCATGTATAGTAGCCATTTTTAGCCAAAAAAAACCATGTATAGTAAGGCGTTTTAGCTGAAAAACGACCATGTATAGTAAGGCGTTTTTAGCCAAAAACGACCATGTATAGTCATCCGTTATGGGCTGAAAAAAACGACCATGTATAGTAGCCATTTTTAGCGAAAAAAGACCATGTATAGTAAGCCATTTTTAGCCTAAAAAAACGACCATGTATAGTAAGGCGTTTTTAGCGAAAAAACGACCATGTATAGTAAGGCGTTTTTAGCCAAAAACGAACATGTATAGTAAGCCATTTTTAGCGAAAAAAGACCATGTATAGTAAGGCGTTTTTAGCCGTGAAAAGACGTTTTAGGCGAAAAAACGACCATGGATAGTAAGGCGTTTTTAGCTGAAAAAAACGACCATGTATATATAGTAAGCCGTTTTTAGCCGAAAAAAAGGACCATGTATAGTAAGCCATTTTTAGTCAAAAAAAAAGGCCATGTATAGTAAGGCGTTTTTAGCTGAAAAAAACAACCATGTATAGTAAGGCGTTTTTAGACGAAAAAAAAACGACCATGTATGGTAAGTCGTTTTAAGCCGAAAAAAACGACAATGTATAGAAAGGAGTTTTTAGCCGTGAAAAAAACGACCATGTATAGTAAGGCGTTTTTAGCCGAAATAACGACCATGTATAGTACGGCGTTTTTAGACGAAAAAAACGATGATGTATAGTAAGGCGTTTTGAGACGAAAAAAACGACCATGTATAGTAAGGCGTTTTTAGCTGAAAAAAACGACCATGTATAGTAAGGTGTTTTTAGCCGTGAAAAACGACCATGTATAGTAAGGCGTTTTTAGCTGAAGAAAACGACCATGTATAGTAAGGCGTTTTTAGCCATGAAAAAAACGACCATGTATAGTAGCCATTTTTAGCCAAAAAAAAAGGCCATGTATAGTAAGGCGTTTTAGCTGAAAAAACAACCATGTATAGTAAGTCGTTTTAAGCGAAAAAACGACAATGTATGGAAAGGAGTTTTTAGCCGTGAAAAACGACCATGTATAGTAAGGCGTTTTTAGCGAAAAAACGACCATGTATAGTACGCCGTTTTAGACTAAAAACGATGATGTATAGTAAGGCATTTTGAGACTAAAAACGACCATGTATAGTAAGGCGTTTTAGCTGAAAAACGACCATGTATAGTAAGGTGTTTTTAGCCGTGAAAAACGACCATGTATAGTAAGGCGTTTTAGCTGAAAAACGACCATGTATAGTAAGGCGTTTTTAGCCATGAAAAAAACGACCATGTATAGTCATCCGTTATGGGCTGAAAAAAACCACCATGTATAGTAGCCATTTTTAGCCGGAAAAAAAGACCATGTATAGTAAGGCGTTTTTAGCCGTGAAAAAAACGACCATGTATAGTAAGGCATTTTTAGCGAAAAAACGACAATGTATAGTAATCCGTTTTAGCAGAAAAAACATGTATAGTAAGCCATTTTTAGCGAAAAAAAGACCGTGTATAGTAAGGCGTTTTAGCTGAAAAACGACCATGTATAGTAAGGCGTTTTTAGCGAAAAAAACGGCGACGTATAGTAAGCGTTTTAGATGAAAAAATGACCATGTATAGTAAGCCATTTTAGCCCAAAAACGACCATGTATAGTCATCCGTTATGGGCGAAAAAACCATGTATAGTAGCCATTTTTAGCCGTGAAAAACGACCATGTATAGTAAGGCGTTTTAGCGAAAAAAACGACCATGTATAGTACGGCGTTTTAGACGAAAAACGATGATGTATAGTAAGGCGTTTTGAGACTAAAAACGACCATGTATAGTAAGGCGTTTTAGCTGAAAAACGACCATGTATAGTAAGGTGTTTTTAGCCGTGAAAAACGACCATGTATAGTAAGGCGTTTTTAGCTGAAAAAAACGACCATGTATAGTAAGGCGTTTTAGCCATGAAAAACGACCATGTATAGTCATCCGTTATGGGCTGAAAAAAACCACCATGTATAGTAGCCATTTTTAGCCGAAAAAAAAGACCATGTATAGTAAGGCGTTTTTAGCCGTGAAAAAAACGACCATGTATAGTATGGCGTTTTTAGGCCAAAAAAACGACCATGTATAGTAAGGCGTTTTTAGCCGTGAAAAAAACGACCATGTATAGTAAGGCATTTTTAGCGAAAAAACGACAATGTATAGTAATCCGTTTTAGCAGAAAAAACATGTATAGTAAGCCATTTTTAGCGAAAAAAGACCGTGTATAGTAAGGCGTTTTAGCTGAAAAACGACCATGTATAGGAAGGCGTTTTAGACGAAAAAACGACCACGTATAGTAAGGCGTTTTTAGACGAAACAAACGACAATGTATAGTAATCCGTTTTTAGCAGAAAAAAAAACATGTATAGTAAGCCATTTTTAGCTGAAATAAACGACAATGTATAGTAATCCGTTTTTAACAGAAAAAACATGTATAGTAAGCCATTTTTAGCCGAAAAAAAGACGTGTATAGTAAGGCGTTTTTAGCTGAAAAACGACCATGTATAGTAAGGCGTTTTAGCCGTAAAAAACGACCAGGGATATAAAGGAGTTTTTAGCGAAAAAACTACCATGTTTAGTAAGGCGTTTTAGCCATGAAAAACGACCATGTATAGTAAGGCGTTTTAGCGAAAAACGGCGACGTATAGTAAGGCTTTTTTCATTGAAAAAAATGACCATGTATAGTAAGCCATTTTTAGCCCAAAAAAACGACCATGTATAGTCATCCGTTATGGGCCGAAAAAAACCATGTATAGTAGCCATTTTTAGCCGAAAAAAAAGACCATGTATAGTAAGGCGTTTTTAGCCGTGAAAAACGACCATGTATAGAAAGGCGTTTTAGTCCCAAAAACGATGTATAGTAAGGCGTTTTTAGCTGAAAAAAACGACAATGTATAGTAAGCCATCTTTAGGCCAAAAAAACGACCATGTATAGTCATCCGTTATGGGACGAAAAAAACCATGCATAGTAGCCATTTTTAGCCGAAAAAAAAGACCATGTATAGTAAGGTGTTTTTAGCCGTGAAAAAAACGACCATGTATAGAAAGGCGTTTTTAGTCCCAAAAAAACGATGTATAGTAAGGCGTTTTTCGACGAAAAAAACGACCATGTATAGTAAGCCGTTTTTAGCTGGAAAAAAACGACCATGTATAGTAAGCCCTTTTTAGCTGAAAAAAACCCGACCATATATAGTAAGGCGTTTTTAGCTGTGAAAAAAACGACCATGTATAGAAAGGCGTTTTTAGCCGTGTCTTTCGTGCATTTTTTCACTTTTAAATTATCCTGCGGGCCTGATCAAACCTCCTTGTGGGCCACTTCCGTTCCGCGGGGCACATGTTTGACACCAGTGCTCTCGGCGATCGTGAATAAAGGGCAAATAAAACACCCATTACGCACACTATCAAAACGTGCAAGCCAACTTTATTCATTGTTTCAAGATTCTTTGTTGATCAGGGCAACTCCGCTGGAATAGTTGAGACGCAAGTCTCGTCTGGATGCTTGCGGGGTGCTCTCTGCTGGTCCTAACGAGGCCGGGGCTGAAGAACCTGCAAAACCCAAAGGATCGCGGTGAAATCAAACTTCGTTTCGGATTGGGGAGGAAACATCGTATGACTTTCTGAGGGCCTGATAAGTTTTCCCCCTCAAAGTATTCCCTGTCTTTCGATCAACATGTCAGAAACATTTCGGTCTCCGCCATTGGCAAGGGGAAACAATAAACCCGATTTTGCTTTCCAATGTCAGCTAACAGCAGTAAGAATCATTGTAAAATTCCGATATAAAAGTTGTAATACGCTGTACATGATTAGAAATGATAAAAAAACAAAATACGGGCAAAACGTACAAATTCAGATTCTAATTCAGTAACCTTTATTTATCCCCATGGGGTAATTAGGACTTAACAGGCACGCTTTGCACAAGAAACATGAAAAACAAATGACGAACATGGGATATAGTGCAAAGGGCCTGTCGGTACTCGCCCTATGTACAGCGCCCCGAGATCTTAGTTGAGAAAGTAAAACACGAGGGAAGGAGAGGGGGGAAAAAAAACATGCTCGAACTATCCTCTTCTGAGGATAATTTAAGTCTTGGAAAAAAAAGACCCAGCACGTAAAAAGCATATGACAGTTACAACAAGTCACAAGACATAACATGTAATGAGGGGGCGGATGGATGGGGGGTATGTTGACAGGTATGTGTCTGTCTGTGGCTGCGCAGACGCGACGGAACATGTGCTCAGCGTGCACTCTGTGCAGTACCTACCATG
This sequence comes from Hippocampus mohnikei, assembly GCA_026261675.1. Lineage (NCBI taxonomy): Eukaryota > Metazoa > Chordata > Actinopteri > Syngnathiformes > Syngnathidae > Hippocampus > Hippocampus mohnikei. The sequence goes on from JAKGUB010000327.1 coordinate 6,055,586, forward strand.
CCCCTCCCCTTTCTCTTCTGGTCTACCTCTCTGAGCACGGCAGCTGAGCCACTGTCAAACCTCGCTTCAGACACGTGAAAAAGAGAGAGCGACAGAGAGCGAGAGAGACAGAGAGAGAGAAGGAAAATGACAGAGCTAAGGGAGGGTGCTCTCATCGTTCACTTCAAAGATGTACCGGCTCGTTCGCGACCGACACATCACAAATGCCAATATCGCTCCAGAGAAGTTCCCAACTAAAAAGAGAGAGCATTGACTCATTGACTCCAGCAGCAATCGTCTTCGTCGCAGTGCCAGAAAGAAAAAGGAAAGCGGGCGTGAAACTCCCCTTGAAGATCGTCAGGTGACAGGAGACCCAAAAAGATTCGTCTTGGGGAGGAAAAAGTGCGCCATTAAAAAGGTTGCGTGTACTTCAGGTGGTCAATGGACTGCTTGTTCCACAGGCTAGTCTTCTTTTTTGTTCACAGGACTTTGAACATTCTGGAAGTCAAAAAGGAGTACAGGGGACAAAGTTACTCTCTAGTTGTTGGCTAATACTTGACCTGAGGCATATGTCAAGCTGTTTTTAGGAAAAAGCATCACCTGAAGCTCCTGATGTTCTTGAAGCAGTCTGTCGTACTCCCTTGCGAGACCGTCTGTCTGTTTCTTCAATCCATCCGCATCGCACTCAGACTTCTTCAGCGCTGCATTTGAAACACATGAACCACACATCAGAGATTAAAACCAAACAGCGGAGCAAATAGCTTTGTCACGGTTCAGCAAACATCCCAAATGGAGAGAGAGAGAGAGAGAGACACACACACACACACACCCTGATCTGGCTGTCGGCCAATCGCAGGGCACACAGACAAACCACCACAATTTAAGAGTGTTCCATTAACCTAACCTGCCATGCATGTTTTTGGAATGTGTGAGGAAACCGCAGTACCCCGAGAAAACCCACGCAGGCACGGGGAGAACATGCAAATGCCACACAGGGAATCCAGGGCCGGCTGGAATCAACGTATGCACTGTGAGGCGTATGTGCTAACCATTAAACAATAGTGCCGCCTCTAAATTTTTATGATTCCCGTAATTTCGTTCCTTATGCTCATTAAACTCAAGTCAAGATGCTTCATTTAATTCTCAATGACTCCTTACACAGCTGAAACAAACTTCTGCAATTCTCTGTCAGGCGGCCGGCTCCTCCCTGGCGCGTGTACGCTCCAACCACAAATAGCTGATGATTATTCAGAAAGAGGTCCGACTTGGGACAGCTTCATTGGTCATGACATGTTAGCTCATTTGGTAATCAGATGTGACAATCTATCGACGGATTGAAGCTCATCAGTAAGAGGAGAGAAAAAAAAATCAAAACTTGGTGTTGAGTGTATTCGTTTCACGTGGAGTGCTGTCACACTCACCATCTTCTGACGTCTTCAGTTCGTCTTTCAATTTCTCCACCTCTTTCCTCAAGAGCTCCATGCCCTCCGCAGTTGCTTTATCTCCCGCCCCCTCCATCAGCGTCTGGAATGATTGTTTTTTTTCCCACAAAGTTACAACAGCTCTGTGTTGTTGAATTATTCATCCAAAGTGAATGCAACGTCATTTAAAAGAGCCTGCGTGGCGACAAGGCTGGTGGGGTTGGTCTGAGGTAGAGTGGATGTGCACCATTTATCTTGGGCTGTGCATCTCTCCAGTACAAAACAAACCAAAAAAAACATCGAATACATATATCTATACATGAGGTGTGATATGATTCAATGATCATTCATTTTGAAGTGCCACGATTCGTTTTTGGTTCAATTCAGTGACGCAACATCTCAACACACGCGGCGTGAAACGGCGAAAATAAACAGCCAGTGGGGGAACGTTAACGGTAGTTCTCACAGGAAGCTAACGTGAAGCTAATGTCATAAAACAATGATAATGTCTGCAGAATGGAAATATTTTAACGTGGAAAGAAAGATTTCTCCGTTCGCCATATAAGAGCTGCCTCCCCCCCCCAAAAAAATTACGATGATTGGTATGTGCACTTTTGTCGAAAATTCAAAAGCTCTCCCAAGACCAAACTACTTAAGTGAATTGAATTTGAAGAAAGAACAAATCATCAGCAACGTCAAACCAATTAATGACTTTTGATCAGTTTTTGACCGGCTCACTCGACATTGAGACTGGTTCATTTGTGTGTATCGCTACACTCACATCATTTAAATCAAAATTCATTTTGCGATTCAAATCTGTTTTCCTTCCAACCCCATCTATCTATTTATCTATCGAGGGTACCTTCTTCAGCAGCTCGTTGTCTTCCAAGTACTTTTGGGCAGTTTTGTTTGCATTATCAGCCTGCGCCTGCAGGGCAGTGGTGGTCCCAGACACTGAAGCCAGTTGGTTAATCAAGGTAACCACTCGCTTCATAACCCTTTTTACAAAGTAAACAAATAAAAGGTTTAAACTGACTGGTCTATGTATGTATGTCTGTAAGAGTGAAGCAAAGACTCACAGCCAGAGGAAGACGGCGAAGCCAGATATGTAAAGGTTCCGCTGTGCCCGGAAAAGCTTCATATGCATGTGGTCATGCATGTTGGGCAGCAGCTTGGCATCTGTGCCGAGATCTTTAACAGAGTACTTTCTCACCTCACGGACTGCATCTACAGAAGGAGAAGCAAACCATGCTGTCATACCATCATCTTTCATAAGATTCGAATCATCAAAAACACAATTTGGGAAATTTCAGATATGTGATTCATCATTGGGATGAACTCCCAAAAAAGCGGGATTAGTGTTTTTCCCCCCTTTCCCTTGTGATGCCACCAACGACGGGTACAAGTAAAAATAAAGCAATATATATAACAATAACAATAATAATAATAATAATAATAATAATAGCGAGACACGGTAAGTAGACTGGTTAGCACGTCCACTTCACAGTGCAGAGGTGCAGGGTTTGATTCCGGCTCCGGCCTCCCAGCGTGGAGTTTGCATGTTCTCCCACGCCTATGTGGGTTTTCTCCGGGTACTCCGGTTTCCTCCCACATTCCCAAAACATGCCTGGCAGGTTAATGGAACACCCTAAATTGTCGTTAGGTGTGATTGCGAGCACGGATGATTATTCGCCGATGTGCGCCCTGCGATTGGCTGGCAACCAGTTCAGGGTGTGTCCAGCCTCCTGCCCAAACACAGACACACCCTATGACCCTTGTGAGGAAAAGCGGATCAGAAAATGGATGGATGGATAATAAATAATAATGATGATAGTAGAACCGGAAACATCGTTAATCCCCCAAATTGATGGTTAACCAGCACATTATAACTGATTGTGCGCAATTCAGTATGCAGCTATTTATTTTTTTCATTATTTAAATAATTCCTAAACAACTATGATGGCACTTACCAAGGAAAAGGACAATAAGTATGATAATCATTGTAAGGAAGACTTTGTTTGAAAAGTGGGCAACTGGGCTCCAGATCCTCAAATTGAAAATGCTCTGCCACCTGAAAAAACACACACACACACACACACACACACACACACACACACACACACACACACACACACACACACACACACACACAATTAATTTAGCATGCATTGAACCCAGAAAGGACGTGATGATGGAGTGGAGTGATGCGATGTCAAGTGATTGTATAACTAAAAAATGTTGTGAGGTTAGTTCATGCAACCTGGGAAAGTTATGTGGTAGTGATGTGCCAAATGAAAACAGGCTTTGGAGCAAAAGTGGGCGTGCCAAATGAAGCCTGGAGTGTGTGTCATTGAGAAGAAATTCACATAACCGATAACATACGAGGCCTGTTTGTTCGGATGACATCCCTGGCGCATTCAACATATCCTTCTCTGCTAACACTCAAGACCTAGTGCCTCTTTGCAGGTGTTATCGTATGCAGTGAGCTTCAACTTAGCTTGCGAGTTCAGGGGTCACTGTGTGTGTAACAAAATAATACACAGAACTTCTTGTGTATGATTAGCAGTTGTGTTTATTTTCTACTGCGGCCTCTACATGTGTAGTCATTGTCTCTTTATATGTACTTGTTGCATGTGAGTACACACTTATGCTCAGCTGGTGCAGTTTATTGCACGTTGCTCTGTCACTCAGTGTCATGGGCTTGATGCCTGAACATATTTTGACAGTTTTAAATTCTGATATTTATTTATAAACATATTCTTAAGACATATTTGCACTACCCACCAACGGCGAAAACTGCAATGTGGTCAAATTGTCACTGTTTAGCCTCCAATCTTATTTCATTCCGTGTACTTTATATGTAATGCTACTGTTTTGACCACCTGGTGGCGCCATAGCACCATGAAAATTTGAACTATGAGCAGATCAATTGGTTGGAATGCTTCAAGATTAATTCCGCCATCACGAGGCGTGCAGGTTTGAGGTGTCGACAGTTAACACTTTGTGGTCGATCTCGAGAGGTTGGCTGCGTGAAAAGTAATTCAAAAAATTTGAGCACCCCTGTTTTGGAGATAGCTTTTAGACACATTTCAGAGATGTTGACTTCATCAAGAGGGGCTTTAAAAGTGTCATGTGCACTCTCCTTTTCCGTGTGTGTGTTTTAACTATTTACTGGTAATTGCTTATAAAACAATGTATATTACCGCTTAGCTGAGATGAAGGGCAGGCAGAGGATACAAAGGATGCCTATCTCCATATAGAGGAAGAGGGCCACAGCGGTCCATTGCAGCGTCATCTTTCGGAGGTTAGGTCAACTTGAAAAAAAAATGCAAAAGGGCAAGATTAGCGCACACTGGTTTTACAACCTCCGTCATCTTTGCGACAGGTCCAATGGAAGGCGTGGTCCATCTTCACCAGGAGAGTTCTCTACCAGTCTGTCAACAGGTCATGCATGACTCAAGACGGCGTTTGCTTTACATTACGCGGCGCCACGCCGTCACAAAAAACAATGCGACGTAAAATACTCCTCATAAAAGGAACGGCTGCGATTACACGAGAAAATTACTCGCACTTGTTTACATTTCCCCCTGCACAGGCAAAAATTTTAAGTGATCGCCTGCCAAACTTCCAAGTTGCATTATTTAAAATCATAAGAATACGTTTCATACAGGCTGCACTGGAAGAATATGCCTTGTTGACTTACCAGGAAAGCGCACAATCGACGTCTCAACGGACTTTCCAACTTTTGACTAAAACAATACTGGGAGCACAAAGTTGTATCAGTCGATCGGTTTGCCACACAAACTTCCTGCTTAATGCAACCGCCTCTATGCTTCCGGTAGGAAGTAGGAAGCATGTCTTCCGCTGTTTCCTTTTAGATTAAAAAGCAATGCAGTAATGGTGTGTATTGTGGCAAAAATCGTGTGTGTGTGGGGGAGGGGGGGGCACAAAAATGTCAAATTTGACAAAGTACTTTTTGCTGTGAAAGAAATAACTATAATCCCTGAATGGTGCATTCGGTGCTCCTAAAATGCTTTTATTGTGAAAGAAACTTTGACTTCCGTCAGTTCTGGTCCAGTCAAAATCATTTAAAAGTTTTTGTTGTTTTTAAGTGCACTAATGCATTAATCCTGCAAATGTGTAAACAAGTCGATTGAATCCTCACAACTCCGTATTAAATCATATGTAATTTGTTTAATATGATGGCACGGCACAGAGAACAAAACAAGTGGCATGACATCAACACGGAGGGGTCAATCTTATGGCTTTATTAACAGTGTTACTTACAACTGACCACAAATTAGCAGGATGAGTGGTTAGCACACGTGCCTCAGTCAGGAGGTCAAAAACCATGCATCGAATGCTACGTTTACAATATATTCCCATTTGTTCCATTATTGAACCTTGTTTTATCCTCTAAAATTGGTTGGTCAAAATGTGTATTATTTACTTTTTTTTTTTTTAATAACTTCTTAGTTGAAGTACTGAAAATAATTAAAATACTAATAAAACAATTGAACTGACTGGTTATTTATTAATCATTAAATTTTCAGCAACACTAAAATGGGCATATTTTGTTGTATTAAAATTCACAGATTTTCATAAAATACAAACAGTAAAATTAGCATTTTTACATTTTTCACTGATTAAATAATTGGCTAATCAATCTATCCACTTTAGCATGAACACTTGTCGTAGTTGGCTTGACTTTTTGACAGTGTACACTAAATAAATGTTACCCGAGGCAGAAAAATGCCTTGAGCAGTTTTTTTTAGTCTGAGGTACTCAAATTACTCGGGTTTCAGCCCTACTTTACAGTGAAGCAGTATTCATGTATGAAAGATGCTATGCAAATAAAGTTTAATTTGATACTCGAGTGTGAATGTTTCTTTGCCTATATGTGACAGACAATTGGCTGGTGATCACCTCAGGGTGTCCTTTGCCCCAAAGTCAGCAGTGATGGGCTCCAACTCACCTCTGACCCGAGTGACACAAATGCAATCGAAGATGGATGGATGCTCATGTGACCAAATCATACACTGCACCATATGTACTCTGCAGGTAGTCAATTACAGCTGATGTACTACATAAAGAATTGAATACTTTTCTTTCTGGCTGGGAGCTAACCCTTTCAAGCATGTAGATGAGATGATTGTGGAAGCATGTAAATGGAGTGCCCTGCTGAACAGAGATGTCCACCCAGTCCCATATACACTCCAAAGGTGTATCTTCATGCCCCGCAAACAACGCCGGGTTAGCGAGCAATCCTCGCGCTACCATCACACCTAAAACAAATCGCCAGGAAATTAATTTCAAATTGATATTTTCACAAAAGCAATTTTAATTTAAAAAAAAAACAACTCACCATCTACACCGGTGAGCTGGTGAATAGACTCCACATCGCGGGGGTACTTGATGTCCCCGTTGGCAATGACCGGAATGGACACGCTGTCTTTGATTGTCTTTATGGCGTCGTAGTGGACTGGCTGGTGGCGCTCCTCCGACGTACGACCGTGCACGGTTATCCACGCCACACCTGCTGACTCAGCCTTCTGGCACAGATCAACCGTCTTCCTCAGGTCATTGTGAATTCTACAGATGAAATTTAATTATTATCTTCTTTTTTTTTTTTTAAATCAGGTCGAAATAGCTTTTTCGCTTACCTTATTTTAATGGATGTTGTATAGTTTGGATTGTCCACTTGGTTTCTGACGTGTCTGACCATGTCTTTAACCAGTTCAGGCTTGTTGATAAGGCACGCACCATATCCCGCAGACATGGCCCATCTGAAGACAAGATATTTCATACAACTCAAAGGGGTTGCTGCTGCCATACTTAAGCAGGCTTAATAAATATATTGATTCTGATAAATACTGAGATCAAAAGAGTGGAAAAAGTATTCTAAAGCTGGATTTACATTGCATGGTTCAAGTGACACTTGCTCCCAAGTGGGACAATTGGGACATACGTCGTGGCAGCGAAATTACAACCCCGCCCTCCCCGCATGGAACCAACTATCATCAAATTGGGATCAGGGCCCTTCCAAATACAGGTAAAAATCTGATGCGTATAGGATACGTGCCAGTGTGACTGCCCAGTCAATGTAAACTTGATGTCTTACGCCAGTGGGTGATGAATACATACCCACGTTTGCCCAAACAACACAAACACATTACAAAAGTACAGATCATTAATAAAACCCTTGTTTCATGTCTCTGGGATTAACCTGCAAAAAAATGCTCTTCAAAATGAGAAAGTTGATGCTCAATTTAAGTCACTGATTTTAACAAAACTGCTCTGCTTATTTCGAGCCTACCACTCGCCATTAATTATGATATATCCATCCATTTTTCTAATCTGCTTATCCTCACAAGGCACCCCTGATCATTATCAAGATTTTCCTTTATAAATCACTGGTTGTTCGGATCTGCAGTTTCAGTGAAGCAGTTTTTTTCCCAAGATGGCACCAGAGTAGGCTTTTTTGTTGTTGTTGTTGCAGGATCATTATCAGGCTCCTATTGCACTTGCTGATGAGCTGATCATTTGGATCAGGTGTTTTGCAACAGGGAGAGATGGAAAACATGCAGGACACCGGCCCTCGAGGACTGGACTTTTGACACCTGTTACTTGATTATTATAATAGTTGTCGATTACTTTGATTCTCAATTAGTTGTTAAGTATTTATGACACCTCTAATCTGTTGCAGACCTACTGCGTAAATGCAATCTAAGAATGCAATGCAAGGAGATAGACATGCACCTCTGGGGGCATCCACAGTTGAGGTCAACTCCATCTGAGAAAGGTGCAACTGCACACGTTGCATCAACCAGAGTCTGGGCGTCGTGGGCAGCAAACTGCACAATTAGGGGTCTGTCACCTATGTAAAAAGTAACAGTAAACATTTTTTTTAACATCAAACAGCTCTCAATCCATTAGCAGCACTCAACATTGCCTGAATTACTCCTACTCACACTCATTAGTAGTGAATTCACTGTCTCTGGCTTTGATGGATCTCACAAAGTCAGATGCAACTATCATTGGAGTGAAGCAGATGTCACAGTTGTACTTCCTTACCAATGACCTGAAAGCCAGTCTGTGGAGAAATTATAGCAGAGGGCTAATGATTCACAGAGGAGCCCTACAACACTGTGTGGGTTTCAAGGTAAGAGCAAGAAACCTACTGACGCTCGCACAAATGCATTGAACACTATTACGTTGGTTGTATAATGCAGTGGTGTACAACTTCAGTGCATCACTAAGTAAACTCACGGATACAAAATAAATGACAACTTACTTTGAATAACGAACCATCGGCGCACAGATCTTTACCACGTTTCCTTCTTCAAACATGCCCACGACGTTGTTGCGGTGAGTGGTCTTCATTCTTCCAAAGCGTAGCGTTAGCACTTAGCATAACCAGCTAACACCGCTCAGTGCCCACTCGTCGGCACTCGTTTCCGAAGCACCGTGTCACTTTGCCTTTAACTGCCTCAAATCAAATACAAGCACATTTTTGAAAACACGTCATTGGTTTGGTAAATCTACAGGTGCGAGCCAAGTTTTCGATTCGAACGCGTAAAACAAGACGCTTTCATCTTCCACGCCGAATATTGTGGGCGTGGCTTTGGAAGAATGACACCATCAAACTAAAAGTATGGTATGTTTCAAATTAATAATTATAACAACTGCCTGCCATTTAAAGACCTGTTGGGAAACTGTGACAAGACCGAAAAATAATAAAATTCTAAGTGTTCGTGTGGGCAAAGCACGTCCAATGTTGCGTCCAAGGCGAATGGTACATTATACTGACCGAAACACGTAAATTCCCTTATCGTAGCTAAACAAATGCAAAAATAAAAATATTTGACTGTACTTTCAGATATTATAGCTCTCATACACCCTCTAAAAATACCTAATCCTTCTTGATTGTGTTACAAACCAATAGTTTAAATTGGTTTCAAACGTGTAGTGGTACGCACGCCAAACACGCGAAAGGTCATTCGTTCAAGACCGGGTGGAAATATTTCTTATTAAAAAGAAAAACATGTGGTTTTAAATTAGATAAAAGTTTTCAACAAGCTTTTATAGATGTTCCCTTTATATGGACGTTGGTCTTCCTCCAAATTGAAATCACTGCACTTTTTGGTCACTACGAGGCGCTCAAACACTACAGAAAAAAAGTCCTTTAAAGTTTAAAGGCCTTTTTTTATTGAAGAGTTTACAGTTTAAACTCTTCAATCCAAACTAATTTTATGTGTATGATTGCGCAATTGTTGGAGATCTAGAATAGCCATTATTGTTTATACTTTTATTGATGCGGTTTGCAAGTACTGTAGGAAGGATTATTTCACTTGTGTGTGTTTCCAGCTGTCCATTCATCTAATCTTCTGACCCGTATCCTCCACCCAAAAATTAAATATTGACCTCGAATTCTATTATTTCAAACTGACACCAAATAAGTCAACAACAGCAAAATGAAAAAACATCGAGGCACGTAAGACAAAACACCACAACTATTGAACGAGTCACACAATAAATTTATTAGATGATACAATCTCAAATGTTAAAAGAATAAATACAAAATGTCATTCAAATGCCATAGAAAATGCAATGAAGTGGAATGCAGTGTGTTACTTTTCACTGGTAGGCCAGTGAGAGGTATCAACAATGTATTTGTCACTTTAAGACTCCATCTATCTCACATGTAGAAGTAAATTTACTCATCCTGAACGATTAACATAATCCACCCACATTAATATAACAAGTTTGTTAATGTCTATAATATAGGCTGGGAAGATCTTAATTTGTGCTAATTTAGTGCAGAAATAATTATAATAATAATCCCCAAGTATCCTTTGTACAGTGGGGTTATCTTCAGTGAGTGATTTCTTTGCATGCACCACAAACCCTGCACAACAGTGAATTTCTCTTTCTTTCATTAACTAGTAACAGTCTTTGCTCTCATTAAAAATGTTAAACATCAGCAGTGACAATTTGATGGGAGCCTTAGTTGGAGGGCAAGTCATTAGCCTCCACTGGGTGAGGGCCGCAAAAACACAAAGACTGAGACAGATACAGTACTGTACTGTATATGGAGAAACTAGTAAAAATATCATTTGTAATGGATGACTCATCCACTGAGAAAATTGGGAAGACATTGAATGAATAGGTGTTCCCTCTAGCTTAGACTATGTCTCTGTTCTCTGTCATTAAAAATAAAATGTAGTTAAGTAACGACTCAAATGTGAAGACAACACAGCTGGGTCAGCGACAGCCAGCCAAGGGTTACGTTATAGGAGAGGAGTGACCGGAATAACATGTTCTGTGTTCCTGAAGCAACTTCCTGCTGTCTCCAACTCGATGCTGGAGAGGAAACGATTGCCTCGTCGGTGGCGGTCGTAACTCAGCTCTGTGGCGTACACAGCGCTCATTTTCTTTGGGTAGATGATGGTGGTGCTTGTAAAACTTTGTGGCCGATGGCGGGGCTGGAAATCCAGCTGTGTCTTATAATGACGCCAGGTGCTGTGGGACACGGCTGTGATGGTCTGCGTGCAGTGCTCCAGGCCCTGACCCCACGGTTGCAGGGCCACATTCTGAATGAAGTGGCGGCCAGAGTCATAGTGCACTGAGGAGGTGTATCTGTGGATGATGGAAGATGATTCCTGACTATTGTTTGTGCCTATGCAGCAAACAGCTGACTTTGGCTGAGAGGAGGCGTACACCCTGGTCTGGTCTCCAACCAATATCAGGGCACATGTTGACAAACGAGCATTTACTTTCAAATTCACCCACAGTTTAGAGTCTTCAATGAATCTAACGTGCATGTTTTTGGACTGTGGGAGGGAGATGGCATAACCGGAGAATACCCGCATTAGCATGGGTAGAACAAGGCTGCAGCCAAGAGTTAAACACTGAGCCGCAGAACAAAATGAAACGGCTGGATTGTTTGAAGGGCTTTGACAGAACTCACCTTACTTCTTTAGGAGGTAAAGGGTCAATAATGATTCCCTCCCCATAGGACAAAGGGTGAAAGGAACCAGAGGGCAAATCTGAGACCTGCAAAATAAAATAAATGAAATTAATCAAGAATATTAGGATAATAGTTTGTGTGGTCCAGTTTATTCTAAAATGTGCAATTGGGTTAATTCATTTCATTTTGTTTCATGAAAAAACTACAGTACTGTAGTTTGTGCCGCAGCATAACAATATGTTGTCATATGGCACAAGAAGGGACGCTCAGTTACTGCTGCACTTACTGCTTTATCATTTGATTTGTGTATGGCGTACAAATCTTTTCATTCAATTATTTATTAATTTACTGCTGCACTAGCAGGTTAGTAGGTAGGTTCTGGCCTGCGTAGGAATTCGGGTCACGCCGCCGCCACATAAACTGCTGATGCTAACTACTGTAATGTAAAACTTCCTCATAAACCAATCATGAGCTGCAACTTTAAACATTGTTAGTTGATAATTGCCCAAGTAGTTTTCAAACTTCTTGCACCAAGAGCCACCTTAAACAAAATACTTAGCTCTCCATGTACCACCGCCTTGACAAGCAATAAAATAAGCAAGTAGGCTTATGCATTCATAAAAAAATGAGACCGAAGTTTTATTCCTAAAAAGTATATTCTATAAAATGTTCAGCCACTGTTACATTACACGCAGTGTGAACATTAACATTGTGCTTAACTACACTAAATTAAAACAATGGTACTTAAATAATTGAATTAAAATGAAATGCAACAAGAAAACATCACCAAACGTTTAAAAACAAACAGGCCTTAAAGATTAAATGCAAATATATTGAACTGAAAGGTTAAGTACCCAGTGATTCTTTTGCATACCTTGAAAGGAGCTCCCTCACCACAAATGGTAGTGCCATGTGCCAAATTGAGAATTATTGGCCCAAATAATTTTTAACTTACTGTCTCAATATCAATAATTTTTAAAAAATGCATAGAAAGTTTATGTCTGTGTAGATTCTCAGTCATCCAGGTATTTTATGCTCTGAGCCTAACGCCACCTATTTGTTCAATAAACACCTTTCAAATAAAGGCCTACAGTATTACTTTCTGCACTCTGAGGAAATATACTCAGAGAGAGAGAGAGAGAGAGAGAGAGAGAGAGAGAGAGAGAGAGAGAGAGAGAGAGAGAGAGAGAGAATTTTTTTAAGGGTACAATGAACAGGGAACTAATTACTATTGGGGTGTATTTAGGGTTTTAATTTTAGTATTATAGCGAACGTTTACACACATGCATTCGAGTCAAATTCACATCGGACTCATGAGTCACACTGACACTGATGGTGACCAAATGATAAGCATCCAGTCGATTACCTACCCGCGATCCGTTTCTTTCGTCCTCCGGTACCGGGCTCACGTCGCGGGCTTTGTCCTGAGGCAGCAGCCAAGCGCTGGGACTTGGGCTGGGCGGTAAACCGGAGTCCGGGCTGTCAAGCCCTCTGTCCGCCCGGCAGCTCATACCAAGTGGGTCCTCTTCGCAAACATTTGGAAAGTTCAACCGTCTGACCATTTCCTTTCCAAGTGAGAAGTTGCAAAACTCCGGCAGCCGGCAACGCTTCTTGCGAAGGAGAACAGCTACCAGAATGTGGTTCAGCCGTCTTTTGTAGTTTTTCCCCTACGTGCTCATGTCTCACTGCTTCCCTTGCTACTTAGAGGGATGCTCAGTCAGGGAAGAAAAAAAATAATTTCCCAACTCCGACAAGCCTTCAATTTAAAAGTCCTTTGCAAAATAAACTGGAGGTATTATGGTCATATACTTTATACTATATTTTCTGAACGGCAAGGCAAAGTTGAACATTACTTGAAAAGCCCCGTGGCTGATCTTCAAACTTGTCCCTCTTTAAATCCTCCTCGCGTTGAAAGAGGAAAGACACGCCCATTCCAAGAGTTTTTCCTCGATTCTGATTGGATGAACAAAAGAAAACCAGATAGCAATATTTATTTTGACTCCCAACATGGCACCAAGAGACCACTGGGGCACAACACGTTCTCAAAGACATGAATACCACAATGGCTGGTTTGGACGAAGCCAACCGATGTTTGCTTGGCAGCTCTGTGTATGTGATGTCGAACATAGTGAACAGAATATGCCCCCTAAGGCCTAAAAAGGGGAAGAAGCTTTAATTTTCTTTTTCATAAATTCATGAAAGACAAGCATAAATATTTCAAATCAATATAAGATTTGCCAAATAATTCTATGGCCCTTTATTTGTCATAAAAAGAACAACGTCAACATTTAGCTTGGATGAAGTTGCCTGTACAAGACTGATGAACAACATCCATTTTTTTCAGTGCAACTCATTGATCAATCTATGACCATTGTGTGAACACAGACGCGAGGAAATTGCACAAAAACGAGTATATGTACCAAAAGCAATTTGAATTTGAGGAAGTTTCTGAAGAACTCACGATGAACTTGGATTTAATTTTTCTCCATGATGGTAAATGAAGTAATCTCTTTTATTTTTAACAATCACTAAATGGAGCAGAATGACATTTCATGAGATGAATAATTGAGTGGTAAAGACCAGCCAAGCAAGACACAGTTATTCCTTCACAGTCTCTTCTTGATGAGTTTTTCAAGCTTGCGTATACGGGATGACTCCTGCTCAGGGGTGGGGGCACTGAAAGACAAAGAGGTGCTGCCATCGGCCCCAGAGGGTGGTGTGGGTAACCTCTGTCTGAAGAGCTCCAGCATGCTGCTCTGCTCACCACGTTTTAAACCCTACGCAACAAAGAATGACAACACACAGATACAGTTGCTAAAAGCATTTGATAAAGACACTGATACGAGCATAAAATGCCCGTGCTAAGTTATCTATGTTTTTTGGATTTACATTCATCCAGATGAGTTTAAAATGATTTGAAACAACTGGGCAAACCAACAAACCTTCATGTCAAGTATTTTCTGGAACGTCTCAGGATTGCCATCAGCCAAGAGCTTGATGTAGTTATCCACAAACACCACGGGCGGTTCATGTGGGGCCATCACCACCTATAAAAAACAAAACAAAAACAACAACAAAATAGTAGTCTAAAAGTTTGTCTTGACACTTCCTCTGTAATACACACACACACAAAAAAGGCAAGGGTTAAACACATGTTGGGATGGGGGTTGCTTTTTTAACAATTCCCAGAGGAGACCTTTACAAGCGAGCATTGGAGTGATGTTGGCCTGGGTGGAAAATAGCCAAGTCTCACAGGCATTGCACCAGCAAGGAGAGACCGCCTCAGTTGGAAAGCTCGGAACATAAGTGGCTCACAAATGACCTCAATGTACACAACAAACTGACAATCTTCTCTAAAATGAAGGAAAATGTCTTGCGCAGCCAGCAGCTGAGGTCCACAAAAAAAAAGTGTGCAAACTGCATAGCATCAAACAAGTTCTATTTATATCACACCTTATGAAAGTATTCACAGAAAGCAACCAAGAACAAAATCCAGGGTGGCAACGTTAAACCTCAAGCAACTTGCAACAGCGAGTTAAGTAATAAATAAATAAATACATACATACATACATACATAAATAAATAAACAAATAAACAAACAAATAAATAAATAAATAAATCAAATAATGGGAGAACACTTTGAAACTTGTTGGAAGCCAAGTATGATATTCTCAGTTATCAGACATACTGTGAAAACATGTCAGTCACTACATCTATTCTGGAATGTGCTGTACTTGGAATGCGCATAATTAAATGGATGGTCGTATGAGATGTATAAACGGTACAGCAACAACAGTTCACACGAGTGAGAAAATGAAAAACGATGTTAAGGTATCATGCATCAGAATATGTACTTAAATAGAAGACAGCCTTGAGAGAATGTGTGATTCAAACTAAAACAGAAAAAAAGTCTCTCAATGCATTAAACGTTAAAAGCTACAAATCTCGAAATAATGTGGGCTTACCATCCATCTATAAAAACGTATTTTATTTAATTTCAATCCACCGTCCATCAAGACACTTATGTACTAATATAATAATATCGTCATGTTGTGCCGCCCCAAAAAAGGGTACAGCCAAATCTGTGTTGGTCGCACCACTGCTACCAGTGCAAAATTCATCTAGATCCCTCGAGCTGCTCTCTTAGAACTGAGAGCTGAAGCTTTGGAGGAAATAAATCCTTGCTTGGGTCTGAAAAGTCTGTAAATCTGGCAACAGTCGTATGGAAACACTGGGCAGCAGATCTGTTCGAAGGGAATCTGCAATTTGATTGGTTAGTAGCACCACGTGGGGCGCTGTGCCGGCTCGAAGCAGAGATGGAGCAGAAAAGCGCTACAGCTCAATGTTGCCGAATGAAGGCAGCTGAGAACAGACATTGATGTTTGTTTTAAAACGTTTGCATTCACCCACAAGGCAGACAGAAGAAGAGGGAGGAAAAATAATTTCTCCAGAATAACTCAAGCCTTTCCAGGACATTTCACTTTTTCTCTAATTTTACATGTGTTTTCCATAACTGGAAAACTGGTCAATCACTTTCCAGGTTTTCCAGGACGCGTGGGAACCCTTATGGTCCCTTTCCTGGACACGACGTCCACAATTTCAAAAAGCAATTTGAAAATGTGGAATCAACAGACCACAGGAAACATTTCCACTTTGCATCAGTCCATCTCAAATGAGCTCGGTCAGTGAAGCCAGAAGCTTTTCTGGGTGTTGTTGATACATGGCTGTCCATTTGCATGAGAGACTTTCAACTTGTTTTTGTGAATGTAGCGACGGACTTTGTTAACTGACAATGGTATTCTGAAGTGTTCCGCAACCCACATGTCAGTATTCTTTCAACCAGGGGTCACCAACTCCAGTCCTCGGAGGCCCCTATCCTGCATGTTTTAGATGTTTCCCTCCTCTTTTCAGGTGACGCTCCTTTTATACCCAAGCATAACACTCACCCATTTCCAATTAAAGTGATCACTAATGAAATGTTCTCGGAGCATTTCTCAACAGTGTCAGTTGTTTTGGTGCTCCCGTCTGAGCCTTTTGGAACGTTTACCAGTTTGAACATGACCTATCTTGTCTTTGTTGTGTATTCAACTGAATATACAATAGGTTGAAATTGATTTGCAAATCATTGTATTCTGTTTTTATTTGCATTTTACACAATGGTACACTTACATTGCAAATGGGGTTTGTATGCTCCAGTTAAAAAAGCTGCTGGGAGTCACAAAAAATGAAAAATATGGACAGTTGGTAGATATTTTGCATAATATTATACTATTAAGAGGTAAATAATCGTGTGCTGCAGTCATAAGTTACGAAACATGTGGATGTGAAGAAATGGGTGCCTACTTGATTGGTCACGCAAACAGGACGTGGAAACTGATCTACCACTCCGCTGAGCTGTGAGGCTCTTAAATCAAACCCTTAGTGTGCAAACACAACACAACACAAACACCAAGCAATTTTCTAAGTGCAGATTTTGCTACACTGTCAGAACTGAGATAAAACATCTAAAACCTGAAAAGATAACAGCCATACAGCAATAACATATGAAATCCGTCTCACTGGTTGTCAAGCCGTGAGAAGGAATTCCACAACTCATGCAAGTCTGCTGATCGACATCAAGAAAATACAGCAGAACCAAGGTCAAACTTCGGAAGGAAAGAGGGGCTCTCGGGAGTCCCACCAACTTTAAAAGGCAGACAGGCATTCACTTAAGAGGGTGTGGGCATTTTTCTTCACCCCAGGGACAGTTGATAAGGGTGGGGCAATCCGGGGCAGTAACATACGAGGATCCACATGGTTGTTTGAGACAAGGTCAGTTGTCTTGACTGTCACAATCACCCTTTGCAGTAAAAACTACATCAAACGTACATGCTATGTTTTGGACATTGTCTTTAATTTTGTGCATAAGTATATAGATTAAAAAAAAAATTGTGATAAGGCGCTAGCTGTGAGTACTTTGCTCAAGGATGAGCAAAGTACTCACAGCTAGCACCTTTTAGCAAAGCAACTGTTAGAGGGTTGTGGTTTGAGGTTTACAGGATGGAGGGATGGACCGTTCCATCCCAGGGGCGGAGAGATGGACCGTTCCGTCCCAGGGACGGAATACCCATCTCTGCCTCAAGTTTAGAATAATGTCAGTAAGCCTACCAGAGTTGCTCACCTTAAGTATCATCTCTGCACGGGTCATGCCCTTCACCACAATCTTGGTGTAGCTCGCAGGTGCCTTGCGAAGTACCTGGGAACCTATAGAGGGTAGGTCGAGCAGGACGGTCTTCAAGGAGTGTGCGTCCAGAAGGAGCTTGTTCGAGGGAACAGACAAAATAAAAAAAACAGTCAAAATCAGAGCTGTGCATTTGTAATACCTCGAGGCAGAAATAGATTTGGACGCACGTACTTGTTCTGCTCCCACCATGCTGATAGGCTTACATCTGAACAAGTGATTGATAAATTTTGGAATGAAAGAGCTAGAACAGGGAAATGACAAAATTCAATTCATGTACCTTCACTTCCGACTCATGTACCACTAAACTAAAGATCTCTCATGGGTATTACTTTGTGAATTTGATGCAGAATTGCGTGAAGTATTTGCGCGTGGAGGCCAAATTGTCTCTGATGATTGGCACATTCTGCTTTATGTGCATGATGATTGAAGTCACATAGGGACTCTGGTCACCGACATGCTCCACATTCTGCCACGGCATCTGAGAGGAAAAGGAATGTGCATATACAGTCACATTGCCTCCTCATAATATGCAATTCCTGTTTTATTGAATGGTGTTTGATGTAAGATGAGAAATAAAATAGCGTGTCTGACCTTGCTCATTGCAGTGAGAGCAGGGTCACAGGCAGCATCAAGATCTTGAACAAGTAACTGGATACTATTCGAGATCACTCTGGTACAATAGTGAAAATCAGAAGACACTAATGTCACAAATGATCTACTCAAAAGCAGGCTGCTATACAAGATCATCTATATTTGCTACATACGTGCTAAATGTATCCATCTCCCCAGTCAAATTAATTCTTTCCACCAGGATTTTATCCACTTTCTCTTTTAGTTTCTCTTCAAGCTGAAAGACACCACACATGTATATCCAAGACTTAATACAGCATGACAGGAATCTCAATGAGAGAAGGAAAAAAAAAATCAATCTATTGTGTTTATTATTATGTTGATGTAAAAAAAAAAAAAAGAAATACATTTACACAATTTACATGTACATGCCTGTTGCGTGGTAGCAAGGCAGTACTCGGCAGTGCTAAGGATGCTACAGATGAGGCACAGCTCATCAAGAGTGAACTTGGCCGTTTCCGAGCCTTCTTTTTCTTTCAGCAGACTGCTGATCGTCAGAACCCCACTGTTATTGCTCGACCTGTAGATGGACATATATTACTTCTAAAGACATATAAAGTGACTTAGGTTAACAGCCAGAAGAAAGCGATACGATCAGTCACCATGTAAATCAAGCTGTTCTCAATATTTTTTTTTTTTTAAATGAGGTCATAACTCATGATATTAGACTAATGGGCCAGTGTACCCTTGGGAGTTTAAGTGATCGCATATGGTCGACAATATGGCATGCATAAGTCAGGGAGTGCACATGTGTAATTAGCATTTTTGTGTATCGGCAACACAAACAGTCAGCTGTCAGTGATGATTTCTAGTGTGGTTAGTGATCCAAATAATTTTACTGCAATTTGCACACAGTTGCAATTACATAACCCACTCCAATTGCCACATTACTGCTACCCATCAAAACAGGGCAAGGACTGCAGCTATTCCATTTCAAAATGAATTTTCAAGTCTCTAATGGTTTTATCACCGCACTAAAAGAAAGACCACATATGGGTGTGACAAATGTGGATTAAATTATGATTCTGTTGAACAGAACTAATGTGTTCTTACTTAGGCAGATTGCCTGTGAGGATTTTCCAGGCATACTCCCGTAGAAATTTCTGGAAGATGGTTGTAAGGGCAATCATGGGCTCCCCAGTACTCAGCTGGGAGCATTGGACCATACACTTCTTGTAATAGACAAAGAGGTCAGCACAGCTTGGCAGCACAGCACCACCCTCATCGGTGGCAACCTTGGGTGGGCCCTGTGCTCGGAAGTCAGCCACAAACCTGTCTATCAGTTCACCTAGGTTCCTGTAACAAGCACAGACGGTATACCAGATGGATTAACAGGCAAGCATGTAAAAAATTTATAGTCAGGCCTTTGGATTTAATTGAAGCGAGCACTGACAAGCACCATTTAAAGCTGCACACAACAACCATTCAATCACAGCTCTTCTAAAACTGCATTTATATTGGGAATAACCACTATGGCCTACGGAAAGGATAGACTATCTTTTCCCCGAATACGCTATCCTCTGGGAAAAGTGGTGGATGGTGGAAGTAACAGAGGGAAAATGGGCAAAACGTGAGAGAAAACAAGAACGCCAACCAACAAGGCAGGAGCAGACTAAAATGGGGGGCATATAAAATGAAGAGGTGGGGATTAAAAAAAAAAAAAAAAAAGAATGGTTGCTGAGGCAAGCGATTTATTCAAGCTCTCCCGCTCTCTCAGCGTCTGTGGTTGTGTAGTTAATGGGAAACATTTCTGCCACAACCAAGTCAGTGGCATGTCCAGGAACATGAGATGGAAAGACAAGCCGGAGAGATGGAAAGCAAGAGGTATGTGGGTGTGTGTGTGTGTGTCTTAGTGAATACGTAGAAATTGGCAAACAAGGATGCGTATGTCAACTTTATACACAATCTGTTCCTGATGATGTAGATACATACGATATATGCATTATGCGCATAACCATTTTTTGGTTGCTCACTTGTCTTGTGATTCTATGTAGACATACAGATGAGGCTCGAAGCACTTGGAAACAATGCCATGGAAAGGATTCTCAGGAGCCTTGGGTTTTCTGGGCTACAGGAATGTAGAGAAAAGAAACACAGGCATTAATACAAACAACTTCATATGGGCAGGTTACTTGTTACTTGGTTCATGAGCAGTTGAAAAAAATCATAATAAAATCTAGTTTCAATTACTGCTAAAACTGTCCATCCAGTATTGTGCTTTTATCTTATTTTTTTAGGGGGATTGTAAACTGCTTCAATATGATTGGCTGACTGCAGAGAGGGGACGGGTGACCAGATTTAGGGAAAGGACAGAGAAAGTTGCCACAGGGCAACTGCACTAACGCCGGCATACATACTGATTTGCCGATTAATGTGCATTCTCCCTCCTCACAAAACAATCTAATAATTTTTTTAAATGTTTTTTTTCTTTTCATAATTTTTAACATTTTTTTTAATACTTTTAAAATGTTGGAAATATTCTTTAGGGTTTCTGTTAATGTGTTTATTTGTCTTTGTATGGTCGTTTTGTAATTTTGCTAAGTTACTTTCACTTCTGAACGTTATTAACTGTTCGGTTTGTAAATGCTTGTTGTGTTGCTGTGTCTCTGTTTGCGTGAAGCGCACTGAGTTACCAAATGTATGAAATGTGCTTCTATATAAATAAAGCTGCCTTGCTAAATTCAGAAATGGGCCTCCCATCCCTGGGACGGAAAGGTCTTTCCAACATTTATGCAGCATAAATAAGACAAAAGAACCCAGTTCTTAGGAAAGATATTGATTAATTGGTATTTGGAGCTTATCTCACCTTTGCCAGATCCCCATCTTTGCCATCCTTCTCACTACCCTCATCTTCACCTTGATCGTCTTCCAAGAAAGGATTAGAGGGCTCTAAAGGGCTCTCTGGCCTCTTCTGCTGCTCAGAATAAAACAAAACAAAACATATTTTGGTACTATGTATAATTGGAGAAATACAGCTTAGTTCAATGTATGTAAAATTCTTACATTAAGGATAACGTTTACACATAGCCCATTTTCATTGCAAGTACTTTATTTCACTTCTAATGATGAACTCATATCCTGCAAAATTGTATTGATCCAACAGGTATGATACAAAAAGGTCTCCGCTGAGCCAAATGACTATTTTCTGCAGTGCACCTGCTCAAACCTAGTTGGGATTTTGTGGGGCAAAAAACATTTCAAATTTTATTCTTTGGCAGTCCTGCCCTGTCCTAAATGGAGAATAAAAATTCTGTCTGACGTAATCACCCACAGAAGTCTGCCTGTGCTTGTTCTTACCACAGGGGCATCAGTCAATGTGCATCCTGTGAAACGTTTTGCCAGCAGACCTTCAAAGTTTGTTGTCCTCTGAATGGCAAACAGAAGCAGTTTCACTTCAATCTCCTTGGCTCGTGTTCTCATTACTTTGGAAAGCTCCACTCTTTCGGGGAAAAAAGATGCACATATAAGTTGACGCATAAAAAAAACAAACGGATGGAATACTTGCACTTTTATTGAGGTACATTGGTCCCCGCAATTTGCAGGTGATACACACCAAGCCCTAACCTGATCAGTGAAAGGGATTTCTAAATCTACCTGGTGATGTGGCAGAATTCCACTGCAATACGCTCTGTCATGCACCACTCCTCTGGAAACATGCGTCCATATTTTTCTTCATAGTCGACTAGTTGCCGCTTGATCCAAGCATAGCGGCGATCAATCTTGTCTAGCCATGCAACCTAAAACATTTGGTCAAGTACTTTTTCAAGCATCCTACAATCCAAAGTCACATGTACTTTCAAGCCTTTATACCAAACTTTATAGTGGGTAATCTTTTTTAATGAATATTTACTCACATCTTGGTTTTCTTGAAAGAGCACAAGGTACTCTGAGAGATGCTGCCGGATGAACTTTTTAATTATCTCGAGTTTGATGCGTGGGTCAAGAACATTTACAACCAGACAGGCATCCCTCAACACGTTACTTGGCCCACCGGGCCTCTGTGGTGAGGAAAAAAAATAAAGATCAAATACTTTTTTTTAAAGGAGAATAAACCTCAGAGAGTCTGAAAACACATTTTGAAAAGCTGACGTGTTTACCTTGGAGCCCTGGGATGGGAATGATTCTTCAAAATCTGCCAGGATCTGAGTGCCCAACTCACTCTGTGCTGCTTTTACTCTATACAAGTTAAAGAGCAAATTCACAGCGGAAGTGTCAGAGTTGTACAAATGTGTCATATTCATCTATACAGCCATTCACTAGCCATTTGGTCTGAAGCTGTATGCAAGATTTGTAAACGCAAATGAAAGACTCAGACTCATCAAGTCTTCCTGTCAAACTCATCATCTTGTTTCAGACCGATAAGTAGAATTCCTTCAAAGTCTGGACCACACGTTAGCAAGTCTTGTGAAATTTTGGTTCCACAAGTGTGTTTTGCTTCTTTGTTTTTTTGATGTTACCACAAGAGGGACGGTCATCGCAAAGACCAAGAAATTGAACTTGGAGGGGACTGTACAGTTTTAAATTTTGTTTGTCCAATCTTCAAATCTGTACTGATACATTTTAGGAGCTTAATTTACATTCAGTCTTATTCTGTGTTTCACACTATTACTCTGTTCTTGTTGGTTTCCCTGCATTAATTACCCCTCTCATATTTCTATACTGGTTGTTTTAAAGTGCTCTATAAATACAGTTGAGTTGAGTTGAGTCCCATCATCTGTTTCTCCTGAAGTTACTCCTTCCGTGCAGCTGTTCTTTGGTATTCAACGCTATCTGCCACACCTCAGTTAAAACTGAACAGATGGCGATTTTCCCCGATTAGACGGATCAACACTACTCTGAACCCGGAGTTAGCCACGTTCCATCTGATGCTATAGCTGCTGTAAAAATGACTGATTAGGCGTACAAGATGCATCATCTAAAAGGATTCTGCAGTACTGTAGACATGTGAGCAACTACGCATTAGGTATATGTGTATGAGTATGAGGTACCTCTCAGAGAGCTGTCTGATCTGAGGTATGCCCATATACTTGTGGAAGTGCTCAAGTACTTTTACGACTCCTTGCAGGAGATTGGCCACCTCACCGTACTGCCTTTTTCTCGTCATGGCCCTGGAACACACACAAAGATGCTTGCGTTTATTTGACTGTGTTATTGTCAATGTCTTAATTTCTGGATTTAAAAGACAAATGAAAAAGAAAAAGCATCACTCGAATGCAAAATTAAATGACTTATCGGTCCCGACTTAAAAAAAAAAAAAAGTTTTGGTCAAAAAAGTCCCAGCTTCAAATCATAAGGATGCACAAAATGTTATGTTTACTTTTCTATTGGTCAGAACTAACAAATCGGTTCGGAGGTGTCTGGAACAGTGATCAGAATTTACTGCATCATAGCAAATATTCGTTCAATTGGATGATTGAGCTGGAGTTTATATCTGTAATAATATAAGTCTGGAAGCGGCTCCTCGAGCTAAAAGAGAGGAACAAATCAAGTCCCACATAGGCTCAATACAAATTGGTTTAAAAAAAAAAAAGATTAGCGGTATTATGCATGCTATGCAGAAAAAAAACACAAATTGCATGTTATGTTAATTTGTTCTGCACATGTTTGCTAATAAATCAAATGTGTTTGGATGTGCAATACAGGTGTACTCACTCTAAAGAGTCCACGCCTCCTGCTAACATATGCAGGTGGTTCAGTGTGGTGATAGATGTAGTAAGGTGACGCTTGGCATGGTCCAACTGCTTTATGTCCCTGGTAATCTCCTTGACCTAAAGGAAGAAGGAGACAAGCTACCCACTGTTTTTATTATAATCGATGGAAGGTGCAGAATGCTGTCAGTGTGTGTGCGTACATACCATTTGTTCAGACTTCTCTGCCTTGTCCTTGATATCTTTGATTTTTCCAAAGAGCTGCTGAATTGCTACTTGGGCCTCTTCTAAAGCCTGTAGAAACCACATTTGTCAATATTAAAAATACAGTAGAACATCAGTTATTTAGGTGTTTTGAAAACTAACACTGAGAGCTGCGAGTGGACCTGTAAGCATGTTTGAACTTCAGGGAGTCAATCATCAATTCACATTTCATAAATAAACATGCAAAACACTGAAAAGCGTGTTCTTTACAATGAAACCATCTCAATCACATCATCGCATCACATCATTACATCATCAGTTACGGGATCTGTCTGGACACTGAAAATCAAGTTATCACACACCATCGATCTAAACTGTTGAGGCGATTATAAAACTGCGTCCGTTATGACTTCGATTTGGTTTCAAGTAGGTCAGGTTAGGGTAATTTACCACATAATTCAGTCTGTTGGAAAACGGGGTGATTTGCTTTGGCAGTGGGCAGCAGCTCTGGCACCATGTACCATTGTGGTCGCTACGGCATACAGAGTAATGTTGACAATATTCTAAACTACGACATATAGCTGGTAGCCATAATTGGCCAAAAGTACATGAGGCTGTGAGCCAAATTGGCAGCGATTTAAATAAGTCCAGCATTACTTTTGTTATGAATGAAACAACATTGGAAATGTTCCTTTATCCTTTTTCTTCGATCCTAAACTGGATGGGTGGTTGTGCGATGGTTGGTTCAACTACAATCCTGCGATTAAAAGTCTGGGACTGATGTGTTGAGCTCACTTTTATTCACTCTCACCACGAGCTGTAGCTCCAAGTGAAAAATGATCCTTGTAATCCTGCCTGTAATGTCAGGCTTAGCCTAATTGGCCAACCGGGCACCAACTCAATTGAGGCAAAGGGCCAAGAGACAAAGCTAAACATGACGATCGTCATGATAAACGTTTCAAAATATCAAAGAGATAATTTGCAGTTCTGAGAGCCAATAAACTACATACCCTATTTACATTATTTCTAAGAGTTTCTCAGTTGCTCAACATTCCCTCGAAATAAAAAGAAACATTGAAAAAAATCTGGAAAAAGGAAGGTAAACTGCATGTCTGCTATTTGATCTGGCAGTTGGAATTCCACATCATTTCGGAGAGCTTCTCAGTTGGTGATCTTAAAGAAAATCTGTCCATCCTGAGGAGCCAAGACCCTTCAAGGTTGTAATCGTCAGTCATGCAGACTCAGCCGAATCAATCTGGCTCGCTGCCTAGTGCTCATTTCCTGTATTTATCCCAGAGGAAAGCAAAGGGAGACCACTGCCCAACAGGCGCCTCCATGCCCGAGATGCTATCTACCTTTCCACACAAACACAACTGTGTATCCCTTTTAACATGAAATAAGCAGCACCTACTGGGGTATTTTGAAGGGGGGAGAAAACCTTCTTCAAAATGCTTTAACAAGCCAGAGAAGTCATCAACTCTCCTTCACATGTATTACAGTAATACGAGTATGAAATGTGTCTCAAGTTCAGTTAAACACACAATTTTTTTACATACATATATATATATATATATATATATATATATATATATATATATATATATATATATATATATATATATATATATATATATATATGCATACTGAGTCTGCAAAGGCAATCTAAGCACAGTTACAGTTGATAGGCTTCTTTTCTTTTAAATCCCTACATATAACTGAAAAACGAATGCACCATGCTTGCTTGTGTCCCAGATGTTACTTTAAATGACAAGTGCAGAAAACACATTGTTCAAAAGGCTTAAAAGAACTGATTCAGTGTCAGAATACAAAAATAAACGGATCTGTCAAAGTCAGCGGGCGGGGACGAAAAGTGTGGAAACTAAAACAGTCTCTGAACTACTTTTTTTGACAATATGAAAAATTTAGATTTTACATAAAATATTAACGTGAAGCTTTTGGGGGGGGGGACAAAAGGCCCCTCAACATTTTTTTTTTAACCACACCAGACATAAAAAAAAGAGCAAACACAAGTGGAAAATGCAGACGAGGGAAGGACATTAATCCAAGACATGAAATTAGCAAGCAGTTTGTGTACATCATGCCAGCATTTGCACCTGCACTAGCAATAGCATGTTTACTATGATTTTCCAGTAGCTAAATCTGTAATGACGTGGGATTTGGCGCCAGAGTGCCCCAGCTCAAGTCCAGCTCCATGTAATGGTGCCCATAAGCAAGGCATCATCTGCACCCCTGCAGCACTTTGTCCATCCCTTTCACTCTGACGTCACTCCTTGCATGTTTTTTGTGTCGTCTGTTCGCTGCGTGCCGTTCAACACTAAATGTGTAGCAGTGTGTGTGGTGAAGTGCCCCATTGGGATCAATTGTGCAGAAGTCACACGTGTGTAGGGCCCTTCCCAGTGGGGTCATCATGCTTGGCCAAACAGCTAAACATCAAACGTGAAAGTTTGTCACTGACCTTTGAGCACAAGGATTTCAAAAAACAGACACATCAGAATTTCATGGCCTACCACAGACTTCCAGGATAAATGAAACCAG
This sequence comes from Hippocampus mohnikei, assembly GCA_026261675.1. Taxonomy (NCBI): domain Eukaryota; kingdom Metazoa; phylum Chordata; class Actinopteri; order Syngnathiformes; family Syngnathidae; genus Hippocampus; species Hippocampus mohnikei. Next base: position 6,082,217 of record JAKGUB010000327.1, read on the forward strand.
AAGTATGCTGGTTCGTCATGAGGCCATCTGTAGCAAGATAAGTTAGAAGGAACTGTGGGGACCGGTGACACTGTAAGACTGACCCCGGAGGAATAGCAGAATAGGGCATGTGTGGGATTCTATTCCAGAACGATAATGAATACAGTAAAGTAAATTTCAGTTGTATTTCCAATCCGGCACACATTTCAAAGAGCTTGATTTTTTTTTTATGTCATGGTCAGTGCACGGTTTTCTGTTTTTAAACCAACAGACTAGGTTCAAACCCAGGTTAAGGGTACTCCTCCTCAGACTTCCATGACAACACTCAACTATCATGAATCCTACAGCACAATACAGCCAACTCCCGGTAGTTCTTAAGAGTCATCTTCTTCAGTGTCAACTAACGGTCACATTTCTCTTGCGGCAGACAACATTGCTGATTCTATTGCGGCTATTATGTCTCAATCTTCATCCTGAAAAGAGCACCTCTGCTTCTTTCCATCTGTCGAAAAAAATATTTCCCTCTGGAAATGTTGGAATTGCTTCGTGGCCTTGGAAAAACAACCTCAAGTTATTGTGTGTGTGCAACCTGATAATGTTATTCGTCTTGGGTTGGACTAAAGTCTTTCCGCTTCCAAACAGTAGCAACACTGGAAAAGACATGGCCACCACAGCAGACACCCAGAAGAATTCGTACGCCAAATGAAGTCTACGTTTCAGAACTTTCATGGCTCAACCTTCAGGTGTCATGTTCCTTTGAAACCACAAACCCTTAACTGGGAAAAGGCTTGAATGAAATATGCACGGGCAGCTCTTTTCCATCATTCTCTGACAATAAAGCCTGGGGTTATACTCAAAGAAGTATACACAAGGGGATATATTTCCCAGACATGTTTTTTTTTTAAATAGAAAAAAGTAGAGTTTGCGCAATGGGGACAAATCTGAGTCATCATGTCCTTTTCCATGGATTGCAGTGGAGACAAATGAAAGGGAAAGCAGGAAGGATCCCTGTTTTTCCAGAGATTAGAGTATCCACAGGTTGCATCGTAACTCCAGGAGATGAACATTGTTGGGGGCACTTTCATTTTCTAGCTAGCTAGTGTGTGTGTGTGTGTGTGTGTGTGTGTGTGTGTGTGTGTGTATGTTTTGAAGGTGTTGAACATTGAATTGGATGGTACTCGCCCCAATTATTGCATTGCGGCCTTTTTTGTTTTTTAAACGAGATCAAATAACCGCAATGTGAAATTTGGTTTCTGAATTTTTGTGCCAAATAAAAGGGTTATTTGCCATTTGGTGTGTGGCCTGTGACATGAAAGTTAATAACAATACAAGTGTAATGCAACATAATAGCTCCTTTCACTGGCAGAAGTAAGCGCCCTTGAAGGCTGAGAGCAACAAATACAAAATTTAACGAGACAACTGACCTGCCTCCCATCCTGCCCCACATTGGTTTGACCCCTCACCACTGTCCTGATGTTGTCATCAAGGCGCCTACAGAATGTAACACATGATTAGAACATTTACATACATGCATCCACACACACATATATACATATATATATATATATATATACATATATATATATATACATACATACATACATATATATATATATATATATATATATATATATAATCGCAGAGTCTGCAAGAAAAAAACCTGAGATCTACTGACCTGATTTTCAGACGTATCTTGTTTACCACATCGTCAATATTAGCAAGGGACTAGGGGAAGGAGAAAAAAAGCAGGCATCAAGTGATTATGGTTAGGATTAAGAAGCAACACTTAAACTTTTAGCAATCAAAAATGTCATCTTTCCATGCTATATTTATATGATCCTGTTTCTTTAAAACGATTTCTGTTAAATCCTTCAATAACTTAATCTTGCTGTTCCATTTCTCTTTTATTGGTTTACAGAGCCCCCTCATGGAAATGTAGCATACCTACATAAGAAGACCGGTCCAATGTTTTAAAGGATTTTCCATCCATCAAAAGAACAAATCGGCTCGAACTTCATGTTTTTAAAAAAAACATTTTTATTTCAAATCTTTCTGGCAGCTCTTCCTTCTTTTCGACTATGATTGTCAATAACTGCCAGTATACCGGTTTTGTAATTTGAGACGTTCAATGAAGATTATTCGATAATAATAATAATACTAATAATAATAATAATAATAATAATAATAATAATAATAATGGGTTACTACACCGTGCTTTTACCTGCTCGGTCGGAAACAATGTGTTGATATATTCCACAGCATTGAAGTCTGCTTTATCAAGCGGATCTTGACTTGGAAATACCTTGAAAATACGACAAAATCAATTTGGTCAACGTGGCATAACTTAATATTCATTAATAAAGTCTTCCAATAACTCATGTAAAACAAACTGACAGCGGGTTGTCTCAGCAAATCAAATAACCCCATCTTAGTGAATTAGCTCGTTGACGTTTATCGTGGATACAAACATAAGCACTGCAAACGCCTATATAAAATACATTCGGCCGACTTTTCCGTCGGTATAACTAAATAATAAACACACAATACTGCTAGTGCTACGACCAGCAGGTACAGGGTGACACAATCTCGTCATTTGGTGGCAAAATCCGTCAACAATGCGGCTCAATTAACTGTTTATTTTCAACCCCCGAAAAGATACCTGTTCAATCGCCAGCTGGACCTCTGGTGTTAGATGCAAAATTGCCTCCAAATCATCGGCAAATTCAAATTCTTCTTCCTCCATCATTGTCAAAACATTGACCACTTCAAGAGCCTCCCACTTCCTGGTGAAAAGGCTTCTGGGATAACAAATGACGCAGCTCGTGGTGCGTTCATGACTATCGGGGTAAAATAGATTCCTTCAATCAATCGATAGTTCATCAGTGCATTACGGTACCCATTTGTGTGAAATTTCTTGATTCGTTCGTTAGTTAGTCCACATTAATTGTCCACCAATATTATCCGCCTACTAAGCAACTGTTAAGTGGAGAGCTATTATAATTATATGAAATTGCTTAAGAAGTATGTTTCTGTGGTTTGCAGGCTATAGCTTCAGATAATATTATAAAAAACAATGTCTTTCTTTCACCCATTTACACACGCTAAGTAGATTTGGGTAACACCAGCAACAACGTATGTAGTTTTAAATCGGATGTTTTCGTCCGCCTTCAGCGTTTCAGTATTTATCATTAACATTAACATTGACAGTGTGTCACTCATATAAACGTTTGTATGAAAAAAATGACATGCATTCTTCTAAATAATGAAGGTGGAGCCATTCATTTTATAAGTTAATTGTTAATTTCATTTTTTTAAACGTAAATGTTCAATACATTTGAGTTATAATTTATTTTTTCTAGTAGAATCACTGAAAAAAAACAAATGTTCTACTGGGCAACATTTTATGAATTGTTTTACAACTTGCTTTAACCAGGTGATGACTTGACTTGCTTGAAATTTGGTGCTGACTCAATTTGCTTGACTTTTTTTTTCACAGTAACTTGGGACTTCGTTGTGATTTGAAGGTTGCCACTTGAGACTGAATTGTGACTTGAACATGTGTGACTTACTCCCAACTCTGGTACTGTAATTGCTGTCATGAATTGCTTTTTGAGAAGCTTTTTGAATTTGGAAAAAAATGCTGATATCATTTTTTATCAATGAGCAATTTGAACCCATCACATTGTTGTCGGTCGAACATGGTCCCTTCTTCTGCCACACTCATTGATTTATTTCCATTAATAAACCTGTCTTGGTAAACAGCGGAACCATCACATTCAAGAGCACTCAGGAGATGATTCATAGACACTAAATGTGATGCATCGACAAATCATCTGACCCACAAATCCTCTTCATGAAGATAAATACTGAAGTTCAAATCTGTTTCCTACAACCCTCTGGGCATCCACACGAAAGCACCACTGCAATATGACAGCAGTGAGTCTGATCTTTTATGTCTCATGATGTCACAATAGGCACAAGTGGAAATAAAACAAAAACGGCAAGTGGACTCAAATGAAGAGTACGGTAAGCTCTTTTAGTTGCGGACAGAAACTTTCGAAATTACAATGTAATAACTATCAAACTGACACGGCAGGAACAACACCGCGTGCCACCACAACAAAAGAGGGCTTACACAAATCACAATCAGATAGCCTTAGTCAGAGTAGGACACAGAGAGTTGCAACACTACTGCCTTCTACATGTAAGATGTGCTGAAAACATTTTCTCCCTAAATCATCAGCAGCTTCAGGCATAATTCACGGTTTGGAAGGGGACTGAAAGGATTTTGAAATTGGATGCATCAGGCTTGCAACGTGACTGTGGGGGTTGGGCTTTAAGTACCTCAGAAAGGGAAAATGGGAACTTTCAAAGTTGAAATCCTCCAAAATGCTGTGGGTGACAAGATTTACTGGTTTGTTGGGTTGTAAAAGTTTCAAATTAATGTTGTTGTATTTGCTTGTACATAAATTTGGGGGTAAAAAGCTTAAGCCTCGTGAGTAACCAATGACTGTCACCATGCAAATAATTGCCAACAGGAATTTATGTGGCGACCATTTTAATTCTCACATTTACCCTCAAGCAAACCTCTTATCATCTTACTGAGGCCATCCAACAAAATTGGGCTAAAGCGTCTCTCCAGATGATACTTTACTTAGCCAGAGATCCTGAAATTTGTTTTACAAGAAGTAGAGGGGAAAATAAAGGGGAAAAAAGTTATTTTCGTATGTTACCACTATATTTTTGCTTTCTCTCTCTCTCTCTCTCTCTCTCTCTCTCTCTCTCTCTCTCTATATATATATATATATATATATATATATATACAGTTCATTCATGCATCTCATCCCTGTTGTGGATTCAGATGGCCAATTGTCTGACAGAGTCATCAACTAATCTCTCTAGTCAGTGCAGCAATAACTGGCGAACAGTACGAAAAAAAGCAGTAGGCAGTTCTCCTCAAACATCATTGTGGGTGAGGAGCTGATGCAGTCAGTGCCCACAAAAAGGGAAAAAAGTAAATGCATGCCACTCCAAAAGAATCTTTAAAGTTGCAGCTTCCAGAAAGCTTTCTGATCTAACCTGAACCAAATATGTCTTCTCATGTCGCACCAAAATCTAAAAGAAATATTAGTCACAAAGTCTACACAAATCACACCACTCCACCGTGAAGATAAATGAAAGTCTTGAGTAAAAAAAAAATAATAAAAAAAAATATATATATATATATATATATATATATATATATATATATATATATATATATATATATATATATATATATATATATATATATATATATATATATTAAAAACCATAATTAGATTGCATTACAATGCATTCTTGCTCTGTATTATAAGCATGACAAGCTCTTGACTTTAATACAACTTTTATCAGTCTGTAATAATATTAAGGAGCAAAGCAGTATTTTATTTACTGATTTATTCACAAGCGATTTGGATAATGGATGGATAGATATCCATCGCGGTGGATTTATTTGTTGTGATGAGAAAATGAATCAGAGCGATTGCTCATTTTATGTGCAGAACAAATTCTGCCACAGGGATGTCAGCTTTGTAATTGTCTCAGCAGCAGGTAAATGTAGACTGCTTTTTTGTTTGTTTGTGTTTTGTTTTTTCCAAATGTGGAGCGTAGGTGGAGGACTCCAGCTATGGCACGAATGAACTACAGTAATCACTCAAAATCCAACTGAAACTGTTGAGCAATATTTTTGGCTCACAGTTAGCTCACTGTTTCACGGCATAAAGCGTCGGGCCGAAAATCAGCCGAGAACGGGTGAAACTCTTGCGTTTATAATAATAATAATAATAATAATAATAATAATACATTTCATTTAAAAAGCGCCTTTCATGCCACCCAAGGACACTGTACAGACAATACAATAATTACTTTGTTCGTCAAACAAATTGATAAAGGGGCTGTCTGCCTGTATTTGTTTTAAATATATATTTCTGTTGATTGCCGTGACTGATCTTTTCTGTTTGTATTCATGGAGGTGTTATAAGCCAGGAAAAATCAAGATGCAAAAAAGAAAATCCTCGCTATAGTGTTTGGGAAAAAATGACGTGTTGAATGTTTGAATGTCCCTCCTCTTCACCTCTGCAAAGTGTGAATATTCGCGCCAGAAAAGAGGTTACAGTATGTTTGGAATGGACACATTTATTGTTTGTCATTGGTGGGGAGCCATTATCGTGTCACTTGAATCCATGTGTGTCCTCTTTCTATTACACAGTTAATCATATTTTTTGAAAATAAGAGAAAGAGAATGAAGAATACCACAAGGTGAATGACAGAAAAAATATATATACCGGTAGTATGAATTTCTTTGTAGAATGTATTCTTACGTTTTAGTCATTTGTGGCATACCTAACACCTCCTTATAAATTGAAATCTGGCTTAGTTCCACCATATAGACTAATGTACGCCACTCATATAGCTTTACCGAGTAATTATTCAGGAAAACTTAAATTCACATTAGTATGGTTCCAACAGTTCCAAAGGAAAAGACATTGCAACAGAACTGATTTTCAGGAAAAATGCTACTCACAAATGACAATTAAAAATATGCCCCAAAATTATTAAAATATTAAATTAAAAGAATTATTACTCGTTGCCAGCCAATCAGATTAAGTATTATAAAATAAAATATAACTCATCGATAAAAAAAACAAGAGGGATTAGTTTATGTGTTGAAGAGTCACAAAGGAACTACTTTACTTCCATTAGCTTTTTATTTTCTTAACAGGCTGCTGCCGTATCTAATCAGGAGCTGGAATGACTGTGATTACACTTAAATATTGATGAGTACATTACATCAGTGTAATTTGTTCACAGACATCCCTCGTTCCAGTTGTTAGATGAATCTGGCCTCAAGCAGTTGCCTTGACTCACAGTCACAAAACACAATTCATCGGTGGAGATTTTTAAGAGTTTGAAGGCAATCTAATTTTGGAATTACATGCAAATGAACTCAGTGGGGGTTCTTGTAAGTTGAAATGACTTATCATGGTGGTATGCGATAACCGTTTCGTGAATAGACAACTTTATACTTGACTTCCCTTCTGTGTCAATCCGCTTTGATGAATCGGGTCTTTTCATTATCCAAATGTCCTGCCACCTTATTGTATACTGTCAGACCATGGCCACAAGTCGATAAGCAATGGTATTTAAAAGCAACTGTGGCTTCTCCAGTATTTTATTTTAAAAACATGTACCGGTACTTTCGTGAAAAAAAAAAAAAGTGTAAGCACCGAGATTGATTTAACCTTCAGATATTTGGAATACATCATTCAGCATTCAATATTTGCTCTGCTGCTTTTCAAAATGTCCTGCTACAATACCTCTACAGTGTTGCATGAATGCCAAGACCTGGGATGAGAGCCTTGTAAAGCCCGAAAACAGTATTTTGATGATTAGCAGCACAGTGGGAGATTCTGAATTTGAACGTCAACTTGTCTCCTTCCATGTGAAGTTTGCATTTTCTCCCCGTGCTTTTGTTGTAATTTTGCCCGTAGTTTTGAATGCAAGTGTGAATGGCTCTTTGTCTACCAGTAGTGCCTTTTAATTGACACTTGACTTGCTAGAAAAGGGATAGATGGTGTCTGTGAACAGTAATACTGGCAAGCCGTTGTGAAGATTTAAAGGTACCTGCTACATTTCAGGATCAAGGGAAGCGTATGGATGCAACACCATAAAAAAGTGCAAGAACATATGTGACAAATTTCGCGTTTCGACAAGATACTTTGTGTGATCATTTGATCATTTCACGTTTTGACACACACACACACACACACACACACACACACACACACACACACACACACACACACACACACGTGCACACAAGCTGCAACTCTTGTTGATATATTTCACAGTCTTCCCTTATCAGTGTGAAGTGACATTCACAAGCTAGGATTAAATCTTTCAAGGACACAGCAGTATTTCCTTTCAAACAAATAAACACTTCAGTTTAAACTTTTCTTGTATCGAAAGCTTAAGGTACTCATTAAAAACAAACAAACAAACAAATATTTTGAGTAAAATGGAAGCCATAGTACATTTTTGTTGCAGCGCTAGAGACAACAGACAGTGTGCAATGGGTTGTACAGCCAGAAATAAACTTTTAAATGATGAAATTTAAAACAGCCTCTGTTTTGGGGATAATCTGGACCGAATCGTCATTGATTTTCGCTGCATTGTTTTCAAGCATTGGCTTTCACTGTTCCCTCCGTGGCCCGGTCCCAACAGCCATGAGGCAACATTTTGGCAAATCTTAACAAATCTGGACAGGCTAAGATTATCTTTTAAAACTGCTCTTGGAAACAGCAATGAAAATAGCCACAAAATACATTTTTATAAGACATTTTTGTGATAAGAATAAAGAAAACATCCCCGTGTGTCTCTGTATTTCCTCTGTCCACAGGCCCTCCTCTATCTTCCACCCACATGTATTCAAGGGAGAAACAATTCTAATCTTGTGCCTATTCTTTTTATCCGCTCTCTCTCTCTTTTTTTTTTACCAGACTCAAATGTCAAATGTGATTTCATGCTTCTTCCTTTTTTTTTTTTAATACCTTCTCAATGCAACCTCTTCTCTTTTCCACTCTATGATTAGTATAAAACCAGCAAAATGTCAGTAGTTTTCTCTCATGAGCAGTATTTATTCATGAGTTTTGTCAAAATGTAGCACACAAAAGTTGGTCCATCAATTACAAACATTTACATCTTAATTACAGAGTCACGTTGAGATACAGTATGTGAGGCACATGGAATACTGTATGTGGCAGTAGGAGCATAATAAATTACAAGGACACACTAAAAGTTTAAAACAGCGGTTCCTACATCCCGTACATTCCTCTAGTCTCCATGGTTTGAAAACTAAATACGCTTTTGAGAGTCATGCACCCTTTCCGGACTCAGAGAGTCTGCAAAGGATCATATCCAGGCCATTTATATGAAGTAGCTGTGCCATACAACATACCAGAGCACCTACTTGTGTCATGCGCCGATATGCCGACTTACAGTATGTCCTTATGAGCATTTTCAACATTTCCCTGAGCCAGGCTGTCAGAGAAACTTGTTGGCCTCAACAACTACCTTTGTAATTGGATTTTGGACTCCCTGGGAGAGAAAGCACACATTCAGTATGCATTGGCAAGAAACAGAAGCGCAGTGGTGCTGAGCTCAGGCTCCCCTTGTTTCTTCTTACCTTGCAAAAAACGATCCGATGTTTAGGTCGGGTAACGGCACACTATTATCGGGCCTGAGAATAAACTGGGACACTCGGTGACGTAGTGCGATAGAAAGCTATCTTTGAATGTAGAACAAACTAAAAGTGACAGTGTTTGTGTAACACTGGGAAACCCTTGTCACAAACTTGGCACGAACATGCCAAAGGAGCTCATCTCTCATCATGTAATTGGAACCAGAAAAAAACCAAAAAACAAAGTGCAGAGATAGCCTGAACAAAGGCAGCTGTCCATGGTCAGAACAAACTGAAATAGCTCCTAACTCTATGACCATGAAGCATTCTATTAGACCAGCTATTTGATGAAGAAATTCATCATTGGAAAGAAATCTCTTATTCTGTCAATAACTCAACTCAACTGTATTTAGAGAGCACTTTCAAACAGCTGTCTGCATCTTATGAGACGGTCTTGGTCATCCAATCGAGAGATTTTGAAATGATATACCCATAAAACAAATCTGACCAAGAGCAATGCACAAATGAGCTTTCAATGCTTCTTTATGACATAGGAGAGTGCTACTGCATTTAGACAAATCCAATACACAGTACTCCAATCATGCCATACATTTGTGGCTAACAAACATTATGCTCCGAGTGTGATTCATTGGCAAAGACTCACGGCTTAGCGCACAATTTACTAGAGTATCAAGCCAAAGGGGTTATTTTAATATGAAGCAAAAGAAAAGTCCCAAGTGCATTCCTATATTTAAGAGCGAATAAGAAGGCAAGACCTATTTTGACCTAAATTTCTTGATAGCCCACAGGCACTGACGCTAAGCTCAAGTCTAACGGCAGTCAGGTCGTACTATTTTAGACTCTAAGTTATGGATGCTTGTTAAGCATCTTCATCGGGGATGGGATGGTGTGCTACGGGTTCGATTTTACTCTAATTTCAGTTGCTTTTATCTTCTTTTTCATATGTAACTGCACCTTTGATGTTTCCCCTCCCATGCGCTTCCCTTCTGTCCTATAATCCACTTAGCGTCTTCTCTCTGAGTCTCCTCTTTCCTTTGCTCTTCTTGCTCTATTTCCCTTTTCCCTAAAGAAAAAAAAAACCCTGGACTTGGGTTCTGTCATTCATGTTGAAGATTATTAGTTACTTCCTTCTAACTTTGTCTTCAGCTGTGTTTCCTTTTGTGTTGTGGAGAAAATGATCCTGCCTTTGGAAGACGCATGTTAGTTTTAATATAAAGGGTAGGTGACAGGATGAACACACAAGCGGTGGGAAACACTCTACATAGCCTATTCATAAATATAGCATTTTGGCTTCCCCTCCCAAAGATAACTTTACCACACTCTTGCCCGATGAAATTAAATATACTATTTTACTTGATGTTGTGTATTTTATTATCCACTTGAGAAAATGTTCCCAAGTGTCTGAATATAATGTCTCTGTTATTCTGTTTGCTCACTCGTGAAATTTTGGCCACTCCAGCCAACCAATTATGATAATAAAGAAGGAATTCGGAGGGGGATATGAATGGAGAGAGATAAATGTGAAATAAAATCTGGGGAAAAAAAGATCACAGAGCTGACATACCGTACATTCTAAATACATACAGTATGAATAAAGCAAGGCTGCATAAGTCAGGGCATTTATTATGCCGGAGACTGCGATGAAACAGTCGAATTACAAAAACAAACAACAAATTCACGGCAAAAAACTGTAAAGTGTCAAAGCAGAGAGGAAGAGGAAGCCAGCTTTGCTACTGGAAATGCCATGTACTGTGGCCGTTTTAACGTTGGCTGACTCAAAGCAAACCTTCCTGAGCAGGAGGAGGAGCACTGACATTTGGTTTTAGCCAGGTAACTTCCCTATAAGAGAATGAATATTATTTATATTGGAGTCAAAGCTATTTGTATGGAATGGCAATTAAACAACCACAGCATGTCAATCAAAATGTGAAAAAAAAGGAGCCCAAGGTACCGACTCTGTACAGACAGCACAATTATTTGAGGTGATGGTTGGTAAGCACTTACTGACATGAGAGGAAAACTGGTTCAAAGAGAGCAAATCTTTCAAATCCCACACAAGCTAGTGACTCATTGAAAACTTTACGGAACCTAGAAAGTAGCAGCAACTTTTCAAATATTAAAACTGAGCTCCAAATAAATGCTGAGAATGATTTCTAGATGAGACCTCCTCTTGCCCAAAGGCAGCTGTGAAAGGCTCTCGCTTAACTTTGATCCTAGTAAGGACACAGAGTATAGAAATTGGATATATCCTATCCCTAGAGGCATGACAAATTGCATGCCATCTGCCGTATGCAAAGACAACAATGAGAAAATACACTTCAGCATAAATGGATCCATGAACCATGCAGCAATTTATATGGTGAGGCTTGGGACAAAGGGTCTATAAGTGTAGTCAGTTCAGAAATTAAAACAGGTGACCCGGATAAATGACAACAAAGTTTGACAGGAGGTCAATTGTGGCACACGGTATATATCTGACATAAAAGTTAAAGTAGTCATATCCGGTGTAGTGATTCAATTATACCCTAGTTATCCAAAGTGTACTTACACTGCAAGCTAGAGTTCTTGGATGGAAATAAATGGAGGGTTCATCCTTTCAAGCAAATTCTAATAATCCAGTCCTGACAAAAATATTGTCGCGCTTCCTTCTCTACCGCCGGCAGCACGATAACTGGCTTGCGTCCAAATGCCAAGGCAATCCAAGAAACCTAATGATATCCCGGCCAAGTGCTAAAAGCACATTGGCCTTTCCCGAACCAGACACGATGTGATAAAACACTCGCTTCATGTCTTTAGAAAGCGGCAAGTAGAAAACATTATTTCAAGCCCGTCTCAGCCGCAATGAAGTGGCCCAATTTAAAGTTCTCCCTTGAAGCAGATTCATTACAAAGCAACTTCACAACAATCAATGAGAAATGGCAGCATGGAAACGGCAGCTCCAAAACGAAAGAACACTGAGACAAAAGGCTCTGCATCCACCAGGATTTCTGTAATAATGCTCAGTGTGGGCAGAAATGCTTGCAAATTCCAAGACTGCTTTCGTTCTCATTACAATTCCTGTGTTAGAGGGGCAAGTCTGAATCAGTGGTTTTAAGTATTCCACCATTGGCTGCGCTGGGTCTTTTTTTCCCCCCTTACAAATCAGGAATTTAACGCTGTACTGTCGTTGTCATCATTAAAGCAAGAATCAAAGTTGTTCAACATGCCAGCAGGCTGGAATATTTATGAGTGAAGATGAAGACAGTATATCATGCGATATACTACATAGGGCTGGATTATAATTCAACATACAGTACAATCAAAAATAACATAATAAATACCTGTAGCAAGAAAAATAGCACGCCATATTATATTGGTTAAAAACAAAAGTGGTGGGGGGAATCAAACCCCAACCTCGGCATTCTGCATGCAGTGTAGGCAGAGGCTACAGTATGACGTTCGATTTGTGCCACAATTACTGTACAAGCACCTAAGAGGACATATGGAGCACAAATGTCACTGCACAAGAACCATTTCTGTGAACCTTGTTCGCATGCATGTGGCATTTGTATGCTCAATCAAAGTGTGACTTCACCTTAACTTCATAAATGAGCCGCCCCCTCAGTGCATCTCTCAGATTATATTGTGTATACTAACATGATAGAACACCTTTGGATGAAAACGTGATGTCCATGTAAAGGAGTTGCTCTCTCCGATTGCAGTTTACCAGTCCATCGTGGATGAAGGGTCCTAGAAAAGCCTTCAAGCTCAAGCTGTGAAAATTCACTAATTGTGTTCAAGTCTGATCTGGTTCTTCCAGCCCTGGGAATACATAGACAGCTTGCCCGATCTGCTGATGCTACTCGACCTTGCATCACCCAAGACTTTCCTGCTCATCTGAAACTTTCCTTTGCCAGCCTGCCCGATCTGCTGAAGCTACTTGACCTATTGCATCAATAAGAAAGGCTTTCTGCCATTTGGGTCCCAAAACTTTGTCTGGGCTTAACAACAAGATGAAGTAGTCCTAAAACAGATGGTAAATTGTACTCCAAGAACGTTTTGAATTCACTACGCTAACATTGTATGAACAACGAATGACGGAGGAGCATAACAACAAGGCGCATTACACAACATTGCAAAGTACAGAACAAAACATTTTTAAAAAATTGATTCAACCGCTTTTATTTCAGAAATTCACATTGCGTTTAGCAACAAACTTTATTTATTTTTTGGAGGTCAGGAAATAAGAAAACAAAAGCTCTGCTTTAATGTGGTTTTGAGAACATATACCGGTATTGTACAGACCTCAAAAGTCAAAGTCAAAAGTCAGGACTCTCTTGTGAAAACAAATAGCATCGATAGTGGATTGAAAATAAATCACACGATATCAATACATGTACTGCAAAGCAGTCACAAAAGCATCCAAAGCTCATGAACATTCATTGAGAATTGGCAATTTAATGATGCCTCTACCTTAATTATTGTAAAGTATAAAGTAACTGAACGGCAAAGCTGAAACAATCTTTTGAAAGAATCATTTTAATGAAGTAATTCTAGTGACGTGGGGGTGGTATTGTTGTTGGTTCGTTCCATCACATTTCAGAGCTAATAATCATCTGCTTAAGATATCCGACAATCACTCACATTTTCATTTTGAATCGAGACAGAAACAATGTCCCTAAAGCAAAAAAAATATTGCCCTTCCGTTCACCTTATTACGTTTTTCAATTTTTTAATTGTAATTTTATTGTATTTTTTTACAAGAAACAACTATTAGTATCATCCAATGCCTCATACTCTCAAGAACCAAAATTTCTCAAAGGGACCCTGGCAATTGTGTGCAGGAATTGTCCTTGGTGGTGGTCCTCTCTAATCCCTTTATTTCCGCCACTTCCTGCCTACTCTCGTCTGCTTCTCACACACCTTCTTGGGTCTTTTCCCATTTGGGTTTGGCCCCGTGCCATTTTCTGTCTCTTTCTCAAATGCATCCCATCTCTCTCCTTCACTAGTCAGGGCCAACAGGTAAACATGCGCCAACAGATGAGACACAGAGGCAGACAGATTGATTGAAGGCAAGAGTCCAATAGCTGTGCCTCGCTGTGAATTTTTGATATGGATCATGCTACTGCATCTTTTTAGTTTGTTCAGTCAAGCACATGGAAATTGTGGCTGTTGCTCGAAATCCTGTATGTTCAACAGCAGGATTGAGGCTCATGAGAAAGTATTCCGAAAAGGTCTGTTTGGATTTTTTCTTTTCATCATGACGATAACCTGTGGATCCTTTTATTTACTGACATATTGGAGTTATAGGTTCTCTCCTTATTTTTTAAGAGCGGGTAGCACCCATATTTTAATTTTTTACTTTGTCTTAGTTGCAGATTTTATGTGAAGATGACATTATAAAATAGGGTACTGTGCCAAAGTCTAACACATAATTAGATTTGTTGTTTTAGCAATTCGAGAATGACTGACGACATAACATATATCTGTATGTCACTCAGTGGAGCCATTCATTCATTTTCCGATCCGCTTTATCCTCACAAGGGTCGCGGGGGGTGCTGGAGCCTATCCCAGCTGTCTTCGGGCAGTAGGCAGGGGACGCCCTGAACTGGTTGCCAACCAATGGCTCGGGACACAGAGGCGAACAACCATCCTCGCTCACAATCACACCTAGCGACAATTTAGAGTGTTCAATCAGCCCGCCAGGCATGTTTTTGGAATGTGGGAGGAAACCGGAGTACCTGGAGAAAACCCACGCAGGCCAGGGAGAACATTTGAATATTTATTAATTTCATTTTTCTTAATGATAATTTAGTTAGTCTTCTTATTGTATTTATTGTGTTTTATGCTTTATGGTCGATCTTATGTACAATACTGAAGCTGAAGCTCTTTTTAAAAAATTCTCAATAAATAAAGTTGAGTACACATTTATCATGTGTATTGTATGTATGTATTGAAATAGTGTACAACGGATTGTTTGTCACAATTTAATTTTAGAACTCAATAGGACAAATGGCAAATGTGTTTGCATTGAATATTTAATAATTGCTTCCAAGAAGTACGCATTCCCAAAAGAAATGCTTTGGCAAATTTCTCAAATCTTCTCCTCCTCCGACCTCACAGGTGTTCCACTTCATTGGACAATATTGAACTTTGACCGCCTCAGTGGATCTCATCGTCGGTACTTTGCACCATTGACAACCATTATTCTGAAGAACGCTACAATGCTAATTGAGCTATTCAACTTGCGTGATTGCAACCATTCAACCAAAAATGGACTATCAAAAATAATGACACTAGGCAGTAGGAATTATTGGACCCGAGCTTACTTGTCAATGTCCTACATTTCTTGGTACTCATGAATGGGCCAAATTTTGCAGCCCGTCTAATGCTAGGTAAACAATACATATAATAAATGTAAGATACAATTTGTCAACAGATTCACAGACCATTTCACAACCTCTAAAACTCTGCACAGGTAAAAGTCCAACATTAAAACTCCCTTATAGCTAACTTACTGTAGCAGTATTAGACAGACAGGTTGTGAGATTTTTTTTCCTTCGTTTTCAAGCACAGGCTCGTTGTAACCATGTATGGCTTTTGTTTCACTCATGCACCTGTTCATTCACTCTTTCTACTTGGGCTGCATACCAGCGAATCACTTTCTGTTAAAAAATAAAAAAATAAAAATAATATATATATATTTTTTTTTTTAAAATATAATGGATCACGTACTAACATGAATCATCCTTCTACTGCCAATGTGCATTCACTCAACACTAACCCAAGAAGCCAGAGTATTTTACTGTAAGTTGAAGTTGATTTATATCGCTGAAGTGCACAAGTGACACGATAATGTGAAAATTGAACAAGTAGTTTGAGAATCTCCATTCTGTCCTTAGATGTGTAACTGAGCGACTGAGAAAAACTGGAATAGCCGTAAACAGCAGCTGAAAATCAAGTCGGAATGATTATCAAATGATAATTTTATTTGACAATGTACAATATTACCTCCGGTAGAGACTGCAGATGGAACAGATACCACTTGGCTGCAAATAGCAATAGCAATGCCACCATAACGTGAAGGCTAATAACTCATTTGAGTCACATCTCAAACCAACTCCCGATGTGATTTGGATTTCTCTTATTTTTGCTGTCCAGACTAAATCATAGCAAGCAAGCTGGGTAAGAGAAAAAAATGGATTGAGGGCTGGCAGTTTGAACAAGGCCTTACTGTGCTTGCAGCCCTCCCGGTGTTCCTCAATGATCAAATCATCACCTGGAGGTTGATCTCATGCCACCATATTATACAGCAGACGGCTTAAAATGGCGGTCCGTGTCCAGACAGAGTCATGGTCTTGTTGCCGTTAAATAAAGGTACCTATAATATATGAAAGAAGATAATGAGTCATGTCCCGTTTTCCTTCTCCCACAGGTGGCTGTCACAGACTACCGACAACCAATTGAGTTATCCAACCTCTCATCCAAAGTCTGCTGGGATAGACTCCAGTCATAGATGTGTGTTTGCTCCGACGGGTGAAGCCTAAGGAGGTCTTTGTGGAAACCAGAGAAAAAAATTGGCTGCGTACCAACTGCATTCTTCTTTTCCTATGTTAAATATACATATTTCATGAGGTTTTGACTCGGATTATTTCAAACATTTTGAGAGGTTCTTGGAAAACACATTGCTCAACGACACATTCTCTTTCAAAAGTGCTTACAAATAAAACAAAATATTAAGAACTGTGCATTATGACATTTTTGAATGAAAATTTAAAAAATCATTCCTTACGATTGGCTGGCAACCGGTTCAGGGTGTCCCCCGCTTGCTGCCCGAAGACAGCTGGGATAGGCCCCGCGACCCTTGTGAGGATAAAGCAGATCAGTAAAGGGATGGATGGATGGATTAAAAAATCGAAAGTATTTTGTTGATCAAATGTCCACCTCATCATGTCACATATTTTTTGTTGATCTGAATATGTTGTCGTCAATCGTCAGATATGTTACAGAGTACCCGTATAAAGCTCTCGATCAACATGAATATATCTCAATAACAGATGACTGGCTTTGTTTCCAATGACCTTTGCATGCCCAAGTGTGAAACGCAGGCAACGTGACTGGTGACTGATCATATGTCTGCCTTACTGGCTCAAACTGAACCACGACATTTGCCTGTTGGATGTCATGTTGATCTTAGACATGTCACATCAACTGCTTGTCTTCACTCACTTCATTTCCCACGCCTCACATTCCTTTTGGCAATGTTTTTTACCCTTGACCTCACATTCCAGTGGATCCCACTACACATTTGTGAGCATACATTTTTGAAATACAGGACATATAATATCATAATCTTAATAAGTGTTTTTTTTTAATTGAGCTGCAGCCATATTCGAGCTTTTAAAGGTCAAACCTCCAAGGACCAATTTGTCTATGATCGGTGTCTTCCCTTTCACCTTTTTTCTTTTTTTGTGTTGTCATTTTTCTTTTTCTACTTGTGTTTTATTTCCGTGCCAAGATGACTATCTGGTAAAAATGTGCACAGTTGTTTGTTGGTAATCAGCACATTATCATTATGCGTCAACTGGAGTCGGCATGTGCCTGCGTATGGATGGGGGCTTTTAGTGTGCTTGTGAACGAGTGTGTGTGTGTGTGTGTGTGTGTGTGTGTGTGTGTGTGTGTGTGCGTGCGTGCATGTGCAGTGCCCATGTGTTCACTCAGAGTTGGTTATGAATTCATGATTCCACAGGGAATGAAAGAGCAATCCAGCGGTGGCAGCAGGCTTGTATTGATCAAATGTTGTTTTACAGAGTGTTCCAGAAAACAAACAAAGTGAGAACAATAATTGAACAAACCACGATAAAAGGCTCGCATTTAATAGGAACAAGGACTTGGTTTGACCACCAAAATGTGCAGGATATATTAGGAATGAGTGTTTAATGGAAAATAGCTTGACACAAAACAGGGGATTGATAAAGTCAGTGAATACACAGTAATTGTAGGAGCCATTACTGCAAATTATTTGACAATGGCTGTGCACACATTGATAGCCTATCACATAATAATAGTCCCCTATTTGCGCCATCCAGAACCAACGTTTGGTCTTTTCCGTGTTTCACAAAAGAAAAAAGTAAACTGGGCAGTGTGTATATGTGTGTGTGTTTTGGGGTTGAGGGGTTTGTTACGCTAGAAATATATATACATTATTACTATGCTATTATTAATACTAATGCATCCCCTCATAACTGGTACTTATAGGAGGGAGACGAGGAGGACACTGTTTTCTGCTGTTTTCATCAGGCTTTGTGAAGTGGGACGATTAAACGCAACCAACACAAGAAATCCTGCTGTGCGTCATCAAAAATCCTGATTGAGAAAGTTGTACAGTATGTATCTGGTACAAAAAGAGGGACAAGAAAAGACAGAAAGTAACAGACGAGACTGAATACATTACGGTAGTAACAATAGCATTGAAAATTATGAAAAATCTAATCAAACCTAGAAAGAAAATGAATGAATTCCAATGATCTCCACATTCTTGCTAATCAAGAAATGCCTTTTCATTGACAGCATTTTTGGAGCTATTCAATCTTCTATATTCACACTCCATGCTGTCCAGGTTTGCCCGGTCAGTTTATTTGAATGCTGATTTTACATTCCTAATCAAGCAACCAATTGTTTTGAACAGGAGGCGTCCAAAGACCCACTGTTGATTGGACCTTTCAAAACATGGTGAATAATGACTTTTTTTTTTCCACCCCAGAAAAAAATACAATCCCCCCCAGGACAGAAATATTAGGGACACTCTTGTTTCTTCCCTTGCAGCCATTGCCTTGGGGAGGCTTCTGGCAAGGTGGTGTCACACTCCACCAGCACATTAGGATACACCCTGGGGCAGAATACCAGGGTGTTTATAAAGCCAGAGATGCTTTGTGCATTGTTTACAATGCGAGCGAGACATGCAAGGAAAATAACCGCTTAATCAGATTCACACAGAGTTGTGATCACGCGAACAATAATCCTTTCTATAAGAAACTTCAAACCAAATCTGTTTCAACCAAGAGCCCCATTTCTGCCTGTTAGACTAACGTACATTTACATGACTATGTTAAAGTGACGCGATTCAATTTTTTTGCACAAATTAGACACTACTGTGTGTGTGAGATGACCTTATATAGAGAGTACGGGACGGGAATTTTTTCTGGGAGAGTGGGATGGGACGGGAGTGAAAACCCACAAACTGGCTTGATTACTTTTCTCATGTGACAGATACGCATACCCAATTACCACCATCATGTTTTTTCTTTTCATCCTCTTCATGGCCTGAGAGGTATGTTTGCTTCATTTTTTTTTTGATAGTAGATACACTGTATTCCCTACAAGCCTGCTAGTAAGCAGCCCCATCAGGGGGCTTTTTGAATCAGGACGTGTCATTGCAGTGTCTGGTTCCAATATCGTCATTGATATGGACCAACTGCCATCTCTTGCTGGTCCCTGTTCACCAACAGCGAGCGAAACAAAAAAAAAAGGTCCGGTGAGGAGGGATTCTCGGCAGTGACACAAAATGATACATGCTAATTTTCTTTCATTTCTTAATGGATATTGAATGGATCTTAATGACAAAACCCATAATTAGGATTGGTCAATCAGCAGAGACTTTAAAGGATATGTTCTACTGTAATTGCAACCGGGTTCATCATGAATGCAATTATTTTGATTCAATTAAAAAACAATTTCGTTGCTTGCATGCAGGTTGTAAGATAAAGGTAAATGTGTTGTTTTGCTTTAGTAATCGTACCAGTAATGGCATTCATCCTCATACACATGAAATGCCTCTGTCTCTACTTAATGGTACACATAGTTGTATAGCGGGGGGAATGGGGGCCAGTGTAATTGTTGTTGTTTTTTTTACATTATTTTGTGTGATGTAAAGTGTTCTCTGGGTAGTATAAGCAGGAGCCCATAATATCGCAGCACTTCCAAAATGTGTTGGCTCCAGCTTGAGTGCGAGCGTTGGATTGTCTGTGGTTAGGACATTGCCATCTGTGGTCGATGTTGATGGCAGGAGGGACTTTGAAGGCCAAGCCTATGGTAAAAGAGTCATGGGCAATTGTATAGTGGGTAGGTGGTGTGGTTGGTTTGATTGTTCTTTTTATTCGTTTTGTCTCCTGGCCTTTTTTGGATGAGTCTGTGCAATCAAAAGTTGTTTTTCTTCAAACTGCTCTGTCGGTGGCAAGTTGTTCCCAAGATCTAAGGCCATGGCCAGTTTCAGGGAACATTACAGTTGGTCCAGTTTTGGTCTTCTGTGAGGTATTTTTCCTGCGTCTAACTCACCATGAAGCATGGCTCGAAGTAGTCATATTCTCTGCATCTTAAATATCCCCCGTTGGTCACACCAACAAATGCTGAATAGAATTTAGAGTGATATTGATTGCTGGAGTTAAAAGCCTAAACAAACCATTGAAGGTGACCTATGAGGAAACAAAACATTGAAAAATGTAATCTGAACCCCTTACAACACTATTATCCATGCAGTAAATGGACTCATATGAAATAAAATGTTGAAAATAATGTTGCTCATATGAACGTTGCTTTGTGTGCTTTAAGGCCTTAGAGTGCACATCACTCAAAAAAAAAAATCGCAATTGTCACTACATTTCTTTTAAAAAAACTCCATCGTAACTAAGATACTTCTTTATTTTGTATTTTATTTTGCTTTATTTTGTATTTTATTTTGTTTTGGGGGTTTTTCCTGACAAATCGTTGTCACCCTCAGCTCTACATATCGTGTATCATTGCTGAGTCACCTTAAGCCCTCTCTTGCTACATAATCTTTTTGCTATCTTCTACACTATCTGTAGGATGGTAATTTTCGCATCCTGCACGCTGCAAAAGTTGGTCGAAGGAACGAGTTAGTTTTAGCTCGACTTATGATGTGTCCGTTGCCCCTTCAACTAGTAGCCGAAAACTGGTGAGTACTGGTTCCTTTCAAGACCAGCTGTCTGTGTGCGGATCATTCTCAAAGTTTTCAGTTTGTCCAGTCAAAGGAAAGATATTTGGTGCATTCTGTTTCAGCTTTGACGTGTACAGCCCCCCACCAGCCCTTTTCAGCACCGGGCAATGCAGCTGCCCCTTGTCAGTATGAGTCACTTGTCATCTCCTTGTATATATAGTTTGAAATTCTGCGTTGAGAAGTATTTGTCAAACTTCATACATCAAGTACCACCTTAAAAAATACCTGGCTCCCCAAGTACCACCATAATGACCAACACTAAAATACGTGTTGTATGTGGTGTTCAAGTGTTATATCCGAAAACGTGAGGAGACGATTTGCTTTGTCGACGGTCTTCATTCAACTCCGTAATATGTGTGTGCAGTCACTCAACCACTGCTTGGTGAGTGGTTCTTAACCTGAGTTCGATTGAACCCCAGGGGTTCGGTGAATCAGTCTCAGGGGTTCGACGAAGCTTCTGCTACGGATATAAAATGATTAGACATAAAATTTTGTTTAGTTGTAAGTAGTTGGACTTACTTAATGTCTGGAGCAGCCAAACAATGCCCAGCCACCCCATTTTTTGTCACTCGGATTTAATTGAGTATGTGAGTACTATGGCGTGCCGCACATGCAGACATACTGAAGCAGACACAACCACATCCGACTGCCTGTGTACAAGAGGCTGAATCTTGCTGACATGCCTGCCTCAGAAAGGGAAGCAAAGAGAGGGTGGGAGCACGGACAAAAGTAAAGGTTGATGGTGAAAGACAGACAAGAAAACACGATAGAGTGAAAGCGTCTTTAAAAGCAAAGAGGATGCACGACCGACAAAGTGAAAGAGCGAAGGGAAAAGAGAAAATGACACGTGAGGGAGAAAAAGTCGGCAGACGGCAGCTGGAGGGCACAATCAAATCAAGTGACACATCAGCTCATATCACCACAGCATAGGGAAAGAGATGGAGCAACTTTGGGACAATAAAAGAATGGGACATGTGTTTTGGAAACAGATAGACAGTGTATAGGTGTGAGGGGAAGCTGAGGAGACAGCAAGATGGAGGGAGATAGAGGAGAACACAGAATGACAGATGGAGGAAGCTTGTGCCGATAAGAGAGCTCTGTCGAGAGTTGATGTCAGGACAGGGGTTGAGGTTTGTAAGGTGTGGCTTCAAGGAGAAGCAAGGGCTGGATTTGCATTGCAGGCACAAATGGAAAATTCCCATTCTGTGCCTAAACCTTTTTTGTTGTCGACGATTGCAATCCAAAGTGTCAGTCACAAGTTCAGAGACTTTTCATTCAATGGCATGAGCAAGTTTGCCTAAACTGTTCGCTCAAAGTAGATCACGACAGCTTTACTCCTCGAGCTGTTGCATGTCCGACCTGGCACTTAAGAGCAAAAAAATCACCCTTCATTTAACTAGGATACACTCATTGAGATTAAGGGCTCTATTTTCATGTCCATTGTAAATGTAGCCCGAGGCACGTTATAAGTATGTGCAGAGGCCAGCTAGACTGATTTTGGTATTTTCACAGACGCAAATAGCTTTGGCATAGCTAAAAATTGGAGTTTTTGGGCGTGAACAAATCCATCAAATCCATTTTCTGCCAATCAAGGCAGCAATTGCGATTCCCTTTCAGATTTGTGTGTGAGACCTAGGCCAGGGAGATCGCATCAAGATCTGCGTTTGCCACCTGGAGACTGCGTTCTACCTCAAGTCATTCGTGTCTGTGTATGATCACCCGTCGCACACCCAATGGAGTGATTTTTAAAATATAATAGGGAATATACCGTAATTTCCGCACTATAGAGCGCACCTGATTATAAGCCGCACCCACTACATTTTTAGAGGAAAACCAATTTTGTACATACACAAGCCGCACCTGTATATAAGCCGCACGTGCCCACATTAAAACATGTAAACATATTTACAAAGAAAGACGGTACACAGAGAGTGTTTTCAAAGTTTTAATAATATAACTTAACAATAATAATAATATAACTTTCTTCCCAAACGGTGCCTGTGACGCAGCAGTAAAACTGTAGCAACATGGTAACAACACGCTAGCAACAGAATAGCAACACAGTATAACAGGTCTGGTAAAAGAACATACCGGTACTTGTAAAAATCACGGTGAGCCGTCTTCATCTTCCTCCTGTGAACTGAAGCCATCGAAGTTACCGTCCTCAGTGTCGGAATTAAACAGTGTCATAAAGACCGGTCTTAATCTTACCTTTTCTACTCGAGCGCCCCGTTAGCAAAATTACATAAATAAGCCGCATCACTGTATAAGCCGCAGGGTTGAAAGTTTGGGAAAAAAGTAGCGGCTTATAGTCCGGAATTTACGGTAATATAAATCATGCATTCAATAAATTGAGATCTACAACGATTCAGAGGGCTCCATGCATGCCATTGTCATATTTCTCAATAAAATCCAATAATATCCACCTCACATGTCCACGGAGCGCAGAATTTGTCTGCGTCTGCCTTGATCACATTGACCAAACTCGTGTTTGGACTATATGCTCCAATAATTAGACGATGACTGCCAGCCACCAAATTGTCAGCCGCTCTATGCGAAATGTGGGACAACCAACAGGTATTCCAGATTGATCTGGTCAAGCTTTTTTTTTTAATAGCCCCTAATTCCTACATACCAAGTAGCTGCCAGCCAGCAGACAGCCTGCACCTTATTGGAGCCAACTCAGTCCAAAAATAATTTAATTGGCCTTAGATGTCATGTCAGGCAAAATTAGAAGCGACATTTTATCGGGACCGTTTAACGCATACATTGGTTGAAGGATGACAAGCAAACATTTTTAATGATCCACTATGACAGAAATACTCATGTGGCTTCCACGAAAAATGTTCGCCAGAGTCCTTGCATTGCAATGATCGAACCCTCAAATCTAACGTGCGACTTTCTATTGCTCTGTTGCTAGGTAACATTGATGCAACATGTTCCTGGGGGCTGATGTGCTCTAAAGGTTCCCTGTTGCGTAGACAGGTGCCTCGCATGGGTTTGATTATTCTACAGGGTGTCGTGTGTGTGATGCCAGCCGAAAGAGGAATCAAGTAAGAGACGATTATTACCACATGCCATTTCTTAACACCTTTCTTTGGTCTCACTTCATTCTGATTCCTCTTTGAACAATATTTTTTCCATGCTCTTTTTTTTCATTGTTCCTCAAGCTGAGAATCTTTGCTTTCATGCACATTTTTTATTTTCGCTGTTCCTCTGTCTTTCTGCTCTTGTGCACATTCACACCTGCACATATATATAGTGCACATAGTCGGCCTTAGTACTGTATGGTGTTGCGATCTTTTTCTTAGTGTACTGTATAGCCAGTTGTCGCTCCGCTGCTGACAATACCGCAGTTTTTTTTTCTTGAAGTCTCTACTGCTCATACATAGAACATTTCAATGATCCATACATTTTGGCTTGCAGTGTTGTGCACTATTCTGGCTCCTGTCCACATTACCTGTCAATTGCATATATTATAAGTGTAATTATTTAGACATGAAGAGTTTTGCATTCACAACTGCATGCATAGATATTACTGTTCATGTACTGTCGCATCCACTCATTCTGCTTCGTCTCATTGCCTGATGTTTTAAATATGCACATATCTGGTTCTGGATTTTGGATTATTGATAATATTCTTGCGTGCTGCTACTGTCCACTTTGCTGCTGTAAAACTTGAAATTCCCCGTTGTGGGACTAATAAAGGCTTATTGTTTTATATTCTATTTCTCGGTTATTATCTGTCCTCCCGAATGATATGGACAATGCCCCTACATTATTACTGGCTACAGAATTCATCTTCGGCCGCACACCCATTTTCTAATCTGTAAACCATTGCCTCTATTGCATAAGGGTACATTTTTGGTCATTTAGTAGCACAGAGTTTCTCTGCTTGTATGGGTCTAAAATATTTTGACAAAGCGCCAGCAAAGTTGTGCCCGTGGGCATTGCACTTTTATTGCACAGGAAATTATTCCGAAGGAAAGTGAAAACATAGAAGCACGCACAGCATACCATGAGAAAGTTTTGTGTTGGGTGAGAAAAGAACACTTCGTGAGAGTTTTATAGGACACAAATGCCGCTTTATTCGGCTGAAGCAGTGAAGCAGCAGAAATACGGTTTGGTCCTTCAAGTCATTCTTCTCTTCCCTTACGTTTGTTTTATATTTTCCAAATGTGCAATGTAGTCACCTGATTTTCATCGAGCCATAACATTATGTATGCTCATCCGCTACCTCATCCAGACAACTTTTTGATGTCTCCTTCTATCTTTCCCTCCCGTGGCGTCCTTTGTCGTGCTTGATTGCGCTCAGAGGAGAATCAGCAAGCATTCGTTTCCCTAATCACAAATGTAAGACAACAAAGTGCCGTGCCTGCTAACCCGCAAGCTCAAAATTTGAAACTCTGCAAGACTAAAACATTACTGTCAGCCCCATATGTTTGTCATAGAACCATGTAAATAAAAGGAAGCATAATGTGATTAACTTGTGACATTAATCCTCCAAAAAAGTGACACTGTTAGTTTCAACCAAAAGGACAACTGGCCTTATCAATTTCAAATCTACAACTCAGCTAATCATATTTTTGGGCTGTTACAATAAGAATGTTGGATGGATCTACAAAAATGATCACTATGCTGTCAGTAGATGTCGGTCATTTTTTTTCCATTTTGCTTTGGTACGTACTGGCACCGTAGTTGGGAATCATGCTGCAAAGTTATCAGTGTCTTCCCTTTCATTTAAGCCATGTGCATTTCATCGCCAAAGCACTTTGCAATAATGCATTGTTCAGTGGGTTTACCTTCATTAAATCTTGCCAGAGAGCAGTAATTCCAGAAAAAAATAAAGTGAGACTGGGGTTACCATTTCTAAGTGTGGCATGAGCTCATTTTCACTCCAATTTAATTAGACCTTAGAGATTCTGTTGTGTGTCAAAATAATGTTGACAAGAATCAAATCAGTGATTTTCTAGCTAGTCACGTGAGTGTGATTGTAGTGGACTCCAAAAAAGCAGGAGAACCAGGGAGTACTGAACAACATGTGTCAACAAAAATCCCTGACGGGTAAACTGGAAGGACTAAACCCAAAACACAAAGCCCTGACAAACAAACCCCAATAAACCAACCAAACAAACAACCAAACACCCACGACAGTGAAACAAAACAAGGTGACAGCAACGCAACGATCCGACAAAGACTGACAGAAACCAGGGAACTCAATACAATCAAACTGACGAGACAACAAGGAACACCTGGACAAGACACAAGGTGTTGAGGGAACTGATTGGTTAACACAAGGGACCGGGTTGACAAGAGCAGGTGGACACAAAACCCAACGAGGAA
This sequence comes from Hippocampus mohnikei, assembly GCA_026261675.1. Lineage (NCBI taxonomy): Eukaryota > Metazoa > Chordata > Actinopteri > Syngnathiformes > Syngnathidae > Hippocampus > Hippocampus mohnikei. Next base: position 6,108,772 of record JAKGUB010000327.1, read on the forward strand.
GACAAAAGCACATGAGGAAACAAAACGCTGAAACAAGACCAAATGTAATTGTAACAAAAACAGAATCATGAGGACAGAATCATGAGGACTGACACTATCTGCTGATTTGTAACCTTGGAAGTCATTTCACAAATCTCACCAAATTTCACCTGCGTTTTAAGAATGGTCAGAGTAATGCATGACATTCACTTAACCACATTTACCACGGCAGAGTTTTTGGCCAAATGCCCTCCTGGACACAACTCACCCATTTATTTGATCCAGGCTTGGGACCTGCAATGCAGCACCTTGGGTAAAGTGACACCATTACAACACCAATGTTCCAAAGTTCGTATTCATTTTGAACCATTTACTTTTTTTCCCTCCCAAGAATTGGGAAAATGGATGGATAATGAATGACAAAGTCTGGTCGCCAGTTCTTGTAGCTTTGTTGTCAAAGCGCAGCTTTAATACAATATGAAGGAGACTTTGTTGTTGAAATGGAAACTGGAGCATTGTCATAAAGGCCAACCCATGTAAAAACATCTCTTTTTGTTGACTTTGCCATTAAAAATGTATTTTGTTCACTTTTTGCCGCGCAAGTCACTGATCCGTACTTCAAAAAAAGGTTGGGGATTATTGATGTATGTGACTATTTAAAAATAAAGGCTTTTATCTGCAGATGCATCCCCCTCGAAAATTGCTCTGCACAACCCTAAATGAAAGAAAAATCTCAAGTTTTACTCTAAACAGCTTCACTTTATGGCAGGAGAATGGACACACGCGACACAAAGCATTAATTCCCAAGAGGCATGCAAACGCATATTGCTTCTATTTTGTCCTTTTCAACCCCCTGAACTCTTTCATTGTTTGCTCTTGCAGAAACAGAAAAACAATGCAAATCAAGTTAATACGTCAACACGTTGTGACTGTAATGACAATGTTATAGCACTGGTAGCAGATTTATTCAGACTAAGTTCAACATTTACCGTGTGAAGTGTTGCTTGGCCAACAGCCCTGAAGACCGGATAGGAAATCTTACTCCAGAAAATACATTCCCGGGACTATTTCTTCACACGAACACATTCAAATGAAGCAGGGCTCAAATTCCAAGTTCTACTAAAAAAACCTCTGCTTTAGTCACATAACATTTAAGTGACTTTTTAGTTCAGGAAATAGATGGATGGAATTTACTTTATATCGTGAATCTTATGCAGCCTGTGTTTCCAAGTTCAACCTTTATCGTAACTCAAACACAGATTCACCACTGTGTTAAAACCTATTCACAATATTTTTTTTGTTCATTTGACCATCGGATTCATCAGGATTCTGGTTTATGAAAAAAGCCACCTTGACTGATAAAAAAGTATGTGGCCATTCATATCCAATGATATGGAAATGAGTATTTCCAGATTCAAGTCACATCTGACACACACACACACACATATGCACACACGCACGCGCGCGACATGAATGAAAACCACATTTGGCTTTTCCCTTCTCTGTGCACAAGGTAGGCAATGTCAGTTTGAGGTCATTCTTTTGTCATAATTCTGTAAACATTCGGGGTGAGAGACACGCTGAAAGATAGAATGGGGAAAACAACTCAATCTACAACGGGTCGTCCCTGTGGGTCAGTTCATGCTCCGCTATTGTAAATCTGATGTAATCAGTAATTCTATTTTTTACTCCCCATTCCTCCTTCAACTTCTTGTCCTCCGCCTCTCGCTCAAATTCTCATTCTTCGCATTCTTCCTGCTCCTTCCATTGCATTCCACAGCAGCGAGAGCTTTCCTGTGCTTTATTTATAGTGCACAGGCTGATTGCAAATTGAACTCATGATCGAAAACACTTTTCTCCAAAGACAGTGTGGCCAGTTAGCAGAGTAGCGTCCGTAAGTATGTGATAAATGTGTATGGTTTTGCGAGGCGTGTGTTGATTATTTGGAAAATGAGCGTCAAGCGGTCAGTGGTTTTTACACTTCTGCGAAAAGCACGCTGGGCAGTGGATTGCTCCAACAATTTTCAAAGTGTGTTTCACAAAATGACACACTCAGGACAAAGCGGTGTCTGTGCTTTTAGTTGTGCAAACTCTTTGAGTTTCAGAAATTGTGCTCCAAGAGTCAGAGTTAGGGTTGAAGCATTTTCGAAAAAGACTATCATAATAGCCTGTCATTGAGTAAGAGTCCAGTTTATTCTTGGGGGAAAAATGTTATAAGTGGTGATAAAAAAATGAAAAAAATTAAAAAATAAGAGCACACAAAGTTCACTTAGCCGTTTGGCTCTTTCTCGCTTCATAATGCTTTACATCAAGGTTTCTATCTAGTACATGTGAGGGGTTGAAAATTATTTCGTCCCCTTTGGCTCTATTCTGCTGTGTATCAGGAGGCTCTCACTGTATCACGAGAGAGCACTCATCTAATGTGATTGATATGAATAAACATCGTAATTATTTGAGTCTTTCTGTTAGATTTCTATGAATTGATTTAACTGGTTCAAATAGGTCATGTTTGATATGAAGGGTATAAGGTTTAACATATGCCTGAGCCAAAATCCCCAAAAGTGCAGTGCCATTCTGAGACTCCTATTGTATGTACATTTCAATGTCTTATTTAGATTCAAATTATCACACATTTCATATCAGTCAAATCGGACGATATTATTTGGGCTACACTTTATTGATGCTATTTCAGTTTTATGGACTGTATATTTGCTTGACATGATGTCTAGTCTCACAGTTTTAATAATAATAATCATGAGCGGCAGTGCATTAGCGGTGACCTGCCTATTTCTACGAAAGGACAGCAGAGTGCTGTGAAACACAGTATTCAGTGGTGTTTATTATGTACCATTTGCGTGGGCTGTTGGGTGACATGCACTGTTGACTCCGTGATATAATAGCAGCGGTCAGATTGTTGTGAACTTGAGCACTAAGACTGTAAACGTGGCTGCATGCATCTTCATAATCCCTTTAATGGAATCTGTGGGCTGGGCAGTGACATTTCCCTCACCCGCACTGTATTGCACATGAATATTTGTAGCCAGGATCTTACTGACTTGACATGTCTGGAGAATTGAAATGAAGTATTGTTTTTGCAATTATTCAGTATATTTCTTACTCGAAAACAGGATTTTTTTTTCAATACCACACAACACCTAACTCATTTTAAAAAACACATTCCCAAGCATCTCATTAACACCAATAATCAACCTGAGGCCATTTGAAGGCAAAACAGATACACTGTTAAATGGTCTCTCTTTGCTGTGTTATTCCTGTGAAATGTGAACATCAGAATATTCCATTTCCTTCCTGATCAGCTTCAGTTTACCGCAGGCATGATTGCCTAAGGTCCCAAATCGGTGCTAAATCGCGTGCTCACTCTTACAAGTTTTGTGTGCTGTTAGTGGATGTGTTGCATGTGAAAATAACATTACAATGTGATCCCAAATTGTCATAATGAATCCATCCTGCACATCCGTCAAATCATCCTGCAAACCCACATCTCTAGTGGGGGTAGGTGGTAAAGAAGATGTAAGGATAGATACAAATCACTAAAACATCAATAGTGTAGGGGGTAGCAATCAGGAGACCCGCAGATGTTTGTTGTCAGAGTTTGGCACGCAGGTGGGCCCAAACTCAAGGAAGTAGTATGGAGAGGCAGGCTTGCACTCAAAAGCAATTTAGTTGAAAGAAACCAAAAAGGCAAACCAAATGTATGAATAAAACACTGAGAAAACAAAATCCAAAACAAAGTCCTGAAGACAACAAGTACCAAGAGTCACAAACGAAAACCCATGGCAAAAGCAAAACACTACCAGAAACAGAAACAATGACCTGACACTGAGTGGCTGGGCAGGGAGTCCATATAAGCAGAAAACTAATGAAACAATGACCAACAGGTGTGCCGTTGCTGGAAGAGCCCTACAGTGCCACCTGTTGGTCACAAACAGATCCATGGCAGTGCCCCTCCCTCAAGGGACTGATGCCTCAAGTCCCAAACTGTCAGCCAATGGCCGAGGTTGACCTGACTGGGCACGACCTGGACGGCGCTCGGCCTGACGGGCAACATGGGACGGCCGCATGACAAAGGATGGAATTGGGACCAGTCCTTTGGGCCTGCGGGGTTCATTTGCTGGTTTGGGTCATTCTCTCACAAATGTGGTGGTGGAGGAGCAGCAGGGTGAACTTCACAAAATGTGTTCATAAAACACTGAGAAAACATAGTCCAACCAAAAGTAGCAAACAAAAACCCATGGCAGAAGCAAAACACAAACAGAAACAGCAACAGAAACAATGACCTGGGACTGAGTGGTCTGGAGTCCCGAAGACAGAAAACTAATGGCACAATGAGCAACGGGTGTGCAGTTACAGGAAGTGCCACCTGTTGATCACAAACAGATCCATGACAGTCGTGGGGTGATTGATTTAGCCTAAGAGCTAACAAAGCCTTCTTGCCAATCTAGAAGTGCATACCAGTGTTGGCAGATGACATGACAAAAAGAAAACAATAAAACAACGTTGTGATATCCATGTGACATCTGACAGAAATTCTCTCTTACAATCTTCGTACGTGTGGTAGATGTTGTAAATAGATCCCAAATTCAAGTGCAATGATGTACCTTCCCGCACTTGATTTCCTACAGCTTCTGACACACGTAAGGGGAAGAGTGCTTAAGGGCTGCTTAAGGCAATGGGAGAAATCGCTCCAGGCCAGATTCAACAGGTAACACCCACATTTTAAGTTTGCTTTATGTAGTGATCTGTCAACTACCTCTGTTTTTAAAGGAGGAAAAAGGAAAACAAAACAACAACAAAAAAACGACTGACTCCAGTCATCAAGATTTTTTTGTAAGGTCCCTTCACACAGCTTAATCAAAAAAACTTTATTTTATCATGCATGTCGAGCCACATTCCTGCGAGAATAGTATGAAACAACACGTGCCTTAACGGGTTTAGCGGAAGCAGTTATGGAAACGCTAAGACATCCCTTAACAGAAAGCAATATTGGCTTCAGGGTGAGAAAAGCAGAGCCGAAAGTGGTGACGACAAAGGGTTGGACAGACCAGCTGATATGTCGATTTGTTTCTCCAAAATGACATTTAGAGCATGATGTTGAGTGAGTCATTGATCATGTGATTTTGGCTAGAGGAGACAGCACAGAACTTGATGATGAGTGCACTGAATGAAATTAGTCTTAATGGAATTAAATTGTCTTCTGCTTCAGAATGTGCAGCTTTGCGAAGTGAGAGAGAACCAGAAAATGAGGCAATAAAAGCCAAGCTTGAGCGTTTCAGCTCACACTGACGAAGTGGAAGTTACAGCAAGGAAATATTCTTTCCCACATGAAGAGGTCCATGATTTTTTTAATTTTTTTTTGCAAACACTGCAAATTCCCACCTGGCAGAATCAGCTGCTGTGATTGGAAGACCAACTCGAGCAATGATCAAAGAATAGCCGAGAGAAGCGTCTCTATCGTGACCATTTGACTGAGAACAAACACACTTCCAGAAGAAATGAAAATCGAACATTTTCAAGGAGGTCCGTCTTGGTGCTTTCGTTTGATAAAATGGCGCCGACTATCCATCCGGGCAAGGACTACCGTGGTGTAACAAAACCTGGGGGATTACAAGGAAAAGGTGGCCATCTTCCGCTCCTCCTGCAGTAAAATGATTGCCAACAAACACATCCAGCCACAAGAAGTCGTTCTTTTGACGAAGGAACTCCAACCGCTGGACATTGGCGTGAACAGAGCATCCAAAGTGAAGTTGCAAGAGCCGTGGGAATGATGGATGACATATGACGAACGCAGCTTTACGAAGACTGGGAGGCAGCATTGGGCGAGTTATGCCACAATTTGTGGATGCAAACATGTCTGCTTGCAGTCTTGTTCGAGCTTTCGCAAAAGCCGAGGAGGACTGACTCTGATCATGACGAGAGGGCACCTGGCGTGTTTTACCGACACAGAAGACTTTGATGTATTTGTGGATGAGGATCGATCCAAAAAAATATACATGTGAGTACATTGTTAAATACTTCAATAAAGTACAACCGAACTCAGTTTTGCTCCGGCTGCTTTTTTTTTTTACAAACACACGCTCAGAGTCAGAGGTCATGGGTTTGATTCTGGCCCGTGGCCTTCCTGTGTGGAGTTTGCATGTTCTACCCTCGCCGGCGTGGGTTTTCTTCAGGTACTCCAGTTTGCTCCCACATTCCAAAAACACGTATGCATGGAAGGTTAATTGAACGCTCGAAATTGTCCCTACGTGTAGGTGTGAATGGTCGTTTGTCTTTGTGTGCCCTGCGACTGGCTGGCAACCACAACGGCACAGACATCCTTCTCTAACTGCGTGCGTCTACAAAAATGCCAAAAGAAAGAAAAGTCCACCTGTGCACACAGTTAGACTGCACTCTGTGCCAGACTTACGAAAATAAGGCCCGTGGAGTAGGTCGTAAAGGCAGATGACTCTATCCATCACATAAGATGACTAAAAAAACACCACCCTACACATCTTTCAAGTTTTATCAATTTTATAACACCATATCATGATGTTATGTTCGGACAAAATGTGTTTACATACAGTCACGTTTCCGGCAGTACCATAAGTTCCACAAGACAGCAATTCCATACAGAAAAAGTGCGCAAGTGTGGGCAATGGAGTAAAATCACCAGGATGAAGAAACGCTACACAGAGGATCTGAGAAAAAAGGAGATGATCACCTCAGTTGTCAACATCCTTCAGCTAAGCACCCATAAATCCATTTTACAAAAGCCGTGCTTTCATGCTACATGGCCGACCGTCACTGAATTACTGTTCATGGTACGTGGTGGGGTAATACCAGCTTTGGTTTGGTCACGCAGGAGTAAAAGTGAGGTAACAGCGAGCAACTCAATTCCCCCCACAGCAGACGCGTCCTCTGTAGACACACACAATGCAGTGGAGGAACAAAGTAGAATGTGATCTTTAATATCGAAAAAAAAATGGTTGTAAAACATTTGAATGATTCGCATTGACAATAATACATATGTGTCGGTACATGGAAGACTTATTTGAGAAGGAGAACCTACTGTACCTACTGTTGTTGTTGTTTTGTTGTTGTTTATTGTTTATTGAGCATATATATTACACACAGTAACAGATAGCCAAAAGGTAGGCAAAATTTATGAAAGGAAAATTTAAAAGTATGTAAAAGAAAAAAAAGAAAACACTCATCATCACAGTTGTATGCTCAAAGGAGTAGGAACTGTACTCAAATACAACCTCAACAAATTGGTTGGCCTCGGCTTTGTTGTCATTTTAATTCTAAATCGACCTGCGCTGTCATGAGCGCTACTCCAGCCACAATGCTGGCACTGCCGTAACCGTTATTCGTATTGATTTGGTGTGGATTTTTTGTGGAGAAAATAAATGGAGACATCCACCATGATCAAGCAATGCAGCAATCATCCAACTCCTATCTGCATGTAAAAAAAAAAAAAAAGCTGTGGAAGCTTTTAGAAAGGAAAAGATGACATGCCGAGTGGAGTGGAAACATGGAAAGGCACAGAAGGCAAAGATACAGAAACAGGGGTTCGAAAAAAAATAGACCGGTACAAGAAATCAAAAAGTGGTCTGTAATCCATTCAAGAGTGGAGAGAGTAGAAAGTGCACCCGGGGGCTTCTTGGGAGACTAAAACCTGTACAGCGCTTTTGTGGAAAACGTCGTCGGCTCAAAGTGAGGTAACCGACCTCAACTCTCCGCATCGCATCCCGAGGTAAAGCGACGACATGAAGTGCTTCCTCGTATCGACTCGGCTCCAGATTCTCACTCCCATTTTTGTTTTTCCGTTTCCTAATGCATTCTTCAAAGACCACTGCCCTCAATAACAAGCCGGGTGTGCGCTTTGTGTGCTGTTTTGTGCTGCCACTCCGCTTCCATCATATGTTTTCCATCATGTGATTTCATATGGGAATCCCTCTCCCTCAAATCCCTTGAATGACTCTCCTCTCCATCCGAGAGGTCCGCACAGCACTTGTTGCTGCTGTTTGATTCTTTTTGAAGCCATCATCACCAAAAATATCTCAGTGATATCAAGCTGAAGAACAACAAGGGGTCGTATGTTCTATTTTGTTTGTCTGTTGTTACTTGCCGCTAATTCTAGGTGTGACTGTTTCACACGCCGACACACCTCACCTCACCTTTCTCTTCATTTCGGTCTTTATTTTTCTCCTCCTTGTCCTCCTCCTGCGGATGTTTCTCCTTTCGTCACTCACATCCTATAGTAACGTCAGCCATGGTGGTCATGCTGTACTGAAAAATCCCATTCCCACTTTCCATCGGGGGCCACAGTTTTTCGGGACCTGATTCACCGCGGTATAATTAACCATCTAATTTTTTTTCTCTCTCTCTTTTCTTTCTGGTTCTTAATGAGACCCAAGGGACATTTCCTCGTAGTAGTATTGTTTTCATTGTAGGGAGTGCAAGTATATTATTCTGTCTAACAACAATAGCTTTTTTGAGTGTATGAATTTTAATAACACATTATATATATATATAGTAGAACACAAAAGAGCAGCGGAACTGTTGGGAGATGCAAATTCAAAGACTTGTTTCTTTCATCCTTCCAAAAAGCTCATCCAGCAATCAAGAAAACAGCAATGGGGACATTGTTCCAAAAGCTCAGAGGACTTATGACACCATCAATCGCCTCGTTTACACAGAGATCTGCCTGGATTGCGTTGCGAAAACCCCCAAATGAGTGTGCTCTCAGTTGGGCTAAAAAAAAAAAATAATACAACAACTTGTGTCTGGAGAGAATCATAGCAGTGTGTTTAAAAGAAACAATAAAAGAATATGTAGAGAGCGGCGGTGTTTTTGTTTCGTTTTTATTTGGGGTACACAGCTATGTCAATAACCTTCGTTGTTTGTTGATAAGCGCATTGGAAAATGGATGCATAAAGATTTTGGAGGCATTCTGATTACACCTGTAAATAATACTATGGATAAGATGATATCTATACATCACAGGATTCGGATACGGAACTACGCAGGACTCCACTCAGTGTTCCATGAGCAAGTCACCTACCCAAACTTGTTATTTCAACTCCTTTATCTCAACAGTTTTGTAGGGGAGGGTGGGGGGATTACTCTATTTTGGATAAAAATGGAACTCATTTTGGTCTCATCTCCTGTCCCATATGGCGCTCCGTCCCCTCTTCTCTTTCCAACCCCCTAATCCTATCTTCTCTACTCGACTTTTCCGCTTTTCCTTTCTTCCCCTCTCCATTTACTGCCCCATCTCATTCGCTATTTTTCCAATCCTCACCTCCCTCTATCCACTTTTCTCGATGATTGCCCCACCCCCTCACCGTGTCCTTCATCATCCTCTCTCTCGTCTTTGCATCCCTCCCCTGATTAGTCGTTGATCCTCCCTGGTTTGCGCTCCCGTCTTCATTCTTCTCCTTGTTTCATTCACGCCTCTCCCCCTCACATTTGCTTCTTTCTAATCACATCCCCTCCCTGGCTCAACAAGGCCATCCGTTATTTTGGCCTCATTCATTTTCCTCTACATGTTCCTGCTCCTTGCACATCTTCTCATTGTTCTCACTGCTCTCTACTTTCCTCTCTGTCGACCTTTTTCCTTTCTCAAGTTCTCTCATCGGACTCATTCTCCCAAACCGGGATGATCTTTGAAACAGAAAGCAAATCTGAATAAAGAGAAACAATCTGCTCCTTCAGTCTGTGATGTGGACTCATTCATTTGTGTTTTAGCCTTTGAGTCCGGTGGGTGTCAAACTGTCTGCCTCAGGCCCACTCACAACTCACAAATGCACGCATAGACAAGCTCATTGCGACTTGCCAGAGCAACAAATTGCAGCCTCGCTCAAACTGCTGCGAGGGAATCGTGACGGTCTGCTCCGATTATAGTCTTTGGTCTTTGTCTCCTTTGCCCCTCCATCTCCCTCCTGTCTGCTCTCTATCGACTGGTATTTCTCCTCCCTGAGTCACAATGTGGTCTCGGGGAGGAGAACATGTTTTTATTCAGACCATTGTCATTTTTTTTTTCTCTTTCTGGCAGACACCTGCCCTTTTCCACTATCGGCCAATCACATGCAACCCTCTTCTTCTGTGTCCTCATTGCATCAGGATTTCTCCTTTCTGTATGCCGGTCTCCATTTCTGTCATGGCATCCATTCAGTTCAGATGACCTTTGTTGTTGATCCCAAAGTTATAAAATGCAGTTCCTTTCGTTACCGCATACCATCTGATCATTTCCTCACTTCTTTCATGGTCCCCTATAGCTTGCTCTCTGTTTGTATTTTCATACATCCGCTCTCGACTCCAACACCCTTCTCTTTGACTCGAGATGGCTATTCTCACTCTTCCTCTTGCTCTCTTCACAGCCCTCATTACCATGTGTGTGTCCGTGTCAGGTTTCATCCTGTCAGCAAAAGGTCAGCAGCAGGGATTTCCCAGGGCACTGCAGCTCGCAGCTCTAGCACTGTGCAACAGCAGCCTTATGGTGCATATTAATAATGATAGCGAAAGCACGCTTACCTCCTTAATGCCACCATCTCGCATATTAAACAGCAAATAGCCAAAGGCCCAGGAACAAAGGCCACGAGTACAGTGTGAACGTTTTGCGCACTTAGCTCAACTCGAGCACTTCCTACTTTCAGCTCAAGACGTTTATGCGCCTCAAAGCAATGGCCCTACGCTACATATTTAAGGGGCCAGCTGCTGTGGTAAAAGGCTGCCCACAGGGCCATCCATGCGAAGATACCAGTCACCAATCAACCCATTTTCCTTTCTGCTTCTCGCCAGTGTATCACATGTAAGCACCCATTTTACGCACTCACATTCACACTTACCTAAGAATGTATTTTCGGGATGCGGGTGGAAAAGAGGAGTATCTGACGGGCGTGTATTCAAACTTTCTCTGTGGATAATCTGGCTTTCTCCTTCATTGATATCACATCCTTGATAAGTTGTTTGAAGACTCTTCATCAGCATTGTCCTGCTCAATTTCATTGCAGGCTGTATCATCGTTTTGGCTTTCTGGGCCATTATGACCCTGAAAACCATATACGGTGGTGCTTTCACTTGCACGTTTTATTTGTAACCAGGGGTGGGGTGGCTATCGGGAATTTGGGGAAAATATGTTCATTTTCCCAAATTCACACTTGACAGTGTTTTGAATGCTTTAAAATGGTTTCATAATCATCATTTGTGGTATATTCATGGATTAAACTATTCATATACTAAATTCTGTTTTAGGGAAGTGTGAATTATTTGTGGAATTTTGCGATTTGCAGTCAGGCAAGGCTAAACCCCTCGGATAACAAATCCACAATATCTTCTCGTATTCCATGAAGCTTGGTGACCGTAAACTGTGCCCTTATACTTTTTATTTTGTTTAACCAAATGTATAAAACAGTAAATAGATGGTAATATATTGGAGTTTGAAATTTGAACCGCCTAAGGACGTTCTAAGGATTTACTAATATTCCAAACAGCTGGAACTAAATTGTGCGTTCACTCGAAGAGATTGCGCACAATGTTGGTGGCTGTGTTGCACGTGATCTGCAGATTGTGACCGTCTTTGTGACTGTACGCCGACAGAGACGCAAGAAAACACAGAGTTGTGTCAGGTGATATGACGTGACTGCTTCTTGTGACTGGCTCCAAGTCAGACCTTATATCATTCTGAAGCTCCAACCTTGCATTGCTGAATAGAAGATATGTTGCAGCCATGTTTGTTTTTGGCATCTAAAAATGTTCACATGAAGCAAAACGTTTTCCCCAACTTTCCTTTGCCCTGCGCTACCCTGGCATCTATATTTGTGCCACTTTACACTTGTCTTTCACATGTGGTATTAAAAGAAGCAAAATCTGCCTTTTTTTTTTGCACGTGTTAGGCGCAATTCTTGGTGCGCCCGGTTTTTAGCTCAGCTTTCACAACTGTTTACAAAAGCAATCAAGTTTACACACGTTTTGCATGCGCAAACCTTTCGTAAATCAGGCCATTCGTGTCACACAATTTGTGATTTGAGCAATGTGAATATGAAGAGCACGTTTATAAGACCGTGGTGAGGGCGGCCATGATGGTCGGATTGCAGACAGTGGCTCTGAAGAAATGACAGGAAGCGGAGCTGCAGGTTGGCGGAAATGAAGACGTTGAGGTTTTCTTTAGGAGTCATCAGGCTGGCTAGGATTAGAAATGAGCTCATCAAAGGGACGGCCAAGGTCAGTTCTGATTAAGCTGCGACAAAAACCATCACTCTGACAGGAAATATGTTTTCAATTGGGATAATTACAAATCAAAGATGAAAAAAAATCCCCGTCATCTTTTTCCACACTTCTATTTTATCATGAATTGTAGTTTACTTTCCCTTCTGTAAAATAGTGGACAGAATATTTTTCCATGTTATTTTCAGCCTCATTGCGACATTCTTATTGCCTTTCCTCTGCTGCTCGGTTTAGCTTTGTATTTATTCATCCACTCAATACACACAAGACGGCAGCGCGCTGTAGCAGATGCAGTTGACGTTCTGCACCACCGGAGCAGAAGGCTGTAGTTAGCCGACTTGGCATGAAACAGAATGCCTCAACACGGAACAGAGGTGAGCGCAGCAGGGCTAAGGGCTCTCTGGAGTAGGAAGGGCATCTCACATACTTGGCACGTTGTGCGTTCAGTTCCTCAGTGTGACCGATTTCTGTTGGCAGTTTTTGACAGACTTGTTTGCTCAGTCTGAGCTAAGCACAATCATGTGGACCATAAATGAAAAAAAAAATCCATTATACTTATATGATGTTTTTTTGGTTTTTTTAAAAACACCACTAAGGTATACAGTATTTCATTCAATATGTGCCCTGTTACTGATTAGTGACCAGGGTGTAGTAACATTTAGAAAACCTAATTGGCTAGCCAATCGCAGGGCACCCAGAGATGAACAACCAACCACGCTCACACTCACAATTTAGAGTGTTCAATCAGCCTGCCATGCATGTTTTTGGAATGTGAGAGGAAACCGGAGCACCCGGAGAAAAACCACGCAGGCCCGGGGGGAACATGCAAACTCCACACAGGGAGGCCGCAGCCTGAATTGAACCCGGCAACTCTGCACTGTGAGGCAGACGTGCTAACCAGTCGAACACCACACCACCGCCTTTCTGAAAATCATCTTTCGTTTGTTGACTGCATCATGTTCGTTTGCCTCTGACTCAGGAGATCCATGTTTACATCAACACTGGAACATTTCTATGCCGAGTTTGCACATTCTTCCAGCGCTCGGATGGATTTTGTTGGTGTTCGATGGTGGCTTCCTGCATCCCCCCCAAAAACGTGCTTCTGAGATTAAACCAAATTTTCCACTCCATATGTGAGGATAAAGACTTGAAAAAGGACACCTTGTGAGGATGTAATGGGATTTGGAATTCCGCAAACAAGTACTTGCCTTGTATTTGAGGATAAGAACTTGAAAAAGGACACCTTGTTAGGATCTAATAGGGACGGAGAGGGGGGGGAAGGGGTGTGCATAGAATTGAGCTCAACGCTACATCAATCCCAGGGGTTCATGTTTAGCGAGCTCAAAGACGATCACAGGTCGAGCTGTTGTCGAGCCGTTTTTCGTAAATCTTGGTTAATCCAAAACAAAATCATTTGGCAGCCGTGCTGTGTCTGGAATGAACAAAATCCACCACGTTTCAATTGGCTTGATGCTAAAAACGCATTGTGCTGTTTGGTGCCATGCCGTCACAAGCTTTAACATGCCACGTTTTAAGCGAGAGCTCAGTGGGGCAGCCGTCTATGAAAGATCATTCTGAGTTGTTCCCCTTTCATCTCGAAAGCTGTTGTCCTTGCTGTGTTTAACTGTGGCATAGTTTTTCACACTGTGCGGTACAGTTCAATGTCATGCTGCGCTGAGGTCTTATTTTGCACGGTGGTCTTGGGCCATATCTTTCCTGTGCTGCAAAGTGCCTTGTGTAATACAGTGCAGGAAGGAAGGCAGCTCTGCCAGAGTACTCAGTTCCTCATGCTCCAGTGAATGGAACGAAAATATCAGATGTTAGGAGGCGCGACTATTTTTGGAGCCCTGGAAACTGTTGGGCAGCAACTTAATCGGAGTGAAATTGTCACAGGGGTTTCCAGAGCAGATACATATTATGGATGCTGTACGACAGCTATTACTGTATACTTGTATGCACACTTTTTAAATAGACTCTGCATCTACTTAAAAATGTATCTGGATAGACTATACATCCATGTAAAAAATCTGCATGGATCCAGATGATTTTATTTGTGTAAAAACCACCCAATAATTCAACATACCATTTTTTTCAGTGTGGCTAGTAGACATACAGGATTTCAGGAATTTATATTGACAATTGACAGAGCAGAAGTGTGATAGTTAATGTGTCTTGTTTTTGGAATGTGGGAGGAAACCGGAGTACCCGGAGAAAACCCACGCAGGCACAGGGAGAACATGCAAACTCCACAATGTATGGCCAGAACCGGAATCGAACACTGACCGGAGATGGCAGGTTATCTTAGCACTAGAGAGCTGGTATGGCAGTGCAGATGAGTTAACTGGACCAAAGCAAAATTAAAAAAAAAAAAAAAAAAGGTATGACGAGGGATCCTGGAAATTGAAGGAAGCTGTTTTTAACCCAAAAGTAAAACCTTTCCCTTAACTCATTAAGAATGTCATTAAAGTACTGCATGGATAAGCAATATCTGAAAGGAACGCAGTTTTGCTCGAATTTTAACGCCACTCTTTCCGACAGAAATGTCTTAAAACAACATTGAGATAGAAATGTGTACATGTTTCGACACTATTGTTTGTGTTTGCGGTTATAATGCTCCCGAAAACTGTCATTTCTGACAAACAACAATTGCATCAACTATTTTGTCAGATGTACAAGACACTCAGCCTGCTCACGTGTAGAGTATTCCTCCGCAACTCATTTTACTTGACATCAAGTCATTTCCGAGGAAGAATACATGTGGAAAATATTCTTCTTACGCCTGATTATAATCCGCTATTCCGACCCCAGGTTTGGGCACCAACCATCACACCACCTGGCGGAATTATGACAGGCACACAATTGGTGGAAGGTTAGTTGGAGAAGCAAGCATGGATGAATCGTCATGTGAGCGGTGGTAATGTGAGAAAAGGTGCAGCAAGAGAAATAACCCAGATATGCATGAGTGCGCCTGTGTGTCTGTGCCTGTGTATAAGAGACGTAGCAAGGGAATTACAGAGGAATAGATGAGAGCATGTTGAGAAGCGCTTTTGGCTTTTTCTGGGAGGATAAAGCTTTTCCGCCTTGTGCTGTGGAATCCTGCTGTGGAGCTGTCCAAAGTTCTGAATTGGCATTTGGAGTTGTTGTTTTTTTGGGGGGGTGGAGGGATGCTTTCTTCGCCTCCCTTTACCAAGTGTTTTCCTGACTTCCAGGCAAAAGTGCTCTTATTGAAAAGTGCCCGCCACACACACTTTGGCCCCTTCGTTTGTTAACAGTAACAAAACTGAAGTCTTGTGCTGTTTTTTTGGGCTGTTTTCCATGAAACAGACTTAATCGGTTTCAAGAAGTCACTTACAGCACAGCGCAATGTCGAGTGTCCTTAAAGTTGTACAACGTGGAGTTCATGCACAAAGATGGAAGCATCATTATGAGAAATGTCACACAGGACTTTGTGAAACTTCTGCTTAGTGAGCTTCTTAAAGACTAACTCTTCCCTTAGCTCTGGCTTGTGCATTTGCATAGCCACCAGAAGCCAACGAGCCAAACAGTAATGAGCTCCAATTGAACCCGCTGCTACGACAATGTGCCCAAGATGACGACAATCAGTCAAATCTATTTCGTCTTAATGTGAAGAGACTCGGCTCCCGGGCACACACAGTCTCTGCCTTTGCACATGCACTTGTCACCCTGTCACATGGAAACTCATTTATTCACTCGTTTGACTGAATCAAATTTAAAAATATGCATCCATCCTACATTATGCATGGGGTGAGTAGTGTTATTTTCGTGTCGTTTAAAAAAAAACATACAGTATTCATAAGTAAATTGATGTTAACACTTATTTAGACATGGGTGTTAAAACGTTATTTACTGCTGGCCAGTCTGTGTACAATTAACTGTTTATGACACTAATGTTGATGTCAATAAAACTGTAACTGACACCTGAGTTTAGGGTCTGTTTACATCTCTTCTGAACAAACTTTTAGGTCAGAAACTTTTATTTAAAGACCTTAAGATGACCAGATATAAATTCTCCCTCAAGAGTTCATACCAATTAAACCACAATGTGAACGGAAGCTATCAAAACAACACTGTGACCTATTTTGTTGCATATGACCAATAATAATTTGGGCAATGCTGTTGTAGGGTAATTACAATTTTATCATACACAGCAATGCATGTAATATTTTACCACAATGAATTGCCAAAATGAAATGATGAATACACCTCAAACCCCCTATCCATCAGCATACTCGTAACATATTTTTTGACTGATTGGCACATGAGATAAGATGAGGCTGTTTACTCACCATATGTTTGTCTAATTTAGTCTCTTTTTCCCTCTGATCTTGGATCACCTTCATGGCTTTAATCTTAGAATTATGTTTCCTTCCATGTAAATCACCCAATGTCTAGCTATAATCAGATAATTGAAGGGCAAGATTAAAAAAAGAACACACAACATCTATAACTGGGTATTGGAGATTGCACTAATCACTGCTATTATTGTGCATGTGTCTCACTGTGGAATTTAATTTGTAAAACTCCTATCAATTACTTTTCATCAGAGCTAAATGTCATTTTTATGTATGCCGTTAAAAAAAAAAAAGAAAAAAGAACAGTGGGGGAAAATAGCTCATCTACAGCCCCTAGTGGTACAAGTGCCAGAATTGTTACGATGCCCTTTGGAGTTGATGTAATCTTGCACTAAACATGATTTTTTTATGCTGCACCATTTTAAGATTTTTGTTTTTAGGGGGCTCGGGCTATTTTGCAGTCATTACGATTCTCTATTGCTAAAACCATACAACCAACCATGTCAATTCCAACGCATTCTCATTTCCCCTACTTCGAAAGTTTGAGTCAACATAATACATAATGCCACACATTATATTATATTTGCTGCAGACCTCCTATTTTGCCTCGATAGATTGTTCTAACACACTCGTTCAAGCAAACGCCCTGCATCAATTAATCATTGCGCAATCCGCCAGCAGCAGCGAATGGACAGACGGACGCGGAGGGGAGGATACAGACAGGGTTGGGACAAAGCCCACAGCCGCACTGTGGGAAAGTAACTGCAGGCGGGGCCATCTAGGATGCTCACAGTGTCGGAGCATATCCCATTTGATCAGGGATAAGCCCCGCGCGCGAAGGTTCTTTGCTGCTTACAAGGGGATTTATTTGTTTATTTTTTATTTTATTTTTGGAAGTATTCTTTGTGGATCATTGCTCTCTGCAGGCTGCAACTTCAACATTTTCTGTAAGTCTCTTAACACTGCGGGCAGACAACGGGTCACGACAAAGTCACTTATGAGGCGGAAAGAGGGGCAACGACTCCTGGGAGAGCTCCCTCTGGATAACCTTGTGGCGGAGCCTAATCTTTGAGGGCCACCGGGAGGGCCACCGGGAGGTTATCATTCCATCGGAGGTGTTGAAAGAGATGCAAATGGCAGAACTCAGCTGTCGGGACAGCCATGCATTGAGATCTGGAAGCGACGAGACGCAATAGTGCGCCACTAAGCAAGCACGCGGCTGTCTTCACGAAGGAATCGATCTCCAAGCTTTCCCGTTGTCATTGCTTTGTCATTGGCTAACCAAGGGGTGGTTTCCAGGGTAAGACGCGGTTGGATATTTTCCTTTAAACGGGTGATTGAAAGAAGGGGGCGCGGGGAGCTCGTGTGGAGAGTAAATGACCGCGAACGCAGCGGTGCGCCGATTTAGCGGCGTTTTCTCAGCTCATAAACTGCGTCCCAGTGGATCTCGAGTGGACGCTGGGTTTCTGTGGGCTGCCGCCGGCACCGCACCTCGTTGATTTCAATACGACTGAACCGCGTCACGTGGCCCGACAACCTCAAAAGTCAGCCGGGTACAGGGAAGAGCGAGACAACGAAAATTACACGCACACACCAAAAAAAAAAGTGGACACCGACTATTGTTGTGTCTAAAGAATGGTTCTGACCAAGAGTGGGATTATTTCGCGCATTTTTTGCCTGAGAGGGATTCTGCGCTTGGTTTGACAAGAGTGGAGATAACTGGACAAATAACCCCTAACACCAGCGAGGACGCGAGGGAGACGCAAAGGTACAGTAAACAGTATAATGTTTCCCTTTCTACTTTGATCCATCTGATTATTGCGCAATTGCCCCACTCTCCATCTGAGTAATGCACACATGAGCGAACCAGGGGAGGCGCGATGGGGAGATAATGGCGCTGGTGTTCTCTCCTACGCGGCCGAGATGTGATGATATCCGATTTGAAGACTGGAGGCAAATGGGACAATGGAGAGAGAGGTGGGAAGTAAGACTCAATATGGTTGAAAGTGTGAGGAGGGGTGGGATAGGGTGTTACAGTGGTACCTCTACATACGAAATTAATTTGTACTGGAAGAAATTTATTAAGTAGAAAATTTGTAAGTAGAGATGTATTTTCCATGTAAATGCCCTAATTCATTCCAAGCCCCCCACAAAATTCAGATATAAATGATTCCCAAAGCATAAAATGCATCAATACAACAAATACATGCAAAACACAAAGAATAAAGAATAAAAATGATGGTCATCTAACTTCCAACTGCGTCCTAATCGTTTTTTGCCCTCTTAGTCCATGTCTCTCAGAAGTGGTTTTTGCCTGGTGTTTTGTAAAGAACCGATCCAAGGACATTTGCTTTTGTTGGCTTTTAACAATTCTTCGAAAATGTCCAAGGACGTTTGCTTTTGTTGGCTTTTAACAATCCTTCGAAAATGTCCAAGGCAAACATCAGCATAGTGAGTGATCCCCCTACTGGTGAACACTTTTTCTGGGTGATTCACATTTACGTAAAACTATCGGAACACCTCATGGCCAGAGGGGCTGCATCCTATATATCTATCTATCTACACACATAGACACACACAGAGGAAGTCCCTCTTAGCCAATGGGATGCCAGGATGATTCTCTGTAATAGTCAATGGCAGAGCAGCTATAAATATGTTGCGTTCAGGAAACTCGGAGCAGTGAGTAGCCGGCCATACTTCATTTTAACCTTTCGTATCTTGAAATGTCTTTCGTAACAAGAGGCAATATTTTTCCTGTTGAGACGTTTCGTAATTTGGAAATTTCGTATGAAGAGACGCTCGTAAGTAGAGATACCACTGAATTCCCAATTTTTACTCTTCGAGTTTAGCAGAGTGCAGCACAGTAGACATGTGGTTAGCACATCTGGCTCCCAGTTCTGAGGTTCTGGGTTAGAATCTCAGTTTCAGCCTTTTTATGGAGTTTGGATGTTCTAAGTGGGTTTTTTCCCAAGTACTGCAGAGTCTTCACACTTTTTAAAAACATACATGTTCGGTCAATGGATGACAATAAATTGTTCATGTGAGTGTGAATGTTGTATGCCAATGTGGATAAACAGTATAGAAATTGGATGGATGGATGGATGGATGGAGTTTTGCAGTGAGAGGCTCAAATGGAGTGATGGGCAATGACACACAGTACGTGGATTGGTGAGGGCATAATTATACAAGGGGCGAACTGCCCAAGAGGACAAGTGTCAGGCTGTGCAGAGGGAAGAGGAGACTTGGGTTGACTTAAAATGAGTTGTCAGAGGAAAGAGGGCAGATGGAACACAGAGAAGCACAAGGGAGCCGAGATGGTCCAGGTGATAGGGGTCGGGTGGGGGGGGGGGTGTTTATGGGCAGGGATAGTTGGCATAATGGTAGCAGAGAGGCAGGACTGCTGGGAAGGTGAGTGGCAAAAACAAGGGAGCATGGTGGATAATCATAAAATGGAATTGTGGGTAGCTGGGGGGTTAATAGTGGAACCTGCCAAAAAGACACAGGAGAGTAACATCAACAACTGGCAAGCATTGCGGCTTGCATTAAAAGCTCTCGCAGCAGAGTGCTATAGGGGCCAACTGTATAAAACGATGCTGTGCTTTAGCTACTCTTTGATATTATCTAATGGTCTGCTGGGTAATGGCTCTTGCTGCGGCACAAAGAGACGGATCGAGAATATAGGAAACCACATAAAGCTGAAGTTAGGGCTGAACTCGGCCAACAATATACATGCTGTGCTGTGTCAGCCCGTCGGTTTTGCTTTACCTGCTGCATTTGCTTTCTACTTAAATGGCATCATAGATTCTCTCAAGAGATCTCAAGGTGGGCTGTGGGACATGATCCCATTTTAATTAGTTGGTTCAAAAATAACTTACTGTATTTAATACAAATAAGAATCTTTGCTCATCTAGCTATGCCAGCGACATGTAGTGGAAGGCCGAACAGTAATATGCTTTTCCACTGTCACTACCACAAATGATTATACCTTTTGTGATTTTGTTTTGTCTTTTTTTTGGTTTTCTTGTGATTGTGAGTTGTTTCTAATGTAAATCATTAGAAAAACAAATGGTTATTCGAGAAGTGAGAGTAAGAAGAAAAGATGGGCAATCCAAAGGAAAAAAAAAGAAGACTGTGACGTGGCAACTGGTTGTTTTATGGTTTGGTCTGGTAAAATCCAGATTTTCACGATGTTCTCAAGTAAGCGACACGTTGTCCACTGCAGTAGGGGTTGAAATGTCGACACCGATATGCATGTCTGTGCGGCTACACGCGCGCTATGACAGATGCTGGCTCACTGGCACATCTCCAGCTCACCAGGGAAGAGCGAGTGAGACGGCGCTGAGCGTGAGGGGGGGAAAAAAAAGAAAGGTGGAGAGAAGCGGTGAGGATGGATGCCAAGAGAGACCGAGAGCACAAGGGAGTGAGTGGTGTGCAGAATGCCAAGCAGCACGCTCATAGAAAGGTGCTGTGTTGTGCTGATACATCACCGCTCAGCCAAACCACTGCATCCTGTAACTTACCAAAATGCATCTCTGGGGATCACAGTTTTGTATCACCCACCCACCCGCCTTTTTTTATTTTATTTTTTTCATATATTTTTTGCAGCTTAGCAGGAAGAGAAGAAGCTGATATTAGAATATATTTTCTGAACGCAAAAACATTTTTGACACAGTCTTTAGCTGGTGTGTATGTGAATAAATGTGGCTTTGGCATCTAATATGTTCACTTGCCGTACATATCCAGTTCTGTTGAGGTTTCTGCTGGTTTTTAAGAGTACTACAGAGATCAAAGTTCCTTTTCTTTGCAAAGCCTATTGCCTTTGTCTCATACTGTACACTTGAATTGCTGCTAAAAACTGGTACCCATTGCAAATGGGACCACAACTCTGGCGATATCATTACTACTAGTTCCATCCATCCATCCATCCATTTTCACCTTCGGGGTGTAGGCGGGGGACACCCTGAACCGGTTGCCAGCCAATCGCAGGGCACACATTGACGAATAATTATCCGTGCTCACACTCACACGTAGGGACAATTTGGACTGTTCAATCAGCCTGCCATGCATGTTTTTGGAATGTGGGAGGAAAACACAGTTTGTAAAAGAATCGTAAAAAACAGTTCAGTTGATGTCAAGATACTGACCTGCTACGTGTAAGCATTCGAGCCCACTCTGCTAGCCTGGGTTAAAGTCATTCCATTCCGTTTTCATCACTGAGCATGGCTACATTTGATTGCAGAATCTCTTGCCGAAGGTTCATGAATCCCATTTTCATTCCAGGGATGTATTGAGCAGGTGGTCAAGCGGGAGCAGCATCAATGAATTTGCTCACTCTTTACTATGCTAATCCATAGAAAACATTTAATTCTTACATATTTTTAGTTTCCAGGCACAATTAATTGTAATATCAGAACAGCAGGCCCGCCTTACCCACGGCTTAGTCCAAAAATAACATTTAATCCGGCCGCTTCAAGCTTGTGTTCAGCATTGCACATCTTACTTTTGACAACGGATGACACTGCACTCACGAGATGGGATCAGTTACTCGAAAAAAAGAGTAACGGGCAGAGTATCAACAGCTCCAAACGACTGCGAACATTCCAAACGTAGAAAGGAAATTCACCAGACTTAAGAAGAGGTGTGACTGCGTGCGCTTTTCTGTGGTTGCACTTGTCAAAAGCAGTTATGTATACAGACACTGAAAAATACTAGAGAGGACAGCAGAACGACATGCAGGCAGCTGCATTTAAAAAAAAAACATGTTTAACAAACTAGAACCTTCCATAGAAGAAGTTTCGCTACTTCTGTTTTAGAGTATGTGGGACTCCAATGGACAGTTTTTTTTTCTCCATCTCATTTGTAATCGCCGTGGTCTGTGGTGACATAGCAGACCTGACAAGCAAAGTCAGATAGCAAGTTGAGATAGATTGAAAAGAAGTGTGTGCTCACCCCTCTATCTCTCCTCATCAATTGCGAGCGTCAGAGAGAAACAGTGCCACATAAAGGATGAAGGCTCCACTCTTTTCCTCCCCTTCTCAATCAGTTCACTCGTTCATTTTTTTTCCCACTTTGGCACGACACACTTTCTCTTCTGGTTCTCACTTCTCCACATTGTAGTTTGTCTTTGTACTCTTTCACTGTGACTGCTTTTGTCATCTTCGGAGTCTCTTTACTGTGGTTGATGGCATGCACATGTGCATTTATTTACAGTATGCTCGTAGAAATGTTTAAATGAAAGTCTCAGTGTGAATACTGGCGAGACAAATCTGAACATTTTTAATGAGAGGACCGTAGTAAGCGATCATGTCGAGCATCATTGGCCAAGTGTCTTAATGGTGTTCATTGTTGAAAATTGTACTTTCACAGTGGGTTTGACAGAAACTTCCACGGTTGATGGTGTGGCCCTATGTAATTAGAAAGTAGGAGCCAAAAGCCTTTTGATTAGTGTCGACAGCCTCTTTTCAGTCACAGCAGGAGGAAAATGCACAAGCTCAGAGTCACTCGCAAACCAACAACTGAATTGCTGTAAAACTGTGACTCCTACCGTACCTAGCATACTAGAGTATGGAGCCTAGCTATCCTAAATATCAGTATCAAAACTCCAAACTGGACAGTCAATACAGTTCCACTAAAATCCTAAAAAGTATTAGAATTAAGGAGAGGCACAATACTAAATGTTCGGAATTGAGTATTGGGGAAAAATAGAAAACAATGCATCAGTTATTTGTTAATTTGGGGGATAATTTTAACGGAATTTTCTCTCTAAATGTGCTGAACTCCTAGTCCAAAGCCGATGTCGGTATTGAGACTGAATCAAGACTGCCTTCGCAGGTTTCAGTAAAATACCTGCGGAGGAGGGGACAGGGCAGGAGAAGGAGAGAGAGGACTGGATGGCACAAGAGAGACACGGAAAACCGGATGGACCTTCATGGAGGGTAGTAGCCGGAGCTTGATGAACACAGGATTTATTATGGCCTCCACTTCAAACAGTCCCGTGGACCTTGGTACGAGCTTGCGTGAGGTTCCGGCCAAATGCAAGTCCCACGTCCAGAGCCGGACCTTCTTTCCTACTTGATATTCAGGAGTGGGGCGGCGTCGACGGTCTTCTATATTGCGTGATGTGGAGCTGACAAAGCGCCTCTGGTCTCTCTGCATATCTTATGAGTCCGCCGAAAGTGAAGCTGAACAGAGAGGGGATTTCGAATAACCCCTCCTGCGACGGGAACAGAGGTGGTTGACATCCATAAGCGGACATTAAGGGCGACCAGCCTGTAGCAGAGGCACGAGGGCGTTGTGCGCGAAAGCCCATGCCGCGGGTTGTTGTAAGCACACCCACCGTTAACGCTGTCTCGAAACTTCCCTGGAGGACACCCAATAGGAATTGTGACTGCTTCTTGAGCCTCTTCAATCCTCTGCTCAATTTCCCACCTCAACGCCCCCAAAATGAAATGGTCTGTCAAGATGTTTTCCGGATCAGCTCTCTCCTCATTAGGGTCGTAGATTCTAGATGTCAGGTTTAGTATACTTGGACCCGTTGCGGTAAGTTAACGTGAACTTATCATGGATAAATAACAATGCCCATCAATAACGACCCTGAGTCACTTGGCAGTTCGAATCGAGGCAAGGTTATATGGTCAGTGTACATCGTGAATGGCTCCTTGGTGCCTTCGAGCCAACGTCTCTGTTCTTGACATGTGAGGATGATAGCCAGTAACGCTCGATTTCCGACGTCATAGTTTTTCTTGGCTTGCGTGAGTCGACAAGAGAAGAATCCGCAGGAGTTTCTGGTCTACTGGGGAGCGCTAGGACAACACAGCCTCCACTCCTGAATCCAAAGCGAAGAAATAACGAGAATAAAAACGAGAACAAAAAGCGCTTGCAAAAGCAAGCAGAAGATGAATAGGAATAGCTTGTCACGTAAGGACAACGTGACAAACCGATACATTTTTACAATATAAAACAATGAATACGACTTGCATGGAAAAATACAAAATGAGGCGAGAGAACTATGGCGCAATAACGTCGAACCTCTAGAAAACAGCACTTGGCCAATGGCTTGAGCAAGGCTATTTATTATCCCGTATTGTTGTGAGGTCCTGAACTCATTCACTCCCAAAGACGTTTTTAAACGTCTTTTCAGACTTGGTCCCGAATTGGCTGGTACTGAATGAGTTAAGTAGTCTGTTGATGATGGGTGACAGGTGCACCTCTGCCACCTGCTGGACACTTAACAGAATGGACTCATGACATTATGCAAGGTGAATCAGTTTTGCAGGTGTTTCTTGAAAGACATATTGAAGTTTGGCTTGCATTTAAAGAGCTTTGCTTCAGTCTGACTACAGTAAATGCCTAGAAGTGGTAAAGTTTATGCGCCTCTTTAATTACAGGTTTGCTTGTGCAATAAGAGGCACAATATTGATTGCTCAGGCAGACAGATTTGGCGGCTGACCTTCAAAGTAGTTGCACACAGCTTAGCGCTTTGCCAAATGTGCTGAATTTAAATTAAATGTGCATTCTGGGAGGAGTGTAGGTAAATACATTGAACTATTAAATTGATCAAACCTGAGGAAAATGATGATGTGGGATTTTGCATCTGTGTCTGAAAGGCAGGTGGACACCGCCACTGATGTGCTTAATGATGACGGCAGTTATTGTGGCGAGGAGGATGCCTAGGCAAAATGAAAAGCAAAGCTGAGAATTCAACATGTTAGTGTGTGTGCAAGTGTTAGCCGCCAGGTCTGCAATGGTCAGTCGTTGACTTAATTTCTTCATGATTGTCCAGTTACGTGCATCAGTGCCTTGCTCAGTGTGTGGCGGGCCTTAGTAGATCACGTGCAACATATCCACCCACAGCGCATGCAGTCTGTTTGAGTGGACGCGCAATTTAGCCCCCACTTTTTGGGGGTATTACTAAATCAGACACCTTGTGTGGGATTCTACAAATGAACTGACTAATAAATGGCAATCAAAACCTAACCTTGTACTTTTGTGGTTGACATTGGTAGTTAGAACATTTTAAAGCCAGGGGGGGCCACGGTCACCTCACTCATCAGCGCTGTCATTGTGGATGTCTTTCATTAAATGTTGGGTATCTGGTGCACTCTCCAGCAATGTGACATCGGTCATGTGATTGCTTTGTGTGTTTAGTCATGCTTTATACCTTCTGGGGAGCCCTGTATAGAATTAGATGCCATGTGCACTGTCCTTTTATGTACATTGTGCATACAGTATGTGCACAGCTGTGTAAGTAGGCTTCAAAGGACAATCTATTAGACGATATAATTTCGGTTAGATTTATTTATTTATTGTGTTTTTTATGTTTATAATACAGACAAAATAATGGTGTGGGGGGGTTGAACTATAACGTGTACATGTATATTTATGCAATTTGTTCATCTTGTAAACATGTTTTTCATTGTCTCCTCGTTTCTCTATGGAGGTACAACTTTGGAGCCTTGCACCTGGACATTGACTGTTCTGTCACTCTCTTATGTGCTGAGCTACTTAGCCTCCCCTCATGAGATGTAGGGACAAATTATATACAAATGAAATGCTTGTCAGTTTGTTATAGCTGAATTGATTTGTTTTTACCCAGGACACAACACAAGTGAGCAGTCAAATCTAATAATTCCACATTATCCATTTTTTTTCTCTCTCACACATTCACATCTAAGAGCAGCTTAGACTGTAATACCGTTCATGCTTTTTGAATGTCGGAGGAAAGTACCCAGTTTTAGACCTGAGCTGAAAATTTGAACCCAGAAGCTTTGTGCCATGAGGCAGATGTGCTAACAACCTGAGCCATTGTGCTCCCACTTTTTTTTTAGCAGGTCATAATAAAATAAAAACTGAAGAACAAAGAGCAGGGTAGTAGAGATTTTGTATTTCCATGCTTAGTACACATTATTCCTAATAAATGCAACCTGGAAAAGTAGAATTTGGTTCAGAAAAACAAATATCCCCCCCCCCAAACAGTCGGATATATTAAATAATGCTAATTTCTTAAAAGATCTTACTTACTAAAACATTTACCAAAAGTAAAATGTAGGTTAGATTCCCTTTGAATATCGATGTCAGGCACATGTGAATGCGCACACTCACACACAGAGCCAATATACTCTGCTTCTGTCAAGTTGCACTGAAATATGGGAGGTTTCCTAACATGCAACCCCCCACCCCAATTTACAGGCACGCGTGCCAGATGCATATTAGATGACGATTTGATTGACAGCTGCAGAGGGCTGTCTCTGTGAGAGAGACAAGGCAAGAATCAGTATGGCAACTGACATTGCATCGTGCCTGAAGCAGCACCTCTTCATTTGCTCATAAATTTCACACCTTGCATGCATATTTTTAGGACCTGATTGAGAGTCCAGTAAAACTCACTTGACTCATACAGAGAGTTTAATCAGCTCGTCCAGTGACGCGCATTTGAAGCGTTTTTGTTTGTTCGCAGGTTAAGCAGTATTCATTATGCATATTTAGCTTTTTAAAACAAAGTCAGAGTGATTTTGTGCAGACTCTTACAAAATAATTTTGAGTTGAACCGCTTAATTTGTTTATGATGAGAGCTGATGTTATGAACAGCCTCGTTATAAAAGTCCTACCATAATCATTCTTAACCACCTGTATGTGGCCGCTATAGTATTTGTACAATTAGTTGTGCCAAGGGGCCGTTCTCCGTCATTAAACTCTGTCGTGCCACTTTTTTCTGACATGTATAAATATAGACTGAGAGGCTTAATTATTGCTACCCTTCAATTAAAGAAAGAAAAGCTCACAGTGGTCCCTACAATCCCTTAAAACTGACTAACAAAGACTTGCCCCAAAAAGCTTTGGACCTTCACTTTTTCAGCATAATCTTTCAAGGCCATCACTGCAATCAAATCCTTTCTGTAACTCTCAATGAGGCAGCATGTTTCAGGTTGTGTTCAGAAGGACTTGTTTTGATAGAAAGCCACTTTAGAATAAACAAATGTCTTGTGCAGACATTCCTGTGTGTTTTTAGCTTTGTGTCTTGTGTTTATAAACTATCAAAGGACACGCTACCTGCAGCGGAGACCTTCTGACATTCAGCACATTCCGCTCCAGAATACCTTGACTGTCTTAAAAAAATCATTGTAGACTGCACACATTCAAGACAGCTTTTGTAGGCTCATGCAGCAAAGTGGGCCCAAGAACAAGCTATTTGATCCGCTGATTGTTATTTTCGGGGACAAAAGGCAGCCTTGGCGGACGCCAACACTCAATGGAAACAAATCTGACTTACTGAACCAAACTCTGACAAATCTGGTTATCTCCCCTGATGGACAGAATTTCGTCTGCTCTTTGCAGATGTTAATAATAATAATAATAATAATTCATTTTATTTAAAAGCGCCTTTCATGCCACCCAAGGACACTGTACAGACAATGAGGAAATACAATATAAAAAATAGATAAGAGAAGTATTCTATAAAAACATGTTGTGGTACTGTTGGCTTCATGAAGCCCTGATCTTCAGACCTCACTAGAGTGGTTCGAAGCAGAGTGTGAAGCTATTGGGATGAAAATTAGCACCTCCAAATCTGAGACGATGGGCTCTCCCTGAGGGATACGGTAGGGTTAGAAACTTGGCTATTCATCCGTGGAATCAACAGGAGCCAGATGAGGTGGCTCGGGCATCTCGTTAGGATGACTCCCGGACAACTCCCCAGTGAAGTGTTCCAGGCACATCGTACAGGATTATGCTCGAAGAGCTATGTCACCTGACTGGCCTGGGAACGCCTTGGGATTCCCCAGGAAGAGCTGGACGAATTGGCTCGGAAGAGGGCAGTCCGGACTTCCCGGCTTAAGCACCTTCCCCCGCAACACGACGATAAATGAAACAAAATAGATGCACGGATTGAGCTTTTCAGTATTCTGTTTCTGAGAGTATATCTTTGGAGAGAATGTTGACAAGAAAACTCATCTTTGCTCTGATGAGTAACACCCTGGATCGGGGCGGGATGAGGTCAGACATCTGGCAGGGGACTTGCACTCATTCTGCTACATTTCTGATTGCGCATGAAGATGCCCCTTCAGAGCCTGGAAGTGTTCTCCACTGATGTGTTAACTACCCAATAAATCAGTTCATAGTCAAGTACAAATTACTCTCCCCAGCCAAAGGTCAGGAGTGTGAAGCTTGGAAAGCTGCCATTAAAAACTAACATTTGTAAGATAAACTTTAATGGATGATTTGTGTTATTTCCTTCCACACTTTACACCCACGTTTTTGACAGGGTTTTTAAAAGCATCCACCATGTTGAGTGTGCTCATGGGATGCAGCTACAGGTAAATAGTGCCCATTATTTACACGCTTGAGGCCGGCAGTGTGTGTATTGGTATGTGTGCAGCAGCTAAAGATGTTGAAGTCTTTCTCCCAGCTGCTGTCACTCGCTGCCAAGTCATTGAGCGGCCAGCTGTTACGCGAGGCCATCTGATAATAATGCTGTAAAAAAAAAAAAAATGGAAGCAGCTCAATCCTTCCCTTTGTTGATTATATTGCTGCTGGGTCCACTACTCACCAGTCACTGTGCAGGTTAATATGATCATAATTTTTTTGGGCTTCTTCCCCCAAAGAGAGTGAGTCATGAACTAAGAACATTATATAAGAAATAATTAGGTCGCATCATGAGAAGACAAAGTGACATTTTTTTCTTTGCCTGGCTTTGTAATGAGACAGATGCTGTTCAAGCTTACTTCTCCTTCAATTCACACATCAGGTCGTGGCTTACTAATGCAAACTGTGATACTATGGAACACGATACCATTTTTTCCAGCAGCAAGACAAAATTGTGTTACACAGAGCAGATCTTGGCAAGGCAATAGTTCAGCATGGTTGTGAATTTGATCATGCGGTACACCTGACTGGGCGTTCCAGCCTTGCCCACCAGTGCATCTGAAAATTTGGTTGCAGAAAGTAGTCTAGATTTTGGACTTGCGAAAAGTTGGTCTAACTCGTGGCAAAGGTGGTGAACTGTGATTTTGGTCTATTGCATCAAGGGACAGGCAGACAAGTTCAGTGCTCTGCGGTCGTGTATGGTAGGCATCATGTTGTTTCAGTCATAAACATGACACCAGCAATCTCAAAAGCTCTGATGCGTAACAATATCTATTAATAAAGTTGCTTGCATTTTGTTGTCATTCCCCTGTGTATTTTGGATATATTTAACAGTGACGTTTAAAATAATAAATCATTCGCAAGATGATTATTTACTTTGCAGCGACATTTCAACAATGCACAATGCACACACATACTCAACAACAATCCACGGAGGTCCTGCCGGTTGGCTATCTTGTCTGGGATGTTGACAATGCGGCGAAGCTCGGCGGCGCTGCTTTTGCACACGTTGCCTCCACATAAAAGGTAAAAATATTGTTAAAAAAGAAAAAGGCATGACTCGGTCTCAGGAGCCGGAATTGAACCCTGCACCTCTGCACTGTGAGGCCGACGTGTGAACCAGTCGACAACACCAAGTTTCAATATTTATAATGAATATTGTATGTGAATACAATTTTCCAAAGTTTACTATCTCAATTATTTGTCTGCATATAAATTGCGCTAGAGATATTATTTTACACATTTTTAGAGAAAAGAGCTACGTTGTTCTACAGGTTGACCGCAATGTGTATATAAATTTAAAGCAAATAGGGAGCAATATTTCACAACTAAATCATGTTGCTCAAGCGGCTAAATGTTTGATGGTTTGAGTCAGGGCGGACTAGTCCATAAAACGGGCCTCGACCTTTCAACCTGGACAAGCCTACAACATTCCAATGACTGACATTCTTGCACATATACACGCACACTCACCGAAAGATGCAAAATTTAGATCTCGTTTGAAATCATATTCATCTCAAATTTGATTTCAGATGTCATGATGATGGCTCTCAAACGCAATGAAAAATCTTCATTGTGTATATTTAATATTTGCATCATAACAAATATACAATAAACATCCCTATGAAGTCACATGACATTATCTAACTCACAGAATATAGTCAACATTATACTGTACATACGTTGTTACACTACAGGGCTTGCTGATGACAGCTGGGATGCTTTATTCGCTTATTGGTATTTTAAGGGCACCATATTGTATTTTTTTTTCCAAACTTGGCATAGATGTTGTTTGTGACTAAATTCAGCTGACTAGCTTACACTCTTGAATATGTACATGCTCCATCCAGGCACATATGGGGAGGGAAGCTCTCTGTGCTCTCAATAGCCAACCGGCCCGAGTTTGAGACCACTTTGGATGAGTTGTTCAAGCAAAGTGCATCTATACAAAGCTATTGTTAAATGCTTAGACGGTTACCAATGTTTGGAAGATACTTTTAGTGGTAGTATCTCACGTGAATAAGTCATTCCAAACCATCCCTTGAGTGAAAAGCCATTGCTGAAAATAGCAGGCATTAATAATGAATCTTCTCCGATCAAAAAAAAATGTAATAGGGGACTCACACAATGTTGATAAAGCGCTTTGCAGCAGGCTTCTCTGCAAAAAACATTGGCCATTGTTAACGCTTGAGAGATCATTTTAAAAACGTTTCAAGCTTTTACATTTTCATTGAACGGAGAACTGATAAAAAAAAAATCCCCCACACCATCTGGTGTGTGTTCAAACTTTTAGAAGTTGAGATGGTCATGACATTTCAAAACGTAACAGGTGCAGCCCTAAAAGAGCGACCAAAACCTCTCATTGTTTACTCTCTATTGCGTCAGTTTCCAAAGTGTTAAATTATTCCACAAATCTCTTGTACCGTAACACCGGAGTTGAATTCATCTTATTGTTTTCTTTTGTCTATCTCATGAGGAATACACCCAATAACACCCAAATTGCAAATACGTTGAGCTATTGCAAGCATTTTTCTTCCCAATGCCCCTATTAAAATATATGTTATAATATAATACAGTTTTTACTGGTAATGTTCAGAAATAAGACATTGTTAAAAAAAAAAAGATTCTTTATTCCATGGGCAGTTGTCTGTTACCTTCAATTGTTTATTCCGTTTATGTATCTCCGGAGCAATAATAAAGTAGTATATTACTATAAGTAGTACTATTCTTGTGACGTAAATTACACAAGTTTGAATTATATTGAACACACGAAAGTCTTATCTTGGTCCCTGTAAATCACGTCTGACTTTGCGTGTTCACCAATTACGGCATATTAAGACGCACAGGCATCCCCGAAAACGTGCTAAAACAGAAATGGGTCTTTAAGAGGCCCATAAAGGATGAGCTATGGCCACATAAACCTGCCCAGAAAAGAAATCAAGTCAAAATGCAATGACGGAATTACGAGGGAAATGTTCGATCCACTCACACCTTATATGAGAGGGTCTTGGTTGCATCTTAATTTAGAAAGAGGACTGTTGTTCGACACTGCAACAGTCATCCAGTTTAACCATTACTGCATGTAATGTACCACTTGAGTTCCGTCAACTTTCATTATTCGCACCGGAACGGCACATTTTGTTCTCTTCTTTCAGTTGATTCACGTTGTGTGTCGAACGAATGCAGTAGCTCCATATATCTGGAGAGTTGTGTCTTGAAATAATGTGCTATATATACTGTTGCTTGAATGCTGGACAGTGGTAACATCAATGGTAGGGTGAGAAACCACTTTTACATCTTGAAAGAAAATGAATTATATCCCTTGAGTGACATTTCAAAGACTGCTGCTATGAGAGTGTCTGTCTCCTTGACTGACGGAAATATCTGTCAAAGAGCTGTTAAAAAAAAGAGGGAATGTTCTAGTTTGCAGCTTTTGAAGCTCTCAGATCATCAGTCAAATGGCTTGCAAGCATAGAGCAGCACAATAATGACTTTAAGATTTTGTGTGTTTATGCTCAGAATTTGATCAATCCCACCATTTATTATCGTAGTGACGGGTGATCCGGAGCCTATCCCATCTGACCCGGTGTTGTGACCGGATTAATTAGTTCCGATATGCCACGGTGAAAAACGACTATTGCGATTGGGTTTTTTGTTTTATTGCTTGCTTCATGAAGCACACACGAGCCATGCTCAACTCTCTCTCTCGCTCTCTCTCTCTGTGCAGTTCTTATTCTACCATCTTTATGTGGACGCCTTGGGCCTTCTATTGGCACCTTTCTGAAACAACACTCTTTGAATTCCTTGCAACACCTCACCCTGGACTGGTTGCCAGCCAATCGGCGCCTAAATAAGCATAGATCATGTTCAATGGAGTTTTTCCATTTGCAATTGTTTGTTTGTTTAGAACAGGAAATAATTATTCAACAATATATAAAGTACAGTTCACTTAAACACTGAACAGTTTATGCAGTTTTTAAAATGTTTTATTTATTCTTTTTGTCTGCCCATAAAGTGTCTCTGGGTGATCTGAAAAGCGCTTATAAGTGTAATCGTCATCATCAATACCAACACCCCCTTTCTTATAATGATAATAATAATATTATTAATAATGATAATCATCATCATCATCATCATCATAAAATATTCTCATTGTGAGACAAATGAAGATTTTTCTTATTTTATATTATGAGCGGCACGGTGCTCAACTGTTTAGCTGCGTGGGTTTTTCTCCGGGAATTCTGGTTTCCTCCCACATTCCAAAAACATGCATGGTAGGTTAATGGAACACTGTGTTGATACAAATGTAACAAGTGAATGTAAGCTTGGGGTATGAAAGACATAATTACTGTGATGGCTCACTTGCAAATATAGCATTTTTCTATTTTTATTTCCTGTGCTCTGGCTGCAGCTCTGACCACAGGCAACATTTTCTCAGGTTGAAGTCATGCTCATGAGCGTTATCTCGCTAACCCCATCCAAAAATTTGATTCTGATGAAACACCATCCCGGACATTCCTTGAATGCTTGGTTACATAGAATGTATATATAAAAAAAAAAAAAGGGATACTATTTTGGGAAAATGGACTGGCGGAGGCTTTCAATCACATTGCTGTAATTTCTGTCATCACAACAGTCATTGGATTGATATGTGATGGAGAGACATTTGAGTGACATCTCACTGAATGCCAAAGTGCTGTGAGACACACACCAAACTGGAAGATTTTTCTTCTAACAAATAGCATGTGTGCCCTTTATATAAACGAGGCTTCAGTATCTGTTGCAGTCATTGCAGAAAATGTCACGAAAATAGAATTATTGAGTCAAACAAAGCTGAAAAAGTCCTCTTTTTCCTCATCCGTACAGTACAATGAAACAATGATGACTATATTTCTGTTTCACTGAAAAACTATGATGGAGCAGTCTCCACAATGAACAGGAGCTTTAATATTGCCCCCATATTGGGGAGCTTATAGAAAATGTAACTTCAAAAGTCGATCGTGTGGCTTTTGCGTGGCGCTAACTGGTAAAAATAGAGCAAATTGATTGCGTCTAATTCAGATGGTGAAATGCGTCACTCACTTACGAAGCCCAGCAGAATGCGTTTTGGGGGTATTTGCGCGGAATTTAAAACGATTAAGATGATTACTTCTACACTGTGACTTCAGTCTAAGTTGCTGGTGGAACAGTGGCCCAAATACAAATGAGGATATCCCATTTCCTTTTCATCCTTTGCCTTTCGACCAAGTATCATATCGCCATTCTGCTGTGCTCCTTGGTTCCAGGTCGTCATGGTGACTCAGCTTTCATCCAGCCCTTGAACTGAATTCCAATCAGACTTTCTGCTGTTGCAGCCACACGCATGCTCCCTCATGAGTGTGGCAGTGCCAAAGGCCTGAAGAGAGTAATGACAGATTAACGTGTGTCTACTGGTAACAGCTGACCTCTCCTTGGGCAGCTCATAAACAACTTAGCCCTGTTCTCCCACTCCTTTTTTTGTGTTTTTTTTCTTAACCTCTCCTCATTTGTGTTCCGCACTACCAATTTGTCTTCATCAGCTTTATTCTTTCCTCCCTGGTTTCAATTCATTTCATGTCCATTCACAGTTGACCCAAGTAGTATTTTACTGTGGCAGCATGGAGTGATCTGCACTCTGCGAAAGTTATGTTGTGTAAAATTGTCCTCGGGGTATGCAGTAAAAGAGGAATGGATCTGCTTGTTCGATAGTGACCATTTACACATGAACGGGTATTTTTGTTCTTTTTGCCATTTGCTGTCACATCCCGCTTTACATTGGTCAAGTCGACTTGTTTCCTGCATTAAATCGCACTTTAATTACGACTCATTTCACAAATGATCAAATTTCACAATGATCGAGCTCTGATCAGTTTAGCTCCGGCATAAACTACGTATAAGAATTAAGTTGCCATTATTTGGCTCTCCTTTTTCCACCACATTGACAAGAAACAAAAGGTCTGTCTCAGTGCCATGAGTGGATGAATTTCATCACTCACCCCTTTTCCAAAAAGTGAGTTCACTGGCAGTGATGGGAATTAATGGCGTTATGAATAAACACTGTTCGTGAATTACTTTTTACGGGAGCGAAATGGGAAGGCTGAGGAAATGATAAACAACATAAATGTCGAATAAGGAAAAATCTAGAGTTAGAGCAACTTAATGTAAATGGAAGTACAGACAAAACTTGATGTTTAACAAATTCAAGGAAAGAGATTTTACATCAACTGCACATGATGCCATGGACAAAAGTGCTACTCTGTGTCAGTGTTGCAGAGCCATTTCAATCTTATTCAAATCTTTCACCAGCAAATGCTTCTACGAAATGAGTGGCCATTAATGCCGATGGAGTCGTAGGGAGAGTTACATCAGCAACAACTGCAATAAAAATACGTCGATTGATTTTTCAGCCTCAGGCCCTTGTTTGTGTTGAACAAACTGGCAGCCATGTGTGCTGTGGAGAAACATTAGTCCAAGTAAGGACACCCATGCCATGGTTTTTCATCGATGTGTGCGCTGCGATTGGCTGGCAACCAGTTCAGGGTGTACCCCGCCGAAGACGGCTGGGATGGGCTCCAGCATGCGCCGCGACCCTTGTGAGGATAAGCGGATCAGAAAAATGGAGAGATGGATGGATCAGAAGGGTTTTCCAAAAAGTAGTGCAATAACCAAATTACTTGTTTCGTAACATGCACAAGAGCGATTTAATGTTTCGCCGCCGTGTCTCAGAACTTTTGATTTTATTTATTTTTGTAAAGAACACTGTGCATTGAAACAAAAATAACATAAAATAACCAATATTGCTGCTGACAGGTAAGGTTGTTTAACTACTTTGGCAATATTTTGGAGATTTGAACTGGTGGAAATGTGTTTTAGTCGTTACCTTCTCTAATGCTATATTTCCATATAGGATAAGAATTACTGGACTTGGTAGCATGTTTGTTTCAAAGATGCTCTGATACCCTCAAGTCTTTTTCTGGTGGTGCCTATATTTACAAAATTCTTAGCATGATGCACATATTTAGTTGAACATGTTTGTGTTTTGATTGGCAGGCCTGATGTATAGATTGCCATTGTGATTGTTGACAAAATACATTTCATCACTGTATGGACGAATGTGTTATTATTGGACTTTTTCACTTGTCTTGTTAAAATCTTTTTAAAGGTTATCATTCCTGAGAAACAATGTGGTATTATCCCACAAGCTTTTTTTTTTTTAAACAATGCCACAATAATACCACAGTGTACGATACCCTTAATTAAGTATTAAGTGAAGATATCAAACCATGAGATTTTGACATAGTTCTAGCCCAAATTGCGAGGATGCTGTACCGTTCCTGCTTCTTTATCTTGAGTAACTGTCTCATGACCCTTTTACCTCTTACCAAGGCTATAAATAACTTTCTGTGTCATCAGCTCCATGAAGGCTACTTCCCTCAGTGTGTTTGTTAGTGTGACATCTGTGAGCTGATGACACATCATCTTGGTGGCTCAGACAGCCGCATATTGTGTCGCCTGTAAAGTGGCTATTGTGTTGAAGCCATTTGAGTGGTGACATAGAGCGAAGGTTTGTGCTGAACTGCCTCTACCGTGATTGTGGTGGCACATCAAAACGAGCTCAGCTGCTTCATCGATGTACCGCAGGAACTTTGGATGATTCATTGCCCACTTTTCCAGTTTAAACAGCTTTAAACTAAATTTACACACACACACACACACACACACACACACACACACACACACACACACACACATTCACACACGGCTTAATGGTAAATCACAATAAGAACAACCCAAGAAAGGAACAAATAATGGAAAAATGCATCTCAATGGCATATTTCCTATTTTTGTGTCATATGATCTTGAATTTAATCACCACATGGCCTCATCTGGATTAGTACGTGTGAGACGAGGGCTTTCAGGTCACTGTGTCAGAGAATGTGATGAACATGGGATTAGTCCGTCCACGCCAGACATATACTCGCACGGACATAAATACATTAAAAAAAAGCCATGACAGGTAGAATGATGAGGGGGAGAAAAAAATTCTGATTTGGGATTAAAACAGCAACAGTGTTGATCTGTGATTCCCAATGTGTGCACACTAGAATTCGGTGAGATCAGGGATTGGGCTGGGCGATATGTCTCAAAATTCATGTCGTGGTATCAAGTGTATCCCTTCAGGGTTACGGTATATATCACCATATAAAAAATAAGGACAAGCATATTTTTAATAACTGGCACATTCAAAAAAGATACATTTCTGAGTAGGTTATTTTTATTCTGAATTAGAGAAGCCCAATTGAATACATATATTGCATTAAAAACATGAATTACGATAACATTTATTGTGCAAATCTCCAGTCAGAATTGCACGAGGTCCCGAGTGCAAACAAAAAATAAATAATACGGTACTGCTGATATTTAAAATGTAAACAGTGCAACTGGCTTTCAGTTTAGTTTTCAATTACTCATTCAAATTACTGTGCCCATGGATTCATTGGCCTTTGCAAATATTCAACTGGAATAAAGAAAGCAATTCATTTAGATTAATAAGAAGTCAAGCGCCAAAATTAACAATCAGCACTCAAAATAAATAACGCTGATAAATTGGATTTAAAGGCAGCTGGATAACAATGATGATTTGGGATATATGCAGCTCTGGAGGGATCGCTCTCCAATCCCGTTGGTGACTGAAACACAAACAAGAAAGGAACATGACATTGGATCATGAAAGTTCATACACAGACAATATTTCAGATTTCACATTTTTGCAATGTACGTCTTACAAATATTTTCTTGAAAATGCTATCTTTCCAGTATGTACTTCCTGTATCCACTATATTGCGGCTGAAACAATGTAAATTTCCTAACATGGGACGAATAAGGGTTATTATATTTTGAATATTTATTATTTTAATTTCATATCCTGTTAGGTGGCCCCCCTCCACTCTTCTGTCGTTAATCGTGACGCCTTCAGTCATTGCCACGAGCCTGATCCTGAGTCAGAGGCTGCGTTGCACCCTTCTGCACACTTGTGTGATGCAAAAAACAAAAAACAAATACGTCATGCGTAGGCGGCCGTAGTGGTTTTTCAAGACGGATTTATACGTCATGGGGAATAAAAGAATGAACATGCAAAATTTGGTCAATTAAACCCACCCTCTTAATTTAAAAGGCAAATGCATTTCTCAAACCTTTCCCTTGTCATTATGTGGATTTGACCTATCTGCATGACAAGTATGCTTTAAAAGTGACTATAAGACAGAAAGGAAAAAAGGGTTTGAGATATGACTTCCTTTCATTGGCAATGGTTCACACTGCCAACTGTTTTAAAGAAAATACAAGCGACACAAAAAGGTGGTGGGCAGGTGGACGTGATTAGAGGCATACAAGACAGCTTGAGAGGAAAAAAAAAACAAAGGAAGACAGGAAGACTGCATCAGAGTGACTGTTATTTTATGATCCTATTCTGTAACATAATATAATACAACATAAGGACTGAAATTTTGAACATGAATGTCCAAACTCCCTTGATATGGAAATTTCTGTCTTCTTTTTTTTTATTTTATGTTTTTATGTCTTGCTTTTAGTATTCTATGGTTGCTCTGAAATAGTGTCGACACTTATAATGAAGCCCGGTTCTGCTCCATTTTTCGATGTCTCTGTGCTTCATTGTCCTGAGAAGCCTTCCTCAAAGAACAAACAGCCTGAAATTACACTGCACGATCAGACGAGAGATATTCACCACTTATGATGGAGACCTAAAATAGGTCATGAGATGTTCCCATGGGTTTTCCTTGATGACAAGAGCAGCAATATGTTTTATTGCACCATGCTGCAATTGAACCTTGGGCTCTGAGTTACAGTTCATCAAGCAAGTTTATTCAAGTTGTACCAAACTCATTTACTGCCATCCATTTCCAGAGGAAAAAACTTTTAAGGAGATTTTCACAGTGTTTCTCCTTTCAGTGGTCTAACCCTAACCCCTAACCCAAGTCCCTTACCCCTCACCCTAACCCCTAACCCAACCCTAAACCCTAACCCCTAACACTAACCCTAACCTCTACCCCTACTCCAAGACTAACCCTAAACCCTAAGTCTGAACCCTTAACCCTTGACCCTAACCCTAAACCCTAACCACGAACCCTAACCCTAAACCCCAAATGCTAACCCCTTAACCCTAACACCTACTCCTAACCCCCTAACCCCAAACCCTACCCCAACCTCTAACTTCTAACCCTAACCACCCTAACCACCGATAGTCCCTAACCCCTAAACCTCACCCCAAACCCTTACACCTAACCCTAACCCCCTCACCCCTAATGCCTAACCCCTAACCAAAACCTAAAAATACAGATGAAGGTAAAATAATTGAAACAGGTATAAAACTAGGAAATGTGTCTTAAATGACGCTGACTTACTGCATGGTCTGAGTTGAATGTCAGCGGGAGTTTTTTCATGACTCTTGTCATCTTGGTCATTCACTTCATGAACTCCATCTTCTTTTCTCATGATCATGACACATACACTTTTGACCATAACACATATTTGCTGTATACGATGTGGTGAGGCACTCTTAGAACAGATAGTTGCTGGAAATGAGATTGAGTGAGTGTGTCTGAGAGGTGACAGACGCAAAAGCCTTCACGCCAAGCTGTCTGACCTTACACCTCACCTATAAAGAAATGTGAGAAGGCAAGTGTCAGAATAGTCTCCTCGGGGTTGAGTGTTAGAAAAAATAATGTGTTGAGGAACGAGCCAGTCCACAGTTCAAAGATTTAACCCATTTGTAAATTCTTTGAGCGTTAGACTGCTTCCTGGGCTGACTTTGTTCACTTGATGCACTTCATGTTTTAGAAAAGGAGTGACAGTGAACAAGGAATAGAAGGTGGATGGTGAAATGGATGAATTTTTCTTGGAGCTGGTCTGGATTCTTGTCATTTTCAATCAGACTGAGCCCTCCTGAGTATCACCACATCAGACTTGATGAATTACTGTATGTGCCGATCTATGTGTTCATCTTTATCTCCCGAGTCCAACTGTGTCTCAGCGTGGGCAACCACTTAACTTATTGTAGAGAATATGGATTCACACTTTTGTAACACATTCACAAAAAGCATTTTATTGTCTCATGTTGCGCATAAAATGCGAAAATTGGATTTTCTGATGATAAAATTGGCAATTCTTTGTATTGGTCATCATGAGAAAGTGGGCGGCTGGTGATCCGGTGGTAAGCTCATCGACCTCACAGTGCAGAGGTCATGGGTTCGATCCCGGCTCCGGCCTTCCTGTGTGGAGTTTGCATGTTCTCCCCGGGCCTGCCTAGGTTTTCTCCCACATTCCAAAAACATACTGTACATGGCAGGCTGATCGAACACGCTAAATTGTCCCTAGGTGTGAGTGTGAGCATGGATGGTTGTTCGTCTCTGTGTGCCCTGCGATTGGCTGGTAACTAGTTCAGGGTGTGTCCCGCCTACTGCCCAAAGACAGCTGGGATAGGCTCCAGCACCCCCCGCGACTCTTGTGAGGATAAGCAAATCTGAAAAGGGATGGATCATGAGAAAGTATGCGGGTCTCTCAAATAAATAAGCTCAATATCCTTTACACTTTCACTTTACTATCATAGCCAGTTCAACAACTGATCAAAAAGAGCCATGTGAGCGACGTGTGCTTTTGAGGTTTGAAATATGGCAAAACTAGGTGTGAGTGTGAGCGCGGATGGTTGTTCGTCTCTGTGTGCCCTGCGATTGGCTGGCAACCGATTCAGTGTGTCCCCCGCCTACTGCCCGGAGACAGCTGGGATAGGCTCCAGCACCCCCCGCGACCCTTGTGAGGATCAAGCGGTTCGGAAGATGAATGAATGAATGAATAACAACAAATCAAATATCATATTGATGTAACCACCATGTGACAATCATATTGGTTCTTTGCACAATGAGAGTTCCTGAACACAGTGATGGGGGCGAAACGTCACTTGGATTTATTTAATGAGTGTGATAGAAGTGCACATTCAAGTATCACACCACAC
This sequence comes from Hippocampus mohnikei, assembly GCA_026261675.1. Lineage (NCBI taxonomy): Eukaryota > Metazoa > Chordata > Actinopteri > Syngnathiformes > Syngnathidae > Hippocampus > Hippocampus mohnikei. The sequence continues at coordinate 6,149,698 of JAKGUB010000327.1, forward strand.
ACGCCCACACGAGGTGTGTGATTGTAGGTTGCAATTGTCAGAATGTCCTCCTGCAACTTCCTTATCCTTCTTTCACTCCACCTCTGACTCACACGCTAATGAAATCTTATTTTCGCACTTGACTCTCTTTCAGTCTTGGCTCTTCCTCTTTGTTTCCTACAGTGTAAAAAGGATGGCTGCCTTTCTCTTTGCTTGCTCCTTCCAGCTCATGAACGGACAGGTTTTGAAAAGAATATATGTCTTGTGTACCAGCCTGTATTCACAGCCTTTCTTTAGTCAGGCTAAAGAAACCCTTGTTGCGGTTATCAGAGACCTAAGCATGCAGAGTAAGAATGATGCAAAAAGCCTGCCTCTGCTTGCAGGCATTATGAAAGTGCCAGAAATTGCTTGTCTGTTTATTGCTATGAGTGATGTTCTGTGTCAGGGAATGTGTACTCTAGCATTTAACTTGACACTGCTCCGCATATGCAGTTGTTCGGTTTGCTTCCCTGCGCCAAATCCATCTAATAATTCTTCAAACTGGAAAAATCCAAAATGTGAAAAAAAAATTGGAAAGGATTCCAATTACAGTACATCTCAGTTATTATTAATTCCGAAACTGGTTTACAAGCTTGGCCATTCAAACGTTTCCAACCGTGAGTCAATGCCCTGTAACCGGTTTTGCATTTTAGGCGGCATGAAGTCTTGATTAATTTAACATACTCTAGTGTACCGTACATTCATTTGTCCATTGTTTATAACGTCCTCATTTGGGTCACGGGTCAATGGAGCCTATCCTAGTTGAATGTGGGTGCGAGTGTGCAGTGTAATGTACGCAAATGTTACACAACAGTCTGAGGCCACCACAAGCTTTTTTAGGACGTTTTCGTGGCTGTTATTTTGACGTGGTCAAACAATAAATGTTACGCAAAACAAATGGAAAAGTGATTCCCATCTGTAAAAGTGTGATAAGCCATGCATAGGCCATGAAGTAAGCCATGACATTTTGGTGAGGCTGCTGACCAACATACGGATGGACAAACAATCACAAACAAGTACAACACGCCAGAATGTGTTTCACTTTTGGTATTAGTTTGGTCTTGGTGGAGGTCTACACTTTACTGACTGACATTGTAATAAAATTATAGCCTAGCTAGATCAACACATCTAATTTGGGGGCAAGACTACATGACCTTAGACCTGCAAAGTTCTGTATAATCAAAATAGTTGGTAATTACAACACAATGGCCAACAATCTATAAAGTCAATTATATTCCACAGTATCTTGTAATATTCAACTGCTTCTATGCTAAATGAGAGAACAGGAAGTAAAGGCTTCGTGATCACTACTGTCCTCCTCTCACCGCAGTATGGTAATAGGCACTCTTCAGTATTTTTAACATCTATTCCCATGAAGGCCAAGATTTTATGAGCTTTTACTCAGCGTTTCCTCTCCCGTTCATTTATCTCTCCGTTGCTCCCTAAGTATCCGTGTTGTGCTGTGGAGTGATTTATCCAAAAGTGTCAGCTCTCAATAATGTCAGGCTTAGCAGGACTTAGTGGAGAGCCAATTACACTTGCCCAAGTGCACGCACACATAAGTCACACATCCGATGAAAAGAGTTGTGCCGCCGTGTATACATACCGGGGTAAGTGGTTTTATGGCCGATCGAGATGGTTGCAAACATACTCATAACATTACCAATGATAAGTGGCGCATTAAACTGCTGGGCTTTTAAGCTGTCTTCTCGTGCTCCTTGTCTTTCGCTCCTCTCTCTGTCCGTATACGATCCATTAGAGTGAGGCTGTTTACTGTTTATAAACAAATTGGTAACGCCACTTTTCGTTTTGCATTTGTCTTCTGTGCGACATTGGAGGAGCCAACGTGATGCAGATTTGCGCAAGCGTTGTGGGTGCGTACTAATCCACGGAAACATGTTCCAAAGTAAACCCACAAAGATTACTTAGGCTGTGAGTTCTTTCAACATTCGTTCATGCCCGTCTGTAGGCCTGATACTTCTTGAGATTCCAGACGTTTGCAGTCTTCAACACATTATATGCCACTATAACATCATACGGAGGTGAAACACTAAAAGCGTTTTGCTTTGGCATCCAAAGACTGCACTGAATTGAGTAGGACTCACATGTGTCGAAGTCTCCGGTTTCCATTTCAGTGGATTCACACAATGCCTGACTAGGTCAAAGGTTTTCCATCATTTCCAATGCACCGTTTTGAAATCACAGACTGAAAATCACACATTGCCAATAGGTTCAAGATGTACTGCAGGAAAATCACTTTATAGCCAACATTTTTTCTCCTTAGGCCATGTACAGTACGGATTAAGTATGTACTTAGCAGATTTCGGATGGATGAGAGGTAAAACAGGCTGCTTGATTGAGCGACCCGTGATTCCAGTGACCTTGTGCAGTTGGAGCTTAGCAAAGCCAAGAGGGAGTCGGAGCACTCCTCTTACGTAAATGGTGTCATATTTGGGCTTTACGCAACACTAACTGGACAGAACTGTGTGTGCATCAATTAAAGTGAGACAAATCACAGCACAATCAGTAAGGAAACTTGTTTTTGGTCGATTATTCCTTTGTTGTGACAATGCTCGTTGGCAATAAATCTTGTGCCGTTGAGGTTGCAAAGCCACAGGTTGAAGAATCTCATCTTGGTATCTCTCTCCACTGAGATTGCTTCCAATGATGACAAGCTCTTTTTTCCACTGGGGGATATGTCGCCTCAAAACATCACACTACCTCCACCAAAAGATGCTACTTTATCAACACAGAAATCAGCACGGCATTATCTGTGTCTCCTGCACACCTTTATCGTATGATCTAACTGCCGCAGGCAGAATCTTAAAACGTAATTCAATGGGAACAGCAAAATCATCTTTTTGGCTTTCGCAACGATTTGGCAATGTTTTTGTGGGCTCCACACCTACTCAGCTCTACTGCTCATTCCACAAATGCGTGTTCCTTACCAATGTTGCGAAAGGGAAATGAATAGGCTTGCTTTCGGTGTAAGATTTATTTTCAACAAGTATTGTTCCAGCAAAGAAGTGATTTACTAAACCCAAATACTACCCCCCACCCCCAAAAAACCCCAATTCATTCATTTGTTAATTTAATATCCAATCCGACCATCAACTGAATCAGTTTCAATGTTTAATATGAGAGCAATGCCATGATAATGGGAGGAAGCGTTTAGAGGGTTGTCTCTAATCACCACCTTAATCTGAAGTTTTTTTTAATTGGTTGTTGTGGGGGGTCAAAGCCTTTTATTTCTTGTTTGCAACATTCTTATACCTTCACATTCAAAATCAAACAAAAACCAAATTACTGTGTGCAATTGAGTTGTTGTTGTTGGGTTTTTTTTAATAAGAAACACAATTCCGGATTTAAATGTGTGCCATAGAGTGAGGCACAAATTGATGGTGAGATAGACATGCTTGAAATCACTGAAGGAAGTGTCATTTACAGTAACTTCCTTTGAACAATTTTATTAAAACATACACACATACATACACGCACACACACATCGATGCTGTCACAGAATCACGCATATTTCAATATGCTGTGATTAAAGATTAGGTCCGATGCAGTGTTAATAAGACTCATCTACAGATGGATAGAGACTGTGGTCATGCGCGGATTTGTAATTAAACATTGACTTAGAGTTGACAAAACTAAATGAAAACATATTGATCATATGAAATAATGAATACATATACCACGAAGCATGCATCACAGAAATACTTCGGCTCCGTTACAAGTTCATTTGCTGTGAGGCATGAGACAATCATATGAGCTGGTACGTCTGACAGTGTCAATATGTAATGAAATGCTAATGTTGCTGCCATATTCCACAGTTTAACGACAGATGATTCTGAAGTGATCCTGAGAAGACCCGACAGTGTCATAAGTGCACCAAAGCACTCTGTATCTTGTGCTCTGGAGCTCAATGACCTGCACTGTCATCCTCATTTGTGTCCTTCTTCCAGTATGTTTGTACAAAAGTGATTCGGCCCAAAAAGTTGCTCCCCAGATTCTCTCTTTGCACTGTATCACTCATTCTCTCAATGTTTTTTCGTCAGTACTTCCTACACCAACATAGCCCCATGTGGATCACCATGAAAACACTTCCCACCTACCATCTTCCTTCACACCTACAAGGTTTCCTTCCATGCTTTTATTTGAAAATGTTTTTGTATTGTGTGGAGGGGCACACACACACACACACACACACGCACACACACACACACACACTAACACACATGCCTGTTATTGAGCATCACTTGGTTTCATGGGCTTGGCCCCCATGAGACGCACAGATGGACTGATTAAAAAAACAAAAACAATAATGTCCAAAGGTTTAAAGTCACCATTAGATTTGAGGTGTTGATTTGTTTGCCTCCGGAAGTACAACAATATACGAGTCGATGAGTAGCGTTGTTAACAAACGGAGGGGAATCCCGCACTGTGCATTTTGTTTATAAGCAAGATCGCGCCGGCGGCAGTTAACTTCCCACACTTTGGTGCAACGAAGGCCTTTTCATTATTTTGTGATGGAAATCTGGTCGTTATAATGACGTTTACGTTGTAAAGGTGTTCGTTGGAAGCAAAATTGGCAAATGGAAAATGAATCACGTGAAATCGGGACTTTGAAATGTGAACGTTATAGGGGTGAAAATGTAAATGGGGTACATTAAAAAGAGGTTCAACTGTATATGTTTTGTGCAGTTGTGTGTGTTTTTGAGAGAGGGAATGAGAGACAACAACGCTACCAATATTCCACTCACTTTGTGTTTCGCTCATTAGAGCAGTGTTCAAAGTGTAGCCGCGAGACAAAATATATGTACAAGTATACGAATGGCTGATGGAGGGCATCCATTTGGGCTCCAATGCAATATAACGTCTCACTGTTGGTTTAATGAATCCTAGCACAGCATTTTGTGAATGGAAGGAGAGATGCGGCTGAACGGAGAGCCAGACAAAAAGGGAGTCTTCCTGGGAGAGGAGATGAAAGGATATGTGCTATGAGCAAATAGAGATGGGGAACGGTGACCAATGCGCTCCTTACCTCATCTTATTACTTCTCTTATGGGTGGTCCTCCTCTGCAGCATCCAGAACACAGAAAACTGGGCATGTACAATAACCTCTATTGAAACTGCAGCAATTTATGAGCCTGCTTCCAAAGTTGGGAAATGAATGATTTTAAGAACGTGGCGTAAGGAAAGAAAAATAATTTGAATAAATGCAAAATAGAGGAATACATTATCAACAATTATCTAGCTAGTTCTTGCCCTATAGTGGCACCTACAAGGTCATCCAACAATGCTAGTGCAGATTGTATTGTACATACCTATTATGCATGGCTGTAGCTTTATATTGCTCTCTAGAAACCACAAATTGGTTTCTATATATAAAATATGTTACAGACCCACCTGATATACCTGTAAATCCACAATAGAGAGAGAATATAAGTAACATATTTTTTTCTGGGTTTCTCTCAGTGCTATACAGGCCTGGCAGGCCACCTTGACCAACCCACCTAACCCACTGCTAGCCTACACCGGGGCTCTCTGGTGCAGATACAATGAGCCAAAGTCTCCTCGGCTCTTCTTCGCATTACAGTGAAGTAAAAATCCATTAAAAACAATGACCACTTACAATTTTGATATACTGTACCAGGGGCTTGAAGAATAAATTGCAATACCGCAGTTCTTCCAGTAGTATAGTCCATGAGGTGAAAAATTCAATTGACATTTACTTGAGGGGGTCTTCAATTTATGACGGTCTGATGAGCATAGGTTTTGAATGATCATTGGTCTAATTAATCAAACGTGATTTCGGTCATGACTTCACTATTGTGTTAGCATACTAATAAGCTTCAGCACGTTCCAGCAAATAAATCAGAGTTAAGTTGATGTCGCAGGAATGGAATATAAACCAATGTAGTATACCTGTCTTTGTATATATATATATATATATATATATATATATATATATATATATATATATATATATATATATACACACACACACACACACACAGGTATGCTTCAGAATAATATTAAGGAGAAATGTAGACCTCTAATTGGCTGCACAACAGTGCTAACTGTAAAATAGTAATATGAACATTACATTTCTCACACTAATACTGTAATACAGTAAATTGATTTATGGCTTGTGGGCTATTTATTTTGTGTTTGTCAGGTTTATAATCCCTTTCATGTTTTCTTCCAACCCCTTATGAATGCAAGTCCTGTCAAATCACCGAGAGTGGCTGCAGTATGGCACAATATATCTCCACCTATGAATGGGCTTCTGCACTCTCACTTATCTACCTAATTAGCAAAACACACTGACAAATAATCATTTACAAAAAAATCATTAGCCCTTGTTACACAAGTACATGGCAGAGCAATCGATCTTCATGAAACATGCAGCACGAGAAAAGCAAGCCCGTATCAGCAAAAATTACCCGAACAACAAAACTGAAGACACAGCTGGAGACACGGGGGATTAAAATGACATTAAAATATCAAAACAAAACATCAATCTAAATGTGCGTGAAATAACATTCGTTTTGTCGCAATCTGTAGCACTAAATTATCATTACGGAATATTTACCCCGCTGTTGCATCCTAGATGGCTACAACATTTGGGGAGAGGGGGGGGGGCACAGCAGTAGCTCCTCCTAAGAATTTAGGAAAACGGGTGGTGATAATTTGGGTGCCCCTCGAGACAAAAGTTGGGAGTTGTTAAGGAGATGCTAACCTTGTTTTTGAAAGCTATTGGAGTGACATAGAATATACATTGCTTGCACATTGTGTAAATACACAGGGCAACATGTCCACCATGGAAAGCAAAACATGAAAACCTTTTGTGTAAAATATCAGTTGTCTTGTTGCAATATCATGGCTCAGATTTAATAATACTGTAATTATTTTTGTAATAATAATTCCAAAGAGGAAACCCTGTCTCAATTGAATACATTGGGCTTTTCAAATAATGTAAATCACTGTACAGACTCCAGAGAAATTGCTTTATCTGCACGATTCAGAGATACGGTAAACACATCATGCAGGAATAAACACACCCCAACAATAAAGTGTATCCAATCCAATCCAAAACCCCGCAGACAGACATAGAAGTTAAATTGCAGTTTTGTCTTTCCTTTAACAAAAGGCAGTTACTTGTGGTGTACGCTGGGGAGGCTGTGAGAGGGCGCGCGTACAAATGTGAGACGTACGTGGGAGCTTGCGGTGATGTTCATGTGCGGAGAATCCTTGGAGAGCAGCTGTCAAAGTTGGTAGCAGGCTGTTAGATCTTGGTTCAGATTATCGTTTTCAGACATTTTTTTTTTAATGTTCACAAATACGTTGGTGTTAGGTTATTGCTTGGATGTATTATGACCAGTGGGTGCAATGAAACAAATCCACTGGCCTTAGCTAGGTCAATCATCAGAAGCATGCGATTAAATTGTTCATGTGTCAAACAAACAAACATACAAAAAAAAAAGGCTCTCAAACCATGATCGTGTTTGATGCCGTTTTCTTTAGTGATACCGACAAGTGTGAATCACTGGAGCTACAAAAAGGTTTGTCATGAGTTGTTGAAATGAGCCTGATAATCGTCTAATTCATCATTAATACTTTTGTCAAAGGTGCGAAACTGTGAATAATCTTGTCTTGAAGTCATTGAGGCAAACCACACACATGGATATTTTGGAGAAAAAAAAATCAAGTGACTGCTGCTTTACTGATAGTATACTGCAGGGGTGTGGTGGCCATCGTGAATTTCGAGAGATGTAAATATTGTCACAGTCAATAACACTAGGGAACAATTGGGGGGAAAAACCCTTCTGCTTGTTGAGTTAGAATTTTATGCTTACTAAAACTAAAATTGGCACGCTGATTCCAAATTAGCATTTTTTTTTCTCCGCAGCTTACCCTCCAGATGAGCAAAATTCCACTGATTAGCTCCAGTCAGATCATCGTGAAAAGAGCTAATTACTAGTGGACTTATCTCCAGCTACGTGGCAACTTGTTTGCGCAGTCACAATTGATTGGATGGTCGAGAGCGTGGAAACTACGTCCGCCTCTCAGCACGATCGTTCCGCTCGTAGGACACGAGACAAGGTTGGCGTGCTCACCAGTCGGCCAACGTACTGCCGAAACGGTCCACCAATAGATGAAATTTCAAGCTATCTATTATATTAGTTTTGATTGTGGTATCACAGGAGTCTTCAAACAGAATGCTCGTTGTATAGATGAGTTTTCTCTTTGGTTAACCTAATTATTCTAATTCCTGGTGGACACATCCATTAGTTGGAGGGCTGAAAAGATCACTTCATTAGGACAGCTTGCAGCACCACAGGCCAACTGGCATTCAGTCAACACACACATTCAACACACCCACCAAATCCTCCTGGACTGCACAAATATACTTTTGTGGTTTTTTTTCTTTTCTACTTCTGAAGATAACCACACCAGAGAGCCACTAGTTGTGTTATTGAATTGTGATACACCCGTGAAAGAACTGTGAGTAACAAAAAGAACAAGTGGAAAAACATAAATCGGGGCCATGAGGAAATGGCAGTTGGAATCTGAAACAAGTGGAGATACGGGGTTCTTAAGAGAGAGATGGAAAGGTGACAACGGAACAGGCACAAAGGGAAGTAGAAAGGGTTGATGTTTGCGTGAATGCGTATCCTCTGATTAAGATGAGGGGATGGGATGAAAACATTCACTTGGTGCTCTAATTCTTTCAGTAAAAATGTTCAGTTTTAGTTGTCCCATCCCCGAAATATGGCTGATGGTGCACATACAACGTATCGCAGGTCTTTTACCTTTTTGTTGCAAGCTGACAGACGAGTTAAATTTCCATCCACCCACCACTTAACTCTCAATCCCTCACACTTGAACTTCTCGTCACTTGACCGTCTGTGACTCTGCGCTTGTTGAGTTGACTCAGAGCACATCCAGAGTTCCATTTGGAGTTATTGTAGTTTTAACGTTCATCATTGCTTCAATGCGATATTTGTCAAAATTGTTCTTTTCTGCTGAACACCTTGGTTAATGACTTCTTCCTTTGGGGAGTTGCATTTATTTTATTACTCACCTTTTGCATTTTGCCAGGGGTCGGAATTGTGGCCACTTCGGGTAGTAGAAGGAACACTGTTCCTTTAATACATTCTGGTAGCTGTTGTCCGACACACCACACAACAGCTAATGCACCAGAAAACAACAAATCTCTCTTCCCATACTGAAAAAAAAATTCCAGCTCCATCGTCTTAGAAATTCTAAGGCGACTAATTAAATCAAATTATCATGCAGACACAGAAAAATCATTCTTTAACACAAGTACACTCAGTAAAGCCAAATTATGTTTGTTTCATTGTTCAACCTTTTTGTCTTTAACATTAATTACTTGTACTTACTGTTTGTGACAACGCGCGCACACACACACACACACACACACACACACAAATCCAATTAAATTTGAGTTTTCCACTGATTATCTTTGACTAGATCATTCTCATAGACGAAGAAAAAAAACAAACCACGATATTATGGATGGATGAAAAATGCCCGATGCCTATGTGACATCACACACATATATTTTAAAATCTTACATTGTAAGTGTGAAATGTCAAAGATTGATTTTTTTTTTTACTTCATCTTTTCTCTAACGACTCAGCCAAATGTCTGAGACAGAAAGGTCAAATTTAACAAATTGAAAATCTGTCATCTACACAGTATCACAGGAAGGGATCCCAACATTCTCTTCACGCTGGAACATCTGAAAGGCCACTCAACTCAGCCATTTGGCCTTATCATCGTTATAACCGTAGCAGTACATACTGGTTTGGCTGCCGTGTGCACATGTGGTGTTGCCTAATGAATGCTCAAGTGAGTTTGTGTGAATGCTCGGATACATGGAAAATTACAGGGAGCATTGGTAAGGGCCATATTGTGTAGTTTCAGTCACCAAGCCGAGTTATTGTCAACGCATGCAAACAAGCATCAGGTGAACTAACAGATGAATGGATGATTGCTGACCAATATTTAATGGAGAAGAGCCATGAGAAGCATATGGGGAAAGAGGAGGGGCTCAGATGGAGGATGCAATCAAAAGGGGGAAGGAAGAAGAGAGGTATTAAAGCCATCCAAGAATAAATAGATGATGACCATTAAATTAACGAGATATGAAGTCTTTGATTGTAAAACAGCAATTGGTGGACACATTTGGAGCAGTGGCCGTACAAGCAAGGGTGTCTTAGAGATGGAGGGCAGTTGATTGGAGAAGACAGTTTTATAGAGGGGGAAGAGTGAAAGAATGACGAGTGCAGGGGGGAGGAAACAGATGGAAGCAGAAATGACCAAATGAAGGGCATTCTGCAAAATAAAACAGAAGGAATGGCAGGCGGTAGGACATGATAAGAGGAGGATGATGGAGCATCAGCTGCTGTTTTTCCTTTAAACAGCCTAGATAAGCTGCTAAGTGGAAGTAGTACCGTACGTATTTTCTGCACTATAAGGCGCACCTAAAAGCATTGCATTTTTTTTCAAAAGCCGGCAGTGCGCCTTATAATCAATCCGATGCGCCTTTTATATGGGTCAATATTCTGAATTCTTGGACGTAGTATTTTAAATGTTGTGTAAAGTGCTTTGTTCCAGCTGCAGAGGTTGTGTAGAAATCAATCTGCATTGTATTCCCCTTAGCATAGCTCCATCTAGTTGATGCATAATGCAACCTCAGCCACTATTGTAGCTTCTCTTCTATGCGCCTTATAATGTGGTTCGACGTATATATGAAAACACTTTAATTCATTGAAAGTGCACCTTATACCCGGAAGCGCCTTATACTGCGGAAAATACATTAAATAAAATCTCAACACATAATCATACTACGCATGCAACATAATAAAGGTCTTGGGTTGGGGGACTTTAAGGCAGTAATTGGAGGATGTTTTGAAACACACCAATTGTCTTAACATTTACAGTAACAAAAAAAATATCAATTTTGCAGAAGAAATTATGTTTTAGTTATTTTGCATCTGCAGAAAATTCATAATCAACCCTCAATCTTGAATTTGGTATGACAATCAGAAACTTCAAACCTGACGCCATGGTACTGGCACTGATCATGATTGGGATAAGAATGGAGCGCGAATTGCACAGAAAGATTGGTGAAGTGCCTGCAGTTATGCAGACACTGTATCAATCTGTGATGGTGAAGGAGGAGCTATTCATTAACTGGTTGATGTATGTTGCCTCCCTTACCCGTGGTCACGAGATATGGGGCCTGATAGAAATAACAAGATCAAAGGCACAAGTGGGCAAAGTGATTTAGCTTCCTTAGAGATACCGTGAAGAGCTCAGTCATCCGCAAGGGTTAGGTTAGAGCCGCTGCCCTACAGTATTGAGAAAAGTCAGATAAGGTGGTTCTGCCATCCCATCAGGGGGGGCCTCCAAGTTGCCACCCTTGTTATGTGTTTCAGGCACATGCCACCGGGAGGAGGCCCTGGGGCATGAAGAGCCGAACAAAATGGCCAGGCAGAAGTAGGTGTAGGTTTGGAAGAATGGATTTCAATGAAGAAGGACATAGTCAGAAGAGTCAGATAACGAAGATGGAACACAGGCAGAGGCGGAGGGAAGTATTCAGACGGAAGTCCAGGGGCAAGATAGAGGTCAGTGTCAACTGTTGTCTGGCCGTCTCCTCAAGACCTATCATAACCCATCCTATCAATTCAAGACAGTGCATCACAAACACACATATCCATGAAAAGATGCGCAAGCAGACAGTTATGTCAACAAGCCACTGGGAGAACATGCCCTCAGCGGTTATGAAATGGAGAAATAGTATGAAGTAAACCGTTTTAAATGAGAGGAACTGTTGCAAAGTGTTTGTGTGTGGGTGTGCATACAAATGTTGAGTATGTTACATGTTTTGAACTGTGATCAGCTCACAATTTGCTGAGGTTAGGGACTTTGAGAACTTTGCCATGAGGAGCTTTTTAACCACCTCGGTGAATTAAGGAGAGAGCAGACGAGAGAAGTAGAGACGTCCCCATTAATTTTGACTGAATTATTACATTTCATTTTTAAGTCCAGAATTGTAACATAAGTGCCAGCATTCTGGCCATTTCAGGAGACCTTTACTGACTGACAAACAGGTCTCATTACACAAATTAGTCAATCCTTTTTATCCATCAGTACAGTGGAATTGCTTATCATAATTTCAATGTGGCTAGTCTACATTTGCTGCACGGATAAAAGAAGCAGAATAAGAATTCCAATGAGCTACATTTGCAATAAAATACCCTCAAATGAACCTGTCTGTCCATGTGGGGAAAAAAAAATTATTTGCAATTTGACTGAATTTTGAAGATACTAAGCAAGTCTGATGATTTTCTCGAGTGGAGCTGTTTTTCCAGACCTTTTTTGGAAAGATTCTATTCCTTTACATGTGGGCAGATATAAAAATAGCCCCATTCAAACAATTTCCCGAAAAAGAGGTGTAGCAGTAAAACTGACATCCTACCCGTATACCAAGGATGAGCAACTTAAATAATGGAACAGGCCACAATTTTTCATCTGCAGCAATGGGGTGCTAGATCGTACCACCCACTTTGTTATCGGGAATGTCTAGTGGTGAAGGGTGATATTACAACAATCACATTTACAGTGGACCCCCGCTATTCGAAGGGATGGGGGACCAGGACAGTCCCAGAATAGCAAGAATCTGCATGTAACTGATGCCCATTGAAATGCATTGGCGGGAAAGGATGTTTATGACTATGTGGGACATAGGAGGGACTCCAGGAGGAGGTATTTTGATGGACAAGACTGTCACTATACTAATTTAGTGACTATTATGCCTGGGTGCCTGGGTTTTTAGTCATCCCACAGGGTTTTAACCCAAAAGGTTGGTTCATATCAAGGTTTGCGGGTACTGGTCTTCAACGTGCCGTGACAAATCAGCGTTGCACAGACGCAGCTGCGGGGATTGTGTGTTTTGGAACACCCACCCTTTTCTCTGAGTTTTTGCACAAACATCTTAGCTCAGTCAGTCACTCTGCCACTCTGCGGCTGCCTCCTCTCCCACTCACTCTGTTGTCCCTTGAAACATGACACAAGCTTTTAGTGTGACCAGCCCATGATTGGCTTTGGTTCCTTAAGTACCACTTCTCTTGTGATTTGCTATTGTTCAGCCTATGCTGAGGAAGTGGGTCGTCGTTGGGTTCCTTGTTCACAAAAGCACATACATATCCACGTAAAAGTGGCTTAATTGAAGGCAAATTAGTTTGTTCTGTGGGTGGACGTTAATTAAGGGTGCTTAATTTGGAGCCTACTCTTAACCATTGCACCCTGAAAATAAAGAAATTAAATAACTCCATTTTGGGTTTTTTTTTCTTCCAGCCTGTGATTGAGTTCTATGGAAGAAAGTGACACCATGTGTGTGTGTGTGTGTGTGTGTGTGTGTGTGTGTGTGTGTGTGTGTGTGTGTTAGGGGCGGGGTAGTCATCGGTTTTTGTGAGTCCTAGGCAGTATTTCTTTTCCTTGGCGTACCCGTATCTGATGTCCATCCATCCATCCATTTTCTAATCCCCTGAGAGGAACGCTCTAAATTTTCCCCGGGTCTGATTGTCAGCACAAATGGTTATTTGTCTACGTGTGCCCTGTGATTGGCCGGTAACCAGTTCAGGGTGTACCCTGCCTAATGCCCGAAGATAGCTAGGATAGGCTCCAGCATGCCCACGGCCTTTGTGAGGATAAGCGGATTAGAAAATGGATGAATGGATCGAAAAAATAAATAAATAAAATTGAAACAGCAGAATTTCATGATTGGCTATGAAAGGAGCATCCCCGAAAGGCTTAGTTGTTTCCATGCAAGGATTCACCACTTTTTCAACAACCGTCCAACATTTGTAAACATACGGTTGCGAGGAATTTTGTAATTTCATCATCTAACGTCGAGGGAATTTGGAGAAATATCTGCAAGTATGGGGCAAGGCCAAGCACCAACATTGAATCCCTGTGACCTTTGAGCCATCAGGTGGCATTGCAATAAAAACTTGCATCGTGTGTAAATGATATTGCAAAATAGGCGCAGGCGCCCAGGAGATCGCGAGCGCATACCCGATCGCATTGCCTCTTCACTCGTACTTTGAAAAAAAATCCTCCTCTCACTCTCTTTGGAAGCACTGGGCTTACTTGGTCCCCTAATCATTTTTATATTTTATTATTAAGTTTAGAGTCGGTGAAATAAATTGGAGGCTAACAAGCAACTGCTAATTTGCTTTAGTTTTACTACATCAATCAAGTGACACATTTCACATTGGATGATAGGCAGCGATCTACTTTGTTTTGTTTTTTGTTTTTTTTTACTCATTCACGGCCATTGACCGGCAGCTATATCAATAACGTAAAACTGGGTGGGCTGGTTGAGTTAATGCTATGCGATCAAACCACACACTCTTGGCGAACAACTGGTCGTTTGCGATTGACGTTATGGGCACCCCTGTTGTACATCAAGCACAAGCATTTGAGACGGCCTTCCACCCCGATCACGTGTGTCAGTGTGTCTTCCCAACATACATTAGTAGCCTTCGACTGTAAATAACCAATTGTGTCTTTGCTCTTTTATTCAGGTTGGGTTCGCTCCCCGGTAGGCTGCCCATCCTAACCTACAGTACCCATCTGACTACGGATGTTCTTCATGTTGACCGTAATTAAAGCACAACACACTTCATAGACGTAAGTAAACTTAACATACAAGTTCTTGTCACTGTTTTTTTATTTCCCTCTTGGCCAGACTCATGTATTAATGGCTTAATGTACGTCAACTGTTGTATCCTATGGAGCATGGAGGAGGCTCTGTAATGTTCTGTTTCCACTTTGTTACATCTGGCACTGTGTGTCTTGAACCTGGACGGGATTCTATGAAATCTCGAGATATCAGGAGCATTGGTCGCGAGTCATTTCTCGGTTGACTTCAAGCAAAATGCGGGCTACACCGTGAACTGGTGGTCAATCATTGGGCATATATAAAGACAGAAAAGCTTTCATTCGCATTGTTACTGAGTGGCAAATGGATCCACGCTGCTTATGCGGAAGTCAGTCGAGAAAACCATTCCACCGGTGACTTTCACCTTTCTCAGCACTTTCCTCCAAGATTCACTCTTCATCAAGATATGGATCAATGTTGTAGTTCCAGTAGGAATATCACTTGAAAAGCATCGTGTCCGCAACAAAAATGATGACCCAATTCAAAAGGGCTTTGACCTTTTACAAAATGCCCCGTGCTTGTTTTCAAATGGATTTTTAAAAAATCATTTTCAATTTTCTCCGGTCAGCAAGCTCTGTTCAAGGTGCCTATTTATTGATGACAAGACAAAATATATTTTTCTTTCCTTTTGCCGAAATTGTTTCAAGTCTGAAGCTAATAAAATGCACATGGACCTACCTGGAATACCGATTCTTAATCGAAACAAGCTCACCAAAGACTATCAATGACAAACCCTACGAATTGCATGGTTCTTTCTCAAGCGTCAGAAAAAATCATTTAGGTGACTGTATGTTACGGATTGTCAAGCGCAATCACTTATTTATTCATTCTCATTGTGAACAGCGTTGCCTGCGTTTATAATACCTCAAAGAATAATAACAATGTTATATTTTATTGATTTAACTCACCAGATGGTAACTTGCCACATTCATAGAAATATAAATCAAATTAATTAAATATAAAAAAAAGTAATATTCACACACTGCATTTCAGTGTAAAACTAAGACAGAGAAATGTAAGCTTGTTCGATGGGAGGGGCAAATGGCCGTTGACGTTCACATGCATCGAGGTCTTATATCGTATTAAACTGGCACTGAATATAACAAAGCGGGAAACTCGCGTGGGGTGCGCAATTTAAAAAAAAAAATTTTAAGCACGAACAATTATGTGCAGAATTACCTCCCACGTGCATACAGAAACACACGCTTGTGGTGGTCATTGTGGTCTATGTAACTTGGACATCTTTTTTCTTCATGCCACCATGGTTCCATACAAAAAAAAATAAAATCACACATATCCAGAACCAACTCACAACACATCCGCAACTAAAACAAAGTTTTGCTGAATTTAATTGACTCGATATAACTCCGATGGTACCCTTGTTCCAGCCCTAACTTTTGACCCCCAAAACATGTTCTCATCTGTTATGTCATCGAAAATCATGCCAATACTTGGGGTGTCACTTACCATATCATGCATATTCACTGAAGGAGAATTATGCCCAAGACATTTTCCTTCTAGCGCAGCTATCATATTTCAACATAAAAACGGAATTTTGTGATAATAATAACATGCATACACTTGCATGCAAATGTGGTTTAAATTTACTCTACGCCCTGCTCTCAATGATTATGTGCTTGGAGATATGTATCAAACAGGCACACCTGCTTGAATGAGAAATGTGCCTGTCAGCGATGTTACACCACAAATTTCATCCCCAAATAGCTTCACTTTCAAAATGTCATTACACAGCTTTCGAGTGGGACCGTTCAAGCAAATGAGACATTCTTTGGAAAACAGATTGTCTTCCCACGGTACGGCTAGCAATGGTTTGCACCACACATTTCATAAATAAATTCATGACGGTCAAATTCACACCAAAGACAAATATAGGACTGATAGTTTTGCTGATAAATACGCTTTGAACATCATTTATTTATAATTGGATTTAAAGTCAGTTGATCAAGGTTTGGTATCTAATCACAATTTATTGTAGAAGAAACATGCATTTCGATTGTGTCATTTCAAGGACATTTTCTTACCTTGTTGTCCGGTTCAAAGTGTTTTTTTGTATAATGATCATTTTTACATATAATTTTCTCTTTTTTTGACAAACCCAAACACTTCTTCAGAAAATGCTGATAAACATTCAGTATACGGTACATTATATATTTAAATGAACACCTGGAGCTAAATCCGAAGAAAAGAAATAAAAACAAAATATGATAAAATATACCCACATTTATTTATTTATTTATTTAATTTGCAGATTTGGAATGATATGCAGGTCAAAAATAGAACCTCAATATTAAATGTGAGTGGATTTTTGTGACAAAATAATTTGTTGCACGTAATCTTGGTTTGCCGTTTGGCAGTTTTATGCTATCCTGGAATGGTCATCTTATCCCCTGATTTCTGTTCCCATATGTTTGTGTGTGTACAGCCACATGATGGGATTTAAACTAGTGCCGTGCAGCTTGCCTCCGTGTATGCTCGCATGTTTGGATAAACAAAATGTCATTGCATGGTATTAGAAAGGTAAATCGCTTCAATGGTTTTCAATTACCCAACATGAACAGCAAATTTAAAAAAATGTAGAACAAAGAAGCCATATAATTCTCAGCGAAAACCATCATATCCATGTTTTTCACGGCAATACAAGCATTTTAGCATATGAAGGCCATTGAATACATCATGAGGCAACTGTCTGTACGCTTTTACATCGGGATCCATTTCAAGCAAAGCCCAAGCATGTGTTGTTTTGTGCATGTGTCTGTGTGACAGAATGAATGATCATGTGGTCTTTTAACTTGGATGGAGTGTGAGATCAATTCTCTACAGCGTCACCTGCAAACAGAGTCCCCAAATGGAGATATCTTAACATGATGACTGCCAAGCGGCATCGTTATCTAACCTGTTTTCCTTTTGGATTTCGCTCCATTCTGAGTTCTCTATGCTCTCGTTACAGCTTGTCCTTTTCACTGGTACCCTTTTCCATATTCTATTTCCACTTTTACGTTTATTACACTCCCTATTCATTTTTAGATGTTATCATTCCTCCCTAATCGCCATAATCACTGAACAGCTCACAATTGCTTTATGCAAAATTAAACACATCAGTCACATCTCAACCGTTTAAACACTTGGTGAATACGCAGACCCAAGAGGGCCAAGAAGAGACAATAAAGTACAGCTAGCTGTCCAAGAGTGGAAAAAGTAGGCCTGTACTGAAACAATCAAGTGGTCAGACTATAATCGCCTGAAAAACTCATTTCTCTACATGCTGATGAAATGATAACAATTGTGTTTTGCTAATGCTTCAAACTACCAGTGCGTTCTCTGGTGCACCAGTGGTCAACGGTGTTC
The DNA here is from genome assembly GCA_026261675.1 of Hippocampus mohnikei. NCBI lineage: Eukaryota > Metazoa > Chordata > Actinopteri > Syngnathiformes > Syngnathidae > Hippocampus > Hippocampus mohnikei. The sequence goes on from JAKGUB010000327.1 coordinate 6,167,849, forward strand.
CCAGCTCAATTTGGGCAAGAGATAGGGTACATCCCCGGACTGGCCGACAGTTAATCGAGCAGAGACAACATGGGAGGATGCTGGAGAAGCCGGTGATAACCAGGAAGAACATGCAAACTACACAAAGGAGGGCCCAAACCCTGTGCCAATGTAACCTTCCCATTTTAGAAACATATATCGTTAATGTAAATCATCACTCCTCACTTCGTGTATTTTTTATTATGTAATAGAAAAAAATTGAAGCCATCAATTATTTTTAAAGTTGTGATTCTTACAAAATTCCTATTTACTTTCTGAATAATTCAAGTCAATGCGGGCCCATTCAACTCAACTGTGTTTCCAGAGCACTTTAAAACTGTCACGTAGCGAGGCGGTGGTGGACCCCAAAAAGCAGGCAAGAGGGAGGAGCAGGGTGTACTTGAAGAATTGTATTAAAACAGAGAAAACTAAATGCAAAACAAACAAAGTCCAAAGTATCAAACAAAACACAACATGACTGAAGATAAAACATAACAATGACCAAAACATGACTGAACCAAACATGGCAGCAGCCAACAGCAACAAACAATGACCCCACCATGAGTATTCGGGTGGGAGTCCTTTTATAGAGCTAATTACCTAACGACCAACAGGTGTGCAGCTGCAGGGGGGGACCCCCACAGTGCCACCTGTTGGTCACAAACCGAAACATGACAAAACAACCACCGCTGCATACAAAGTGCTGTACGTGGAGCATAAAGAATTCAAACAACAACAAACAATAAAACAATCAATTAATAACAAAGCACAAACACAATAAAACAAACAAACAAACAAACAAAAATCAAGTCTCATGCTGAGTCAAAAGCCAATGAATAAAAATGAGTTTTGAGACGAGTTTTAAAGATGGGCAGACGGGGGCTTTCCGAACGTTCAGTGGGAGGTCATTCCAAAGAGCAACGCAAAAGGCTCGATCCCCTCTGTGCTCATTTTATTCATAGTACAAATTTCTATTCAATGACATCCTCACTTTTGATATTGAGGTGCTTTGATTTATTTTTATTTTTTGTCAAATACCTTCATCATGTAACTTAGTTATTATGATCTCAGCTCTTGGACAGCAGTGATACAGGCCACCATGTGCATGTGTGATTTTGCTCTCCGCGCTCCAAGCAATACTCAGATAGTTTGCGTGAATGCTCATAGGCATGGAAAGTTGGAGATTACACAGCTCAGTACACAAAAACCTCACAGCTAATTCGTCGCTTTTCGAGCATTTATGTGATAAGGAAAATAATCTTTGAAAGATTGAAAGATAGACATCAGTATGCTTCACGGTCACTAGTTTGTAAACCTCAAGGACGCAATTTTTGAAAAATACTGCAAATAAAAAGTTCATACAGGAATGAAAAGCAGTTAAAAAAATCTTTTGAATTTTCAGGACTGGTAGTGAATACAGATTCGACATTTCTCCTCGGTGCATAGTGCAAACAAATGACAACTGTGGGGATTTTAATTCTGTGGTCTGTGGTGGTTATGCTCGAAACCATTATCACACTTCAACATAGATCCTATTTAGCATTAGAATTCAAGCAAGCGGACACGAGGTGTGATTCTCTTTGTTTTATGTTTAGTTTGATCGTAAACTACAGCTGAGAGTGGCAATAAACAGACTCAAGTCTCTTTTTTGGGGGGGGAGAATTATTCACGAATTGATGCGTTCTATGAAGTTAGTTGAGTGGAGTTCATGCCACCATACAGCAGCCATATCTCAAGTCTGCGCTCGCAAATCAAAGCAAGAAAAAAAAGGTTAAATGACACAGCAAAACTCATCAGCGGAGTCAATATTTTGGGGGAATTCAAAGTACACAATATCAGACCGATAGTATAATTTTTGAATGTGTGATATGTGCAAAAATAAAGCATGTATAGCATATTCGCTCACATGCTTTGGAACGTTACAATGTCTACACACATTGCTAAACATGAGCCGCTCTGTGGCACTTTCACCATGTTTAAAAGTAGCTTACAGAAGATAAAAGGATCGAGACCTCGGCAGCAGAACATGGACTGGCAAGCATTGTTGCAGTGTGCTGGCATCACCTCATTATGTACTGTACTGGCAGGACTATTTTAGAAAGATGATGCGCTGACAACAGTGTTGGATGGAAATGGCAGGAAAAAGAAAAGTCAGCTGACTATTTTGGAAGGTACAGAGTGAAACAACAAGAGTGGTGTAGTGCAAGATCATGTTTGTTTGGTTTGGATGTCTTTTACAGTCAAGGTGAAGGTTTGTGTGAATAACTCTGTTTATCAGCCCCTGCGCGTTTACATGGGGATTTGTTTGAACCATTGTGTGTGTATGTGTGTGTGTGTGTGTGTGTGTGTGTGTGTGTGTGTATCTCAGGGCTCCCAGCTTGGCCACCCAGCTGGTATGAGATTTGGATAGCAGTGGAAATGTGCAAGAACCATTGCCCCTTACTCAACATAATAGTTCCCTGAGCCAAAACTATGAACAAACAAAGCAATAGGTGCCAAAATCCATTAAAGTAATTCTGGGAAAATGTGACGTTCTGTGACTTAAAACCGGCCCAATTGTCTGGACTAAATGGTTTGTATTTCTTTGTAATACACACAAACACTCTCATACACATTCTATGTTAGACCAGTGGTTCTTAGCTTTGTTAGAGGTACCGAACCCAACCAGTTCATATGCATATTCACCGAACACTTCATTAGTGAAAAACAAAAATATGACTTTTTACAAATTCAAACAAATTCTTAAAATCAGAAAAAAGTAAATAAGACATGTTTTTTGTTGTTTTTTTAAATGATACGACATACTATCATGTTGACTACTTGTGTTTGATCTATGATTTTGGATTGGTGCCATTCCTTTGCCTCTTTAAGTGTCCCTTGGCGTGAGTAAAGTGATTATAGTTGAAATGTCTTATGTGACAGGCATTCTTCTACAAAGTCATACTAAAAGAATAAAGTTTGAACTGCGCTTCTCAATCTGAAAACAGGCCAAACGGTGATACATCATTTCATTCCAAGATAAATGATTCTGTCTCCAGAGAACAAACATTGTTGGTGTAAATCCCCCACCTCAAAAGCCTTTAAATAAATACGGGGGCATATCTCAGCCAGTGAATGTTTAGAGTAACAGTTTGACTCATTTTGGGGTGACGCAACAATCGCGATCAGCCATATATGTTCAGAGCTTGGACACATTTAATACAGTTTGACAAGTGTCAGTGCTCGCATCCGTAGCCCTATTTTCAGTCTTTCCATAAAACCACATGCATAGTTGCAACAAATGCATTGCGTTTTCACAAGAAATCACCCACCATGAGTGAAATCAACCATTATAATGCTGTCCTATTGTTATTTTTAAACTTTATTGATTGCATGAAAATTCTGGAGTTTTGAGGAAGTGGTTTTCTTCCATATCTGTGAACTGATGCCTTATCATTTGTGTCGTTGTGTCTTTGGAGGTATGCTGCTATTAATAATCACTGTATCAGCTGTGACAAGGTTTGTGAACAAACCAAATAATGTTTGGATCCCAGAAATGTTGACACAGATAAAATGTGTAATGCAAAAGTTTATTTTTAGAAAATCGATGGACCCACAAAATACAAACAAACCATTGCCAATAAAGAGCCAGAAAATCAAGATATGAGCCAAACTGTCAGGTGCTCCGGTCGCAAGTCAAAGGAAATGCCATCACAATTCCCGGCATGGTGCCGAGAGATGAACCAAATTCACGAACAAGAGCATCGAGGCTTGCACAAAAATCAGTACACACCAGTTTATACGCTTGCATGTCTACAACTATAGAGCCCTTACTGTATGTAGACTGTATTTCAAGGTTGCACTTCATTGTAGCGATGAGCTACGTTTATTCTTTGCACAATGCGCAGTCGGCGCAAGAAGCTAGCTAGCTTTTGTCCTCACACATTTACCACATACTTTGTTAGTATGTAGCGTCACAAGAAAACCTGGCACTAAGGGCTTTAGTATCGGCTGAGTAAAAATGAAGGATTGCGACAGCAATAAACACAGTTATAAGATACGATAAGAAAACCTTTATTTGTCTCACAATGGCGAAATTCCCAATTGCCGTCAGGTTTACCCTTTCACTGCCACATGCATTCCATTAATCCAAAAATGTGGTCCGTGGTGAAATCTTCTGCATCAATTGAGACGCGGACAGAAGGAATGCATGTTTGTTGTGTGACGGAATGTGTGTGTATGTGTGTGCGTGTGTTTTGTTATTGGAAAGAGCGAGGCCAGTGGCCTTGGACAAAAATAAACTATCCTACTATGTAGTGTAACAGCATTCTTTACCCAACATGAGTGTACTCATGAGTTGCACTCTCTGCAATGAGGAAACAGTTCACCCCATCACCTTATGACGACAACACAGACTCACAACTTGCCAGATTTCCGACCCAATCTTGTGCTTTCTCACAGCCCCCTTACACACACTCACAACACCCCCACAACCATAACGCATACTCTTCCCACCTCCTCACTGTTACCATCCATGTGTCATCGACTGTTGCTAAGATACAGGCCTCCACCAAGTTTTTTTTTTCACCAATGTTTTTTTTTTGACAGCGACCCCTTTCTGTAGGATCCCTTTTTTTCCTGAATTTGCCAATGTCTACAACAGTTACTCGTCTAGTTGCTGCCATGTTGGCTCACTGCTGCATCCCTTTTCATATCTAAGACATTAGCCATAATGGATTACATTGAATGGAAGACTGAGGAACAAACAACAGATTTAATTGGACGAAATGCAAAATGCAATCAGCAGTGGGATCTTCAAAAACCATATATTTTGATTTTTTTTTAAATTTTTGCGGGGGGGATGTTGAAATAAAATAGATGAACGCTGGAGTACGCCGTCAGTACGTTGCATATTTATGCATACATGTATGAGGTGGCACTCAGTGTGTGCATGCTAAGCGACATGAGTATTTTTACGCTTTAGTTCACATGCAGGGAAATTACATACACACACACACACAACACAGGACACGGTGGTGAATACCAGTGGAGGCTGACAGGGTAATCTGTCTCCATTGTGGGATGTAAAGTACTCTAGGGAAGCACAATACACACCATAAGGCAGACCCCAAAAACACACACACACACACATTTGCGCTCATTTTCCAACTAAGTGTTCTCACAATTAAGAGCCAAATCTATTTTTTCAACCTCCCCCATTTCCAGTCACCAATCCATTGGTCTACTCTGTGTTCCGTGAGTTATCAGAGACCTCTGAGTTTGAACAAAATTGGGTTGGTGGGGCTTATTGGGGGATTCCCCTACATTGTATCCAGTCACATTCTGCAATTAACTGTATTGTTAAGCCACACAGAAGCAAAAAAATAATAATAATAAATAAACAAAGACAAGATCTTCATCATGCCAAGTTACCAACGTCTGACTTCCTCATAAGTGTGGATTGGGGGAATTATTTCATTATGACTTAAATGGGGAGTAAAGGAAGTTCAAATTCTGAACTGTAGGCTTTAAAATTCTATTTGCAGGTCCATCCATGCACTTTCTTCACCACTCACTATTGTCAGGGTCACCCTCGCAAATTTAAGGGCGAGAAGCACCCTACATCATAAACAGATGTGTTGGATTTCCTGAAGTGATCTCAACATAAAATGCTGTATCCTTATTTCATTCTTTCTTCCAGTCCCCGTTTTTCATGCGGATGATCATGGAACGGCTGTGGTTGTCTTTGCTGTTGCTGGCAGCAGCGTGCAAGGGACAACAGTGTCCGAAACGTTGTATGTGCCAGAGTCTGTCGCCATCGCTCGCTATCCTCTGCTCGAAAACAGGCTTGCTATTTGTTCCTCTTGCTATCGACCGACGTACCGTGGAGCTTCGGCTTCAAGAGAACTTCATCACAGGTAGTGTGGCAACATGATTTCATTCGTACAATTCAGTCATTATATTAGGGGACGCATTGTTGCTCAAACACTGGCATAATGAGCAGTAGCTGTATTAGGAGTGTACAAAGTCAACTGATTGTTTTAGTACACGCAGTACAGTAGCCAAAGAAACATAGTTTGGCCTGTTCCTTGATAGTAGCTGATTACATTGGTGACTAAAATGACTCTCGGTATCTTTCTTGCTTCATACCAGAAAGTATCACTCACTATCAATCACTACATACATATAGATGGGCGGAGCTCAGAGAGTGTAGTCAAACAGGATGGTGAAAAGCTGACCCACTTCAAGAGTCATTATTTCGTTCACTTTACAATGAATCACCAGATGCCATTGCTTACAATGCTGCAGACGTACTATCGACTGGAAATAAACAACATGACTGAAATGTAGTTTGCAGACGCTTGCAGTGGAGACATTAACATACACAAATATTACCCCCATGCCTCCCTACTACGGCGACAACTTCACCGAGCAACAATGTGTTTCTTTCTTATTAGACGCAAATAGTCTGAGCAGTAATCTCAGCAACACTCACTGCAGCACTAAACCTTTGGGCTTTGACAAAGTGTTTCAGAAGTGGCAGATCTTTGACCAGCCTAGTTACCAAGTCATTGTCAGAAAATCTCTGCGTGTGGTGGAATTCAGAACGCCTCCCACACAGACAAATTTTGTCAACTGCCGGAGTTGGTTGTTTACATTTGAAGGGAAGGAACTCCAGAGACTAAACTAATTGTATACAAGCAATTAAAAACCCATTTATTTTCTTTTATGACTTTAAGGCGCTGTATATTCACCATTTTTGTGTCTGCTCTTTTCCAGCTGTCAGAAGGAAGGACTTTGCCAACATGACCAGCCTGTTACACTTGACGCTGTCCAGAAACACTATCAGTCAGATCCTTCCTTCAGCTTTCAGTGACCTGCGGCGATTAAGAGCGCTCCATTTAGACTCAAATAGGTTAACTGTTATAAAGGTAAACTCAATGGACGGCTTAATTTTGCTTTGAGTGAAGATATTAGATTTGGAATCTTGAAGTTGCATACAAAAATATAATTGGGTAGTTATACCGATCACTGAACAAGATTAACAGTCCATATATATGTTGAGTGCTTGTTTTAGTTTCCTTCACAATTCGTTAATTTAATTTTGGGATTGGATTTATAAGCATTTGATCGGGATCATTGGCTCAGGATATATTGGAGGAGCGTGTATCACGAGCTGAAAGTGGGTGTAAAAGTAAATTGAGAATGCTCGGGAAGAGAGGCGAAATTGGTCATAATAGGTCAAAAGGTGATCTACGAAGTAATTTTAGGCTGTGCTTGCACTTGAAGTTAGGTAGTCTGATCCAGAGCATTGAAAATGGATGGATGGATGGATTTTGGTGTCACTAAAATGCTGGTCAATGCAGCTTTCACACTTGAGAGCCAAATTAAACCATCCGATTTTTGCTTGCAAATGGACTGAAGCCAGTGTTCAGAAAATAAAAAGTTACCGGTAATGCCCGATCGACTTTGAACAAGTTTATTTTAACTGAAGTGACCACAGCCTTTGGAGTCAAGTGCCACTCAAGCGCAGCATTAAAACCTAACCCGAAGCAGGAACATGCAAATTGAGGGCTTTACAAACTCGAATAAATCCATTCAAGCTCGTATTATTTTTTGAACATGTTTGAAATAAAAACATATTGAAGACTTTTTGTATGCATTTATTTTTGCCTCTTTTAGGACGATCATTTCAACGGCCTCACCAACCTTCGGCATCTAATTTTGGCCAATAACCAACTTCACTCCATATCTCCCCATGCTTTTGATGACTTCCTGTCCACGCTAGAGGATTTGGACCTCAGCTACAATAACCTTGCACAAGTTCCTTGGGACACAATTGGACGCCTAACAAATGTCAATACCTTAAATATGGATCATAACCTCATTGACAATGTTCCCCAAGGAGTTTTCACCAATCTTCACAAACTTGCCAGGTAAAAAAATAGATATAATTAAAAAAAAATCACTACTTATAAATGTAGTAGTAAGATACTTTAAGGTTCCCATTCTCATAGCAAATATTGTGGCGGGATTGAAAGAATAAATTACTTTCGACCAGTGAAGAACTCTTTCCTCTTTATCTCTGACCATCAAACCATTTTTACAGGCTGGACATGACATCCAACAAACTGAAAAAAATTCCTCCTGACCCTCTGTTCCTGAGAATCCCAGTCTATGCAAAATCCAAAGGCAGCCCCTTGTCATCCTTAGTTTTGAGTTTTGGTGGAAACCCTCTCCATTGCAATTGTGAACTTCTGTGGTTGAGGAGGCTGACCCGAGAGGATGACTTGGAGACGTGCGCTTCGCCCGCAGACCTGAGTGCCAAATACTTCTGGACAATATCTGAAGAGGTGAGGTTTTAGTCCGTAAATACATAAATTAAATACTTAAAAATAAATTGGAGAACATATGATTAAAATACTCTGCTTTCTCCCCCTTTAGGAATTTATTTGTGATCCGCCAGTGTTAACTCGCAAGTCACCTCAGACTGTGACTATGGAGGGCCAGCCAGCCAGTCTCAAATGTAAAGCAAATGGGGATCCAGAACCAGACGTCCACTGGATCAGTCCCGAAGGGCGACTTATCTCAAATGGCACAAGGTATTTGCATGAGGTTCATAAGGTTATAGATGGTCCGCAGTCATTCATTTCTTCTTCATTTCCACGTTGCATCTCCGGTAAAAGTAAATCCAAATGAAAGATAGCTTTCGTTGTATTGCCTAGCGTCAGAAACTTTGCTTGTCTCGAAGCACAAGGCCATTCGCTAGCCGCTGCTGCTACCTACCAGTATGGAAGAGGACTACATAATTACTCTGCCAGGCGATAGACCGCACAGGCATACAAATTGCATAATTTTGCACGGCACACCTGAAAACATCTCAGGTGTGCCGCGGCACGGTGTTTGACAAACACTGCCAGAGAAGACGTGCTCTGTAAACTAAACAGTCTTCAGTATGTTAATTAATGCTTTTCAAAGAAAGTTAGCTGAGATAGACTGAGGCATGGGCAAATTACAGGTTTACCTTGCTTTTAAAAAGTCAGGCTTTGAATAACCGTGAATATTGGCTGTCACGGGTAATGCACTCTTCTATTCTTTTTCGAGGGGCTGGAAATGATTGGCTGCTTGCAAAGATGAATGAAAGACTCACTTTTGTCCCCACCTTCTCGCAAGCGGTTACGTATGCAGGCGGACAAACACTTGAATATTTCTTCATGATTCCTTTCAGAACATTGGTTTTCCCAAATGGAAGCTTGGAGATCAACGTCACCTCTCTGAAGGATGCAGGGAACTTCACCTGCATTGCCTCTAACGCGGCGGGCGAATCAACGGGACGAGTGGAACTGCTCGTTACACCAATGCCCCATCTGGCAAACAGCACAAGCCGTAGCAGAGACCCATTGGAGACCAGAGAGCCTGCTCCTTCTGACATTCTAACCTCATCAAAAGTCTTAATGCCAAACAATGAGACCCGAGCAGGAGATCGCAGGGTTTCCTTGGTGGAGCTGACAGGAAACTCTGCCCTCATTAGATGGAGTAGTCAAACAACTATGTCAGGCGTCAGGATGTTCCAGGTCCAGTACAACAGCTCAGGGGATGACACGCTGGTGTACAGGTTAGTCTGTCTGCATGTCTAAATGTCTGGGCATATCAGGTCTTAATGCGGGGGTCGGCAACCCGTGGCTCAAGGCAAACGTTGCCTTGATTTCAGTGAGCTGAGTACACATTTATAGCAATTGATGAAACTGATGAAACTGATGAAACTGCTAAAACTGCGTTTCAATGTACGTTTGGTCAATTTTTTACTCTTACTTTCTGTTTACTGCTTCTTCTTTCATTCATTGGTGGATTCTGTTTATTTCAACTTTCAAAGCAAGGTTAAAAGGAGGAGTCCGATTGGCTAGAGCCGCGCACATTTCCCACGTCACGTATGATGGAGTAAATTTGCTCACAGCTCGTAGGTCTGTCTCTGTGCGGCTCAGTCCCAAACGAGCTGATGCCTGGTAGCAGTCCGCGGACCATTGGTTGGGGACCACTGCATTAGAGGATGGATGCCTTTTTGGAGTCTGTCTTTGCTCAATATCCATTAGCAGAATGATGAAAAGATGGCAGGGAACAAAAGTGTAATGGGGGAGAGAGGACATGAAAACATGGATTTCGTATTTTGGTGTCCAAAACAGAAACTAGTCATGAGGCCAGTGTTTTGTTTGTCTGCTGAAACAAATACAGTCAGGCATCATGATATAATCTCTTCCTTCTCAGAATGTTTGTAAGAGGACAACGTTGCTATATTCATTCATTCATTCATTCATCTTCCGAACCGCTTGATCCTCACTAGGGTCGCGGGGGGTGCTGGAGCCTATCCCAGCTGTCTCCGGGCAGTAGGCGGGGGACACCCTGAATCGGTTGCCAGCCAATCGCAGGGCACACAGAGACGAACAACCATCCACGCCCACACTCATACCTAGGGACAATTTAGAGTGCATGTCTTTGGAATGTGGGAGGAAACCGGAGCACCCGGAGAAAACCCACCCAAGCCCGGGGAGAACATGCAAACTCCACACAGGGAGGCCGGAGCTGGAATCGAACCCGGTACCTCTGCACTGTGAAGTCGACTTGATAACCACTGGACTACCGGGCCGCCCAACGTTGCTATAGCCATTGTGTATTTGTCTAAATTGACATGTAAACTATTTGTTGAAAGAATGTTATTTTGTGGATAGGCTTTTGCTAACTCTCCTTCCTTGAAAAAAAAAATCAATTCCATTTAGAGAGATAAAGCTGTGTGTGTGAGCGTTTGTGTGTGTATGTGTGTGTGGTCGTGTGGTATCACCAATCTAGTGTAAACAAGAAATGTTACAAGCCATACTAACAGGCCGAACCATGTTATTTTCAATGCCTCCAGTGACAGCAATCCACTGCATGAGTCGTCTTTTATGCAATTTGTGAAGTTAAAACCGGGGTTTGAAATCAACAGATATATTTTAATAAGGCCTATTAAACTATGTGTCACTCCAGTATTGGGCAATATATGAACATATGAATACAAATATAAATGTATACATTTTGAGATGAGTAGTCCAGTCACATCAGTCACATCACATTTGTGGCATCCATCAACACTCTGCCCGTTATTCTTCACAATTCATGCAAATGTCAGTCTGAGAAGAAAGAAAAATGCTTGTAGGTTGTTACAGCCATGACCAACAGCGACTCCCAAACAGGTAGAGGCGTGACAAGTTAGTTAAGGAAGCTGAATTGATAATGCACGGGAACTTATGTTGCGATAAATTGTATATGATGAATATGAACCAGTTATAATCCAAGTATGCTATAGAGCTCCTAATGAAGTAGGGTTCGATATCATGAAATGTATCAGATATGTTCTATTTTGGCAACTTCTTTGATAGGAGAGAATGCAAAGTTTCCTTATTAACTCATTCAGTACCAGCCAATTCTAGACCAAGTCTGAAAAGACGTTTCAAAACGTCTTTGGGAGTGAACGAGTTAATGACCAAAGCTTAATGACTGTTAAACTGAACTGGCATGGCATCAAATAGGTCAAGGTATCTTCTTTCATCTGCTTTGCAAGCATGTTCAAAACTTATTTACCGACAACACCACAAGGGGCTTCATCCGGACTGCTTACATTACTTCCCGGTGGTAGATTGTGCACATTGCAGCCGCTGCTGAGAGCAGTCTTCCGTGAAATCCATCCGCATTGCATTGCCCAAAGTGGTGATGTTAATTAAAACGAGTGACATCTGTATGTGAGTGTGTGAGCGTGTGTGCTGGTGGGTGATAACTTAGTCTCTAAGGGGATAACGTTGGAGCTGGTGATGAAGTAAAGTATGCGTGTTGTGGTTTGTCTGTGTGTGTGAGGAGGGGGGAGGGAAAATACTTCTGTCAGTGTGCAGTAGGGAGTTGCATGTAGTATTCTTGACTTATATTAATGGGTGGGGGATATGAATTACAGCCCATTTTTAATTCATCTTTGAAGACACTCGGGAAACGTTTAGCAATGTTTAATGGGTAGTAAGAAATTATGTCCATTTTGTAGATTCATGAGGACTACTGAGATCCATTCACTCAGACACGCAAATCTTTTTTTTTTCCGTTTCCCCTAACACTCCACGCGGACAGTCCGCGGACTACCGATTGACCGCGATCGACTGGTTGGGCACCCTGACGAAAATGTTTACAAGAGAGCGCTTCAACAGTTTATTTATCCTTGGCCGATGCCCTACCTCTCTTTAAAGGAAGTTGTATGGTATCATTTTTCATGTTCCTGCTAGGCACACAAACACACTAACGTGTATAAGTATCGAATATTGTCAACTATTCAGCTCTGGCCGATGTACTTCTTGAATTCTCTTGCTATGTAGCAGCATGACTCACTTCATGCTCACCTAAGCCAAAATAAGGAACACATGCACAAACCAACGTGGACGCACAGTGCTGTATTTTTGGCTACTTTGCACGCTTTGTGTGTTTTAGTGCGCTCATTGTGTCTTCTACTCCCTGCCTAGAAGATGTTTCCGCTCAAAGAGTTTTCCTGCCTCACACATCTTGTTCTCCCTGTGTGTTCTCCTTTCATTTGGCGGTTGGCTTTCCATACTTTTCAGTCATGTTTCATGGCTTCTCATCTGTTTGGTCTTTCATCTCCCGTGTCCTGCATTCACATTTCCTCTCTGCTCTTGGAGGATTGCTGAACGCAGCGGAAAGCCATAATCCGCTTGTTTTGCACCTTGCTTCTGTATTCATCATCGTCCCAAATCGATGTTGAATTATCCGGTGACATGACCGCCGCTACTGTAACCCTTCAGCTGCCTACTCATCTGTCCATTAACTACCCAGCCTCTACCCAGCCTTCAGACCCTCATGGATGGATTAGAAAATAGTTAAAGAGAATCCGGGCATCGTATTCGGGTGCCAAAATGGAGGAGAGAAGGAAAGGAAGAAAAAGAGGAGTGAAGAGAGTAGATGGAGAGAGGACGAAAGGGAAGATGATGTATCTTAAAGAGCGTACAAGGGGAGGAGAAGATGACACATTAGTTCGGGAATTAAAGAGGATTTGCATGGTAAATAAGGATAATAGATGATCTCTCTTAGCTCCCACAACTCACAATAAAACATAAGCAAGTATGACCTCTTTCATGTATTTAACCTGTAGCGTGCAACCGTATTGATAATGGGCTTTGAGAAAAGGGTTGTATGTCATGGAAAAGATGTATTTTGTTCCTGTTGGTATGGATATGAAACCTAGCACTGGTTGCACTGCTTCGCTCCGTGTCCCTTTCTATCTTTTTTTAACATTCACTGTCACTCCCTTTGTCTGATCGCTCTATTATTCATGCGTTTGTGCTCCAACTCCATTCTCTGGTTTCTTTTCTGTGTCCTTTATTCCAAGATCCACTCTAAAAATACACATATGCAAGCCTTTATGCATAATCGCAAATTATATTGTCACGGTTTTCTTTTAATGGGGTTAGCCTTATGGGTTTTCAATCAGTGGGAGTTTTTACATCGGCGTTTCATTTTGTCTGTTAAAAGCTTTTACCTTTCCTCGTCTTTAAGTAGCGTGTCAATTATCGTTTTTCTTTTTTTTTTATATATATTTAGGCTGTCTTTGCTAAGTGTTGAAGTTAAACAGACAGCCACATCTTACACATAGACCAAGAGAAATGAATGTGCCAGCTCCTTAAACCAACTCAGTGTTCTTATCCTATTGTAATACAATACAAAAAAAACAACAAAAAAAAACATGCATCCATTATTACCCACAAGTGTCACGGGCATGCTGGAACCTATCCCAGCTGTTTTTTGGGCAGAAAGTCCGGATAAATCCGAAAGTGGTCGGCAGTCAATCGCATTGCAAAAGTCACTGTCGGAAAATAACTGTGCAGGCATAAAGGTATGACGCTTGCTTACAGTTTATTGGGCAAACTGACTATAAGCCTTAAACTGGAAAGAACAAGATTTATTAAATAAAGTTGTCATCCAGCACTATCCACCACAACAATTAAATATACAGTATTAAAATAATAATCATAGTAAATAAATAAATAAAAGCAAGGCCACAGAATGATCACCAGATGCTGTGCTTCTTCTTGCTCTTCTTTTTGTTAAATTGGCAAAAAAACAAAAAACAGACATCTTTTAAGCATTTGGCCCCTCCCCAATCTGTACAAGTGACGCTTACTTCATAGCGGCACAGTGCGTCCATTCCTTTTAAGTTCCATAATATATAGGTGCTGAGCTGCGGAGATAAGGAGATGCAAAAGTAGTGGGTGGAGTCCGAGAGTGAAGGTGGGATATAAGCAGAAGAAGTTGGGGAAAGCATGAAGGAGTGTTGAAGGGCAAAAGCCAAGATGAAACGAGGGTGAGGGAGTAATGGGGAAAGGGCAAGAAGAAAAAAAAACAGTTTGATGAAGAAGACTCAAAGATAGAAGGTGAAATGCAGAAGCAAAGGACAGGAAGTTAAGGATAACGGATGGACAGCACAATGCCTCATGAGGAAGGACTCTTGCTCAGCTCCATGGAGAGAAGCTGCTGTTGGGAGTCCTACAAAGGGTCTCGGACCAGTGAATGAGCTTTTGAGACGTGAGCGAGGCACCATCTTCCCAAGATGAAAATCACCACGCTTCATTCATCTTGACTTCAATCGTTGCCCGAGTTCTGAAAGGAAAACAATTTTAGTGAATGCTCAAAAAACAAACCAAAAAATACTTAAATACCGTGATACCTCAAGTGGTACCTCAAAGTTTCAACACGTTCATCTATTGCCTGCTACCTTTTCCAGCATGATGTCTATTTTAATACGTTTATAAATACCTATATTTTTCAAAGCGATGGGATTCACTTCAATAAGCAGTGGATGAAATTACTGACTGCCAAAATTCACCAAAGTGTGCCACCGTCCCAAAACAAAGGGCATGTTTATACAACTGATAAGACGAGAGTCTGGCTCCACTCTGAAGGCGGAACAAGCCCACAATCAAAAACCATCTCCCACATATCCCTCCTTCCAGAATAGATTGATATCCCCTCATCTGGAAGCATTTTGAAATGATTTTCTCTTTTCGTTATTTTGGAAAGCTACTCCCATTTCTTTACTTGTCAATGTTTTCTGTTAAATATGACATGTTCATCCCCTTGTGAAGTCACCTTCCAAAGAAAAAAAAAGCAAGAAAAGCCTTCTGACTGGACATAACTCAAATCATGGTGAAAGTCCAAGAATAATTTCATTTATAACTCTTATACCTCTTTTTCTACATGGTGAACATATATACTCTCTAGGACTCCAGTTGATATCCACATGTTCATTCATTTCTGTACTATTCAACATTTTTCGCCAGCGCGTTCGTATAAGGTGTCGTATTTTTAAATTAATCCGATTTTAATGCACGTCTCTCAAATCAGAAAAGTGTGAGGAATCTCTAACTTTAGGAATGCACTTCTTAATCTCCCAGCATGTGCATGTGGAAAGCTCACATTTGCTATTTAAAGTAACAAAATCAGCTAATACAATTAACTGACAGTCACTCCGTCTCAATAACTTGAAAAATATGCCAGTGAAATCCCGGGCTGTAGCACTATTGCTCGGAAATGTAAGATTAGACAGTCTCTAATCCTACTTTCTCATTTTACTGCAGGGCCATACTGGGCCATAAACGAAACCCTGCTTGACCCAGATTAGCCAAACACAAACAGAACCCCAAAAAATGCCCTTATACACGTGTGTTAGAAGGGTTCAGTAATTAAAGAATGTAAAGATTTGAACAAAAATGATATCAACCACATCATTTGTAATAACAGAAGTGATGCTTTAAAGGCAATGTTAAGTAATACACGGCAACAGAAAATTATTCCACAAAAGGAGCTACTGTATTGAGTTACAGCGGCATGACTCGAGATGCATTTCAAGTCGAATTGTAAACAGGCCTGTTGAAACTACTTGACAGTATTGAATGAAACGTGCTTTTCTTGAGCTCTTCAAAACCTGCACTGTCTATCGAATACAACTTGAAATCAAACAGCTTTTGCAGTCTTTACAAGACTTTTAAGCCATGAACAAGCGTCAGCCTCAGCCTCACTCTCTCCCCCTATGGCCCACTTAGATTGATGTAAAATTAGGCTTTAATCCACCATTGGAACTAAATACGCTTCCCCCAGTGTCAGCGCAGCTCATTCCCCAAAATGTCATCCACTGCATCCATTCCCGATCTTTTTGTCACTCTAATGCTCTATATTTCAGTCCACTTTCTCTCTTAAAGTCTATTTAACACATTCTCCCCACTTTCCACGCCTCATTTTAAATCAATCCATTCCCGTCTTTCTCTCTCTCTCTTTCTCACGATCATCTCTTTCTCTCTTTGGAACTGCCCTCTGCATCCTGCGCTTGATGAGCGATGGACAATTTGCGGATCGACTGCGTTGATAAATGGGGAGTAAATCTGGCAAATACTTTTGAAAATATAACCCAAAACTGGCTTAGGGAGCGTACACTCCTATTGACAAAAAAATGACACACCGACAGGTGTGAACAGATACAAATATGTGTTCGTTTGGAGAAATGGGAGTCATATTTGGCTGCACAGCATACAGATTGGCTATTTGATTATTCTTAATTCAAATTACCGTTATTAATGTGATTTATCCATGCATTGAAAGTGAGGGGAGTGATGTGTCCCAGTACATGAAGTTTCACCCCCCTCCCCCCAAAAAGTTAGTTTTCCTATTTGCAAGAAATTCACATTTTTCTGCCGTCTGGTGTTTCAAGGTCGCCGAATTAGCAATGCGCCTTACTGTTTCTTAAAGTGGGCTGCGGGAAAAATTACTCACTAAGTGAAGTGGACATGCAGAGGCCACAAAGCAACTGAGGTGGAGGAGCAGCAGACAGTGCCTCAGTGTTGGTTGCAATTGAGGCATCTGCTGCAATCTGTTTTACGATACCGTATCTTCTGTATTGGATGTCTTGGGTGTGGTTTATGCACAACAATGTGAAATTTAAACAAATGATGAAGTCACAACAGAAATGGAATCAAAAGCTCTTCACTTCTTACTTTGGCCTTCAATTCACCTTCTGTGGATTTTCATGACCCGGATGCCTGAAATTTGAATTGCTAACCGTTCTTCTCGTTTCACCATTGTTGACAACTGTTCTTTTTTTTTTGCATGCAACTTTCTTGGCATGTGATAAGATAGGCATGACGCGCTACTTTGACAACCTAAGGCTAGAAGAAAATTGTCCTGTCTGGCTCTTGTACAGTCTAATCTGTTTAGAAGTGTCAGGGACACTGGACTTGATGGCTGGAATGTGCAGAGACCTTTTTGGAGGGACAGTCGCTTCAAGGAAGAAGAATATGAAACACCCGAGCTAAAAAATCGTAACTGTAAAACGCATTACGCTCTGTACTTTGTATGAGGTGAAATGATCTGCTTGCTGCTGACTTATTTCCAAACACAAGAGAAAGAACCCCTGACATGATACAGGGAAGATAAACGAATTGTGCCCACATTATAGAACAATTCGCTAATTCGTTGCCACAGCACACTAATTTGCGGCCACAGAGTAGCTAACTGATCTGTTTGTTAAGCAAATCTGTCACGTGTGCGCGGTGGTAGTGGACCCAGGAGAGCCAGGGAGTACTGAACAAAATGTATTAACAAAAAAAAAACACTTGCAGGGGAACACTGGAAAACCAAAATACAAAACACAAACCTGCCATGAGAACTAATTAAAACAAACTAAATTAAAAAAAAATAATACAGAAAACTGAATAAAAACGCTGCAACGAAAACTATAGTAGCCCTGTCACACACTCACTTAAGTCAAAGATGGGTAAGATTCCATTACAATCAGGTTGAAAAGCCACCTACGGGCTTTTACTTCCGCTCACACACATATTTTAGGCATTTACGGGATAGAGGCGGATGCTCCGGCACTCATTGCACCATCTCTCAACAGCCCCGATGGCTGAACGGGGTTAAATTAATGCCTGGTTTTGTGATTGCAGTTTGTTTAAAAACTGAATTTGCATACCAGACTATTGGGGAGGATTTATGTGGCGTGTGATCTATTGTATTCGAGTGGTGCAGCATTGCATTGTTTATATATGCACGATAGATTTCAAATATTTACAGATAGATTACATTATAATTTACAGATTTGCTAAAGCCAACATAAGTCTGGAAGCTTGTGAATTCACTATTCGCAAATAAATAAATAAAGCATTATGTGCCTCACATTCACATTTAATTCCTGAAAAAAACTACCGGTACTGTAGCTTCCACAATTGTTTGATTTCTGGAATGATTGCATTCATAAATTCATAACTTCTCCCTGCCAGTCTACATTATAAGTAGAGTTGAAGAGGCAGACAGAGATATGAGCAGATGTTTGTTCTCCATTCTCGACACGCAGAATTGACAAACAGAATAATTTACACCAAACAATGTACTCCATTGTCGATCGGTTCAGATCTATGCTAAGGCAAATTGCTGCACAAAACACACATCACACTCACTGCAGTAGATTGCAACCTAGACAATGACTATTTTACCGGTAACCCATTATGAGTCGGGCCTTTTGGCAATTCATATTAGGGGGTGTCACCTCTGATACAATACCGATACGGCAGCCTAGAGTACTGTCTAATACTGATATCCATCTGATACGATATCAGCAGGAACGATATCGGAGATTTTGGATGTAGACCGATCACTTTCTTTTGGTCTGACATCGGACTGATATCCGATATCAATCTCATTCAAATCTTATTCCTGCCATAATTTGGCGCAGCTGTGGATTGGGAGGGGACTCAGGTTTGATTTGTCCAGAAAGGCAAATGGATAAGTGCAGAGTTAAAGCTATTCACAAAAAAGCTATTGTAAACAATTTGTTCCAGCGCAGTGACATTAATCCCACTAATCTCCTGGTTCACTGGTGAAGTAAAAATAGCGCACATGCAGTATACAAGATACACAGTTCTCAATGAACCACTCCAATGTTTTGAAATGAAACTTGGGTTTGGAAGAAAATATTCTGACGACAAATTGTGAACGCTGTAATTGAGATTGTTGTAAGAAGCTTCCAGACACATATGGATAAATTGATGTTGATCCGTAAATAATTGATCAGGACAAATCCTAAACAAACAAAGTCCAAAGTATCAAACAAAAACCATAACCGAAGCTAAAACATAACAGCAACCGAAACATGACTGAAACAAACATGGCAGCAGCCAACAAACAGCAACAATGACCCGACAATGAGCGCTCGGGCTGGGAGTCCTTTTAAAGCACTAATTACATAACGAGCAACAGGTGTGCAGCTGCAGGGAGAACCCTACAGTGCCACCTGTTAGTCACAAACCAAATCATGACACTTGATAATAATAATAATAATACATTTCATTTATAAGCGCCTTTCAAGACACTCAAGGACAATTTACAGCCAAAACAAGAACAATATAACAATAGATAAAATTATCAATAATAAAAAGGAGAGATGAATTTAAACTGAAATTGCGATCGTGAACATTATACCTGTATATTCCAAGCGGTGGTACAAAGTCTTTTTTTTATGGCAAGATGATTTGGTTTGAAAGCTGACAGCCAACAGAGTAATAAAGATGGCACACAAAGATGCCTAAATGCAACAAATTCATGACTGATATAATTTCCCTTATAGCAATAATCCCCAACCGCCGGTCCGCAGTCCGGTACCAGACCGCGGGGACTTGGTACTGGTATTAGAATCTCACAAATCTCTCCGGAGATGAAATTGTGCAGCAAGGCTATGAAGGTGTTCGGATTATTGACAATTGGTGCAGCCAAAAATATTTGAAAAGTGCACGTCATGTTATGAGTCAACAATGCAAAGATTAAACAACGCAGTTAAAATGTCCATATATTTTTTTTTATAACGTCTTCAACATCTCTTCAAGAAGCTGGGTTGTCATGTGTACGGTATGTGTGGGCGAAAAAGGCAAGAGCAACTAAAACAACCATTGTCCATTGTTGTTCAGGAGTGTTTTCACAACAATGCCAGGTGATTGAACACAATTGTTACACATCGCATAATGCACGGCATTGTTTTGGTTGGGTTGGCTTCTGTAATGACATCTTAATTCCAGGAATGAGACAAAGGTTAGAGCGTGGTGATTTGATTTGAGTAATCCATGCCACTGTCAGTTAAAATCCAGAATCTCACACATGCACGCACAAAAAAATGTAAACACGTCCAGACCTTGTATCCGCACACACACACACACACACACGCACACACACACACACACACACACACACACACACACACTCTCTTGGTTTAGTTGTTTAATGTCCTCGAGAGCACTGTGCCTATGGGGAAAACTGTCACTTTAATTTAATGCCATATTCCCCATTATCCCAGCTTACTAATTGATTCTGTCAGACTGTTCTGCTTGACAGAGACTGACATTTTCCCCTGTGTGGTTATGTCTGCCACAAAATGTGTGTGTGTGTGTGTGTGTGTGTGTGTGTGTGTGTGTGTGTGTGTGCGCTCCCTGTCCATTATATACTTGGAGCCATGTAAAACCTCTGTGAGACCATTGGCGGCTGAAATCAACTGGAAAAAAGACCTTGAGTCCCTTTATAGCAGGTTTTATCCTTCGCCTCTTTTCAGTAATGAACCATTCTGTATTTTTTTTCTGCGAGTGTACGTTGGGGGTGTTCTTTCATGTGTGTGTGTGTGTGTGTGTGTGTGTGTGTGTGTGTGTGTGTGTGCGTGCGTGCGTGTGTGTGTAATTCTTTATGAATCTTGAAGCATTCATCATGGAAATTACACTTCTCACACGAACCAACACAAATCGACAACATCCCTGGAATCACCACCATAGCAGTGACAAATTTATTGGTAATTCCTGGGCACATTGTCAATACTTATAGCTAACTGGGCAGAATTTGCAGGGAAGAGATATGCATTTACACATCCACTTGAAGCAGAGCTGCAAGACTACAAGATTATTATCTTGTGATTTTTTTTTTGACCTTGTGATAAATTCACGCCAGTATCTTAATAAGCCAAAACTGTATATGCTATACCTTCTATCTGCTGTTTGAAGCAGGGCACCTTGCTGCAGCAAGAAAGAAGGTTGAAACTACCTGAATGTCACATAGACGCAAAGTGGAAAATCTTTTTTTTTTTGCATTACATCGGCACTCAGACCGTTTTAGAAATTAGAGCACATGGGTAATGACTATTGCGGATATGACGCATTGTGGTGTAATTTGGAAGGGTTTGGATGAGTCAATGGCTCATTTTCTCTTCACTAATGCCAAGATGGTTAATTCTGGTCAGTAAAATGCTTTGATATTTAACAAGTTATCAACTTTCCAACTCACTCTGTGGGTTGCAAGTTTGTATGAGGAATCATTGCAAATTTCAGGAGGGCAAGAACCGACTCTTGGGAAATCTGACAAACTCTGTGACACATCTTCAATAAAATATGCATTTGTTCCAAAAATATACTTTTAGTTTGCCTTGATCAATTGTTGTGGTGCTGTCGTCTACCAATGCACTTCTAACAGCTCCTACATCATTTTTATTTCATTACGCATCAGCAGCTGATGTATTGCTTTCACTCCACTTGAGACACTCGAAGCAATTGAGGCTTTCTTTCCAAACCATAAGAGAACGACGGTGACGTAAACACACATATGCGTGCAAACACACACACACACACACACACACACACACACACACACACACACACACACACACACACACACACACACACACACATTTCCAAACCAGCATCTTATTTTATCATCCCGCACAATCTTTCAAATGTTTTCCTGGCCTCCTCGTCTCAGCTCATCTTAAATGTTTAGCATGGTTGGGTTGTTGAGTCTTGTATGCCATCATAAAAAACAAAATCATCAAATATGAAACATACCGTATTTACAAAATGGCACATTCTCTTTAAAAATGCATGGAAGAAATGGAAGCTAAATGCTTGTGGCTTGCGTTTTCACATGAAGCATGACCTGAAAAATGACAGAGAGCTCTTTGGGTTATAGAAAACATGATAGATAAGCAATGCAGGAGCTTTTTCAAACTGCAGTCTGCAAATAAATATTAGTCAGACTGCTCAACAACCTCTCAGCCATGTGCAGATCGGGCCGCATGTCAGTCTGTGCCCCCGCTTTTGTGATTGTGTTTGTCTCATCTGTCAGTCTATTTCTTTGTAGTTGACTTGAACTGGCCAACTGTTCGTTTGTCATCCGACAGTCAGTCACTGTAACCCCCACCAACCTCCCAATTCTCATGTATCACATTTTGGCTCTCGCCACATGAGAGTGCGAACACAGAACCTACCACAGACCCAACTAATCTCACAATAATCTCTGACCAGATTATCTGTTCCTGTTTGCTCGGGGAAACAGAACTAACACTGAGGGAGAGGGAAGAGAGCAATTCGAATCCTGGCCGTTATTTATTTCCCCACAGACACACTTTATGACAGTGAAAGGGGGCAGAACATTGATGAAGCCTGGTAGTAATGCCCTGCAGCAAACAAACCATTGGTCACTCAGTGGAGCATGGACATCCACCAAGGTGGAAAAATTGCGAACTGCATATATATATATATATATATATATATATATATATATATATATATATATATATATATATATATATATATATATATATATATGATGTGTGTGTTTATTCAGGTTAATTTCTCTCAAATGTAGATTAAAGTTGAAAAGCTATTTGATGAATGTTGCCTGAAAGATTGTGTTGCCTCAAATTGTCCAATAAAATTAATATATTTCCCAATTAAACAAATGAACATTGCCTCAAATTGTGAAAAAAAGTAAATGAGTGATGATTTTTTAAATGCAAACATTTCCCAGAAGTCAATATCAATTCATCCTCATGCTGCCTCCATGATAGTATTCAGCCAAATACTGTGTTGATTTTTTTATTTTTCCTTCACAAAGGGGGGGTGACTCAGTCACAAGGATAAGGCATTATAAATCCGGTATCACTCTTATTATTAGACCGGATTACTTATATATCCATCTGTGAATGTTAAACGTTAAGGCTTGTTGTTGAAGACATTATTACACTAGGGATTAGTGCTGACTTGATCTCATTCCGACAATCGAATCAAATTTGTCCTTACCCTCATTGAGGGTAAGTGTGAGTCATGCATTTCTAAATCCTTTTTTTTTCCTGATTCCTGCTTATCTTATCTTCACATGTGCGGTGATGAAAATTAAGCCATGCCTTTTTCCCTCGTGACGATATTTGTAGATTTTGGAAATTAGTTGAATTTAATTAATCCAACATGTCCATCTCCATTACATTTTGCCACCCAGGCAATATGAAATATGCTTTTATGGCAGCCGTCTCTGTCCCCCGTAGTCCGCCTTCATGCGGTCATGTCATTTTTGACCACAGTCTAACACAGAGGGATGTTATTTCCTTGCTCCAGAAAGGACACATGCAGCCATTCCCCTGCCTCATTATCGGATTGTCATGAAAGTCTGCTCTACCTCTTGCTATTTTTTTAATGACATCCTTGAAATAAGAAATGTATATAAATATCTACATATTTAGATTCTTAAAATGGCAGGTTGTCATTGCACTCATTATTTTGAACTAGTGAAAAAACTTTGAACTGTCATATGAGAATTACCTTCAAACAAAAGCTACCGTTCACACAATTATCAATATTGGAACGCATCTGAAAGAATCAGACAATTCAACCATTAATATTGCATCGTCAAAGCCAGCAAGCTTTTTTCAAGACTTTGGATTTGTGAGAAAAAAAAAAAATATTTACCAAATGTGTTTGATGCCAGCCAATTCCATGCCAGCCTTTTTTTTTAATAATTGAAAAGTCAACAATCTTAAGCTATGACGGATTTTCCAGCGATGTGTGTGATCCTACTTATTTTTTGGGGCAGAGGAGTAGTTTTTTGCTCACTGACAAAGATGTTCAATAAATAACAAGGCAGACGTGTGATCATTTCTTCTTCAGCATTTCCATACCAGTGTATTTATCAAAGAAGAAAAGCAGAGCACAACGTGTGTGTTTTTCTCATGAAAAACACAGCGGAGTAAGAAATGTTTGTCTGATTCATTCATTAACTTCATATAAAATATCATCACTGTACAATTCATGGCAATAAATTACGCTGCACTTTATTCACTTGTGCGTTTGTGCTTTCACTTTGTTGTTTCTGTTTGTAGCATTTTTCTCCTGCAACCTTTTTTAATGTGTTTGTGTGTTTTTGATTTTGCATGTGTTTGTCGACATTCGCCATCTGCAGCGTGTTTGCCTCTGTCGGCCATTCATTGTATTTAATTATTTATTTTGCTTTTGCATTTCCATTTTTCTTCCCTCATCTCATGTTGTTATATTGTCGCCTGTGTTCATATTGAATACGTTGCTCAAATCTTTTTGGCAGACTAGGGTGTATATCCAAATTGACTTTTTTGCATGTCATTTATATACAGTACCCTCAACCACCAAGAGTTGTTTTGCTCGCTGCGCCCTAAATAACTTTCCAAAAGTGTCCCTCCTTAGTTTCCAAGTGCTGAGACTTTTCTCCCAGGGCTTTGGATAGAGCCCAAAAGGAAGGGGGACATTCCTCCATTTCAAGATGACTACACTGAATTATTAATTACAGGATTCATGTTTTCTGAAGTAAAGCTTGCATCTCTGTGGATACTGCACAATCAACACTGACCTGACAATGATCTTGCGATATTTTTGTTGTTTTTTTTTAAAGTATTTAATTATGTAGAATAACAAAAATCATTTTCTTCTGTTTGCTGACATCTGGTTTCAAGGTTGTATTTATTTATTTTTTCTCAAATGGTGCAGCGTGTGGAGCTGAATGCACAATGTTGGTCTGCTGTAGTGACTTTGCAATCACACCTTTACCCTTCGCTGTCCTGGCCTGCTTGCGCTTGATGAATAATTGGCACATTAATATTTTAATAACAGCCAGAGTGCATTAATATAAATATTCACTTGACGTTCTTTTTAGATCAACAGTCACAACCCGGGGCTCTGAATGTAGCGGCATGACATGTGTGTGTGTGTGTGTGTGTGTGTGTGTGTGTGTGTGTGTGTGTGTGTGTGTGTGTGTGTGTGTGTGTGTGTGCGTGCGTGCGTGCGTGCGTCAGCATTTTGAGTACTAACTAACAACGCTTCTTCCCATCAACCAACCTTACTGAATGCAGATAGCCTGAAAAGGTCAAGCTCATGGACATGGACAGACATTAACAGGCTGTGAGAAGGGAAATGTCAGTCACTCTCTCCACCGGAAAATGCGCACACAGGATTTGGGCCTGTGATACTACGTTAATAACGAGGATGCCTAACGAACCTGTCGCTCTTCCTGCAAGACAATAATGATGAGCGATCAGAGTGAGAGCACTGATGCCTGATTAGCATCTGTCGGTGTAATTTGTGACCACAGACACTCAGAACAACTGCACTCCTGTTGTATATCCATACACACACACACACACACACACACACACACATGCACACACATACACGCACACGCGCTACAAAAATCGTATATCGTATATGCATCCATTGTCTGAGTGTTGGCAAATGGTGGATTAATCAGTGGCTCGTGAGCTATAAATGCCCATGAAGAATTTAGTATTAAAAAGAAAACCTTTTGGGAAAAAAAATTGGATTTTATTTATGTATTTATTTTATTGGGACAGTGCACATAAATCAACACAACAATAAACAGTGTAAATGTGCCGGATTAGCATAAATGCTAGTTTTCAGCCATAGTCCCAAAGTAGGTTTGTAAAATGGCACAGTGAGACACATAAAACCACAATGATAAGAAATAAGAACCAAATAGGTCAACATCATAAATCAGACAATACAAACAGATGCACTACTCAATTACAAAACAAAAGACCAGGACAGACAATGCTACAAATTTCCTGGTCAGAAGCCCACTGGAACGGGTCAGAGTCTTGATGGGTGTTCGATTTCAGACATGCGTTGCCAGTAAATTGTGTATAGAAGTTTTAAAATACCATTTGTGTTTCTTTTTTATTTAGAAACTGGTGATGAATGAAAGTGAGAGAAGTTCATGCACTGGCTGGAAAGTAATTACATCTATGTATTTATTAGATGCCACGGGCGGCTTGATTACCGGAGAAAAGGGTTTGCATAGACAATAAAAGAATGTTGTTTCCACAAACATACAGAACACAGAGGAGAACACAGGAAACCAATTCAAGTAAACATTATCTTAATGTTTTGTTTTTAGGGTGTGATTTAAAACGATCTATTTATTTTCAACATCGCTGAATTTAGCCGACCCAGTATGCATTTTTTTTTCTTCCTCACACTGTTCTGCTTCCTTTGAGGTCCTCTTGCAAAGCTACCCTGTGTTAGATGATGATGTGGGTAAAACGTTCATCCATAATTCGTCATTCCAGGAATACATATTGCAGATTTTATTTTTTTAAAATGTATGCTCAATCGACAAGACATTTTTCACTCTGTTGATATTGAAATTTTTAGCTCAGAGAAAACAGACTTTAAATGAAGCTGTGACGATTGAATCTCAACAACAAAGGCTGTTTTGAAATACCGTTGGTGTTCAACGACATCTGCTCGTTTCATGTCTTACGCTCATGTTTTTTTTTCCTGTCATGTCTCTGCTTTTCTAGGATGATTCCCTCCAGCACCAATGACTTCCTGGTTCGTGACCTTGCTGCCGGGAGAAGCTATGACCTGTGCGTCCTTGCCGTGTTTGACGATGTCGTCACCTCACTGACTGCAACACGTCCTCTGGGCTGCTTGTCATTCACGACAGACACGGAATTCAGCCAGTGTCAGGCATTACACAGTCACTTCTTGGGAGGAACCATGATCATCATCATCGGCGGAATTATCGTGGCGTCTGTTTTGGTTTTTATTATTATCCTGATGATAAGATACAAGGTTTATAGCCAGCAAGGGACAGCTCATGGAAAATCAGTCATTTCTACAACCGTGCCAAGACAACAGAGCAATGGTCAAGGGGGTGGAGGTCAGGCCCAAGCCCTGCCTCGCTCTGCATCAAAAGTGACTGACAGTCAGGACGAAGAAGTGGTGGGTCCTTCTGGGGCCCTGTCACCGAGCAACACCCTGAGAGACACTGTTGCATTGGTTGTGGAGGACGCCGGTGGGCGGAACATAAAAACACGGACTGACTTTACGGCCAATGAGGAGCCGCTTTCGCCCAACAAAGCCCGCTTCGCCTCCAGGGTGGCCATTGAGATGAAAAACAGACCGCCATCTGTCGTCAAAGAACCCACTTCCCCCAAGGAACTGGCAGGTAGAGAGCCAACGGACGAGGAGCATCGCGAGGGGAGGCAAGCAGCTGGGGGCAAAATTGGCAAAAAGCAGTTGACAGGGAAAGAATGGATATAGGATAAAGAAATGAGGAAGAGTCTTACAGGAAGAAATGGAGAGTGGGGGGGGGGGGGATAAGATATTTTTGAGAGTGTGAAATGCTTATCAAGCTAAAGGGAATAGTAGAAGCTGAGCGAGTGTGAAAGAGAATGATGGAAATAAGTCGTATTGAAAGAAGGGAGTTTGGAGGAAAGAAATGCACAATTTGATGAGTACGTTCACAGTCATATATCGGAGCCTTTGGTAGAGCAAGCATTTCATCATCAATTATTTTGTGCAAATTCTTCAGGTGGTTTACACATGAATTAGATTGTTATGAATGACATTATACTCTAGTATACGTTCAATTAATGCTACCTATGAAATAATCAGTGGGTACAAAAGTACGCAGGCGCAGTAGTACACAAAGCTGTGTTTAAAAAAAAAAACACTTCCTGACCTCCGCCACTCACAATCAGCGCCCTTCAAAGGCAATTGGTTTTCTTTTTTCTGTACTCATGTATTATACCCCCGTTTTGTTGGTACCCAGTCTCAGAAAGTGAAGTATTATCTGCTTGGTAATTTGATGGATCGTGACATGTTTGGACACATATTTCTTTGTTTCGAGAAAAGTTGGCATACTTGGCCAATATTTTCAGCTGTCAGAACTCAAGCCTTCATGAGAGCGAGTCCTGTGTGTGTGTGTGTGTGTGTGTGTGTGTGTGTGTGTGTGTGTGTGTGTGTGTGTGTGTGTGTGTGTGTGTGTGTGTGTGTGTGTGTGTGCCGTGTGCCATGTGGAGTCACCTCGAAGTCACGTCATGACCCACATGCCGCACCTCGCCATATAGGCAATATCTCGGAGATGTCGCAGAGACGATGAGAGACTACGCGAAAAAACAAAGAAGAAAAAATGTCCCTTACTCTATGTGCGCCAATCATCTCCAATATTTACCGAGTGGGGCTATGACGGAAAAAAAAAATGGGTTTGGAAAATACTTTTGCCGTCACTTTATATAATGCAGGTAACGTATTATTGTTTTTATTTACAGCCATTTCCTTCTTCCTCACAAGACGTCAAGTCCGGCAACATGTGGCCGATGACAATATCCAAAGTAAATGAAATGTTCAAAGCACAAAATCCGAAAACAGAAAGTGAGTCTGTCCCCCAAACCCCCTCGTTTCATTTGGAGAAAGAAATAAACAAACTATACACTGATTCAAAAGTAATCATATATACTTCTTTACCGTAATACAGTACAAAGT
Organism: Hippocampus mohnikei; assembly: GCA_026261675.1. NCBI lineage: Eukaryota > Metazoa > Chordata > Actinopteri > Syngnathiformes > Syngnathidae > Hippocampus > Hippocampus mohnikei. The sequence continues at coordinate 6,196,531 of JAKGUB010000327.1, forward strand.
ATTCATACTTGCTTACTTCGCACCACTGAAAATAACGAGGCGAATACACTGCTCAAGTTTCAGCCCGTCTTGATGACAATTCCGACTCGTGCTTTGGGTTCCGCTCCCTCAAGTGATTGCTGTATAAATTTGGCCTATTTTCCTTGGATTCAGTCAGAGTCTAAGTGAACCTCTCCAGGGTAATAATGTATAATAGGAGCAGAAACACTGTACCCAATATGGAATACGCCACACAAACAATGCGAAAGGGAAATCTGCCATGAGTGATAGACAGTAGCTAGCTGAAAACGGTGGTGGTGGGATTTAAACTATAGCGATTAAAAATCTGGCTGGCTTTGATGAAACTAAAAACAGCCATGCAACAGTGACAACAAGAAACGCATTGACTGAGATTTGAATGAAGTATGTTCATTTAAAAGAGCGGAGCGGAAAGGCGCGATGGTGACAGTGAGTCACATGAACGAAAAAAAGGTCTTGGACACAAGATGTTTGACTCAGCCATGCCTCACGAAAACAGATATTCAAATCGCCGGTATGTTGTCGCAATTTATCAAAAGGAAAATGTTCCATGGCGCACAAATGACTAAAGGCTAATGATGCATAGTGTGCAGAGGTTGCCAACTTTCTGCCACAGAGTCCTAGAAGTCGTTTTACTTGAAGAGCAACGCATAGGGGGCTTCGTGGAAATGGGTTTCCATGGTTGAGTAGCTGCGTCCAAGCCATACATCACCAAGTGCGATGCGCAGTGTTGACTGTTGTGTCAAGCACGGCGCCACCGGACTCGAGAGGAGGGACACCCGTTCCCTGGGGTGACTAATCCCTCTTTTCCATCTGGCAATCGCCTGCTTGTCCAACATCAGTGTGTGATCTCAAAAATCACGCTGTTATGGCTGCAAAATGTCGACGAACATCACAAGTAGGATGTCACTGAAGTTCATATGCAAGTCAAGATAGCCACGTGAATGCTAGTGGCGATACATAGGTGACCCGCCATCGCAGGAAGTTGCACAGTTAGATTCTGCCATAGGGTGCAATATTGGTTCCGTTGGTCAAGCGTATACCTCTTTCGTCAATTGAAAGTTTCATTTTCATGATGTGAAGATTGTGAAGTGTTCGAGAGTCACATTTTGTACCGCTTTGAATGTTTTTTTTACAAAATTAAACTGTGTGAATTGGGATCGCAGAACACAAATGATTGTGTCAGAGGTTAAGAAGTAAAAAAACAAAACTCTCATCTTGCCTCTGGGCCACCGTTAAAAATGTGTCCTTGATAGCAGCCCTGTGCGAGACGAATATTACTGTTCTATTAAGCAACTTAATCATGGGGAGAACAGGCTATTCTAAAGCTAATAAAACTTTATGATGACCGACTTATTCCCAGGATGCACATCCTCGAACAACAAAATCTGAAATAAGCACTCAGCGCGGATCTTCCGGTAAATTTGATCATTTGTATCTTCTAGGAAAAAAAAAGAAAAAAAAATCACAAAAGCAGAATTTCACTGAACTCAACTCGCTCCGGAAGACCTGCCCTGCAACTGCAAAATCTGCTCAGGAAATTCGAACGAATAAACGGACACACCATTTCACACGTCAGGCTTAAAAAGCTGAAGTTGAAATCTGCTATCAGGGTCTGGTTAGTCATTCAATTAGCTTCTATGAGTGGGTGGAAATGAAGTGTCATTGAGCCGATGATACTAACACAGGGCAGAGGGGAGATAACGCGGTAGCCATCGAGCTCAGGGAAAGTTTTGACCTTCACAAGCTCTCTCAATTAGAACAGTTAATTGACCGAGACACCCTTATATACAGTCATGCAGTCTGGGATTATATCATGAGAAAATATGCACCACCGCCGCCACCCCCCCCCCTTTTTTTTTTAAGACTAATTGGATGGCAAACTAAAACTGTTATCTTTTTTGCATTTGAAACCATGCGCAGTGAAGTCTGCACAAGTAAATTGGCCTTGGGTGTTTATAACAAATACATCAGGCTCGAATTTCAGGAAGATATTTCATTGAGTTCGCGCTGTGATGAGATTTTCTCTCCATTAAAAAATAAATAAAAAAAGAAAGACACCTTAATCGCATTTTATTGAGTAACTGTGCACTGTTTTGCACCAAACAACTACTGGAGTTTATTGATTGACCGAAGCCTCTTCTAACCCAAACCTGGCTGAATACTTTCATTGTAACTAACATCCAGTGAGCCGTCTGCGCACTAGAGACAAGTACAATAATGATTTTATTATTTTCTGCACCTCAAACAAGTGATAGGTGTCCCTTTGCGTACCTCGATTTGCTTTGCTGCCACATTCACTCTTTGGCACTTCTGGGGCAAACCATATGGAGGAGTGGCGCTTAAATGTGTCTGAAGGGAGACATTTAGGTTTCTCGGGGTATAAAATGAGCCTGTGATACATTTCACTGCTTGCTGCATTGCGGAGACAGGAAACATTGATCTGATCAGAGGGAGCTTCAGAGTGAGAGTGGCTGAAGAACACAGCATGTGACAGATAAGAAGAGAAACCCCATTACAGGGCCTCAGTTGTCAGAAACGAGAGCCAGCATTGAGAACACATATATTGGGGTACTTTAGTTAGTTTTGGTTTCCATAGATTGGTATTGTTTTGGTGTTTAGGGAACGTAAGCATTGTGTTTTGTTTTGTCTTTTTATTCTAAGGTAGGTCTTGTGATAGTTATTATCAAGAGCTTGAATGACTGAGTAGGACTTTGACTGACTCAGTACAAATGGGAAATTATCTTTAGAATCTTCACTTCATGCTGTTAGTCAATTGATTGTTTTGGTAAAATGATTGGTGATTTGGTCCATGAATCGTACCCGAAAATATTTTTTGAAGTAGCCCAAACCTGTTTTTGTTACCGAAATCTGATTAATCATCAAATAATAACATATCTATCCAGCCTGTGTGGAGTTTAAATGTTTTTTTCCCCGTGCCTGCACGGGTTTTCTCCGGGTACTCCGGTTTCTTCCCACATTCCAAAAACATACATGGCAGGTTAATGGAGCACTCTAAATTGTCCCTCGGTGTGATTGTGAGTGTGGATGGTCGTTCGTCTCTGTGTGCCCTGCCATTGGCTGGCAACCAGTTCAGGGTGCCCCCCGCCTACTGCCCCAAGACAGCTGGCATAGGCACCAGCATGCCCACGACCCTCGTGAGGATAAGCGGATTAGAAAATGGATGGATATGAATGTGTGTGTGTACATGTACACACAGTATTATAAATCACCATTAAAATCTGCCTGTATATTATAATATGTGGATCAGAGATTACAGTAAAAGCTTGATGTCACATAATTAATTGAGTTAATTGTTTGGCATTTAAGACCAGTCAACCCAATGGGACATCTGTTCTAAGTATGATTTAAATGTGTTGAAATGTCGGACAGCAATCCTTTTACCAAATCTCCAATGGGGGCCAATGAACAGCTTGCTCCGTGTAGTCCCTCATGTTAAAGGGGTTAAAAGTTCCCCCTGGGAGGTCAATGTAATGTTCTTATAAGTGGAGTGGAAATCTGTGTGTGCACAAAAAAAAAAAAAAACTCAGGGCCAGTTCCCAAAAGCCTGCAGGACTGTGAATGCATTTGAGAGATATAATGTGCGAGGTTGAACCGCCTTAAGCAAGGGCAACAGTGCAGCCTCCCACAAGGTTAGCCAAAATTGGAAAACAGTTCATTTCCACACAAGGATGTGTTTAAGTATTTGTGAAAAGCCATGTGTGTTATCCCCGTGGCCCCACCATAACCTTGTAACCTGTCCTTCCTCCGTGCCTTAAAATACCATCACTATTTTTCTATCAAGCCTCATGCCTGGCTTCATTCTTTCCTGCCATCTGTGTCGGTGAATGCATCTCCCTCTTTGCCCCTCCTGCTGTGTTTTTCCTTCTCCCTCTGCTATTCACTCTTGCTTTCCCTTTATCTGGATGTTTCACTGTTTTCTCGTTTGTTGTCTCTGCTGCTGATTCTTTCTCTCCTTCTCCGTGTCTCCAATGCCTCTACCAGCAGATGACGGACAGCCTCGTAGGGGCGAGTGGAGAAATTTTAAGATCTGACAGTCTCCTGGAGCTCACAATGAGATGACTCAAAAGAGTAATGATTGACATCCAACGGTTGTAGTGTACTGTCTGACTCTGACCCAAAAGTTTGTATCTTGCTCTTTTGCAAATGGGTATTTTTCACATCTAATTTAGATACGATGTGATCAGGTTTTGAGCTTATCACTCCGCATGTAAATCCGTCTGCAGTTCAGAGTAAACGGCGATGTAGTCGATTGCCACCATGAGGTGTCTAAAAGTATGGTTGTGATAGCTGTGTCAGGACGGTAAATAATGTGAATAACTGTGACTAATACATGTAACCCCTAAATCATAGAATGTCATAAACAAACAGTGGAATATTGATCATTTAGAATTGCACGCACTTATTAGAATGTGACTGATATTCACATGTAAACATTCCTAACTTGGAGGAGATTTTGTTCGCACTTATCGCACTTCGTTCTAATTTTTGCAGGGAAAATGTTGGTTTTCTGTCGCCCATTTGGCAAGGTTCCATACCACCTTGCGTTTAAGTTTAAGGTAACATGATTGTCTGCGGAGGGTTGCCAAAAAGCCCCAAAATTCTCTGAAGCAGTTAATCATCTACATTTTTGAAAAAGGACAGGCAAGACAAAATTTAGAGTACCGAGCTGAACTATATTGCATGTCAGATTAAGGCTAACATGTTTATGTTTCTCTTCTTCTAAATGACAAGGTCTTTTGAGTATGGAGATTTTTTTTCATTTGTCAAAATTAAATGTGATTTCATCATCCAAGTCGTATTTTTGCTGCAAAAATATTTCAAGTGAGGGATGGGGGTTTTTTTTTTAATCGTAATTTTGGTCGCAAATGACTCGCCGATTAATAAGAATATCATTTTAGTTTGAGTAATCTTAGGCAACGTGTCAGATGCCTTAAAGCCTGCCCAGATCAAAATGAACAAAAAAGATAAAACTCAAGGGTCGTGTCTGAATGAATTGCCCCTGTCATGCTCCCTCCGCCTGCAGCCTTTTCTTTAGACTGTTCATTCTCGCATTGTCTCCTGCTCTTCCCCAGGTGTCCTTTTTTCCAACATTTTTTCAAGTCTTTAATTGCTCCTGTTTTCGGTTCACAACCTTCTACCTGTTGAACATTTTCCCTTGTACTGCGTTATTACTTAATGCCTAAGTCCTGTATTACTTCTTGCCCTCTGCATTAAATTTGTCCTTTCCATCCATCTCACTGTCACACACCTTGCCCACATTGTTATTAGTGTTTCTCAGGAAAGGCCCCTGTTGCCATGTTTGAAGCTAGCCTCATTTGTCAATGAATCCTTGGTGTTTCCGCGTTCATTCATCAAGTCTGGACAGTAAAACGTTTGTTGATGTGTGTAAATTCAGGCACGTAAAAATGACACGATGAAGAAAAAAAATGCCTTCAGTCAAACTCGGGCTATATCCGGCCCACCACGTCATTTTATGTGGCCCGTGAAAGCAAATCATCCGTGTCAACTTCCATGAACCTTGCTAGAATCTGTACCAAAATGTTTAAATTGTCATCTGTAATAAATAACCTTGAGAACTTGCAATTACTTAATTACCCTGTTGCTATTCCATTGATCAATAACTGAACAAATTATTATAGTTGACTGATTTCAAAACTAGTGATCCATTAATTTGTTGTGTACATGTAATAATGCGATGAGACAATTCAACATTTGTGTGGTTTCACTGCCATAAGGGCCCTCTGAGGGAAGACCTAACTCCAACAAATGAGTTTGACCACCATGGCCTCAGTGAACAAGAACTAAATGTTTAAAGTGGACCATATCTCATTTAGTTCTCTGTATGGACCACATCCTAGAATGACTGAAAATTCAAAGTATCGCAAATTCTGGCACATTTAGCTAACTCTACCTTTGCTCTGTTACTGTATTCTAAATCCCATTCCCTTTAATCCAAACATTTGAATTTCAAGTTACTTAGGGCATCCTTTGAGATTCCTTGTCCTCTTGTGATCCCAATCTTGATACAATCAGATTATTTCACTTCTGATTTCAAATCATAAGGTTGTCTTTTCTTTTCTGTTTTCTAGGACCCTGACGTTTCAGCTCTGAGTCGTTGAAAACAAGAGCAGACACGAGAGAAAGCCAAGAAGAAGAAACCACCCCTGTCCTCTTTATCTTGTTTCCTGTACTCGTTGTTGTGTCATTTCTGGATTCGATTACCATAGTTGTGCTTGTGCCAATGGTGATTGACCACTTCCTGCAAGGTCCACTTCTTGGCAGGATCGTCTTTATCAGTTCAAATGGAACACGTTGTGCACTCATAAATGCTGAATTCACTTTATTTAAGCCAAGATACAAGATCGAGTCAAAGCGGATGCTGCAGACTACACTGGATAATTAAAAAAAAAAAAAAAAAAAGAAGCAACAACAACTGAAAACGGTGGCAACAAATGATGTCTTGACATAAAATGCGTATTGAATATCCTGTAACCGAACTTCTCTTGGACAAGTACCAAGCGGATGATGAAAGTAGACTGGCTGCCTTGAGAATCCCCTTCAACTTGGATCGACTTACATATGCTGACCACTGGTATTTTGGATGTAAAAACTGCTCATACATTAATAACCCAGATTGCAACTGACACGAGGAGCACTGACAGATGCAAAATCAACATTCATCCCTTCTCCCTAAACGCAACTTTGCGAAAGGCCAATGTGCTGCTGTCAGATGGATTTCAACTTTGACACAGCCCGTCTATCCAGTGGTTCATTCCGGACAATTCGTACCTCCAGAATGAAGAATTGACTCTCAGAGAAAGAGGAGCTTTGCCTGGGTCCTGGATGTGTATGGGAACTGTTCTGTCACGAATCTGGCACAAACGAAACTGGACTACGCCAAGCAGAACATCTTTTATGCCAGTCAAAAATATTTTGATCTGGCCCTGCCGATTTCCACTGGATTGGACCTTCAAAGACCTCAAAAGCTCCCCTGCCCCCCTTGTTTCAGGGTCCTCTTTAATCCAGGTGAGTAATATTCAAATCAGCCCATTAACCCAAGCAGACAACTGAGAGGTTGTGTCACCCAAAGACTCAGGTAGCTTAATTAGTGTTTCATGCAGTGACCCACTGACAGTCACCCTGTCCATCCACCAACTGTGGCTCGCATTCCAAAACACGGCAACACTTTCCGCCGCGTCCTGCGACAGTGACTGGACGGGTGCTATTAAAATGCCCTCTAATTACTGTCAGCTAGACAATAAAGGGAATCATTCTTGCTAAACGAAGTGTTGTGTTACTCCACTTCCGTGACAATTTCTCAACATGCAGCAAAAAAAAAATGCGTTACTCCCTATTGTTTGGCTGTTATGGTGTCTGACTCATGTGGATTTCACACTCTCTTCTCCTTCTCTGTCCCCATGATTCTTGTCCATCAGATGTCTCATTCTTGAATGTATTTTGGTCTCGCGCACAACAGTAGCTGAGGATTTGAGGCTGAAAGTTTAGCTCCTCTCTTGTAAATGTGTCAGTGCAAAAAGTACCGGCCGCCTATTTGTGGTCACGGAAACAAATTGTGACACACTGACGGTAAGACAGGGGCTACAGCAGATATGGCCGCACAGTACGAGAACAGTCTTGTGAAAAGACGTCTGAAACAGTATGATCAATAAACCTTTGTATTACTTTCCAGTTATCTGAACAAATACAACAATTCAAGATTATATTTCAGACACCAGATCTGTTTTTACACAAACCATTCATGTATTGAACTACCAGGATTCATTGTCTTCGTTTAAATCAGAGGTGTCCAAAATTTTTGCAAAGTGGGTCAGATTTGGTGGTGTGAAAATGTTTAGTGGGGGGGCACCATTCAGCTTCCAGTTACTTTTATTGTTCACGGTGTTTGTTTCCAGCCACCTTGTCATAGTTTCCATATTTCATCTGGTCGTGTCTATTGAATTCCTTGAAAACAGCCGCAGTCTGTTGGCGAATTAGACAGTCACAGTCGTTTTGTATTTCAGTGGGGAAAAAAAAAACTTGCCAATTTCTACTAGTCCTGGAAGTGACGGTCCTCTCTATCAATTTTCCTTTTCTTTGCAGCAGTCTCCATTTTGGAAATGGGCTGGAAAGACTCACACAAAGGGCATACAGCAAGAGAAACAGGTATGTTCCTAAATTCACTCTGACATCCAATGTGACTCTGAGAGTTTTGTCTTCGGAGAGGCAGAACCCACTCTGAGAAAAAAAAACACCTACGAGCGTGGCCACGGGTCTTCTAGTGAATTATGAAATAGCTTGGTCTATGTTGTGGTCAACATTGCTGAGGGGCCACACATTATTAACTTTATGTCAGAGTCCAGTGGCCGCAATTGGCCACTGGACCGGACTTTGGGCGTGGATGAGGAAAATCAGTGACTATTTTGTCACAAATAAACATCAATTTTTTTTGGTTCTCATAAACGGCATGCGGTATTCAGAGGTAGTCCGAGTCGGCAATCAGGGCTTGATATGAACACCCATTCAAATGCGGGTGAATTTCAACTGTGGTAGATGACAGCGCATCGCCCATTCGCAAATTGAAATCCCAAGATTGGCCGACTTGTCCTGATTACGTTGACGATCGCACTCATTGACAATGTATTTAGTAATCACTCGGTCATTGTTGAATTTTTTTGGAAGCTTTGCTTTTCTTTCAAAAATGCGTCAGTAGCCTTCCACTGATCCCATCGTTGTCTGCCGTTCGTACTTGACGTCCATGCACAGTAGTGTGAACTACAACATGCAAAAGCACCCCCTTATTGTCTCCGTTGTCGATGACAGCAACGCAGACATGCATTGCTATCGCAACCTAACTGTCGGGGAGAGCTCTCCCTGCATATGGTCTGATCGGCAATACCATACGACATGATACATCCCGTGGCTGAGGATGCACGTGGCTGTGCAAACATGAGTTCGTTTTTCCACAAACAGGTGCCTTAGTCTCTTGAATTGGCTCTTGCTTGGACAAATGTGCAAATGACATTGGGCATGGAAAACGGCGGGTATCCACTGTGAGCCACAGTGGATACCCGCCGTTTTCCATGCATGTGCCCATCAGCAACGATCCAACCTGAATTGATATCACACCTCAACATAATGACACGAACGATGCCGGAAGTTCGGTTGCAAGGCAAAAACAGGGGAAAGGGAAATCATGTTTACAATGCCCTTTCCATCGATGTAGTATTGCTAACAGATATACAACGCAAACAATTTTTAAAAAACTCAGCCAAGAGTGAATAATAATGTCAAAAGATTTCTTCTTAGTTTATAATATGGCCTGGATTTTTATATTTTTTAAAGATTGATTGAGGTTCATCTACAAACGACTGTATGTACACAAACTTGCTCATTATAGATCGATATGGCCCTCTGGTACTACATCAATGTATTACACTGTACATAGTTCCCACTGATAGCTTATCGTGAAATGTGACTTTGTGGATTCAACCGTGTTGCTGCGGAGTAGAATATGGGAGGAAAATTGAACATGATAAGCAGCTTTATTTCATGGAAATTGAGGAAAGAGAGGAAGAAAGAGGTGGATTATAAAAACGGAGAGGAGGGCAAGAAATAAGAAGCAAAGGATAATTAAGGGGGAGTAAGATAAAGCTGCGGAAAATGGAAGAAAGCGTCGTGGCTCAGTTGAGGTGACGACTAATGCGCCTTGTTATGTTCAGATGTGAGATACATCCTGATCTGGAAGCATACTGGCATAATACGTACTGTACACGTTGTTACACCATGTATAGTCTAGCGTTCCATTTACAGACTCTATATACACACTGTGTATGTCAATATTTTAACTGAAAAAATGACCAGTCACAGAATTAAAAAAAAAAAAAGTGTCCAGAAACCAAAACAACAAGACAGAAATCAAAACCATGACAAAAAGAACATCCGCAAAGCTGTGAATTTCGAATAACCCTAAAGTAGGGTTCTCAAACTCAATTTATGAGGTTGTCGCTTGATGTGTGTGGTCCGAGGAAAAATAAATAAAGAAATAAAAAGAAAACTAATCTAATCTTGTCAATCTTTATGAACTAGAGTTCATAAAGAGATCCCTCTCGTCGCCTTTCGCAGACTCCCCAGCATGTCTTGTTGAGTCATGTCATCTGATCAACTTTCTCTTGTGTGTTCAAGAAATGCCAGGCTCCCCCTGTGCTCCAAAAATAAATAAATAAAATCACATCCCATCGCCTGTTTTTCTTGAAATTCGCTGTAATCAGCCCCAACCTTTCTTTTCATTGCAGGTTTAAAAAAAAAAAAAAAAAAAAACATGACTGGCTGACAGGATATCTTTTCCTTCCTCTTGGTATCACTTCAGAATTACATTTCACCAAAAGCTGTCAGGAGCCTGATCCAGAAGTGATTACACATGCGCACACACACACACACACACACACAGACCGTGGGCAAAAAAAAAAAAATGAAACAAAAATGCAAATGGCCCCCGGGGCGTGAGTTTGAGACCGCTGACCGAAAGAGACCTTGAAAGAAATGTAAATTTTCTGCCAGTATTGAGGAAATAAAATGATTTGAATTGCTGAATTTTAAATGGCGGAATTTTCTAACCATGCAAACATTTCAGCACCTTTGGGATTTGTTATGAGGAATACCTGTTTGCATCACGTCCTACTCACTGCATCTATTTCAAAGGCCTTCTCTCTCAGTCCGATCGGAGTGAATGTTGTCAGCATTTTGTTTATTTTAAATTTTAGTGGTAATTCTATTATTGTTCAGGTGCAATGTTATGGCGTACTACTGATCCCCGCGATTCTGTAATTAGAAGGTTAGTATTTATTCAGACGCAGTGCATTTGCTGATGTGCGGGATGAAATGGTGATGCAGTGTGCAGCATTTGAAAATGGAGGGTTAGAGTTCTCTCGCCTCCTACTGTTGTGGCAATTTTAGACCGTATATAGTAACGCTGAGTTTGAGTCTAATGCAAAATGCCAGGCTGAATTGGACAATCAGGAAAATTAGGTTACCTTTTCTTGCTAGTGTCAATTTTTGGGGGGCTCTCTCATAGAGGCGGTGAGACCTTTCAAGAATTAGACCGGTGTCAAGTGTGATGATGTCAAGATAGCTCGGAAATGAAACCATCTTGACAACATCCCCCTGCTGCTGACACAGGAAAGGCCAGTAAGGCTGAAAACGAGAAAGACATGAAGATGTCGGCTGTGAGAGGGAGAGATTGCAAAGACAACCTTAGAATAGACCTCGGGTGAGAAAGAAACTGGACACGTAAAAGGAGACAATATACAGACTCCAAATGTTGAGAAATAATGAAAGAGTCAGACAGATTCTGTCAGGATTACTGGGGAAAAAAAACATAGATATTGTCTGGCAAGACGAGTTGAGTCAAGATGAACTGAGCGCTTAGAAAAGGATTCAAAGCAATGGGAAATGTGAATCCCAACTTTGTGATGTGATTGAAGAGATTGTGAGCAGTGAAGCAACTCTGCAATGTTATGGCAGCGATGCAAAGCAGACTTTTTGCGGCTATGGCGAGAATGCTAATCAGCGAAGGTTCACCGGGCCGCACAGAGGGTAACATTTAACCGCTGTCCGGAACATAGATGTCTGAGCATCAATCAGGGAAGTTGATTTAATGGCAGACATCAAATTCTAAATGCAAAAAAAAAAATTTGAATTATGTTTTTCGTGGACATTTGCAGACATCTGATTTAATGGAATGTTGATGTTGTACATATTTTGTCCACTTAGGTTGTATGAATCAATCAATGAAAATGACTGTTCATTTTTACATGCTGTCTCTTGTGTATACACACACGCGTACACACACACACACACACACACACACACACACAAAGCATGTGTCAAGTTATCTTTAACATTACTATTCAAAAAAGAATTTGCGAGAGCAAAAAAAATGTATTCTGGATTAAACGAAAGTGCAATATTAATTCATCTTCTTTTTCTCTTTTCAGGCCCTAATCATCAGTCATGTCTGAAGATAAAAACACAGTTTAAAAAAACGAAAGAAAGCCGTATCATCTTTCTTTTTAAGCCCGACTGTCATTCACTGCTGTTGAATCTTTTCAAGTGCGGGACAAATGTTTATGACTGCAAATTGTACACAGCATTGTTTTCGGTGGTCTGGGCTCCATTTACATGATAATCACATCATTATTGTTACCATAGATTGGAGTGTGCGCCCATAATGAATTATCAGAAGTCTAATCATGAGTTTCATTTGATTTCTCCGGGAGAGATTTCCATTTGAGCGTTTTTGACGCATGACCGTCATGAGCATCTCTTTCATCCTCCTCATGCTTTGGCCCATGCAGGTGGAATTTATGATCAATAAGTACGGTCTCCGATATGTACCCCTCAAGTCTGTCTCCATTGAAATCATGGTCATTCGCTTCATCATCATCATCATCATCATCACAGATCATTTGGAAGAATACCTGCTCCAGAGAAAGATCCTTGATTCTTTGAAGCTCTTGTCGAAGAGACTCACACAAAAAGTCTCCACTCTTACCAACACACCTCCCTTACAGTATGTGTGCCCTTTTTTTCTGCTTTGGTCTTTATATTTTGTATGTGTATATAAATCAATTTGAAATGTTATAGTTTTGTACATGTAATTTTTATGGTGTGTGAATATTTTAATAAAAAAATGGGTGGACTTTGCAATTTTGTAGCTGATTGCCTTTTTCTTTTTCTTCTTTTTTTTTTTGTATGCCCTGCTGCAAAGAAACATTATTTTGCCCTGGCAAATGTTTGAGTCAATTACAGTAGCATAAAGTATATAAAAGTAATTTATCCTTTAGAAGGAAAAAAACCATTTAAACTTAAGATATACTTTAATGGGACTGAAAAAGCAAGACAGGAAATAAGGGGCGGGGAGAGCAGTCAAACTCACAATGCAAAGATTGGTCATAAAATATTAACCTTAATTTAATTTATCGTTTCTTTGTCAAAGTTGGCACTGTAGGTATTCCATCTTGATTGAACATGATGCCGAGTCATGTGTGTTCCTCATTATCTTCTTCACAGGTGCTAATGACTACTGTGAACATCGCCTCGACAACAGCTACCTCCCCTCTGCTCCTATTATCTTCCCCTCGTCATCAATTCCGCTCAGCCTCTCTCGCTTTTCTGCCTCATGTCTCACCCCCCTTTTGTTTTCTTCACAAGTTGAATACACCGCCAATGTGACAATACGCAGCTCCTTTCTGCTCCTTTCCTCACTGCTCTTAAGTTTATGGCTGCCTGCCAAAAATAGATCAGCTCCCTGCCACATTTGCCTCCATTAATTTCCTTCACCCCCCCTCCCCCACCACCTTTTTTTCCATATTTAAACTAACAGTAAGGGTACTTTCGTTGTGCCCTCGGCACTGCCTCCAGTCATCAAGTATCATTTCAAAACCAATGTTGACAATCCAAATAGGCAGCGGTTAATGTGCATAATGTGACAAAACGAGGTGAAGGCAGTTATTAGATATTAAATATTCAGCAGATGGGAAGAAAAATAGGATGGGAAATTAGTTGGGGGGGATCGAGGAATGCAAACACAAGGCTTGGAGTTTGACACCTGTGCTCCACGGTGGATGCTTTATTGTGTATAATGATACTCGTGGGAAAACAGAAGCTAGCCGCCACAAGGTTTGGCAGGAAGTCCGGAATGAGGTTAATTCCTATGGAGGAGGTAGAAAACCGTAAATACGACAGTGACGGCACAGTGCAGTGAGAATCAATGCTCTTGGGAGTGATATGACAAACACTGAACTGGGTAACAGCCGCAACAGGCTTTGGGTTTTGTCAGGTTCCTTTTCATCGAAGTAATTGATTTGTTCATACACAAACCTGCAAAAACAGATTCCAGGAGAAGTCAAATAAAAAAATGTAAAAAGTCTTTACAATGTTCTATGCGCCCCCAATGGTCTGGTTATTGCGTTTGTGGAATATGAATTAAGGAGAAAAGAGATGTTTATATTTATCTCAGAGGGCGGCCATTTTGCCTTGTACTGCCGCTTGCTGTCGACTGAAAACGATATCAGTGCCTTAGGGCTGAACAAATGTCACATGATCCAAACCAGAAAGCAGTGAGCTCAACATGACGGGCCATTTCCTGCGTCCTTCGCCAGTCTGATGTCATTTTCAATCGACAGTGCGATTACAACCCCCTGAGATGGAGAAAAATACCTGTTGCACAAATGCAAAAATAATCACAATGCAGTGTTAAGAGGTGCACAGAATGTGATTGTAAAGTAAAATTTGGACTTCACTTCCCAAACACAATCTGGGTATCAGTCAAATATTTAATGAAGTGACCTACTTCCTACTTGTCATCACAGACTGAGTTTATTTCAGAAGATAGAAATCAGCCAGACAAAGTTACATACGGTATAATCAGACCATTAACAAGGCTCAATAAAATAGTTCCTCCGCATGATTCAATAGATTTTCAGAATCAGATGAGCAGATATGAACGAACCCATCCGAGTAACATGGCCGTTTGCACAATGACTACTGGTAATGTTTGCTATCACATACCAGTTATGTGATAAGCTAAATGATTTGATGCGTACAGAATGACTTTTTCAACCCTATAACAAGCCAAACATACACTGAACAAAGTTTTTGTTGAATTTAATCAAATTGATATCATCAAGTGGTTGCACAAAATAAAATAATCTGTGGCCGGATACATTTTTCAAGGCTGTGCATCTATTTAAAAAATTACAATTTAAAAACGACAACATGCTGTAATAATAATCACCTTTTTTGTTTGTTTTTGTTTTGTTTTTTATAGCCCAAAACCACCAACATTCACCCCCATCTGAGAATGGTTTTCAGGCCTATACTTATTTGAACCAGTCCATGGTGCAAAAAAGAAAACACAATTAAGCTCTACATCAACAACATTCAGAAACATCACCTGCTTCTAAGGGCTCAAGCCCTTTTTTTTTTTGTTAACTTTTCTTTTGATGGCGGCGCGGACACCCGCAGCGGCTCCTCTTGTTTCATGTTGAGAGGGAAGAAATTTCATCTGTGCTGTATGTTACACATACTGTACATTTGACAATAAAGTTTATCCAAAAGCTCATGAACCAAGATGAACTCAGGCAAAGTGGAAATGTGTGCTGTGGTCGGACAAGTCCATATTTGAAATTGCTCCGGGAAATCATGGATTTGGAAAAGGACCATCCGGATTGCTATCAGCAAGTTCAAAAGCCAGTATCTGTGATGGTTTGGGATTAGTACCCCTATCGTTGTAACTTCAACATCTGTGAAAGCACCTCCGATGCTGAAACACACACACACTCACACACACACAATTCTCTCTCTCTATCCATCTTTCACTCTCGTGTGTGTGTGTGTGTGTGTGTGTGTGTGTGTATAAAAACTTTAAAAAATGAAACGTAAACTGTACATCAAGCAAGAATGTGGAAAAATACGCGCCCACAGTTCCCACACGCTTAGTGAGTGTTGTTCAAAGAAAAGGTGATGTAACATAGCGGCAAACATCTGCCTGTCCCAACTTGTTTTGAATGTGGCAGGCATCAAATTCAAAATGGGTGAATACGTGAAAAAAAACATCTTGACTTTGTAGTGCATTTGATGGTGGATTTACAAATCATTGTATTGTGTTTTTATTTACATTTTACACAATAGACAACTTCATTGGAATTGGGTTTTGGAAGATCAAATTAACTAAATGGGATCAGGGTGAAGAGGAGGAATCAAGATGTAATCCCTTATATTGATGTGATTATTCTCCTAAAATAAATAAATACTAGTTGGGCACCATGGAAAAATATTAACTTGACATCATTCATCTTAACGGTCCGAATTAACTGGCAGAGGGTGATGATGACAGACAAGCAGAGATTTTCTGTCGACCTGGTTCCATTTCCTATTCCTTCTTAAGAGAACTGAGAAGCTGTAATATTGCACGGTAGCTGAATTCAACTCCAACACCAACTTAAATTTCTGCTTTATCTCGGTGTGCAGATGTTCAGTGGGTGAGTGCGCTAAAAGCATCCTGCAACTTGATGACAGGTGCTATGTGAAGGGGGACACTTGGGGCAATGAATTCATTTCCTCCCACGTTTAAGTGATGCACATGCGACGATCCCAACCGTGGTGTTTTCCCTCCATACTCATGTGCTCAACTGATAAACAGTTCACTTAAGTTTTAATCACTTGAGCACACGTATGGCACTTTGAAAGCGCTACTGACTGAAATAAGTCAATTGGACGACAATTGATGATGAGAGAAAGTGGATATGATGTTTAGAAAACAGAGCGCTTTGCCCGTAAAAGATTTTGCTTCAATTGTTCATAAAGAAGCCTGAAGTAGACTCAACTATTGCCTAAATTTAAATCTATAATTTTGGTGCCCAGAATAAAAACCTTTACCCCCAGTGTGTGTGTGTGTGTGTGTGTGTGTGTGTGTGTGTGTGTGTGTGTGTATATATATATATATATATATATATATATATATATATATATATATATATATATATATATATATATATATATATATATATATATATATATTAAATATATATATAAATAATAATTCATATATATATATATATATATATATATATATATATATATATATATATATATATATATATATATATATATATATATATATATATATATATATCGGTATAGCGCCCGAAAACAGCAGATTTGTTTCAGACCTATCAAATGCTTAATCCACCTTTGTTCAGGAGGTGGTTTAAAAATTTGCTCCAGAACAAATGCTCGTTTGCGAAGCAGCACCGATGCAAATGTGCGCGTATGAACGCATAACTGGGTTAAATTTGCTCCAGAGCAAATGCTCGCTATGGGAGTGGCCTCGCTACGCGTCAGAGGAGTCCATCTGGGTACTTGCCAACATGCATCCTGGGTATTTTGCGCTTCAAAACATGGCGAGTCTTTTCTCTCTCTCCTGCGGCGTCTGATTATCGACCACATCGTTGATTTCTCCGGAGAAGAAGCCATTTTGTCACAAAGAAGGACTTCTTCTTTCTTTACGCATGTGCATGTTTTACTTCCGCATTCCTGTCGTTTTGTTCCGCAACAGGTACTGCCCGTGTGAAAGCAAGTGGAGCTGCGTCGATGCTGCTCTCGTGCTGTTACGCTCAGCGGCTTTGTACGTGTGAACGCTCCACAAAATTTGTTCCGGTGCAAAATTATATCGCAACAAAATACTCCGGTGCAGCGCTGAAATAAATCTGCCCGTGTGAACAGGGCTTATATATATATATATATATATGTACATATGTATATATAAATCTGTACATAAATAAACGATTTGAAAGCAACACATACAATGACTTTGCCAAAGTAGAGATAGGCCGTTTTTTTTTCCTTCTTTTTTTTCATTTCATCAAAGTTCAACATTCTGATCATAATCATTGAGGAAGATTACATCATTCTCATCAGGGATGAGATTAGACATGGCAGTGGGGAGTTGATTGAAATGTACTGCCTGTGGATTCATGTCCTTTCAGCCTTATTCACATGACTGAATTATCAATCAAAACGTCACAAACTGGTTAGATTCTACAACAACAAGCCAGCGGTCAAACAAACGGCACGGAATAGAATATGCTTGTTGAATTTCAATTGAGTTCCTTTGTTCAGGGTAGGTCGATTTTCACTTGTAAAAATCTATTCGAAAGCTGATGAAGCGTGTGGATGACTGGAGGATGAGGATGAAGTTTGGTATGAAAGGTTTTGGTCAGATTCCAAAGAGATGTCAGATTAAGGACTATCGTATCGATGAAACGTGGTTTTATTACAGGTCAACAAGGCCAACAACGCCTCACTCTCAAGACAGTATGACTCTCTTGTTAGCGAGCCATGAAACATATTGACTTTTAAGCTGTACTAAATGAAAAAGATATATTTCAAACCTTCACGACAGGTTTTCCCCTCCGGTGCGGACCAGAAGAGCAACCAGGATGTCTACAAAGCGATTCTGTGCCGCGTGCTTCGTTTAGCGCGCGATAAAAGATGAAAGTTGTGGCAAGACAAATCATGACTCCTGACGTTTGTCAATGTAATAATAAATAATAAATCCACTTTTGCGTTTATATTTTCATTGTATTTAGAATACTTTCCGTGACCTTTGGATTTTGGCTCCACAATATGTTTTTTCATCTTTAATATGAATTTACTTTTTCCTAGCAGCTAGCTTTAGACACCACGTCATGAAAACCACACAAGGAGATGAGGGGGTTTTCGTGAGCCAGGCCCTTTACTTTGGGAGTTAGAAAAATAGCCGCCAAAATAACTTTCATAAAAAATTAAATCGCCGTTGTGCCAAAGGTAACATATGATTATACAAAAGTAGGATGACAGGTCGTGTTGTGTGTCATAATGTGCTGGAGAGGTTTGAGAAATGTTGCATTATTCATGAAGGACATTTTAAGTACCGGTACTTGAGAAACTAAATTGTGCTAAAAATGTTAATATTGACAAATTCATACAGGTATTAATGTAATCAAATGTTTTAGCCCTGTAAAATGTAACCCTCCCTTCCATATATGCCGAGAGTCAGCCCCTAAAATGAAAACTGTGACAGAAGTGCTGTGAATGGAGGTCATTAGACATGGGAAGTTTTGCAGGGTAACTGTTTCCCGGTGTTTCACGTTTTCTTCTCTGACGGTTCTGCTTTATCGATTTGTCTTCGGGGGTTTTTTTTGGGGGGGGGTTCATTTTTGTACCTTTATCCATTAAGCTGCCTTGTTTTAATCCTGTGTCTGTTCTATTAATCACATGGCTCATTTTTTATTCTGACGTGCTTTCGCAGCCTTCCAAACGCATGTCTAATCAATTAAGTATTTCAGGTAGACTCTTATACGGATACATTCTGAATTCACTGCTTCAAGAAGAAGCGTGCGGGAATGTAGTGTGCAGTGTGGGTTGCATACATTATATGCCATCCTTCTAATCCCCCATCGCTTATTTTTTTTAACGTGCTGCACAGTCACGCACTCAAGACAATTTGAAACGAATCAATCTATTTATATGTCCAATTAATATGTCTTTTATTAGACATGACATTCATCAATCGCTGACTCTCTTGCTCCAACGTTCGTTCTATTTCATCTCCACACACCACCAAATACATTTTTATAGCAGTTTTCCCTGAACATTTCCTCTGCATCTGCACACCAGATCATTAGAATGGGAGCTGTCAGAAAAAGAGCGCGGTCAGATCTTAATCTTATCACTAGAAGGTTACTCAATAGAGGTGCGGACTGACAGAAACTGGGCTGACCCTCCAAAAGCAGGCGGTTGGAATCAAAACAAATCTCTCTCAACACCGGCCTGAATAAACTTCATCTCCCTGCACACATTACTGTGAGTAGGGATCTGACATGAGCATCGTCAGTTCGGTGAGTCTGTCAGTGAGTTTCCGTCGGTATTTCAGGCCAGCCCACTCCGTCAGAGTCGCCAGTGACAGCCAAGCGGCGTCAAGAACTGACTTACCGGTACTACGTCACACACAGGTTGTGCGGCGTCTGTATGTGACGCCATCTTCTGTATCGGTCAGGACTGTTCAGGGAAACTATTCTCACTCCTAATAGTCCTGCAATAAGCAAGATCTGACAAACAACAGAGAGTGTGGGAGGAATTTACTGGGGAATGTGAAGAATACTGCGTGAAGAAAAATGTCAGATGATGAACGAGGGACAAATGAAATGAATTTCTTCCACCTGTTTCTGAAATATATCAGTATCGACTGCACCATGACACATTCATGCTCTTAATCCATTGGCAAGTTCAGTGTTGCTGCTATGATTACACAGTATTTTTGGTAGCACATACTGAAGCGGCATCCCGCCTACACGTGATGGAGACACAGGCCTGATAAGTATTTACTGTTCCGAACCAAGGCACACATAATTCAACTGTATCGCCGAGTGGAAAAGGGGCTTAACATCACCTCACACAATAGCAGGGAGGGAATGAAGAGGCCTTTTTTTTGTGCAACCACATTGTTCGGATAAAATTCACAGATTACCCTTTTTTTCACCATTAAATAATGATGTTTGCATAATAGAAATGAGTGAGCGGCAAGAACCGATGCACAGTGGGAGCAACTGCACTAAAAACCCCATGGCTCCCCAGAACATAAATACGATGCACAATATTAGTGTCTATTGGAATGCTAATCGCAGGTATTGAAACCCTCTCTTTACACTCGAAGATCATAGCAGCAGGATGCGAGAGGCAGCCGTTAAATTTCCAGCCTTTAATCTTTTTTAAGTTAGTGCTGCTATAATGCCATACTTCAAATGGGTTAATGGCATTCTACTCGTTCACGTCTGTGCGTGAATGACAGCATCTGTAAACTGAGGGTAATTACATCTACGATAATACTTGTTTTTTAAACCGAGAGAGGTATTAATTAGCCTTTTATGGGAGACATTTTTTTTTTCCGACAATTCAAAGCGGTTCGTAGAAGTTTTAATGGCACTTATGTGACACTTTCATCAAACATTTGTGGTGGACTGTTTTGCAAATTTGTGACTGCTCAGGGCGCCACCTCTATATATCACAGTCATGAAAAACAATCTAATTGCAATTTTCTTTCCACATAATTGCTGTTTCATTTACAATTTTTTTTCAAGGTCCTTATGTAATTTTTCAACAATGAATCTTTATTACGTCAAACAATATGATATATTATGCGTTATGGGATACCAAGATAAAGATAAAGATGAAGCATTGATTACTGTATTTTCCGCATTATAAGGCGCTTCAGAGTATAAGGCACACCTTCAATGAATGGCCGATTTAAAAATTGTTTTCATACGGTATATAGGGTGCACCGCATTATAAGGAGCTTAGAATAGAAGCTACAATCGTAGGGTGCGTTATGCATCCACAAGATGTAGCTATGCCTAAAGGGAATACAATACAATACAGCTTTATCTAGAGTTTTCTCAACCGCCACAGCTGTAACAAAGCACTTTTCGGAACATTTAAAACGCAGATGACATGCATACATGTTGAGCAATGTAAGAATACCAAGTTGTGCAGTAGGACTGAACAATGACAGCTATGCAAATGATGTGGAGGGTCAAGGACATAATGAAGTGATGAGTAGTGCACTAATTATGATCCAATGAAAACTGTGCAGATGATGCGGTGGAAAGTGAGCAGTAGGGGATTCATTATGATACAATGACGATTGTGCAAATGATGTACAGAGTCCTTGAGCACGTTAATGTGTCCGGCGGTGCGGAATAGTAATCAGCAACTGTTATGCAAAAAGGCAGCATGCCAAAGCCACTATTTATGATATTATATTAAGTATGGTTTGGTTTGGTTTGGTTTTATTGAACATAACATAAAACATATACAGTAATAATAAGGTAAGAGAAATCAGTCATCATTCAGCACAGTC
Source organism: Hippocampus mohnikei (assembly GCA_026261675.1). NCBI lineage: Eukaryota > Metazoa > Chordata > Actinopteri > Syngnathiformes > Syngnathidae > Hippocampus > Hippocampus mohnikei. The sequence goes on from JAKGUB010000327.1 coordinate 6,218,030, forward strand.
ATCATTAAAACAGTTATGTTCAAGGGAATAGGAAGAAGTAAGGAACTTATCTAGTCCTACCCCGTGTTATGTGTTTATATCTAATAAATAGTTTTTATATCAATCAGAAGAGAAAGTGAATAAGAAGATAGAAGTCTCTATTAAGGCTCATGCTTTACCCTTAACCATGATATTTTTACTACTTTTGGTATGATATTATATTGTGTTTTTTTATTTGTTTATTTTCCTCGCAGTTTTTGTCAACCCTTTGTCAAGCCCGTTGAGACTCTTTCGTAATTAACGGCGAGATAAATACATTTGACTTGACTTAATGGCAAGACGGAAGAAGGTTTTGGAATGCTTGCTGGTTTTATGCGCAGTTTGATAGGGCCCGCCTGAGGAAGGGAGGCGGAAGAGATGTTGAACTCAAAATATGTCACGTGTCCAAAGAGAGACCGAAACTGATCTCGAGATACTACAACGCAAGAGTTTGGATTCATTTCATGTCACATTGACCAATTTTTACTGTGGTTTTAAAGGCATATCAGTTAAGAACCCTGAATAAATTATTCACCGTCAATTCAGTGTATCATTAAAGTACAATTTTGTCGCTGTCTAAAAAGGTTTAAAGCGTGGATGCATTTTGCATCGTCACCCAGTAGAAATCTCATTTATGAACACAATGAAGCCCTTGATTGTTGAAAACAACAAGCATGGTGAGCATTTAACCATCCTGTCTTGCGATGCCTAACAAGCTCTTCTTTTCTCCTGAGAGTTAAAACTAAGTACAAAGAAAAGATACACCTGTCCTGTGGAGTTTATTCACACAGGCCTCATCTCAAATGCAATTAGACAAACACCAATCTTGGAGCGCAAATCTTTTAATATTTCAGCGCTCCAAAAATGTCCTGCTCATTTCTATGGCTGGGATGGTTGACACATCCATCCATCCATCCATCCATCCATCAATCCATCCATCCATTCTTCGCATCACTTATCCTCTCACAAGGGTAGCGGGTGATCTAGAGCCCATCTGACCTGACTTTGGACTTTATTCGGCTACGGTTTGCACATTTCAATTGAAATAATAAAGGCTTTGCTCTAGTTTATTTAATTCCATTAGCATTTATGGATGTAATTCTACTGGTGGACATCCCGCAGGCAATGCTTTTGATTGTTTACCTGCGTCTGAGGTCATTCGGTTTATTCTCTGTAATAGAAATCTGATGTCAGTCGGTCACAAAGATAATGCGAATACAGCTTTGTCTCCTGCCTTCCACTGAAATAGTGCATGCGAGATGGCGGGGGGCGAGACCCACCAGATGTATCTAAATTTTTCTGTCTGACTACGCACTATACGACAACAGGGAGCAGCTGGACAAAAGAGTGGAAATAAATAATAAAAGACTCCCCACGGAGAAAGTGGGAATGGGAGCAAGAGATGTAGAGAGAGAGAGGAATGCTGTGTTCATTCGGCGTGCATTTAAAGATGCAAAGAACCTCTAAGAAAGCACACGGCCAAACGATACTGTGCCAAATGAAAATTCAAGTCCTCACAAGAGAAAAGACGAGACGGTGGATAAAAGAGAACATTTGCCAATTTGCTATCGCAATGGCAAACTCAGAGCACCTTATTTATCGGTAACATGTTATGCACATTGTACTTCTAACACTGCAATCGGCTGGCACCAAAGCCGTAGAATACAGAGACGGAACACCCATTGAACTTACCAAATGGCTTTATCATTGTTAAAATACATGTCACATGGTCTATGCGTGCCAAGCTGTCAACAGCTGGGTTGACAGTCATGGCATTGCCTTGCATTAGACTTGGCCAGTCTTTTGGACTTTTTAAGTGGATCATTCCGTCATCTCTATTCGTGCATGCAAAACTCCAAGACGGAACTCCTTCATCCCCTCTCATTCTCACAGATCATTCTTTTCGACCGACAACGTTGGATCATTAAGTCAGTTCCGAGACTGTCATATGAGGCATGACAGCACGGACGACCGCACGAGGTGGAAAGAGGCATGACAGGGGCGGGAGGACAGATTTTGTGTGTGTGTGTGTGTGTGTGTGTGTGTGTGTGCGTGTGTGTTTGGGGGCGGAATTTGACAACGGAGAGCATGAGGGGCCTGGGAAGAAAATAATGAAACGTGATAAGACAGATAGGGAGAGACAGTGTTTGCAATGTGGGAGGTGCAAAAAAGATAAAACATTTCACCCATCATTAGTGAAGTTGTGCCAGTCTCTGAAGCTCCCCTGGGGTCTTGATATGGAGGTTTACTGCCGGGTCACATCTTTCAACTCTACCTGGCTGTCATCAGTCAAATGCATGTTTTTCGAGCTCAAGTTCCATTTTCGCCCTCTTCCCATTCTTCTGTTGTTTCCTGTGAGTGAAAGGTTGACTTTTGCTTCCAGCCGTATCCCTTCCTGGGTCTTAGAATTGAGCTTACATGTTCAAATATTCCTTTCATGAAGTCGGTTAACCTTGCTCCATTGAAGCAGCTCAAAAGTGCTGCTTCTGGAGCTGCTAGGCCAATTCAAAGTGTGAATATTTATCCAGAGTTAGAGCACCATATTCATCTACTGGAGGTGATCCTTTTCTGCGCGTGGTTCTTAATGCACGTGCACATAGCAAACGAGACATGACTCACAGAGACATGACATTCAGCCTGAGTCTTATGGAAAAAATCACTCCCTCTCAACTATCACTGCGATATGTTAACCAACAATGATGAAATGTGACATCACAGTCAATTCACATGAAAAGTAACCTTTATAACACTAGTTTTCGATCACATTGTAGAACTAATAAAGTGATTCATATTCAAATGGTGTTATCTTACCGTCCATTCAACCATCCGGTGGAGAAAGGTCATGCAGTCGTGCCATGTCTTGACACCCACTTCTGATTTTGTTTAGTTTTTCTGAATGCTGCTCCATTTCCTTTTCTCTGTACATCCTTGAGTAGCATGACTATAATTATGGCTGGTCTGTAGTGACCAGGATTTATTTGGTGTCAATTGCATTTCGCTCAAAGGATGTGGCAGTCCTCTGACGCCTCTGTTTCTTCATCCTCTAATCACAATTTCCAAACAGGGGTATAAGTGTGATAATTATAGGTCAAGGCATGTCTGTTGTGGGTCCGCAGTAGAAGCTGACAGATGGGGAAGCTGATCTACAAATCAGTCACAACCTGGGTTCTGTCTGCCAAATGCCATAAATTGCCACGCAGTTCAATTTGGACATTGTGAGAGTAGCACAGGATATGCAAATTGGTAAATTCAGCTCGCGCAATCTGAAACCTGAGACACATTTTACTGGCTGCTATTTTATATTTAAATAAATGCCATTCTGGCTTCTGGCTCATCGAAAGTGCTGACTCTGAGCCAGTCACAAGAAGGAGCCATATAACGTATGACAAAGCTCGACATTTCATTGTGTCGGGGTCATTTTAGCACCACGTGATACCGGCAATTAGTGCTGGCGTCCCCTACGGGTGTTTGCCAGGTGTATTGTCCCAAGTTTAAAAATGCAATGTCATTTTTTGAAACAGGGGCCAAGAACAGTACAGATGTATTGAGAAGTGGTGTTTTGTCAATTATTTTCGTGACAGTGAGATTTTGGAGTACTAAAGCAAACTTCTGCAATTCATGATCTTTTTAGTCTGACTGCTGAAAAAAAGAAATGGTCCTCGGCAGAAAAAAACATGCAACAGAAATGGGGATTTTCATGGAAACAGACAATGGCTCCCATAAGGGTTTCCCTGCTACAAGGTTCTTCTTTTATAACACGGCATAGCCAATCTAATCTACCATATTTAAAAGCAGCATCTTATTGAGAAAACCTAATCAAGTATGCCCACATTCACATTCACAGCCTTTCATGCAATCATAGACATCCATATGCATAGGGTAGCACATACAATAAATGGATCAACATGCCATGGAAATTGCAACCCAAACCCAACCAAAGCAGGCGGAAGCTCATCAACTGATTGGCTTGACAAATTGAATATACAGCATGGAGTCAGTGAGTACATGGAAGCCAAAGATAGGGTCTCTTTTTACTTGTAAATGAGCGTTTTCAGTTCTGCCTTGGCAAATGTGTCAGGTAACGCAAAGCATTTGGTGTATCAGCGGTGTTGGAAAAAGTTTGCGCACCGGTGTCACAACTAATATTCCCCCCATCAAAGAAAGCCCTGTGGAGTCTCCCACACTTTTCGTGACCTTCTCTGTCATTCCCTTTTATACACCTGAAGGGATTCTTCCGGGATCCTCCGCATCTACGTCATCGTGGCCATCTTAATGTCGTGCATATCCTCAAAATAGGTCCCCTTGATTGATGAGCCTCTTGAGCTCGGGAAAGAAAATCACTACAATCTAGGTCAGGTGAGTAGGCATGTGGCTCCAATCTAGCAATGGTCTTTTTTTTCTCCCCCAGAAACCATTGGCTGTTCGAGGAATTGCGAGCAGAAGTGTTTTCCATGTATATTTATATATATATATATATATATATTTTTTTTTTTTTTTAACAAATAACTGGGAGTGCTTTGGTCACGTTTTCAATATTGTGCATGCGACATTTGTTTTGAGCATTTTAGACAGTTACAGAAAAGTGTAGCATGAATGATGAAAGCAGGAATGCAGTTTTGTGAACATGATTAGAGACAAAAATGCATTTTACAGAAATGGGAGTTGCTGTTTTCTTATTTCCTGGAATGACCCAGTCCTTAAAGCTGAATCCAATCACAATCTGACATCACCTTAAATGGAAAAGTCCAGTTCTCAATGAGGCACTACGCTGTCTTCTAAGCACCTCTTAGTGTCCGGTATAAATTGAGTGATAAAAAATCTAAATCATGAAGAATGTTTGTCACCCTTGGTTGAATTTTATTATGACATTTTTGTCCCTTTCTGAAAGAATCAAATAAAGCATTGTTGCCAATAAAGGAAGCAAACATTTATGTCAGTGAGAATCATCAGGAGGAAGAAGTGTAATTATCACCAGCTGGGTTGCGTGAATGGCTCACTGATATTTGAATTTGGTCGATAAAAAGTTTGTCAAGTAAAAGTTGAAGTCAGGTGTGGCGTTTCAAAATGTATTTAGCCTTGTGAGTTTTTAGTGCATGCATACTGACTTGGGTGGATGGAGTAAGATGGAAAATGTAATAGATTGACGATGGAGGTACAGAAAAAATGGAAGAGAAAAAATCCATCGAAAGCCTGAAGATGGAACAGCATGGCATTGTGTTATACAGAATTCTATTCCAGAGAGAGGAGGAGTATACCTGCTGATAATTTTATTATCAAACATTTGGAAATGTATTATGGTTGTTTATTTGCAAAGTATTTGATCAAAGCTAATGAGGATTTTAAGTAAACATTAACTGTGCATGTTGCACAGTGAGAGAATGATGAGAGTTCAATATTCCCAAAATTGCGCTTCCAGTGTTGCTTCACCCCTTCCTTAACTTCCTGTTATGCAAGTGCTCTCCTATCTTTCACTTTCCGGCTGCCTCTCGCACTCCTTCCTTTCGCCCCGCATGCATACTTTCATCTCTTCTCTTGGAATCTCTACTGTATATCCAAAATACAAACTATACATACACGGCAAGCAGGAGAGTGGACGAACAGGTTGAAAAAAAGCTCCCCTTAATGCAACATAGTAATAGTGGATGTTTTATCCAAGAACCGCACGTGACCGCACAACCACCACGTTTGACATACATGTGGTCTAAACATTTTTTTTTAAATCCCAATACATTGTCCTGGAATATTGAGTCGGTCACCATTGATATTTAAGCAACTTTTAAGAATAATAAGTATGAGAAAACCTTTATTCTTCTCACAATGGAGAAATTCCCAATTTCCCAATTTCACATTCTATATGAAAAAAAAAAAATAGAAACGCTTTATCTCCATGTTGCCAGGTAGCTGCTCATCTGTGAGAATGGATGGTTCACATACTGTAAATACAAAGAAAAGAAATCTGTTCAGTATGTGCCTCTTATGCACCTCTGAGACACAGGCTAACTTAATACGTCAATATAAACTTAATAAAGGATATGTGCATTTTTTTTTTTTTTGCACCTTAAGTTAGCTTGGATAGGCTCCAGCACACTCCACGACCCTGTTCAGGATAAGTGGTGTTGAAAAGAAAAATATTATGGTTGTCGTTTTTTGTTAAATCTTGGTGAAATTATTGATATTCAAGACCGTTTCTTTGCTGGGCTGATTTAAATATGAGCAGGGTTGCTTCCTTTGACTATATATGGAAACGGTTTGCACTTCCTGTACAGTAGGTGGCGGTGTACACCAGAGAGCTATAATCCACCAATGAACCAAGAAGGAGAAGGAGGAGAAGAAAATAAAGCAGAAGCAGATGACAAACGTTTGTGTTTGTTTGTGTGTGTGTGTGCGTGTGCGTGTGCGTGTGCGTGTGCGTGTGCGTGTGCGTGTGCGTGTGCGTGCGCATTTTAAAGGCCACCGTATGTATGAAACATTATGTAAGATGTGCTCCGTTCATTGGATGAAAATTCTGAATGAACTTCTGGAAGTGATTATGCAATCAGTTATTCCCACAAATTACTGTTTCCAATCAATGCAAACGTGTCAATTCATTGCATGGGAGTGTTTGCCAAGAGTTCTTTTCAAAGAACAGTTTACACTGGCTTATGTTAAAACAGACTCCGTGGCAAAGAAAAACAGATGCACAAGAACATGCCCATTAGCTTGTCTCAGATGTGGTTTCATGAGTTCAAAATTATTTTTCTGGTTATTTGAAATCTCTAATCACCTTCATAAATGCGCAAACGCCAAACGCTCATCTGGTCTAAAGAAGGCTGTATTTATTGGTTCTTTAATTAGCACAACCGTTTCCAGCTGTATTGACATTGCACAAGTGTTCTCTAATGACTAATTAGCCTTTTAACACTCCTGGATGTGTTAGCCAACCGACCATCATGTTGGACACAATTCGATGCAATCTAATGACTGCAATGTTTTCTCATAAATTCAAATGCTTAAAAAAAAACTCCCTTGCTCTCTACAGCAATTAAATTAAATATATGATGTCTTTTTTTTCCCCCCACTCCTGCACTGACATTTACCTGAACTTATCACTGAGTCGGGAATTATAGTAATTTAACCCAATTTGAAAATCTTGTCACTGCTTCACTTCCATTATGAACAAATTGTCTTTGAATATTTGCAAAATCAATTACCGGCAGATTGCTTTCTGCATGTACAAACATAAATACGGCGATTGTGACATGATCATATCTATAGATGGTATACACATTAATAAAGTAGAGTTCACTCCATTTTTAGGAATCCATAATTTATCCAGACATGGTTCCAACTCATTCCACTGTACTCTTTCTCTCATGTACAAAATACTAGCAAGAGGTTAAAGCTAAATGGGAAATTAAAATGGAGATCTAATCTCCAACCACATATTGATCAGTTAGCAACTCTGCATCTTTTTGATCACATAAAGGATAAACAACATATCTAAGAAATTGGTCTGTATGGGGGTTGAACCCATGACCTTGGCGTTATTAGCACCATGCTCTAACCAACTGAGCTAACAGGCCACACAATGCCCACATTTTGGTCAATCAATGTTCCAAAACTCCTTGCTTTTATGGCAGGAATGGAATGCAGTGGTAAAGTTTTCACTTTCAGCATATGTGCGACCAAACAGCAACTATGAAATCCGATCTCATTGAAGAATTACCTCAGTCCACTAAACACACTCTTTTCCAATAACCAACTTCAGTTGATTTAGATTGTTGTAACACTCGAGATGCCCCCTTCAAGACACTGGCCTGTAAGGGGGATGGAAGATGTGATTGGGCATTATTAGCAACTAACCTACTTATCAAACTGCCCAGAGAATACTGACTGCTTGTAGAAGATTGGAGTTGTTGATGTGATGTATGGGAAGAAGAAACCGTTTTTGTTTGTTTCAGTAATAGCTTCAAATACGTGAAGTGCTCTTTCACAGCGGCCTCTTTCATCCGTGGATATAAATCGGATATCATGTCATGCGTCCAGGTGAGAGTGCTTGTTGGCCAGACTACACAGACAATCGCCCGTGAATCCCTGAAATCTGTTTTTAGGAACCGTTTTGTAACATACCCTGCAGCGTGAACCCTGACAGTTATATCGCGTTTTAGCATTAAGTACTCATGTGAAATAAGTGTTATCAAGTGGTACGTTGGGTCAGTAAATACCCACTGAAGACCCAGCTCCAAAACTCACTGCCCACCATTGATCTCAACAGAGTTTGTCCCAGTAACTAACACACTTCACATCAATTTAATTGGGGCAAGACCCAGTATGCACACTTACTCAAAGACATCAGCCCGTATGGGGTTCGGACACTTGACCTTGGCATTGTTAGCACTATGCTCTAACCCAGAGGTGTCCAAAGTCGGTCCTCAAGTGCCGCTGTCCTGCCTGTTTTCCAGCTCTACCAGGAGCAACACACCTGATTCAAATCATCAGAATCGTTCTAATGCTGCTTCACAGCTGGCTGATGACCTGATCATCTGAATCAGGTGTGTTGTAGCTGAGAGAGCTGGAAAACAGGCAGGACGTTAGCCCTCCAGGCCCGGAGCTGGACATGCCTGCTCTAACAACTGCGCTAACAGACCACAGACTATTAAAAATCCAGAGAGTAATGGGTTATTGGTGTTTTATTGCCTCTTGCCGTTCAGGGGTTGTAACGAACACGTCATATTTCTGGTAACACTGAGCACTGTTATTTCTTGAACGTGCCATTCTGTTCACAGGTGTGTGAATGAGAGTGAAAGGAATACTGGAGCGTCAGGTGCACCTGAGTCGAGGCAAACTGATTGGGTTGAGGGCTCTCAATCATTTCTGCTCCATTTGGAACCTGCGAAGAGTGTGCATTTTGAACATTTGACAAGAACACCCACAAGGGTTTTAATCCACTCTCATCGCGTCAAACAAAGCTCACACTTTTGGCTCGTCATGAATTTGTCCTCCAAGAACCGTATTTAGTCCGTCACCATTTCGTTGTCATCATGTAAATAAAAGGCATCAACGAAAGCATTTCCTCGTTGTCGTTCGTGATTGATGAAAATAACATTGGTAAATGATGTTGGAAAAATATCAAGGTCGCAGGAATGTAGTGTAATATTATGTCTGTCACCAATACTTTGTTGGAAATGCCATTTGTCGAGCCAAACCATTGGGTCGAGTATGATATGCAGTTTTTTGTTTTTTTTAAGGGGGACTCAGTGTGATATATGACAGAAAAATAACAGCTACCAAATAAATTCATATGACTTAAGTTTTAAATGTTATTGCGTCTGTTTGCCTGTTACACAACTGTAATGACTAACCTAAAACATGTTTTTGTAACCATTTCATTTTTGGGCGGGAGAAACCTAATTAAAGTATGATGGACTGATTTTAACAGCTTCTGTGTTCCCCTTTTCCACAATTAAAAGTTTTAATGCTACAGTGTAGTCGGCCAACACTATGAATATTGAATGGAAACGATTCCATACTCTACATTTTTATTTCATTATTTTTGTGTGTTTCTATGTTTCTGTCTGTGCACCTGAATGCTGACGAAAGGCTGCACAACTGTAGACTTGCTTTTCTCCCAAACCTGCAAAATCCAGTAGACCGCTCCTTCGGCTATGCCGTTGGCAGAGTCATACAACAACACATGCACCAGCTATGCAAATGCTAGCATTGAATCGCATGAACCCACCAGGACACATGCATTTCCTCTTTAACATGTATCCGTATACCCTCAGACTTACGCATGCACACACACACCCACACTCGTATAGTCATATGGGAAAATAAAGAGAAGCTTTGATATGGATGGTTGCACAAGGTCAAACCCTGAATGTGTGTATGGAAACCAAACACGAGCATGTTCAAGTACACAGATGCATGCAAAATTAGGGCATACAAATGAATACTGGCACTCGGATTTAGCTACGGGCCTGAAAATAGATAGAAAGCTCAAGTGGAGAATAATGAGATAAAAGAGGACGATAAAAGATCAAAAGACTGGAAGAGAGAAAGATTGAGATAATTGGATGAGGAAAAACAACACAAGATTAATGAAGAGTATGATATACCACAAATATAAGACTGTGATATTTCAGAGAAGCTTGAAAAATATGTTGTCATTTACATCGACATTAAATTAGATGATTAGTTGCTCAAATTTTTGCCGAGTCCAGCGTTTTCTCCATTATTGCATCAAGTAATTACAACATGTAAAATGTGTATAATGCACGTTTAGCTCGAAAGGGATGAGCTGTTTTTATTATGTTGAAAATTGCTTACATTCACATGTGTAAATAAGTACCGTATCTGAATCTTCTAGTTTTTCATGCATACAATGCTGTACAGTATTTCTAAGTCATTCCGAAGTTGTGTTCAAGAACTGCATTCTTAATATGAACCCAACAGCGAGACGATGCATGATGGTCATCAAGAATAGCCTTCTGGTTGCAAACATTTTGTTACATGCCAACTCTCCATTCAAGATTCATGACTATTGTGATGGAGTGCTCTTCATCAGAAGAAAAGAAAATCAGTTGTAGACATTTCACTGCTTCATTTTCTAATCACAGACTTCCTACACCAAAGACGCAAACATACAGTAAACATTGTGTCAACTAATAATTTAAGCACACGGAAAGCTTTTGATGGACAAGCCTCAACCAAAACACAGCTGTGCCTGTCCCCTCCTTCTGCCAGTGAGTGTTTGCAGATACGTGCATCTCATGCGGTTCATTCGTTCACTAAATCTGGATATGCCTTTCCCCATACAGTATGTGCAGTGTGGAGCCTATCCCAGCTGTCAGGCGGGGGACACCCTGAACCGTTTGACAGACAATCGCAGGGCACACAGAGACGAACAACGATCCACACTCACACCTAGAGACAATTTTGAGTATTCAGTCAGCCTGCCATGCATGTTTTTGGGATGTGGGTAGGAAACCAGAATACCCGGAGAAAACCCACGCAGGTCCGGGAGAACATGCAACTCCACACAGGGAGGCCGGAGCTGGAATTGTACCCGGTACATCTGCACTGTGAGGTCGACGCGCTAAACACTGGACCGCCGGGCCGCACAACAAAAACATAATGCATCAAATTGGAATTTGCTCCTCCCTGAGCCATCACCTTAGCGTGGTTGATGGGTTTGTGTCCCAATGATTCTCGGAGCTACAATGTTGGAGCTAAATGCCCCTGTTAGGGTCACCACGGGTATTAGGTGAGGAACCAGACAAAGCATTGCTCGAACGTTCCTCTGATGCCTATGATCTCTGGAGCAAGACCTTGAGGTGAAGCTTGATGGCAAGTGTCTGTTCGCCCGGCCAGAAACAACTTGTTGCTGGCCACTGTCACAGAACTTTAAGACAAGATCAGCTTCAGTGTCTGGAGCCCCCAAAGCTGTCTCCATATCTTGAAGATAATCATGCAAAGTGGCATGCTGTTTAGCAAGTCTCAGCCTACGAATAATGTCTGCCACTGGCCCTTTTGTTGGGTGGGACTGCGTAATCCATTTTTTTCATTCAATTCAAACATTTTCAGTCACACCGTGGAGTACTAAAATTAGACCCCTCTGGAAAAACGAATGTGCCTTAAAATGTAAACAGAATAATGTTGAAGTTATGATCCTTAACATCAAAATATGATCAAAAATTATGTGTGATAAAAAAAAAAAAATGACACGATTGATTGCTGCTTCTGTCCAGTAGCTGCCGGCTAGTTCTGAGCGGCTAAACTATGAATGTTTACATGGGCAAGTTGTGCAAACTCTGCTCGAACTTTCATGCTTTCCACTTGGGTCCTACTTGTTCAAATGACTCAATAGGTGTGTTGTATTGCCTTATTTTTGATGACATACCGCACAGCGTCTTCCTCCTCCACCACGTCGCTCTGGAGATACTGCCACAAAAGCGATGGTGAAGAACGTCTCTTGTCAAAATACCTTCACCTTTGAAAGTCATGCTGTGTGTGCGTGTGTGTGTGTGTGTGTGTGTGTGTGTGTGTGTGTGTGTGTGTGTGTGTGTGTGTGTGTTTATTAACGAGGGAAAACGTCACACACTCAACTCAGACATGAACAATTAATCACCCTTCAGTGGAAATTTTATGTGTAATAGAACACAGTCTCTCCAAACTACCTATGTGGCAATGCTAACAGGACTTCTGCAATTTTCGACATATGTTGACCTTTCTTTTATCTCTGCTGCAACAACCTTCACAGCGTGACTCACTTTTAAAGCGTTTGCCATTAAGACGGTGTGGCGAGCATCCCGCACACGGAAACAGTAACTGTATATGTCACTTACATCTTGTACTGTATGAAGGTCTGGCAGCAACCTAGTGACAGAAGAAATGAGAAACCCTCTAGAAAAGAAAAAAGTACCTCTTCTTCATAGCAAAACTGCATTTCGGTGTCACTCGAAGTGGTGGCAATATAAAACAAGTTCACTAATTTTCATTCCGTTCCTCTTTAAATATCTGTTTTTACAATGTAGAAGTCAAACTTGGATGTGACATTTAGCTCCATTTTAACACACATATTTACTTACTAATAATGCCGGCATCCATTTCCTGTGCTGCTTTTTCTCTTCAGGGTTGCTGGCGAGCTGGAGCCGATCCCAGTTGACTTTTGGCAAGAGGCAGGGCACATTGAGCTGACATTCATCCCATTGCTAACCACAAAGTACTTCGCCGCCTTTATGGCCATTGTGCAAACCACCATTTAAAGCGAATCCATATTCCATTCGTGTTTTTTGTCAATTGTAGTACCTGCGCTTCTATTTTACTATATCCGTTTTTACAGTCGGAGAATTAGAGTGAGGATCCACTGACTGAGAGAAAGTCAAGAGGGAAGGACACTGCGGTGGAGAATTGATCACCAACGGCCTCAGGTTGGAGAAAACATTTGGCAACACTTAAAGACAAAAAAAGGCCTGAAGCATGCTTGTGATGAAAAAAAGAAGCCAGAGGGGAGGGAAGACAAAACATTGCATTGGAAGACTGAGAGCAAGAGAGGCACAGTGATATGCGCTAACATGTTGGCAGGGGAAAGCATTTTCCAGAGGACAGAAATCCTGTCACTGCAGGCAAAAATAAGGTCTCAGATCAGCAGGCGGCCAGAGAAAGAAGATCAGTGTAGGTGGACCGTGTCATACCATTCACACTCGGCATTAGCTTTCTCTATGTCTTCAATCCACTAACTGATAAATATTTGTATTGCCAAATTAAATGATGATCACTGTGATGTTTTACTTGTGTGGATCTAAAGCGGGAAAGTGGCAAAGGATAATTTAGTGGAAGGGAATCTCGTAGGAATTTCTTCCAGGCGCAGCTATTACATACGCTCAAACTGTCAGTTGCGAGCATAAATTGAGATATCTCACCATTAGACACAATATCGCACTTGATTTGCTGTCGAGCTTTTTGCACATGCGCTGACAGCCCCAAAAAATTGCAATGCATAGGATGCAAGAATACATTCAGTATTGTGAATGAATACATGCCTCTTCTCACAGATGAGTTTGAATGATTGCAGTGCAGCACGTCCGCACAAGTCTTCGAGGCATATCGGTCTGGGCTTCCTTCTTTTGTCTGTAGCCGAGGGAATCAGCTTAAATATTAATGAATCAGGAAATGGAAAATGTAATGTGGTGCCAGAACCATTTTTAATAGAACTACACCAGTGAAAAAAATTCCATCAATCAGCAAACACCCCCAATTTAAAGCATTCTCTACTTTCCAAGGCGTATTTGGCCTTGGCGATAATAGAATGTTTAATTAAAGCGTTTACTTGCATCCCTCATATTTTATGTATGCTGGCATGCTGCAAAAAACATCCCACTTTGACATTTAAGTACCTCCAATTTTGTGTGTGTGTGTGTGTGTGTGTGTGTGTGTGTGTGTGTGTGTGTGTGTGTGTGTGTGTGTTTGTGTGTGCGCGTAGAAATGTGTGTGAGTCTGTTTTAACAAAACAAAAAAAAGCCTTCAGATTAAAATTTATTTTGCAACAGAACAAAATAAATTACGGTATATAGAAATAGCAACAGAGTGCGCTATGTGTCGAGCGTGGGGTCCAGTTTGAGTGGTAATATGTGATCAATAAAATAGATCGGTACATTCACATGCACTATTTTCAGGGCCATCCCTGGATTGTTTTGCACCATGGGCAAGACATACTTTTACGCACATCTCCAGCCAACGATATCCCGCAAGGGCAAAAAAAATACAACAAACACCAGAACCTATATCACCTGTTTGTTTATTATGTCCCTCTGTCCTTGCTTTACCACTCATCTCACAACCTGCTCACAGCTCCTGCAGTCGCAAGTTGACAAATGTTCTCAAATATTGCATTTATGTTGCGAATAAATGTAACGGAAACGCAGATGCAGCCTACACTGGATGACGTGTTGAGGGTCATTTAGCGCAAATACTGGACCAACTTGACGAGGAAATGAACGGCAGCATACACAAATCTTGTTTTTTTTTTTGTTTGTGTGTGTGTGTGTGTGTGTGTGTGTGTGTGTGTGTGTGTGTGTGTGTGTGTGTGTGTGTGTGTGTGTGTGTGTGTGTGTTTGGGGGTTTTTTTTACCCCAGAGCACTCGTGTGCTCCCTGATAGATTGCGCCCTGGGCGACCGCCCACTTTACCCATGGCTATTTGTGGCCCTGACCATTTTGTTTGTGTATTCTTATGCATAAGTCAGTAGGATTTGAAAGGCGCACAGTTCAGCTGCAGGCATTTGTATTTTGTCAAAGTGAGCCGGTAATAAGTTTGGTGGTGTCCAAGTGATCCTCAAATGCAACAACCAAGCATAACTGCCAGTGGTTGCCACTCAGGGGTACTTGTCTTTTTGTCATTTGTATCAGTTTTTGAACTGAAGGTAATGAAGCTGTTCATGCAAAACAATAATTCATTATTATATATTTATCTTTTACTTCAGCACTCAGTGCTCAGGTACCAAGCGCTCCAATATGCATCAATAGAACACGAAGAAGGGCTGCGTGAGGTATCTTTATTTATTCATAGCACACAACAGGAAGGTTTGATTGAAAGCATCTATAATACTTTTTGAACAAGTTCATTTTGGGCTCTCTTGTCACACTCATGGGCCATGCTTTCTGAGAAGCAGCCATCTCAAAATGAAGGGACATTCCTCTGACGACCACTATGTCAAAATCCTGGACAGCCAGAGAGAGGGCCTATAATTTGGGAGGCGAGTGAAGGAACCCATCTACGTCAAACCAGAAAGGCTCTTTCTACAAAGTAGGAGAGAAGAAAAGCTTTGCACCATCAGCTGTCATCAATTTAAAACACCACATTGGACCCCTCGGACCAAGATTCTCTCACACTCTCTTTGGTAAAGTGTCCACCAGGAAGCCATTTGCCACCAAGTAAGGTGAACCGCTGTGAAAAGTCGTTGCAAGAACAGTTCACACAAAGTCGCGTGTGTTTGTGTCGGTGTGTGTGCATGCATGTTTCTCTTGATTCGGCCCATGGAATTCAATTACTGTAAATTCCGGACTCTAAGCCGCTACTTTTTTCCCAAACTTTCAACCCTGCGGCTTATACAGTGATGCGGCCAATATATGTAATTTTTCTAACGGCCGCCAGGGGCGCTCGAGTAGAAAAGGTAAGATTAAGACCGGTGGAATATATGTGTCGAGGAATACTGCAACTTCTTGTCTTGTGCATAAATTAAATTAGCGTGAACATACCCTCATCATGGAAAATGCAAAAAGAAAGGCATTGACCAGACCTGTTATACTGTGTTGCTAGCGTGTTGTTACCATGTTGCTACCGTTTTACTGCTGCGTCACAGGCACCGTTTGGGAAGAAAGTTATATTATTATTATGGTTAAGTTATATTATTAAAACTTTGAAAACTCTCTCTGTGTACCGTCTTTCTTTGTAAATATGTTTACATGTTTTAATGTGGGCACATGCGGCTTATATACAGGTGCGGCTTGTGTATGTACAAAATTGGTTTTCCTCTAAAATGTAGTGGGTGCGGCTTATAATCAGGTGCGCTCTATAGTGCGGAAATTACGGTACTCACTGTCTGCTTTTGGTTAAAAAAAATAAATAATCACTCCTCAATTGGAGGTAGTGAATTAATCTCAGAGCTGCAGCATGCACCGTGGCTATCTTCCGTTTTCCAATGATAAATTATTACTTTTGAATCTTACATCAGTGATTTGATTTTATCTTACTATCTTATAAATTCGTCTTTGTGTTTTCCCCCCGCCCAGCCCCTTTTTTTCATCTGAACTGCTCTCAAGGCCAGCTGATATTTCGTTGATTTTTCCAGTTACAAGAGTGCTAAACTTTTACTCAACTAAATTAATGAAGACACAATCAGAATTTTATGTGGGCAGACACATTTCTAATTTTAGATTGTGTGTATATTTTATTACAATAATCTAATTTAATAATGGGCTCAAAGTCATACAGTTCCAGGTTTTAAACGGTGTTCCCGGGGCTCTTGGTATTTGGCGACTTTTGAGGCAGTGCCTTCCAATGTCTGTCTATGTATTTCTACTCAAGGCATCTCCATTAAAAACTAATGTATTTTTTACACTACATAATCAGTTCATAATAATAATAATGGCACTGTTGTTGTACAAGGTGTCAGCGAAAAGCTGATACAAAGCCGGGGGCCTAATATATTGCTACACTGGTTGAATAATTTTGAATTCATGTCAGATTCCATTTGTCCTCCTCCCAGTTGTTTGTGAACGCCTCGTTAAAGGTAATTTATCGTATAGATGCTTTGTCAATTATCTTTTTTTTTTCCTCTCTAAGATATATTGTGACTCACGTAATCATAAAACCTTTAGCAGGTTCAATTAAACAGCATCACAGCTTGCACAAATGTCCTTGCATCCGGGTGCCAAGCAAACATTTGTTTTGGGGTATTCCCATATTTTTGGGCCCGATCAGTCACCATATTTGTGATGGCTTCACACTGTCAATGTTTGTCAGGCCAGGAACAGTGGAACACATCTGGTCATTAATTCTTCTGATTCCTTAATCAGAGATGGCTCTGGTTTCCCCTGCGGTCTGGGCTTCCATATGTTGTGCAACATCAGTAAATCTTATCTGGATTATGTGCCGTTTTGCATTCAGTATCCAGGTTTGGTGTTCTCATTCCTCAGCACATACTCATGTGCGCCAAGCAGCACATGCAAAATGGTCATTCATCCACTGCACGGCACACACAAGGCACCATAATTGTGTGTACCCCAAACTATTTGACTGATGGTTTAGCTCAGTAAATGGTTGAAAACTCCACAATTTAAAAAGTACAGGCTGTCATCTCTTCCACTGCTCAGTGGGAACGATCATTGTTTGGATTACTAAAATGTATACAGAACACGGTGGAACCTCAAAACGTATATTTCCGGATGTTAGTACAAAAAGTACAGAAAGGATGAAAATGAAGAAATGGTCTGTCGCTGAAGCATTTATTTCAGGTGAGGTTTTGCAAATTGCTTCTTATTTCCACCTTATCTGTTCCATTTGCACAAACGTAAGTCAAATTGATTCGCAATCAATTCTACTTCCCAATTCAACAGCTTGATATCCAAGTGTGATTGAATTACATTGGAATATGTGTTACCCGATTTTTCTTTTTAACAGTTAATTTGGCGATGAAGGTCCATCGTGGCAGGCTTTGTTTCCCGCCATTATAAATTTACCTTAAAGAGACAAAGAACAAAGAAATGAAGCACCAAGGTGTGCATCTGGCCTTCAAATTAGCCCGTGATTCAAAAGGGCAGATGGAAAGGTTGAAAGCTTATTACTCATGCTTGGCATATGTGTTCGAGAACAAAACAAAAGAATGTTGAATAAATCAAGCACCACTGCGCCACGCATTGCGTTTAATAAACTGTTTTGTAATTTGATCGTGGACTGAAGAGACGTTCATGCTTCCGCACTCACCAAGTTAGACCCGCGCAATGTCTCGAAATGAAATCCGAGTGTTGCATAAACAGGTCTGCATTATGATTGACATTTTGACAGAAGTACATTACTATCATCAATCTGAATCTATCTCATATTGTTTCCTCTCCACCCATCCATGCATTATCCGAGCCGCTTATCCTCGTGAGGGTCACGGGCATGCAGCTTTCTTCGTGGAGTCGGCGTGGTTCACCCTGAACTGGGAATCGGAGAGCATGCACAGATACAAAAACATTCACACCGGCGGGCAATTTAGAGCTTTCAATCACTCTACCCTTAATGTTTTTGGAATGAGGGATAACCGGAGAAAAACAATGCAGGCATGGCGAGGGCATGCAAACTCCACACAGGAAGGCCGGGACCCAGATTCCAACACTGGACCTCTGAGTTGTGAAGTGGATGTGCTAAGCTAACCAGCCGGCTACCGGGCCTCCCACAAATGAAACAATATCAACAAATGGAGACCACATGCTGAAAAGGAAAATAGCAAGGCTTTCTTTTGCAAATTTGCGGGGCTGAGACGAGGAGAAATTCGTAGGGCGCAACTGACTAATAATTTATGTATTTGATCCACAAACCATGGCAATTACTATTGATCCGAACCCAACAGTAATTAATTTGGTAGGTGATTTTTTATTTTTTTTTGGTGAATGTGAAATTGCTAAGATGCTTTGTGTGCAGTATACACTCACCCTATTTTTAAAATATTAGTAACACACACACAGACACACAAATGTTTAAATGTTTGTTTGTATTTTTTCCATTTCCCCCTACACCTTTCGCGATCGACATAGGACCAGTCCGCGGGCTACCGGTCGATCACGATGAACGTATTGGGCACCGCTGTATCCAGGCACCTTCCGTAAGCAATTGTAGAATGTGAATGATCATATCCTTTTTCTGGTTCATCTCAGTTGAATAGGATAGGAAAGGAAATTTCCTGGACAAAAATGAGAATTCGAAGAGGCCCCTTATTTTCTCATTCTGTCTTTCGCCTCCTGATTAACTTTAATGTTCGGCTCGTCAGGGCCACATTCTTGAACATTTAGATTATGTGCTACTTTATGAAGGGGAAAAAAATGCAGCCGTACCAGCCGGAAAATGCCCAATATGCCTGAATGCCACGTCCACAAAGAATAGAATGGATGCGCTTGTCAGCATTGTGTGTTGAGAATAAAAGCGCATAAATTCAAATGCGGTGATTTTTTTATTTTTGTAATTTTTGGATGTATTTAGATAGACTTCACTGATAACGAGAAGTGGAGACACTTGATGTGATATAAACGTTCTAGTGGAATCACCACCAACCAAGTATTTGTGGCATTACATGATTATGAACGATTCTATTCAATGTCTCGTCAGTCAACTTGAAATATGATGAATATTTATGACGGGAGATGGACTTGGGCCTTGACTATGATTGATTCATCCAAACAAACAAAAACAAGATTTAGAATTCCTGTCCACTTCTCAGCAATGAGAAAACTTTGACTAAATGAATATATTTCAGGATTTCAACTTTCAGGAAAAAAAAAAAGTAGTACATGTGAAAAATACTGTACCGCTTGTCATCCACATTTACCCTCCATTCTCCGGTTATTGTTTTGCTTTATGTTTGCATCCCTACGGTTAGAACGTCAGTACAGTATTTGAGCATTTCCAATTGGAAAAAAAGTACATAAAAACAAGTTGGACAATCCTTATTGATCACATTGATTTCAGCATTTTCTTTATAGTAATATGGTACTATAATTTTCAGTTCAATGTTAGCGCTTCAGCATTCACATGGAACTACTACAGAAATTCAATTTTGTCGTTGTAATTGGGGTTCTTTTAAAAAGTCACTTTCCTCAGATACATTTTATTTCCTCTTTCTTCCTTTTTCTCCTACTGTGTGTTTCTGCCAAGGGATTTGAAATGGATGAGAGACCTAAAAACCCGACAATGCCCGTCCGTACCTTTCGATTCAGTGAAGAGACACATGGGAATTTATTTATTTTGTTTGCTTTGTGATGTTTTTTTTTTTTTGTATTGTTTTTACCCATTGTTTCACTCACTTCAAGCAACAAGCCTATAGCAGGCCAGTAGGCTTAGCGGGGGGTCTTCCGGTAGCCCAACTGCTAGTCTTGCACACGGCAGGAGATTGTTGCTGTTTCAGTGCTGTGCCTCTCGCTTCATAAATGCCAGCTTGACACATTGTGCAGTAATGGAGGTTTTGCTTTGGCAAATCAGGATGACAGGTGAAAACCTTCCAACAGTGACTCATAAATTATGGAGCGCAGGCATTGTGTCTTCTGATTTTGTCATGTGCACCTGTATAATTGAGAAGCAAGTTTGTCACGTGGATTTGTCGAGTGGTGTCGAAATGGTGTCAATGGTGCGGGGAGGATGGGTTGGGATTGATTATTTTCAATAAATGTGTTTCTGGAAAACAAGAATCACGTGAAATATGTATAAACAAAAGGGGGTAGTTCCAAGAATAGCAATGCAATAAAGCAGAGTGGAGCCTCATGCAGCACAGTGCAAGAAGCATGTCCAAGGTCAGTGGGAGAATGGAGCACATGATGGGAGCGAGCAGTGGGAGCAGCAACCAGCAGTGGAAAAATGGAGAGATTTTTGCTCCAATGATAATTTGCAAATGTTGGACTCAGGAGGGCTGAGCTGTGGAAGTTCATCCTGATTTGAGCCTTGCAGTTGAGCTGGCCCAGTTTTCAAGGAAGGACTTGGCAGGAGGAAGTTGGAAGGAAAAAAGAAAAAGGTGGTTTTGTGTCTTCAGTGCGATGGGCGGGTGTGCGGCACCTGGCTGATGAAGTCTTCAGCCCTCTTTGTAGGCGCACTGCAGGTCGCTCTGGGCACGCTCGTGTCGCCGACATGTTTGCTGGACTTGGTAGCAGAGTACGGGCATAGTTTACACCAGTGGCCTTGTTCTTGCAAGATAAAAGCACGAGACTGGCAAGCACTGTGCACGCTGCCAAAAAGGAAAAAAAAAGATTCTTGAAAAGAAAGAAATGTGGCAACTCGGAAAAAAAGGGGGACCCCAGAGAGACGCTCAGACTTGAACATGAAACATATCTTCTCTAAATTGCACACACATAAGAGTCCAACTTTTTAATGGGCCTTGTCTGAACATCATATGACATTGAAATGTGTCCATCTCCAAGTTGGGGGTCGGGGTTGGACCAAATACTGTGTAGACCCAACGAGTGTCCTTTTCGAGGTGACGGACATTTCTCGAGACTTGTAAGATGTCCAAACTGGCAATATTCGTGACAGAAGCATGAAACTCATGACATGTACCTCCAAATGTACACATTTCTAAGTCTGTCAGTCCATGTACACAAATAATGTAAACATCTGTCTTCTTCCATTCACCGACAACACCTATTATAAACAGTTATTTATCTTTACATTCACACACGCCACACACACACACACACACACACACACACACACACATTCTACACCGTAGTTACATGCCTTGTTGTTTCAAAAGAAGAAAAAAGATGATCTGGTATAATTGCATCGTCACATCAGCGAGTTTGTGCCAGAAAATGAACATGGAAGACGAGGCGCAACTGAGGCTTTTACATGAGACGCGAGTGAAATGAGTTGACTTTACCACTTTCCGTCTCTTATCGTCATGTTCCCCAATTCCCATTTGTCACTGTCTTTGAAGCAGAGAGAAAAGATTGTAAAAACATCATGCACACACATGCACACACTCATCATATTCCAAGAAAAATGCACATGCATCCTGCCATAAGGAAAATATCAACGTTACATAAACTGACACGTTGCAAAGCTGCTCCCACACAAACACACGCACCCTTTCTTTTCCTTTTATTTTTTTTTTTTTTTGTATTTTTGTCTTTTTTGTGTGTTCTTCCGCTGATTCAGCCCCCTAATGCTGTATCAGATTGCCTCTTATCCCCAAGCCCTTCATCTCCTCTTTCATTCTGATTTGGACTTCCTCCCAAAACAAGAATTTCTCCTCTAAATGGGTCCTCCTTGACTCGCTCTCGTGCTCAGCATGGCTTTTGTCCTGCCGCACATCAGTTTCTCTCATTGCTGTCGGAAAAACACATCTCCACACCACAAGGACTTCCATTAAAGCACCTTACTCGTGTATTCCGGATAGCGCCGTATTTTCCTTATTTTCTTGAGTGTCAACCGCCCACAGAAAAACAGACAGTATGGCTGTATTATTATTTTTTTAATTAATTTTTGAAAAAAAAAAAAAAAAAAGAAAACCGCGAAACACTGAAGCCGACAAAGTTGACGTGCAAAGTGGCGAGGGGATCACTGTATTGAAAACATTGCCTGTGCGGTTCATAATAAAGGAGACAATTAAGATAACAGATGAACTCAAATTCCATTTATTTCTTGTGTTCGGCCTTAGAGGTTTTGCCGTGTATCTGTCAGATTAGTCGCGACTTGAGTAATTTGTTCTCAGAAACTTTGTTCATTCAAAACTTTGGGGATTAGTTTGTCAAGGGAGATGATGTTAAAAGCAGCAGCTACATTTCACTACCTAGATAAAAACAGCGACATGTTTGTGATTTTAAACATTGACATTCACCACATGGGGCCAAATTCAGTAAGCGACAAATGTACATTTTGCTTTACTGACGCTTATTCTGAATTCCCTGATGCTGCAGCGAAAAACATGTTTATTAAAGTCTACAATAAAACGCATTGACACCAGCAGCCATAACACAAATCTCCTAAATAAATCTGCATTGGAGATTATATTTATGAGTAGCAACAGAAATAGTAAATTCCTAAATCAGTTTACATCTTGCAGAATGCAGTAGGATGATTGCGTTACAATGTTTGTTTATCTCTATATGTGCCCTGTGACTGACTAGCGACCGGTTCAGAGGTTACTGCGCCTTTCGCCCAAAGTCAGCTGGGATAGGCTCCAGCAATTTCTTGCGACCCACTTCAGGATACGCGGTGCTAAAAATAGATGGATGGAGTTGGAATGTAAACACAATATCCCAGGAAGTCATGCAGGTCAAGTTGAGTCAAGATTTTGCCAAGCAAGTCGCAAGTCGGAAAATCATCGATTCACGTGGATGCGAGTCCATCCCAAGTCCCCCACCTCTGGGAATTGGCTGTCTCTTTTATGATTTTCGATTGAGGTCTCTTTCTAGTAGCGTTTAAACTCCAGTAGTTATATTATCTCTATTATTTCACAATTTCCATCCATGAATATTTTAAATCAATTACTGTATATTTTCAAATTTAATTTCGAAAAGCCAAATTCTCACGCAAAAATTAAAGCGTACTAGAAACTTCAAAGTCAAGAAGTTGCCGCATCCTTAGCTTCGGTAATGTGACATATGTATGCGAGGTATCATTGGGTGAGGGATTTAAAATAAATCCTTCAAATGTAATTTGTTTCAGTCAAAAGTCGGGCACGACTGCACTCGCAGATGACTGTGCCGCCATCTCCCACGTCCTCTTTATTCAGTCGTGATGCAGAGAAAACTCTTTGATGTCACCAAGGTGTTTTGCCAGCTGTCAGGAGCCACTGTATGGCTCCGGTAGCTACTGTGATACAGTGAGGAGTGATACTTAAGGTTCTGTGATGATGATTTAGCAAGATCTGTATCCTTATTTTCACAGAAAAAGGCAATTATCATTACTCAAACAACACGGACAAATACGGTATTCGTATAGCATCCATCCATACTGCTTGTCTTCATTAATGGGGTTATCCTGGATTGGTCACAGAGCCAACATTTCGCACTACATTCCACTTGTCAACAGTAAATGTTCATCCGTGATGGCTTTATGTGTCTCGAAACGTATTTTTTTGCCGCTGATTTCATGCGGCTAATTTCCAAAATGCCTTTGCTTTTTTTCGAACACAGGAGGTATTTTCATTTTTTTTAATTTGACTTATACTGTATACGCTTGTGCAAGATAGATTTTACCATGCATTGTAATTTATAGCTAGAATGTTCCAGAAAAAAATAACCCACCTGTTACTTATCTAAACCTTAATTCATAAATATTACTTAACCTATTAAGATAAGATAAGATAAGATATCCTCTATTTGTCCCACACTGGGGAAATTTACTATGTTGACAATGAAATTACAATGAAAATTACGATGTTACATATGATGATGATGATAACGCTAATGATGATGATGGCTATTATGATTAAAACATGATGTGCTAGAGAAAAACAAGGGTGAAATCAGCACAATAGAATATCTCGAAACTTTTACTTGCATCTCTGATTTAAAAAAATAAAATAAAACAATTGTTGACCAGTGGTATTGAAAAAAAGTAATTTGAGTGTTCTCTCATCAGAGTGGGAATATACTCATTAGATTGGAATGGCTATGTCAAATTCCTTCAATTTCTTGACAGTTGAAATATTTTTATCTGGGTAATTTCCCCATTTGCAGCAGCTTCACTGCTGAAGCTGGATAGAACATCTTGCTTGCTCACATTGTGACCAAGCATTCGTCTCACATTCGAGCCTTGGGTGATTTGTTGACATGTATTGTCCTGGAGATATTCCAAGCTTGACAATATGCTGCAGTCATGTCTTCCACCCCGATGGAGCCTACCGGTGACTGCGATGATCGGCGAGCATCGGGCGAAATTCTTAGAAGCCTTGTTGCAGAGGGGGCAGTACAGTATTTCAAAGATAAGAAAACGAGTGCATGAAATGATGTGAGAGACGAACATACGCAGGCAAGAAAAAAGAATCAAGCGTGGAAAATTGAAATTGATTTGTGTCTTTGAAGAGTGCAGCAAAACATGATCTATTCAGGATATATGTACTAGCTTTCATCGATCCAATCTCCCCGTGACGTGTTCCTTCCACCTTTCACCATTCATCTGTCACACTGATGTATCAGCGCTCTGAAATGTCTTACTGTCACCTAGTGTTTCAAATATGAACCACAGCCGCCCAGACCGGTGGCACAAATCTGATCTCCCCCTCGTCTCCTCTCGTTTATTTTGAGACAAAGTAAGCCAGTGTCGATGTCTTTATTTTGATATCCAGTGGATCTGACATCAATCTCCCCCCACCACCACCACCAAATGAGCTATTCTCAAGCTGGGTAGAATAGGTGGTTTGAGGGTGGAGATAGAGTTACTGTCATAGCAGATAAACGTCTTTCCTTTGTGTTGAAAGTTTCGCCAAAGTACTCACCTGGAATAAGAAATGAACGGTAATATGCTTGCAAGGACGCAGTATAGAAACACTGCACAGAAGAACCAACTGGGCCTTAATATGGGGGGTTGACTTCAGACTGAGGCGTTCCTGCGAGGAATTAGCACTTTGAAATCAGTGAATGATACTTTTTATTCATCAGGATTTCAACATCCATTAAAACAAAAAAATTGTGATTAATATTTTTTTCCATCGTCGCACAGTATGTCATTTTTCACGTATCAACCTGCTGTTCCAGGTATCTAATTTTAATTAGACAATTTTGACACTTTCTCACTTTATTTCTGTAACAAACTGTTAGTTATCAGATGCTGGCTGGACAGCGAGGTCATTTATGTCCTGCTCTACTTCAGTGACCTACTGTTGTGGGTGTCATCACTCCTTCTGATTTGCATTTTCATGTGCTCGTCTGTTGACTGCTCTCTGCTTCATTGCAGTTCCTAGTTGAACCGCTTGACATTTGGAGTGTTCCATGTTCTTGTCTATCAGTTCTGCTTTCTCACAGATCCACTTTGAAGTGTCACTAACCTGTCTCTTCTCCCTGCAGTGCCGGCACCCGAGTTTTCAGAGGTGCAGCAAAAAAACGTCAACGCATCTGCTACTTGCCATTGGCAGAGGTGGGAGTCTCAAATCGTATCCTTCAAGTCTCAGGAGAAATTCAAGCAGAAAACGTGTTCCGTGTCAAGGTGTCACACAGGCATAATGCAAACTTTTATAGCTTCAACAGCTAGAACACACAAAACCCAACCAACCGTTTTGCCATTAGGAGGTATTGATGGCTCTCCGTGTCTTACCATAATCATTTGATTTATTCATGAAAAACTGTATTTTGCGTAAGGTTAAAAAATATGGACTGGTTGAAGCAAATTATGCCATTGCAAGATGGCGGATGCGTGTGGCTATGACCAGTCCTATGGAGCACAATCTGAGCTGAGCACTCAGTTGTAACAAAATATGATGATTGGCTGCTTTGCTCGGCTTAGTTCTTGGCCTGGAGGTACAGCGTACAGATGCAGCCCTCAGAGCTATATGTGCCAACAACTGGGAATCTAAAGACACAGGGAAGCAAAAATGGGTCATGCAAAACACCACAACCATGGAGGAATCGAGGTAAATTCATGAAGGAAAGCCTGCAATGTTTGGATGACTTTTGGGTGAATGAAGACGACTTGGTACCGTACCCTGTGGAGAGTAAATCTATGCCAACAAGACGAAAATAGTATTTGGAAAAAGCACACCACAGCTTTCGTCATGCAGCTTCTTGTAAAGGATGAATCCCCAAATAACTCAAAAACAAGAACTCAAAAGGCTGACGGGATTTCATCATTCATGTAGTCACTCATCAATCAGTGGATATGTCAAGTATTGCTGCTGCACTGTAATGTGATATGCAGCTCTACAAGATCCCAAATGCCATTTCCACTGATGAAGAGGATTTAGAGAGCTCCTTATTTCTTGGAAAAATGTGAGTCATCTTCATGGAAAAAAAGTATACAGGTTAGGGGCAATACACCTAAAAAGTCAAGTCAAGTCAAGTCAAGTCAACTGTATTTATAGAGCACTTTCAAACAGCCATCGCCGCATACAAAGTGCTGTACATGGAGCAATTTAACATATACAATAAACAGTAAAACAAATCGGTAATAAAGACGGTAGAAAGCACCAAACAGTAAAACCAAGAACAAATCTAAGTCATGCTGAGTCGAAAGCCAGAGAATACAAGTGAGTTTTGAGGAGGGTTTTGAAGATGGGCAGCGAGGAGGCTTGACGAATGTTCAGTAAGAAGTATGCAGTGTTTGTCAAAAACAGAATGTGGCCCCTCAAACTTTTCAACTAAAAGCTCGCGGTTACTTATTCGATTTGTTGAACATATATGTTGAATTTCACCATCAAATCGATCAATTTTCCAAGCCACTTACAACCTCACTATCGGATCTTGTGTGAGCTGGAGCCTATTCCAGCTGACTTTGGGCGGGAGGCTGGGTACACTCTTGACTGGTTGCCAGCCAATCACAGAACAACATTTTATTTGACAAATGTATTGTATTTATTTAACCCACTGTTTGTCATAAGTTTGGGCCAGGGCAATTCATAGTTAATAAATTAACTGCAAGCAGACATTGTATGTGCAATCCGCAAAATATGTGAGCTTTCTGTCATGTTTCGGTTTGTGACCAACAGGTGGCACTGTGGGGCATTTCCCTGCAGCTGCACACCTGTTGGTCGTTAGGTAATTAGTTGCATAAAAGGACTCCAGCCCTACCACTCATGGTCGGGTCATTGTTGCTATTTGCTGCTGTCATGTTTGTTTGTTCTGTCATGTTTAGGTCGTGTTTCTGTTACTATTAGTTTTGAGCTTCTGCCGTGTTTTTTTTTTGTGTTTGATACTTTGGACTTCGTTTGTTTAGGATTTAGTTTTCTGTGTTTTATCAATACACTTTCAAGTACACCCTGGTCCTCCCTCTTGCCTGCTTTTTGGGGGTCCACCACCACCTCGCAACGTGACACTTTCTGACATTTCTAGCTAACGTGAGCACTTTATGAGCACATGTTGGGCCTTGTTGATCGTGTGTGTGTGTGTGTGTGTGTGTGTGTGTACACTGCTTTCTACTTTGGTCATGAGTGCGGTTTTTCTGTCTTCGATTTTGTTCCCAATATTTGTCAGTGCTGTTCAATAATTCTTTTCGAAACCAAGACTTTTTTTAAGAGCCACTGCAGCTGCCGTCGCTAACATTATTAGAAGTAAACAGGAATAGGTTTTTCAAAGGTGCGATGCAGGTGTTGGTATCACTTTTGAGTGAAAGTTGCAAACAAAGCTTCGACAATGTGGTTTAACACCAATCAAGGGTGCCAGAACTTGGCAGACACCTATGCCAATTGAAAGTGATGAGGAAGGACATGCAAAAATAAAACATGTTCCACATTATTCGCGATGGAGCCCCAAAAATGACATTAGGGGAAAAAAAGAAATTAATCTTCTACGCCGATGCAGCAGCGGACAAATAGAAGAAGATGTCATTGGCATCAATGTCTTTGTCTTCTGAATGATGTAAATTAAAAAACAAATTATTCCCCGCCCCTCACCCCCTTCCACAATTTGTCCGTTTTTTGCAGTACTGCACAAGCAAATAATGTCTTCTAACCACATGACTCCTGAAGGTCCCCCCAGTAGAACACGCTGCATCCTTAGTTACTGGAACACAGCAGTGCAACTGGATAATTGGACCTTGAACATCAGTCAGAATTTCCCTCTCCATGTTGTCTTGCTTTCATGTGAATAGAACACGCATTGTGGAGTGGCATTTTCATATAGACAAACATGCTGGGGCTCCAAATCAGGTCACGTAGGTTAGTACCAGGACGACTACAAGTGTGATATGCTTTATATATTTATTTATTTATTTATTTATTTATTTTGGGGGGGGGGGGGTGAAACTGTGCCATCTGGTGGGAAGCAACCCCCTCTTGCTTCCAGAGCAGAGGTGATTGAGCATATGAAATGCTTTTAGGGCTTGTGCCAGAGCATCAACCTGCGGCCTGGTTGAGCTTAATTACGTCGAACATCAGCCTTGCTTATTTACAAAGCCGGACTTTAAGAAATCATCAAATTGCAGCTCCTGCATACAATTTCCCTTTTTGTAAATAATGTTTTCTTTAAATTCATTATATGGAAGTAGCTGGAAATAATTGGCCCCCCGAGGAGTTAAATCCACGGCTGCTGTTTGGAAGTGGTGTTTTCAAAACCGTGACAGAAAGGTCACATTAGGACCTTGGGTTGGGTGTGTGTGTTGCGTTAAAACTCTCACCTCCTAAGTGAGTAGTCATGTGAGGAGATAGCCACTTGCCTTCAGTTTACGTATGCTTGGTCAGCCATGTTAAGTGCTGCAGAGCAAGCAAACCCACATACGGACAGCATGTATCTAAAGTAACTTTGGGGTTATTTAGTCATTTCTCCGGCGTTCTTAACTCAGAACAGATAAAAACTATGAATGTGAGTTGATGAAAAACATCTGACCCAATGCAATTAAAATCACACAATTTGTTATTAACTTGTGAGTAAAACATCGAATTATCAGTTTAATGCACGGAAAGATTGTTTTCATTTCACTCTGACTTCAATGGAACATGTAAATATACAATTGTAAAATTTGCACTTAATCAGGAACCTTTGTGGTTCATTCAAAGTATTTGACGCAATATGACAATGCTTTTCAATTCATATCCAAACCACATACATTATACGTTGAAAATCCAAACAGGTTTCAGCTTCAATGACATAATTATGATTCCTACGTGAACACTACAAATGGAACAAAACACTGCAGCATTTGTGTTGTAATCAGTTTTTTCAAATGCTTTTCCTTTTACAGACTTCCATTTATTTTTATCTCCACTCCCTGCCTCTTCTTCAAACCACTGTCCCCTTATAGCTTTTTTTTGGCTTGACATCCGGGGTCATGCTCAACTGAACAATTCATTTTCTTATTTCAAACGCGCTCCTTTAACCACTTGAACTAAGCTGCCGTTTGATTCACACAGCACCATTATGTTTTGCTTCCCCTGGAAGGTTCCTAAAACTATAAAAAATATTTGGTATTTTTTAATTGCCAGGTAGCATATGTTGCAGAGAGTCTTGCGCAACTCTGACTATTAGCATTCTGCTAGGTGGCTAATGCAACAAAAACCTTTGACACCACTCATTCCTTCTCAAAACCCCCCATGATATTCTCGAAAGGAGTCGCCTGCGGATTGGAAACAACGGTGGGAAATTTTGCAAGAGCCTTCTGGATGTTTACAGAGAACGCTTTTGTATCATGGTTTGAATGTGGACGTGTTGTGTGGATGTTGTGTAACTCCGATATGTCATGTCTGATTCATGCATCCTCAGATCTGCGTGAGTGTGTTCCAGTTCGTTTAGGAAGGGGCGGCACGCTGAAAAACTGCAGATTTGAGACACCGTTCCATGCCCCCCAGCGTATGAACAAACACCGCCAAACAATCAAAGTCTTGGAGAAACACCATGCGGGCCAAGGGAGTGGGTAGAAGAGCAAGCGCGCACCCACAGACACATACAGTACAAACACTGAGTAATTTCTGTTCTTCCAAGCAAGTCGTAACACAAACGTACACCATGTGTTGGAATGAAATAACAACTAACTCTATGGGAACTGGGATTGGAATGCTGCTAATGGTTTAGTGATCTTTTTTTTTTTTTGAGTAGCTATACTGTCTGACTGTGAAAGAGAAA
This sequence comes from Hippocampus mohnikei, assembly GCA_026261675.1. Classification (NCBI taxonomy): domain Eukaryota; kingdom Metazoa; phylum Chordata; class Actinopteri; order Syngnathiformes; family Syngnathidae; genus Hippocampus; species Hippocampus mohnikei. The sequence goes on from JAKGUB010000327.1 coordinate 6,248,484, forward strand.
ATGGTTGTAAGACTGTAAGAAGTTGGATTATGGTCATTTACAAAACAAAAACAAAGGAACTAGCTTTTTTTGTTCCTACATTGTGATTATTATGTTATCAAATCCCATATTTTAGAGGAAAAGGGGCAATGATTCTGATTACTTCAGAAATGTTTAAAATTGGATAGGTATTGAGGACGAAAGAAGAATGTTTGCCATCGAACCTTACATCTTCGAAAAATAAAATATAACCTTTCTTCAAAGATGGTTGAGTAGTTCGTACGTTTGGAATCCTGTGCGGATTTTGTCAGTTCATCCCGTACTTATGTAGGTTTCTGAAGGTGCTCCTGCTTCCTCGCACATCCACAAAACAACTATATTTGGTTAATTAAAGACTTTCTTTCAATATGTACAGCATGTGATCTCTCTTTTGTCCAAATAAATATAGCAAGGATAAGTGGTATAGAAAATGGATGAATGGATCACAACACATTTCACATATTCTGCCGCTTAACTGTCAGTTCCAGTTAAAAGAAATGTTGTCAGTGAGTGAATGAATTGGTTTCTTTTGAAGATGTGTTTGACCTTCCTTGAAATCATCCTTGTCTGTTTTGTCTGAGATTTACTGAGTGTGAGCCACAGGGGGCAGCAACACATTAGTTAGTTGACAAAGAGAAGAGGTGAGTGTCTTGTTTGAGTAGGCTTTTGAAAAGCCATGTATAAATATTCTCCTTCTCCCGCTATGGCTTCACAGAAGTGTTTAAAGTTTGTGTTTTCACACATGACCTGAGATGACTCTTTATGACTACGTTGCTTCACCTGACTGTAAAATCCAGTGAAAACCACGTTTAATGAAGTCAATTCTCGTTAGCTATCACTAGATTAGACTTAACACTGAAATTCCATGCGGTGAACATCTTTAAATCTAACTCGTATTGTAATTAAATGCGTACCGTTTTGAATTTCAACTGCTGTTTTATTCCTGGCCCGGCGTGTGTCTTGCCTTTTAGATTTGTTTAATCTGCTGCTTCATGAGAAGGACTACACACTTCTTCAATAACACATTTTCTCAAAATACCATTAATGGCTGTATCCTTTATGTTATTATTAATAAAGTTTGACTTTCATCTCAATGCACTTTAATCATGTGGGAGGGGGAGGAGGGGGGTTGTTGACACCTGATGTATAGTTTGGAGATGGACCTGATAAGAAAGTATCCACACTTTGGCTGCACTTTACTTTGGTTGCGCTCCAAACTCTCTCCTAACCGTGTTTTTTCAGTGCTTTAAGAATGTGTTGAGTCTGGCTCTTGCTCAAGCAGAACTATGCCTCAGACAGACAGGAAATGGAAAGGCTTCACAAAAAAGGAAGTGAGGCCCCTTAGTATGCAGTAGAGGAAGGTTTCAGTGGGTGGACAAAATGCTATTCAAATCACTTTGAAAGAACGTTATGGAACATGATGTACAGGCTCAGGGTCACAGTTCAGCTCACCAAAACAATTAGAAAAGAAATTCATGCTGTAATTCTTCACTTTATACACTGATGAAAGAGGAGCAGCTTTCTGTTGATTTCTTGGTGGAATTTCTTAAATCGAACAGAGCACGGGTCGTACATGTCAGAATTTAACCCGACGTTTATTTTTAAACTGTTCATGTATGACGTCACATAAGACATCAGCAAATCCTGTGAGACTTTACGTTCGGCAAACATGCCAAAAATAGAAAGAAAAGTAATCCTGCTGATGTGTTTTAGTTTTGGCTTTTTGTAGCTTTTTGCCGTCCTCCAAAAAAAAAAAAAAAGTGGCGTTTTGCACAGAAAAAAAACACCCTACCCAACGGCTGCGATGAAAGACTTGTGAAATAAGCTAGTTGTTTTTTACGGCTTTATGAGGCAGAAACCCCATTAAAAATGATCTCAATTGATTTGTTTTTTTTGTTTTGTTTTTACGTGGGCGGCAGGCTTCAATTATCCGAGTTTTAAGAAGAGCTCGTAAACATTTTACAATGACAAATCTACATGTATTATGTGTTTTTGAACAACGCGCTTTAGCACAGCACTCACACCCACACACTGTACAAATTCAACAAGGGAATCAGCTGATATAATAAAACACACCAGTGTGTGACCACACAACCACATAAGTACCCAGAAGTAAAGGAAAAGTGTGGCTGGAGCAGCAGGCTCATCGAATCTAACTCCAAAAAAAAAGAACAAATGGTTGGTAACAATCGTTGTAGTTGTAGATAATGGCCTGATGATGGATGTTGTATGAGGACAAAAATACTGCATAGCCATTAACATTCTTGATGGATATTTTACAAACATGATATAAGTGTAAGCAAACAAACATTTGGTCATCATCGCAATCAAGAGGAAGTGAAGATTTTCCACCGCAGCGCTTACAATTTGGCAATCCATTTGTGTGTGGGATAGGACATAAATATACTGTACGTTCGGATTAAAACGCAACAGGGTGAGTTATTTATACCGCAAATAAATGTCAAGAGGAAGGTGCTACATCACAGAAGTTCCATGAGTAGGTTCCCTCAACGCGGTTCTGACTGCAGTCTCACTGTGTTGTTTTTGACTGCGAATCATGTGGCTGACATTTTGGCTCACTGAAGGAAATTAAACACACAGCTGTCTGGTATTTTTAGCTTTGTGGTGCTGATTGCATACTGTCCTTCCTCATGAATTAATAAAAGATTCCAAGTACTACAGCTGAAAAATTGAACATGAAAAGAAGAGTTTCTTGGCAAAACTGTTGTGATCAGAGAGCAGAGCAAGAACATTCGGTACTATAACGCCATTTTCCAAGATCATTTGTATAGTTACAGAATGAGCAGTAAAGCACTCATAGCTTTTCCGTCCTCCCGGTCACGCAGACCGGGGCGACCACCTGACCTGGGTCACCTAAAAACCAGCACCACGAGCAGCCTCCTCGCCCACCTACAGGCTCGCTCGATTCACCACAGCAACCACGACTGGCAGCCATGACCTGCCATTGGAGGTTCGCACGCTCAGGCGGACGGTTCCTCAGGCCCCGCTGGTCACTCTCAAGCACTGGGTTCCCCCGCGAACGAAAGCGCCAGCATTGCTCGCTTTACCACCCGACCACCATGCCGTTGGGGCAGCCGGCCTGCTGCCGGGATGCGCTGCTCCCTGTCTGCCAACCAGCGTAGCCCCGCCTTGGTTCTGAGGTAACTTGGTTGATGATGCCAATCGAATATCGTCACTGTCCTTTGCTTTTTCACAGGACAGTGATCATAGGTTTGTCTCAATGATTAAGCAGCGCAAGTCTAAGTATGTGCGGCCTGTAACCTAAACTTGAAACCTTCCAAGCCTTTGTATGATTGCAAGGACTAATTCTCCCCATCTGACATCACGTTAGTTGTACAAAAGCGCTCCTGGCACATCTATCTCATGATGTCCTTTTCATCAAAGTGAGATGTGAATTCACTTGATGATTAAAAGTTATTATATAGATATTTCACGAATATGTGTTTTGCAGGATCACTGATGGTGTCAACGTGCCTTCCTCGACGGCTGCGTTGCGATCGGTATCAGGCTCCCGCAGAGCTTGCTGATGATTTGAATCAGCTGCGTTGCAGCAGGGCGAGATGGAAAACATGCAGGATAGCACTCCTCGAGGACCGGAGTTTGACACCTGTTGTGTTGCGCTACCCTCGCCTGACTTGAGCGCAGGCAGCATCAGTTCAGTCCACACTCATTGATGGCGGGAATCCGAATGTGAAAGCTTGTCTGTCTCCTGTGCCCTGCGATTGATTGGCAACCAGCCCAGGGTCTCGTCCGCCTTTCACCTGCAATTGGCTAGGATAGGGTCCAGCTCCCCGTGACCTTCGACAGGATATCACTGGAGTCGGGCAGAAACCTCGCACGTCCAAAATCAGCACTTTTCAGGACACCTCCATAAGCGACAAAAACATTGCATCATCATAGAGAGCAAGCTATTTCCAAAACTTTGGATTGGTCAATAATTTGTAGAAAATAACAAGCACACATGGGGATTGACGAATAGTATAGATATTTTTTTTCTCCAGTCTGAGAATCAAAGATTTGAACCCAGAATTAATTGTGTGTCATGCTTACATTTTACAGAAGTAGATGGAGAATATAAAATAATATAAGTAATGCTGCCTCCACATTGAACAAGTTTCCCACGACTGAGCAGTAGCTAAAGTCATTGATTGTCCCGCCATGAAGTGAGTATTCTACCTATAGTGTGTCTTGGGAGAGGTTGTGGTTGTGGTTGTGAGTCACGTTAGCAAGTTCTTTGAAGGTACCTTTCCTCCTCATGTGAGCGTGAGTCACTGCGGTTTGACACTGCAATCACAGGACACACACTCTCATCACAACAGGAGGGGGAAATGGACTGCAGCGGTGCGAATAACAAACTAGTGGGGGCGGTGGTGTGTTGTTGTCGTGTTTTTTTCTCACTGTCTTCAAACTAAAGCGTCATCTGACAAGATTGCTTTGTTTTATAGATAAGCAAAAGTCAAATTTCGCACGTCATGAACTCTAAGTTCCAGAGGCTTACAGAGCACCGCGCCCATATCACCTGTCACGTATATGTACTCACAACTGCCGAACTGCCATGCCTCGCTTTGTACGGGAAAAACAACCAACAGAGAAATAGGCCAGGTGGCAAACTCTTTCCTGCATATTATAAATTATATATACCGTGTGTGTATATATATATATATATATATATATATCCTGAAAACCTTGACTCACCCCCACTGACTCGCATTTTTAATATGTTTATGTTTATGTTTTTTATTTATATTGATGTAGGGCGGCCCGGTAGTCCAGTGGTTAGCACGTCGGCTTCACAGTGCAGAGGTACCGGGTTCGATTCCAGCTCCGGCCTCCCTGTGTGGAGTTTGCATGTTCTCCCTGGGCTTGCGTGGGTTTTCTCCGGGTGCTCCGATTTCCTCCCACATTCCAAAGACATGCATGGCAGGCTGATTGAGCACTCTAAATTGTCCATAGGTATGAGTGTGGGCGTGGATGGTTGTTCGTCTCTGTGTGCCCTGCGATTGGCTGGCAACCAATTCAGGATGTCCCCCGCCTACTGCCCGGAGACGGCTGGGATAGGCTCCAGCACCCCCCGCGACCCTGGTGAGGATCAAGCGGCTCGGAAGATGAATGAATGAATATTGATGTATATAATTTCATAACGTTGCTGCTGTAAATTGGGAATTTCTACATTGTGAGACAAATAAAGGTTTTCTTATCTTATATTAAAATGAAATTAGCTAGGAAAGTTATGAAAATGGTAGGATAAGTTCATTTTAAAAAGTGACAGCACAGATTGACTTCTTTTGGACTGATGAAAAGGTAACTTGACCTAAAAAGTCTGTGCATTTTTTTCCGCCGTCTTTCATGTCGTCAGGTTTTCAACATGTGTGAACTCACATGCAGTTGTTGTAATACTGTAACATGAGTAACTGGGTCATATTGGTTGACACAGACCCTTACGCCACACGTGTCTTTGTCAAACATGACCAACATTTGGACTCAAAAAGTCAAAATAAGGCAACATTCTCTCTTTGGGGTTTATTTTTTGCTATTACCATAACAAAGTGTGATGAGGTTTAGTGGTACATTTGCCTCACTTGCGTGCAGGCAGCGTGGATTCGTTTCTCTCTCAGTGGCGGTCTGAATGTGAGTGTGAAGAGTTGTCTGTCTCTTTGTGTCCTGCGACTGTCTGGAGAGCAGCCCCAGGTGAGAGATAGGCTCTCGTTCCACATCAGCAAAACCAGTATAAGCGGTGTCGTAAACGGAGGGGTGGAAACTGTTGCGATACACCGAGTGAGTCACCGTTTTCAAAACTTCATTTTACGACATTTGAGTCTTTTATTATTGTTAATTTATTCCAGAGTCGGTACATCTCCCGATGATGACGACAATGAGCCTTCTATCTTTAACTGAGATAGCAAAGCTGACAGATGGGCATGCTTGAAATCTGGCTCGGCAAGTCATATTGTTGGACAGAAAAGTTGTTTTACAAACTACGGTGGCCCATTGTGGTCAAATTTAATTGTAACAATAGGCTTATCACCGGGGATTTTTAAATCACTGTATGACCATTTTAGAAATCACAACAGTAGAAAAAAAAAAAGTAACATTTGGCGACAACAAGAACAAATTTCATTTTAACCTGTTATGTGTCACTGAGATTGTAAAAAGGTATCATATGAAATGATAGCATATTAGTCATGCCTTGAATTACAGCAATACTGACCAATACTGTTCCGAACCAACAATTCACCGAGCAATCCAAACAGGGCTGCATGCGGCTTTTAACAAATCTAAACACATTCTGAACAATGTCTGGGACAAGCAACCAAAGCTCCACGTCACTGCAAATTCTGTGCAAAGAGCTAATGAAAAGAAGAAAACAGTCCATTTGGGCTGTATTTTGCGTTTGACTGGCTTTTGACTTGGAAAAAAAAGAGTTTAAGATTGATCTGGCTATTGAGGGGACTGAGCAAAAGCACATTCCTCTGCTCTCGTCAAGCCTCAGCATGAAGAGTCCCAGCTGCTTTTTTTTTTTTCATGGCGTACCCTCAGCTCTGCTTGGACCCACATAGCATGCATTCCTCACTGACTCACCAACCCTGCAAGCGTGTTTGTGTACAGACCCATAGCACAGGTCCGTGTGTGTCATATAAACACTTCGATGACTCAAAGCTCAATATAAGATGTGGTCTGCCTAACCACTATTTTAACAGCCAGCCAACGGTCCTTCAACTCAATTTGCCAGAGTCCACATTATTGCCAGTGCCCATGTAATCTAGCATGTTATCATGTGTCTCGGCACTAAAAAGCTTTTGACTTTTATTGCGGAGATAATGGAGCAATATTCTTTTTACTTGCTGTCTAAAAAACACAAACAGTTCCTGGATGATTTGTGAAACGGGTTTCACCTGCTGATGTCATATGACCTGACCCGTTTTTTTATTTTTTTTTACTTGAGCTTACACAAGGCCACACCTTCGAAATTCACTTCAAACTTCAGACACGCATCCAAGCACGTATCTGGGCCGAGATAGAACTCTGAGAGATGTGACCATCGTTAAGCGTTTTCTACGTCATGTGTTTGTATTTGGTCTGAAGAGTAAGAATGTTGTATGCACGAACCATTCGCATCGTCAGATACGCTGTACATGTACAACAGCCTGATTTCCAGGACAGGAGGTATGAAAAAAAAAATGCCTTTACAAAGAAAATCACCTTTAGCTGTGATTGACACTGTCCCAGATGACTTTTAGGATTTGCTTGTATTTTGCAGCAGTGTAGGATGTGTGTACCGGTATGTGCGTGCATAGTTTCATTTCCGGGATAGAATTGAATGATGTGTTGAATGAAGGACGTAGCCATTTTAATCAGAAGTGAGCAAAAAAAAGATGTTTTCACCCACATTTGACTTGGGTCATTATTTTAAGAAGTTGATGATATGGTTCTTGAGTTGTTTGTTATCGTTGCTGGTTTTTGTGCTGTATTTGATCAATATAATAAGCAATCTTCAGCTACAGCGCCACCCATAATTACTGGCACCCCTAATTAAGATGTGTTAAAAGCCTTGAAATAAATGTGTTTTTATTGCAAAAGCATACTCTGACACTGAAAATGTTAGGAATGGTTAACCAGACGTATAATCAAGCTTCTCCCATGGCCGTCTCAGTCCCCAGACCTCAACGCCGCTAAAAACCTGTGACGTGAGCGAAAAAGGAGAGTGCAGAGGAGAGGAGCAACGGTCATTAGGCGATTTTGAAAGATTGTGCAAAGAGGAATGGTCAAAGAAACCGCTTTCTCTATTCTCCAATCTTGTGAAACATTGTAGGAGAAGATTAGGTGTTGTTTTGATGACAAAAGGGTGTTGTACAAAGTATTAACATCGGGGTACTAATTGTGGCACACGTGATTTGATGTAAAAAAAAAATATTTTAAAGACTTCTTCATGTGGGATCCCCCCCAAACACACACACACCCACACACACACTACTTTTCCCATTACATCTGAACACATTCACATTCAGAGAGCCTTTCAAATGTGAGGAGTGGGTGGCAGTAGACTGTGTGTGTGTGTGTGTGTGTGTGTGTGTGTGTGTGTGTGTGTGTGTGTGTGTGTGTGTGTGTGTGTGTGTGTGTGTGTGTGTGTGTGCGTGCGCGTGCAGGCGCATGAACTTGTGTATGTCAATAGTGGCGTAGTGGGAAATACAAAGTGTATGTGAGAGTGGAGGACAGTTGAAGCATTGAATGCGGACAGAAGAGCTCCATTGTCCCTCATTTTTCCCCCAGGTAACCCTTGTGCTGGCAGTCTATTTATTTGTACCAACCATGACACTGTGTATACAGCGAGTTGTAATAATTTCCTTCTACTTGTGTGTTATGATAAAGTCCAAAGCTGAATTTAAAATCTTGAAGTTATAACTGCTGTGTACATCTTCCAGAGGTGATACATGGTGCATGTTGTGGACATTTTGTGACGTGACGGATCATATTGTTTTTGTTTGTTTACACACACACACACACACACACACACACACACACACACACAATACATAAGAGCAAATTATAATGCTTGACATGACATTCAATACAGCATTATTCATATTATGTATCCAAAGAATGTGGATGCAACAGTAAAATACTTCATAGATGTCGCCTACATATTGTAAATAACCAAATTCTTGTCACTGCCATTAGATGACCACTGAGTCATCTCTTTAAGAAAGCCACAATGAGGAAAGTTGAACATTTTCAACATAAAGAAACATTGTGCAAAATTGCCGGTAATCAGTTGTTTTTTTTGTTTTTGTTTTTACTAGTGGGTGCTCATAGACTATATTATTCGTGAGAACATTTTTGTCTGGATTTTTTTTTCTTTTGCCAAATAACTGCCGACAGAGCAAAAAAAAAAAAGTGTGTGTGCTATCATAAATAGAAATAACATTAATGACATCTGTGTCTTCCCCTTTGACTGGAACGCAGCATGAGGTGCCTTGCTCTGGAACACCACAGCTGTGAATGCTGGCTGTGGGGAGGGCCCAAATTCTTATGCCAGTCAAGGGAATCCAACCTAGGTTTTATATAGGTGAAAGGTCGTCATTCTGGGGTTGCCTCATAATCCTCAAATCACATGATAAGCTTTCAAAAATCGCACGATCTATTGCTACTTTGTGAAAATTACAGCCCCAACAGTAGTCAGACAACTCGCTAGTTTATCTTTTCTTACATTACACAAGACAAAACAGTTCCGGGGTTAAGCCCTTTGTGAACATTCTAGAATGCGGCGAGCACTCGTTTCCTAGAAGTTGCTCCTGCTTGAAGTTCAGGACATTTTGTTTCATTTTCCAACTGCGGTTTCCCAAACGTCCCTCCTCCCTCTTTCTCCCGGCTCAGAGGCACTTGGCCCCATTTCCTTGTTTGAAGGAAGTGAGCATTGGCTCGGGAGCGGGAAGGGGAAAACAGAACTGAAGCACATTCATTAAGTCAGAAGGTGACACACGAGTAAACCAAGGAAGGGATACGACGACGTAATAACAATAATAGCAACCACCAAACAAAAACTGGCTCCGTCAGAAAAGTTCATTTGCATGTAAGTGCAGTGATGTTGCACAATGCGGAAGTTTTGTGATAAAAAAAAAAAAAAGAGTACAAGGTTCCAAGATTTTTCAAACCCTCCCAGAAGAGTTCAGGCCAAAGATTTCCTAATCCAGAGTCATTCCTGGCAGTCCAACCGTATGCAACATGCCAGGGCAGGCCTTTTTTTCCATTTAGTCATCATGATCTGGTACGGGCTTTTTTTCCCCCCTTGGAGCACTTCATGTCAGTTTTGCTCACCACATTGTCGCTAGGGCCCTAAAACAAACATTTGCATATAACATAACGCAGCCAAACGTTTGCTTTTTCAGTGATGTTCCCTTCCAGCTAGGCCATGCGAGCACCGTGAATTGATGTCCAAAAACATATCGAGCGTAACAAAAGCAAAGATCTTCATGTTCTCTGAAATTTGGAAAGAAGCCATAGAACGGAGCGGGAAATCACCTCCACGCTGGATGAGTCATGAGCGATGACAGTTTCAGAAATCTGCTGAGAACACTTGTCCTTCAACTGAGCAAGAACCTGGAGCTCATTGTGTACACACACGCTGACACAGCATTAGTACACAACTTGAGACTTTTTTGGTTTGTTTGCTTTTTTGCGGGGGCAACAATGGGGTATTTCAAGCAAATTGACAGTGCCAGAAGACGTAAATGATCCCTTTCATTATTGCCGGAATTATTTCGCTATTTTACAGTTTGGTTTGCTTTGCTTGCATAAAATCATTTCAAATATGCTTTACTACAGTGTTCTCGAATTGCATTCATAGTTTCTAACAGATGTGGTTACCCCTTTACCACAAGCAAAACTGGACTGGGTTTAAGTACAGAATCGAGGCCAGGTATTTGCATCTCACACACACACACACACACACACACACACACACACACAAGATACATGGGACATTGCCTGAGAAACGCCTAATCTTAAGAGTGAGGGGAATGAGTAGCATGACAGGGTACACTATGTACTTTTAGTGTGCAAACTGATGTGACAGCTGTTGCAAAATCACAGAGAAGATCTTGCAACACAATTTAGATCATTATCTCTTACACAAGTAAAAACAACTCCAGTCACCAAGAAAGAACATCATCAATCCAGAGCAAGGGTGTGAGTTCCATTCACATGAAATCTGATTTCAGAAAAGGCAGTGTGCTCCGATTGCGACTTCACCTGAAATGCAAAGATTCCTTCAGAACAGAAACAGCTCACAGTTCTCGTGCATTGGCTGCAACACATATTTCAGATTTCACTCGAAGAAAAGTCCACTTTTGGCAAACCTGGGACCAAAATTTCCGGTGAACACTCATTCAAGTGCAGTGCTTCAAAGGTTGTGCTATTATCTGAGATAATAAGTAAATAATTGTTGCTGTTATATTTGTTGTAAATAAAATTGGACCATTTCTCCAATAGAAAAACAACAACAAAAGTTTGTTTCCAAGTCATAATTTTTTTCTGACCGTGGGTGACTTCCAGTTTTAATGTTTACAATGTTTTGAAGACCTTTTTCCATGGCGTTCTTATTTTATTGAGAAATTCTCCACAGTTTGACTAAAACTAAACTAAAATGAAGCATTTCCCCCAAAAAAACTAAATAAATACAAACAAACCTGCCCTATCTAACTGAAATTTTTTTTTAAACATTGAAATTCAAAAATCTATATTATATTGAAACATCTCATTAGAACACTGATTCAGACCTCGACACAATCTGAAAAGTAGCGAGAAATCCTTTGCTGCAATAAATCCCTGTAGCTTTGGACTTTGTACCTGGAGAACAAAGATGGGTGTGTGTTTTAGATGTTGGCCACAAATAAACTCACACTTGTGAGTGTTTTGGACATCTAGAAGAAAAGCTGAAAAAACCAGTTGAACTAGTCCAGCATAATGCTGATCTTTGCCACAGGCTGCACCTTTAATCCGTGTGCAATTTTCAACCCTCAGCTTTGTCTGACATCTTCAAAACAAGGCAACTGCAACGTGAAGTCTTATTGTCAAGGAATTTGTAGTTCACGCTAGATATTGCTTCTATATTTCAATTTCGGGGGCCGACATGGTGGATGCCCTCATGTCTGCCTCAAAGTCAAAAGGTTCCGGTTTTCTATTTCGGCCTTTTGGGGTTTTCCACAGGTGTGCCCTGAGATTCATTACACTAAAAAAAAAAAAAAAAAAAAAAAAGTGTGTTGAATTGACTCGATCTTATTTCATCAGGTGGTTGCAAACAATAAAATCAACTGGATCCAAATGCTTTTTTAAGTACCGGTAGATAAAAATGTATAGTCTGTTTAAAAATATGTTGTTGGATCCACATGATTTTATTGTTTGCAACCACCTGAAGAAATAAGTTTGATTAAATTCAACACATCTTTTTTTCCAGGATAGCTAACAGTCCAGGATCTATGGCGCCCCTTGTCCAAAGGCAGCAGGGATACACTTCAGCTCAGTTTTGATCTTAGGGTGGATATATGGTAGAAGACGAAGCAATTGTGCATTAAAATGTAGGTGACATTGAAATTAGGGAATGAATGTACCGGTATGAATAATGACAAACATTATTCAAATGGACCACAATAATTCATTCAGATAAACAAGAAGAAAGCTTTGGTCAAATTTCTGATCCAGCAAAATTGGGTCAACGTGACGTTTAGGAAATGAAAATAAAGTGCAAAGATTGATTTGTTTTGTGTTTTCCTGAACATGAAAGTCATTCTTTGACATGCCAGATTGCTGGTGACGCCACTGAATATTTTGGATGATTCTCAAAACATGAGGCAATTTCTCAAACACATTCCGATTGCTGCAAAAGAACACGAGTACTTTTACTCTTTGTCATTACGGATAACCTTCTGTGGTGGCATCACAATAAACACCAAAGAAAAAGCTATGCTGGCAGCCCCATATACAGTATGTAGAGATAATCCTATTAAGTGATTTTTGCTGAAGTCCCTCATGACGGCATATCATTTCCAACTGTGGGGGTTGTTTGACTTTTGAGGTTCCACTGTACTTCACACACACAGTGCCGTTTGGTTAACAGTTGGAATCTTTATGTGCATTTAGTTGTGGAAGATCTAATGATATTGCGGGGGGAAAAAAATCGAAAAACTTGATTGCGCATGAATCAATATATCCGGAAAAAAATAAAAATAAATCTAAACCCTTGAAGAACAGCACGTCAAATGATCTCATTTTTAGTGGTGCCGTTTTCAGTTTTATCTCACCCTGTAGACGTGAGTACAAGTTATAGCGATGATAACTTATCAGTGTCTATGGGAGTGTACCTGCAGTCACAAAGGCATGTACTTCCCCAGGCCATACCGTCAAAAGTGACTCCGGGTGAACTCAATGTACACACTCATATTTTTTTTCTTCCTTTCATTCTGTACAATATAGTATTTCATGTTGAGTTTTTTTTTTTAAAGGGGGGGGGGGAGTTTACATTTCTACAGCGGCCATGCTCTTCTCACAGAACTGTTGCTAAGAAACTGCTGGAACGGTGCCTGCTTACGAGCATAATGTTGCAATGTTTGACAAGTCTCCATAGTAATGTTTCAATGGGCACGGTTAAATATTTGCAAACAATCACTTATTAGAGCAGCCTTGTCAAACAGTAAATCTCGGTAGGAAAAGGGAAAAGGGAGGTCATAGAATCATAAAAAAAAAAAAAAAGACCTTCATGAAGACTGTCATTGAGAAGAATATGTACCTTTCGTCAATACCATAATCCTCCCTTCTCATCGTCCAACTTTATTTCGGTCTCTGGACCTTTTCAACATTGTTGTTGTTGACATCACTTTGCCGTCATCACGAGTGGCAATGATGATCAACTCAGTGACTAATTTCAGGATGAGTTGGACTTTGGGATTTTTAACATCCCCACAATACTTTGGCCAGGACTTCTGTGGGATAATGAAAATATGAGACGTCTTTCTTTGAAAGGAAAGAAGTAGCAGGGTAGTAATTACTTCTAAATTGACCTATACTCGGTCTTAACTCGCGAATGCTCTTCAGTGATGGAGCGAACAAAGATAAACGCATTTAAAGAGAGGAAATAAAACAAATAATAATGGGAGGCTTGTGTTTGATTAAGCAACACCAACGCATTTTATTTCAGTACAACAAACCAAATTTGGGCAAATTGAAAAAAAGATGGTGTTTATTTATTTTCTTTTTTTGCATGCGTTTGTTTTTTACTCAAAGGACCTTGTCCAGATAAATCATAGATGAGAGCATATACTCGAAAAAGAAATTAATTATTGTGATGTATTTAAAAAAATGTTTAGAATGCAATGACATACACAGTTTGGTCCCCCTTTGCAGATTTAACAGCTTCCGTCTGAGAATTTTTGTCGATTCATCCAAAAGAACATTTGTGAGGTCAGAGATCACTGAGGTTGGCTCACAGTCTGTTTTAGTTCATGCCAGATGTCTAATTGGGTTGAGATCAGAGTTCTGTGCAAGTTCATCCACACCTTGTGTTTATGGGCCTTGCTTTGTGGAATGTGGCACAGAAATGTCGGACAGATGAACGGAAAAAGGTCTTCCACAAACCTGTTTTCACAAAGATGAAAGCATACAGTTGTCCTGTGACAACAATCACAATATGATTATTTTCCAAGCAGAATAAGTCACTTTCCCATACAGATACTGTATATTTGGCACCGTTTTACACAGGATGACCTTCCACCCATTTTGATCCAACCTTGGGACTGGCAGTGGCATATGGGGCACGGCTTCCCATCTGGATGTTCCCTTTTGCCCTGAACGGGATTTGAACCCTGATGGGCATTTGGAGAGCCATCCAGCCACCACCACCTTCCTCATCTGGGAATGTTCATTTAATTACATCAACTTTAAGATACACTTGCCCAAAATGGAGAACATCTGCGGCTCTTTAACGTCCCCAAATGCAATTTTCAACCCAATCGGCTGTGTCGAGTCAATCCGTACCTTGGGTGAAACTAACCCAATCAGCTGTGTGTGTGTGTGTGTGTGTGTGTGTGTGTGTGTGTGTGTGTGTGTGTGTGTGTGTGTGTGTGTGTGTGTGTGTGTGTCAGCCCCTCCCTGTTAGGGTGACTTTCCACATATCAGAGGCGTGTTGCATAAGAGAAACAAGTAGAGCAAGGTAACCACTAACACGCATGGGCACAGAAATACACATGACATACTCCAAACATACATGACGCGACACCACAAAAGCTTCAGACTTGTGCCAATTTGGTTCCACGCCCAGCATCATGCTACAGTTTCCAAAGAGTGTAATAGTATATGGTTTAAATTTTGCCTCGCTATTTATACCTTGCGACAGTTCGAAATAGGCAGACACGGAGGGGCCCGTCTGGCCTCTGTCAGTATGCCACTCTATCCATATGTCTGCATCAAGGACCTGGAAGTTACAAGCAAACACTTGTTTGAAATGTTGACGGGTTCGCTCCTCCTCGCTGCCCATCTTCAAAACCCGCCTCAAAACTCACTTGTATTCTTGCTCTATAAACACAGATGAGTTGAGTTGAGTTGCGCTTCAGACAATGTTGAACGGCCCACTCTCAAATCTGAAGAATGACAGAGTAAAATGTTCACTCATTGATCAAATCACGCATTGTTCAAATTTGCGGCCGTTACTGTCATTTCATTGTACATCATTTCTGACATTTCTTCCCCCCCCATGAGAACAAATAGTAGATTATGAATTCAATCTTTTAATTGCGCATATTTGCGTTCGATTCTTTGTTCACTAAGCTTTGATGACTAATCTGCCAACAGGTTTAGTGAGCTAAGTTGGACTGTTCGAGAAGGCTTTCTGTTTTCTGTACCTCTAACTGGATGTTGCGTTGTTTGTTGCTCTGAGGTTAATGAGTAAATTCTGGAAATGAACATACAGTGTGGGTATGCGGTCGCCACTTAGAAAATGATCAGATAACAGAAATGCACACACAGTTTAGAAGCAGAATTGGAGACTGAGGGAACAGCTGTCATTTCCCTGAAATGACCTGAGAAGCAAAACAAAAATCGTATCTGTGGTAGACTCTCTTTTGAAACTGACAATTAAAAAGAACACATACAAAAAAGAAACCCACTCACCATGATAACAATAATCTTCTGGGAAAGATCTTCAGCTTTGTGGGTGGCTTTTTTCTCTCTCTCTCTCTCTCTCTCTCTCTCTCTCTCTCTCTCTCGCTCTCTCACGAGTTAAAGAAAAGGGACCACAGTTTTATTTTCACTTAGGTCCGTAAGGTTAAAGTGGGATGCAAAACTTCAACCAAAATACCCTCAAAAATGTGCTCAATGTGGTTTAATGTGAACAATAAGGCAGCCTTCTCTGGCTTCATTTTATTTTTTTTTCTGACCAAATGTTTCAAACATCGGCTCATCAATGGGTGTGTTTGCGTGCTTGTTTTGCTCTTTCTGGTGGAACAATCATGATCTGATCTAAATGTAACAGAAACTGAAATTCTGTGGCAAATATTACCCAATGGATTCTGGTAAGGTTCTGCGTTTTCAGTTCTGAGTGGGTAATAACACTCAGAAGCTATACAGTAAATGGTCACGTACACGATGATTTACGACACTTCCTGCTGCTCTGTCATTAGTCATGAAGAAAAATGTACTCAAATGTATGATTAAGTGTCTCGGTCGGGGCTTTTACAATAGAAGTACTTTTGAATTGGTCAAGGATGAAAATGGCGAAATGTAAAGGCTGGCGAAGAATTGTATTTTTGCTTTTACACATCTGGCTGCGAACTATGGTTGAATGTGTTTTATCACTCTTCATGGGCACGACCTCTCGCAATTCACAGGAATTGTCGTATAGAACGGGGAGAGATACTGTAAACTGGAAAAACAAATCCACTCGCATTGGGCAACGTGCTCGAAAGGCTTTTATTTCAGACAACCATAAAACCGACAAATTTGACACAGTTTACTAGAAATATTGTTCTCTTCTGTGTGTGTGTGTGTGTGTGTGTGTGTGTGTGTGTGTGTGTGTGTGTGTGTGTGTGTGTGTGTGTGTGTGTGTGTGTGTGTGTATACATGTGCACGCATATGTCTCTGCCGTGTCTGTTTTGTAAAAACGCCCCAACCTTGAGCTCACATGAAACTCGAGTTGGAGGGAGGGACATCCGGGAACATAGCGAGTGGAAACTCCTCCTAACTTGAGGAGGAGCTTCGAAGGCAGTCATAAAAGTGCAGCACACCAGTCGACCTCAGCATACTTGGCCCTGGAAACAGGTATCGAACAGTGAACAGAGGATCTGAGTTCACTCTCCCGGCCTAAAGGGTACAGCATGTCTGATATGCATGACAACATTTTCACAAAGGTGAGTCGGTGATGATCTGAATGTTCTTTTGAATGATCTCGATCCGTGCTGTCCGTAGGGGAAGACAGCTGTTGGATTACCAAACTAGTGATTAGACAGTAAACATGCCGAGTTTTACTTGGGTTAATGAACCAACGAAGTGATTTAGGGTGTGTTGGAGCTATGTCTTATACTCATTCATATCTTCCGGTCAAAGAATATCAACGTTTGTCAGTGTTTTTGGGACTCGATAATATCTGTAGATTAAGAAAGACAAATCGTTGTATTCGCTGAAAGAGCTCACGCGTAATTGTCAGTCTTTTAACCATCCACTCCATCTGCAACAGAACCTTTTGAACTTGGCGCTTGATGATGCCTTGCTCCCAAGACCATCTCAGCTCAAAGTCCCAGGACAAGGTCGACTGAACCGGTCCACCTCGTTCTTCGCACCCTCCTCCTCGCCTCCCTCCTCCAATCTCAGTTTCAGCACTGAGCAAATCAATGACGATGACAGCAGCGGCTCGCTATGGTCATCAAACATCTGGAGCCAGGGCCCTAGTCTCCAAACGAAGGCATCGCCTCTGCAGGTGCGCTCCATGAGCCTGACCGAGTCCAGCATCTCGCTGCTTTCCTCCTTCGGACAACTCAAGAACCTGGATGCTTTTCCTTCCGGACCCGTCACAACTGTGGCTCCTCCGCCAGGCTTCCCCCCCGGATCCAACCTGCCCGCCCAGGTGCCGCCCATGCTGTCCTCCAACCGTTACAAGACTGAGCTCTGCCGTGGCTTCCAGGAGACGGGCAGTTGCAAATATGGCAGCAAGTGCCAGTTTGCCCACGGTGAAGCGGAGTTGCGTGGAATGTATCGCCACCCCAAGTACAAGACGGAGCCTTGCAGAACCTTCTACAACTTTGGGTACTGCCCATATGGATCTCGCTGCCACTTTATCCACGAGGAAAAAATCAGCGGGGGCCAACTATCGTCCGGCAAATTCCACACTCAGCGCCAACCGTCTCCCAACCCAAGCAATGGTCAGAATCAACGCCACCAACTCCGCCAGAGCGTCAGCTTTGCGGGCTTCATGGGCTCGTCACGGACCTCCCCTCCGCCATCATTCCGGACATCCTTTACTGATCCAAACCTGGGCTTCAGCAGGGCTGCCTCTGTGTCTCCACCTCCGGCAGATCTGATATCCCCGGTGTTTGCTGACTCCCTCACGCGGGAAGTAGCAGCATTCCAATTTGGCAACCATCAAACCCGTGCCAGCTCCGGAGACATCCACAACATTCCTCTCATCGTCGAGCCAAAAGCATCGCGCTGCATGTGTGGCCACGGGAACGACTTCTCTGTTTTGCACAGCAACAGTGGCAGAGGCTTTGCCAAGATGACGGATGGAAACCAGCAGGACAGCAGTGCCTTGTTTGCCGGTTCCAGCCACGGCGGATCGGCGAAGCATGCCAGTCTGCAGCGTTTCTCCTCCGAGGACTCCCTGGAAGACAGCTACAGCAGCAGCAGTGGAGGCTCCAGCGGGTCTGAGTCTCCAACTTTCGACGGATCGGCCACCAAGAGGCTCACTGTATTTGAACGGCTGTCCTTGTCCGACTAAGGGAAATTACGGAAGGGAACTGTGTCTGTCTCGTTTTTCTCCAGAACCAGAACTGATCAGGACAAGTCAACTTTTGATGACACGATAACACATAATGTTCTTAATCCATGTATGTTGACAAAGTGATTACTCGAGCGATATCATTACAAATTGCCACCAGGGTAGCAAATCGGACCTTTTTATGTGGTCTTCCGTAGATTTTGACCAGACCGGCAATCTGGCTGGTTTGCGTATTTACAACTGTGGCGATCAAGACGGCTCAACAGTTGAGACAATCAAAAGTGTCTTGCCTTAAACATTCTCCCTGCCTCACAAGACATTGCTCCTCAGTGCCGAGAACAGTATGTTTGATTGCGTGACCTTCATGAGAAAGACCTCACGTGTGTAATTGATGCCATTTTATCTGTGACATGCACTTTACAGCAAATTTGAGAGGGAGAAAATTGTCTCCCGGTAGCATTCAACCAAAGCTTCATACTTCACTCGAGTGTGTGCGTGCGTGCGTGTGTGTGTGCCTGTGTGTAACAGTCTTTTTTTTTCTGGAGACCAGGGGTGCAAGTGGATGCAAGATCAAAGTGTGCAACAACAGAAAACCATATGTCAAATGTAAATAGATGACCCACTTTAACGTTTTTTAAAATCTTGGGTGGTTTCTTAATGTCACCCTCCTGTACGCTCCTTCTAAGGTCCCCTGTTTGATTGACAACCTGGTTCAGGGACTTGAACGCAGTATTCTTTTGGTTATTGGTTGCCTCGCATTGTTTAACTTAAAAGTAATATATTTATTATGATATTTATTTCTGTTTGAATAAAAAAATGTATTTTGTACTTTATTTATGAAGAAATTATTCCAAGCTCTGTGAATTACCAATGTGAGAAAAGGGAGTTAAAAAAAAAAAAAGAGAATGTTATATTTTTAATTGTCCAAACTTGTCGAAATAAATTTCTGAATACCGTAAAGGAAATGGGTTAACGTTCTGTCTCCTTTGTTGTTCTGGAAGAAGATTCCACAAGAAATATGCAACACTTACACAACAAACAGCGCACAGATTAATTTTCATTTGCATTTCATCTAACACATAGCTGTTTTGTTTTTCTGTTAGTCTAAAGTAATAAGAAGCAGGAGTCTCGGAAAAGAAAATTCCAGCTTCCATCATTCCATCAATCCATTTTCTGGAGCCCTTATCCTCATTTGGGATGGATGGTGAGCTGGAGTCTCATGAGTGGACTTTGGGTGAAAGAGGTGGTAAGTGTGGAGAACTTTTCAAAGGCAGGTACTGATCATCATGCGATTGAATCCATATACCGTATTCATAAAGTAAACGTTACTGGCAAATAAGATGACAGGTGACTCTTATCAAGTCTTCACATAGAACAGCTAGTTACATTATGAGAGACCATAACTAATGATGCACCTAATGGGACTTTTTTTTCCTGAATAATTATAGCTCTGTAGAGGCATAAATAGATTTAGATGTATGATTAATATACCTGCAGTTAATGTTGACTTTATTATTTCATTTCGGCTGAATCTGACCTGCAAGTGTTGGAATTTCATGAAGGTGTTTTTTTTTTTCCTCAGTACAGTTCTCGACTCAGCTTGGCAGCACTTGGCCCTGCTTGCAATGATTAGGGACAGTTAGTGTTCATGTTTTATTACCAAAGGAAATCGATCATGACTAGAGTTGCGAAAAGAAAAAAAAATGCAGAGGGAAAGGAACAAAAAGAGTCAGAATTGGGTTTCAAAAAGTTTCACTTCTCTTCAAATTAGCCGTGTTATTTGCTTTGCTTGCTTTTCATCCACGTGAATCAGTGCTTCTTCTGGTCTGTATTGCCAGTGTCAGCATTTATCATGTCTCTTGGTTTGGTTTTGAAATTTCATGACAATTCAGTGTCGAAATTTCCGCTTAAAAACTCCCAGTTGAACCTTCTGTTGAGCAAGCAGTCTCCAAAGCAAAGCAAAGCCCAGCTGATACTGTCAAAGCGCTGGATTGCGCCACAGCTTAAAACCAAATCAAAATACCACTCAGCGGTTCAACATATTTTGAAATAACGTACCAACCCTATATGCACGCTGCGCATTTCTTTGATAGATAGAGCTGTCATCAGTTATTTTGACTAATCACAATTCATCAGTTAATTGAAAAAAGCTTTTTATGAACTTTTTCTTTTTTTTGCCCGCCGTGTTTGAAGAGTAACTGTTATGTGTTCATTATTTCTTCCTGGATTTAATGTCATGAGGACATCCTCAAAATTTTTGAACCACTGCTGCACTTTGATGCTCCAATTTTTCTAATCAGTTCATTACTTACATGATATAAAATATCTAAAAAAGGAGCTCAATATAAATAGAGTGATTTAATATGTGTTAATACTTGATTAATACAACAATTTATTTTAAATCTAATGTGTCACCCCTTAACCTTGACTGTATATATATATATATATATATATATATACACAGTATAGATAGATAGATAGATGAAATAATGCCATTTTCTGTCATATTTCAATTCAACAAATACAAAAATACACTTCAACTGAATACATGAATAATATGGGGCCCCAATTTGCGTGAGGGGGTGCACCAGGATTTCAAGTGATCGTGTCATACGTGAACGCTCCAACATGCACTTGACATGATGTTCAAATATTCGTCAGCTCCCCCATAGCCAGTGTGTGTGTGTGTGTGTGTGTGTGTGTGTGTGTGTGCGTCCACATATACTTGCACATTGTAACAGCCTCTCGAATGGTTAAAGTTCACCAAACTGTGTTAGCAAAATAAGAAGCAACGTTGAGTTCCCCATTCATTTATATGACGTATGGTATTGTACACTTTGGATCATATGAAAAGTCGGTCTTCAAAACGTCCATGGGACTTACTTCATTCTTGGTTCTTCTCTCACAGAATACTGAATTTCATAAACTGTCATTAAGGCCAGTTATATTTGCGTATATTCCTTTCTTGCTCCATACGACATAATCTAAACAGTGCACCTTATCAACACAGTGCAAAGATTACCAACAGCCGCTGCGGAGCTGTTAATGATCAACCACTAAACTGTTACTGTCAGAACCTTTCACCCATGTCAGCTGAGCCTGTATGCATGCACTATGCAAACGCATCAGCACAGACACATGAACACTTGCACGTACACGTAATCAGTTAAACACTGGATATAGATGAAGCTATAGGAGATACAAAAGTAGAAATGACAATTGGAAATGAATGCAATGTCTAATACGCTTGACACACACAAAAAAAAGACATAACAGGGACTGATGATGAAAGCCTTTAACGTGTACATGATTCAAATCATGTTAAAAGTAGCGAGCCAAATGGAGTTGGAGCTGTTCCCAAGTGATTCCCGCTGTGGTGTCAGAAAGGATCCAAACGGTTTGACAAGGGAGATTAAAGGGACGGGAAGAGGAGATTAGAAAAATGGTGAAAGTACTCCAACTCCTCCGGGGAAAAAAAAAAGGCGAGGAAGAGCGTGCCAGCAGGTGAGAGTTCCTCTCGGGAATTCAGTGAATGCTTTTTCACCTGAGGCCATGACAAACCAGGATAGCGGTTGCAAATCTTTGGGCCTGTGTATGCCTGTGAATGTGTGTATTTTGTTTATTTACTGGAGTTCATCACAGCTCGGACACTCCCCTCTATACACCGTCATAGTTTCGGGATAAGCATACAGGGTTGAGTAATTTTTAAACATCTGCTGCCGTCAACCCTTCAGAGAATGACAAAATAAATTAAGTAACTTCTCCCTGACGTACGAGGTCATCTGACATCATTTGCCTAGCTGTCATTATTTACTGGAAGATACTAAAGAAGCGGGAGGTTAATGCACCCAGTACATAGAAAGAGGTGCCTTGAACTTTGGCACAATCCCTTTTCCCCTCTGCTGATATATTGCCTCTGCATCCCGATAGAAAAGGTGGCACTTTGTCCCTTGCTTCCTTCATGATGAGAAGTTTACTTTCAGCTGATTGCCACATTCATTTCAAATGATGTCTCTTTCCGACGCATGAAATACAATCCAATTGTTCAAAAAGATTCAAATCAATTCATTGCGATGGGGCGGTGTCTCTCGACGACAGCAAAGCGAGACGCGCGAGTCTTTTTGGATCAATGTACTTTGCATACGTCCTTTGAAAATCCCTGTTTTTGCCTCGTCGCCAATGTATTTAGATGACGAAGATGATGAAGTGAGCCAAAATTAAGAAGGGATTAAAGAGAAAGTGCCATGTCAACAAGTCGGACTGGTGGTGAAGGAAGGAGGAAATATTTGAGAAGTGACATCATAGCAGCAGCGGAGTGGAAGTGCGATCCTTTTTTAGCCATGTTCGCTCCCTCTGCCACATTCCTCGCCACAGGCCTGAGCTCGCCCCGCCTCCTGCTCTCTCTCCCTCCGACCTCACTCCTGCACCAGAGCCGCTGCTGTGACGCAAACATTGGGTGGAGAATTGGGGGGAGGTGTGTGGCGAGGGGGGGCTGAGGCGTGAGGGTGGAAGGCAGTAAAAATCCCTGAACTCTCCCCTGTTGACGGCTTCACTTTTTTATTTGTGCGGCTTTAACCCTCACTTGCCGGTGCAATTTATGAGATTCAACAAAACCAAAAACATTCCCTATTAATTTATTTTTCCACTCGACATCAGTGGAAAGCAAACTTGTATTGAGAATAAAAAGTTCATTGAAGAAGCATTTCCGATACACACTATACTGTACTCTGTGGTGAGCTGCTCGTCTTAAAAAGGAAGCACTGACCTACATTTACAACCAAATTCTAATATTTGTACCATGAAATTGTGTTAAGTTCTTCGTACCAGTCCATGCTCTCGCACGAGAATGTGGATGTTGGCTTTTTTGTTGTTGTTGTTGTTGAATCAAATTTCTGCCTCAAAGTGTTGCCATGTCAGTCTAACCTGGCCAAGGCCTTCAGAATAAAGTGAGCTGCCCAGTGATAATTTAAACGTTATGAGCAATAGACACCAAATTAAATTCTGCGGTCCTGTCTGTGACCCATAGTAATGTTAGCATTTTTGTCATAGTTTGGTGTAATTGAACTTTTGCCATTTCGTTGCTGTGTATTTTCAGGTATCAAAATGACCATGTCCTTTGCAAGTGATTTTTGTTCATATTGTTTTTTCCTGATTTTGTGTCACCAGCGCTCCGTTTTTTATTTTGTCAGTCCTTTGTTTTTCTGTCAATAAATATTTGTTTTGTACCGTCATTTGTCAGAATCTACTTTTGTGGGATCTGCTCACCGCCTGGTCCATTTTCAGATTGTGTCAAGAAGGACATTTCCAAAAATATGTGCCCTTTTTAAGTTTTGAGTCTGGGTGTGAATGACTACGTCATAACAAAAGACATCCTTGATATGGTCAGTATTGTAGTATTATGTCCCATTCAAAATCCACATTGTATACACTCTTCCAGTGACACGCCATCTTGACTTCTGTATGTGTGACGTTGCAAAAACACCTAAACAAAAGCATCCACATGAACAAAGACCCAAACTTTTTGTGAACGTGCTAATTCTGACGTCAGTGAACGGTTTTTGAATGACAGTTCATTTTTGTTGAAGAGTGCCAGGTTTCGTTAGCCTTCCAGGAAGAGATACTCCAAACGACACTTCATATGGAGGAGGATAAGCACCTTATTTGGCATCCCAAGCCACGAAGACTGGTAGCCTCGGGTGGCTGCGTGCGTCATCAAGAACATGATGGCAGCTTGGAGGCGCGAAAAAACAGTCTGCGGCGATCACCTCACGGTGAGGCGACAAATAGTGTGGTAAGCACAAGTTTTGAAAGGGTTATTGACTCTATGTAACCATAGTCGCTGGGGAATGTCGTAGTTGAGGGTACAACAACCACGAAAAAAACAAAAAAACATGAACTACTTTGCTTTTGGAACAGTGAACTTGGTTTCACTTTTTCAGTGATGAACTATGAATTAGGAGCTTAATTAGTTCCTTTTAGAATTTGTGAAATGATCACTAACTGCCAAATTGTATTACCCGTTCCAGGTCAGGACTCCCAAATATATCATGTCAGTTGGAAGCACAATGTGATGTATCACGATACAGTGATGACTTATAGTACACCCAATATGTATAGTATATGAAACTGTAGAGGCGGCCCAGTGGTCCAGTGGTTAGCCCGTCGACCTCACAGTGCAGAGGTGGCGGCTTCAATTCCAGCTCCAGCCACTTGGTGTGGAGTTTGCATGTTCTCCCCTGGCCTGCATGGGTTTTCTCCGGGTACTCCGTTTTCCTCCCACATTCCAAAAACATGCGTGGCAGGTTAATGCAACACTCAAAATTGTCCCTCGGTGTGAGTGTGAGCATGGATGGTTGTTCGTCTCTGTGTGCCCTGCGATTGGCTGGCAAACGGTTCAGGCTGTCCCCCGCCTACTGCCCCAAGACGGCTGGGATAGGCTCCAGCACCCCCCGTGACCCTTGTAAGGATAAGCAGACTGGAAAATGGATGGATGGATGGATGAAACTGTAGAATGGAGCAGCATATTATCAGCATATTATCAGGCCAAACCTCAATCCAGAAGTGTACTAAAATTTGGGGGTTGACTTCCCCTTTAACAACCAGTCCTAATTTCTCTGCAGTGGAATTTAAACACCTGATGGACTGACACCCCATGGTTTTGTTTGGATTAGATTGAATTGACTTGTTGACACTTTGATTCCAACCTCACATCCTTCAACCTAAGGCAGCCTTTTTAAAATGAAGTCCGTTGAGACATGAGAAAGTTATATAATTGTAAAAGACCTGACAAACTAATCAATTTTGTCTCCCGTGTGATCAGTTGCAATCAGGGCGTTGTGCAGCAAAAGAAAGTCCCTTCAGGCTGTTTCACATCTGTTTGCGTTATTAAAGCAGATCTTTCACAATGGGCCCATACATGTTCACTGCACGCTTCCTGTTCCCCCCCTCGCGCTCCGTGCATGCTTCTCCTTTTAGACTTCATGCTTCCTGTTTTTATGTACTTTTCGTAACTTGGTATGAAAATAAATTATCCCCGTGTCAGTACGTTTATTACGAACAGATGTGTGTGAACGCACATGGGAACACAGTGTTCTGTGCTGAAGGCAAAATAAAACTTCAATTCAATGTGAGCTCATTTTATTGCAAAATGTTTTAAACTCTGATTAAAAGGAGTCTGATCACGGAGATCTTTTACAACGAAGGATTGGGGTTACAAGTTACATGTTTCCCTAATAATTACTTTTATGATATGTTTTTGTGCAGTTTAACTTCTTCTTTATTCGGTGCTCACGGCCTCAATTTAGAGCTGTTACTTACAAATGTGTAATATCACTCTGATGTTAATTTTTGTAATACACGGTGCTTCAAGTGGGCTGGTACACAGCGGCATGGCATAACGGCACTTCTCAATTTTAGCCTTTAGCGTACTGGGGCTTTTTATGGCGTACGCGGACGTCGCACGGGCCCACAGTACCTTCTCTTGTTCTATTTACCCAAATCTCAAATCTGCTCTCAGTTTGTGCTACTGCAATGGATTGATGCAACTATAACGAGACTGAAAGGTGGGTTTTTTTCATTCAAAATATATATTCAGTCCAATTTCTTCTGGTGTGATGTACAGTATGTTCTTATTCCAGCAAAGCCAAACTGCTGAAGCCATAGCAGTTCAGCCGCTTCCTTTCAGACGGTCTGTTGTTTCAGGTCCACTGCATTAGTTTGACGCAAAAATCAGCAATGAGCTTGTGACCGCCGAGCCAACTCATGACACAGCACACACGTCTGAACCTGGACGACAATAGACCCCTCTGTTACAGATTGCTTGCACACATATGCAATACTGTACATGCACAGCTATGTTTAAACAGGTGGATTGAAAGTTGAGTAGTGAGTGGTCTGTGTGTGTGTGTGTATGTGTGTGCGTGTACATGCAGTAATTGGGGAGAAAAGGAATGACTTTTGAGCATGTGTATTCTTGGCGGTGTTCCCAGGAATACAATGTGACACCAGCACAGTGCAGAGTATAGCAGAATTCCTGCTCATGAAAATAAGCATCATGGAAAAGCAGAGGAGAGCCACATGAGCCAACTTGCCGGCTGTACCTTGTCATACTCAATGGAAGGAGGCAGCTCAGTCAGCAAAAATCACATGTTGTCTTTTCAAACTTCACATGATGTAAAGCACTGCAGCAAATGCATTCATTGTCCTGTCGAGACTTTTCATTTGCACCTCGAGATTGCGGTTTACAATTGCCTTGAGAGGGTGCGCAGAATCAAACCCGTGACCTCTACAATGTGAGACGGACGTGCTAACCGATCAACCATTGTGCCATCTGTGCCTATAAAATAAGTTTTATTTTGATTGATTTGTTTGAAACATTATAAAGGGCCCACAGACACACAAAAGGGGTAGGGGTAAAAAGAGGGGAGTCCCATGTCCGTTTTTCCGTTTTCACTTCCTAAAGCTGTTGTGGGCACGTGTCTCAATACTTTTGTGCATGTAGGGTAGCAGTAAAAGTGGCTTGGAAATGGTGGAAATATAATACAGTGGCCTGGATGCATTTTCTAAATTGCCACACAACATGTGGGAAGTGGTTTTACTGCGTGATGCGTGTTGGAGGTACTGACGACTGTCAAGAAAGAGGAACCTGATTGACGTGTGATAGTTTTTTGGGCTTGGTGGTCAAACAATATGTCAACAAGCAAGATAACATTGAGAGGTTTTTTTTCGTGTTCGTTTACCCCATGCTGCCAACTAGCAGCACGATGAAGTGCAGTCATTGAGCATGCTGTTTTTTTTACAAGCACACAAACACATACAAGTCATCATTCACAACAGCCTAATGTTTGCGCTGTACCAGGTAAAGCATAGCACTAAGAGAAAAACAAACCAATTGCAACTCCAGAATATATGCGATCATGTTTTTGAGTTTCAAAATAAAATCACGTGACATGGATGTTAACCTTGTCAATACTCAATTTTTAAAAACCATGCTATTTTTGTTGTTGTGGGTTCGATTCCAGCTATGGCCTTCCTGTGTGCAGTTTGCATAGCTGGGTAAAAGCTGGATTTCACCTTGGACTTGTTGCCTGTCGATCACAGGTCACAAAGACACAGAAGACCATTCACAATCGCATTCACACCGTTACTGAGTAGGAATTCAACCCACGTTGCCTGCAGGGAAGTCACAACTGTACTGCACTATCAGCAACTGTCACTTGAAGCATGCAGTAGAAAGCCATTCTAAAAGGAGGTCTTCGGTCAAGAGGCAAACAGGTCTCCGACAAAGAGCAGACTGCTACACGGGTTAATTAAATGTTGCCTAGACACCGGTGAAGACATGTTTGTAAAAGCACCACATTCATCAATATACGTCTGATCAAACAGTGATCAATGTTATGAATGGTTGCCTGGATGCAGTTAAATGTGTGCACTGTGAGACTACACACACTGTGAAGAATCACACAAATTAGCCCTGCTTTCCATCAGAGCTCAGCAGATAAAATATTTTTCATGCAAATTTCTCTCCCCAATAAGTAGCTGCATACGCTCCCACACATAGGTGCATGGATAGAAGACAGAAGGCAAAGTAAGGTCACGTTTTCATGGCCAACATGTATAGAGTTTGTAATCTGGTTGAGAGTAAACTAGATTTTTGCAAACATGGTCACCATTCATTCCAGCAGAAAGTTCACTCACAAACTTCCTGGCCCAACTCTCTCTGGATAAGAGCAGGGCCAAACAGTGATAAACATGTGCGATCAAATATGTATACAGAGCTACTTTGTTTTTAATTTGTAAAAAATGTGTTGTTATTGTTGTGAAATGTGAGTATCGAGCAACCTTGACTGTTGCCTTTTATTAGGAAAACAAACACAGAGGTTGAACTTAGTGTACATAAAAAGTGTGTTAAGAATTTACTCCTTCTCCGACCGGCCCTCCTTTCAAGAAGAAATGGTTGCGTCCTACTGGCACCACCAATTTAGGAAAAAGTCAGGTGCATTTTATACTGACCATCCCCGGCGGACCCCAGACAGTCAGGTAAACTGTTATATTTGTGGTTGCTCTAGTGCAGGGGTCTCAAACTCAATTTACCTGGGGGCCACTGGAGGCAGAGCCTGGATGAGGCTGGGCTGCATCAGGGTTTCCACAAGAAAAGCGCTGATAAATCATTCCAATGTTCTCAAATATCTTTATTTTTAACACAAAATAATGAATCCTTCCCCATGAAGTCTTTTACTTCTGCTCTCAACTCCAAAAATCTCTTCAATACGTTTCCCCTCCTGAGCCAACGTACCTCAGTGAAGTAGAGCACATCCCCATATTCAGATTTTATTTCCTGTAAAAAAATGGGTGGGGCGGAATAGGGTCAATACCTCACCGTGATTGGTTCGTTCAGCTCCGCACACAAGAATCATTCATATCAATCTTGCGGGCCGCACTAATATTAATTTTTCATATTAAGATGGGGGCCGCAAATTATCATCCTGGGGGCCGCAGTTGGCCCGCGGGCCGCGCGTTTGAGACCCCTGCTCTAGTGTATGTTTAATATGTTCAAATGGTCTGTCAAGTGTGAGAACTTATGTGAAATGCTAGTTAGCAGTAGTCTATTCAAGGTAATTGGGGGTTTGTGGAGGCGGCGCATCAGTACTATCTAGTGTAGCTTACGTTGAGGAATGCTGTCTGGCTATACTTTTGAAAACAATACATTGTAACGGCTTCCAAGGTTCGGTCTGCTCTCTTTCTCTCTCTGCAACTGCTCTATCTCAAACAGCCCAGAGAAAAGCGAGCTCCTATAAAGACAGACATTTTGACTTGAGGAACCAACATCCATCCATCCATCCATTTTCAACACCGCTTATGTTGAACAGGGTTGCGGGTAGTTGCCGGAGCCCATCCCAGCTGACTTTGGGTAGAAGGGTGACTACACCCTGAAGTGGTCGGCAGTCAGTGCAGGGCACGTATAGAGACAAACGACCATTCACTCCCACATCCACACCGTCACTGAGCGGGAACCGATCCCACGCTGCTCTTATACAAGTCAGCGACCTAGGAGCCAACATGTCATCACTAAGTTGCTGAATTAATCTTGTTCATGGCGTGCATGTAGCACAGCACCAAACATAACACCCCCATCCTCCCCATTAAGTCGACAACTTTGCCTCATATTGAAGTTTGTGCCTATTATCAGGAGGAAATGCTGATTATGCTTTTAGCTCATGCTAATCTGTGCTAATACCGCTGTTTTTTAATTGAATGTTGCTGGTCACTCACAGCCTTTTCTGCAACATCAACAAAGAGACTACAATGGAAATTCCTCTACTCGTTGAGCAGTTCCCATTACTTGCTTGCCCTTAGACATGTTGGAACACTTGTACTTCATCGACAATGACTAACCCCCATTTTACCCAAAAATAAAAAAATTAAAAGACATTTATACTTAAAAACATTTATAAAAAAAAAACATTTCTGTACCTGTATTGTATTTAGCTAACCAAATGCTCCTAATATACCTCTCTTTTTTACACTACTCCTAATTCTCCCCTGGAGTCAGTGTTCTATTTAAAGGCAAAACTAAATCTGTTTTTTGGCCCGATGCTGATGACAGGTAAAAAGTAATACAGAAGAGTTCGATAAAGATTGTGTTACAGTTTTACGTGCACATTATTTATTCGTTCCTGTGCTGATTATATGCCTGGTTCCATAACCCAGTCATTCATTAAGTAGACAGAAACCTACAGTGTTATCTGCCTGTTATCGAAACAAAGATTTGCCCGTTTTGTTTTCGGTTCAGGAGATTCTCCAGGACTGGTTTCTCAACAAACACAAGTTGTGTGGCTCACTTTCAAGGACAAGGATTCTGTCAGGTGTTTGAAAAACTTTCAGTTCTGACTATCCCTTCCGTTCGTCTCGGAGCAGGCATTTTTTCAACGTGTTTCGCATTCATAGGAAAAGACAGGAATGGCTGCACAAACACCGTAGTAGTGGATTTAAATCCACGTTTTCATCGAATCAAATGAAAATGCGTCTAGAAATGGGGCAACAGCTCCCCCTGTCATTCGTTTAAAACACAAAGAAAGTTTCCTGTTCAGGCACAGACGTTTCAAACTATTAGTTCGTTTTTAAGATGAGACTTGAAAAAACAAGAACAACTGATGGTCAGTGTCGTGATGAAATGACGTAGTTACACTAATCCTGGGTGACCAGTTCTTGCCAGGTTAATGTTATAGTAAATAAATAAAACCAAAACATCATGCTCCAGCAGAGGGCGCTATCATCCATCCATCGATCCATTTTCTGATCCGCTTGATCCTCTTTAGGGTCCTCCACTAGGAGGAGAGCGATGGAAAAGTTACAAGGAGCTTCACCTTCTAACTGAATCAACAGGAGAGAATTCCAGTGAAGAGCAGCAAAGGGGAAGGACGGAATGATGTCAGAGGTTAGAGGTTAGGTTGTGAACTCTGACCTGTGGGTAGAACCCTACTGTGCGGCGTTTGTGGGTATGCACCTAGCGTTTTGTGCCTGCCTGAACAAAAACAAGAGGGAGTCATACATGTTTTGTTCATACAACTGCCATACTTCTAATGATGCACTGTGCATTTGACAAATAAAGGAACTCTTAAAAATTGTTGAATCCCCGGGTGCGTTGCTATAGGAAATGTATAGTACTTTGTAAAACAAGTCGTTTTTTTAAATGTTTCATGCACAATAATAAGTTATCAAAACGATTTCTGAAGCAATGACAGAAAATACTTTCGTAACTAGCTATTCATCAATTTGTTGTGAACATGTAATATGAGGTGATTACACGTTTATTTTGGGTTCACAGTCATAACAGCCCCCGAAGGAAACCGTGAGTATAATGTGGCATCTGTCAAAAATGAATTTGACACCCCTGCTCTAAATGGAGATGACAGTAGTGCGATCTAAAGACTTGAGATGATCTACACGAGAACATAGTTGTACACCGCTGCCGTCTGTGCATTAACATTCTTGAAAGCTCAAAGAAACAAAAACTCATTACAACGAAATCTCATCTAACTGTACCCCAAAACCAAACTTACATTGAACATTATGGCGATATACAAGACAGCTGTAGCTTTTTACTACTGGCACCATGAGATTAAAAGAATAGTCAAAGCACAGGGTTAGCAAACTCAAAATGTTTGGCTTTTCGGGTTTCAAAATGTGTCACTTTTTTTAACATGTGTTCAGTTCAAAATGGTGTCACATAATTGCCCCTCAAACCTAAAGACTCTTTAAAAGTAGGAACACTCGCACACTGGCGGGTCATTATTGAAAGGAACTGGGGGGAGGGGGCGGGGGTGGGAGGATTGGGGGGCAGAAGGGAAAGGAAAAAGAGAGCAGATGTTCATCAGGTCTACTGACCCCGCCCCGCCCCATCCCAACACATGCCCACCAGACTCCCCCTCCTCACCCACCATATTATGTCATTGGTAATACCAGCCTCTTATCTCATTGTGGGTCTGTAAAGGAATGACTTCACTTTCACACAAGAGAATTTTCTCGCCGTGTGTGCAATCCAAGAAAGAGAAACATTTCTGACTCTGTTTTGCATCAATTGCCGGTGTTTTGTGTTCTCCATCAAAGAGGCTTTTCAAAGTTCTCTTTCCTCCACGGGATGCTACGGTGGTTATAGAAAAAATATATTCTGAATATTACTTCATCATTTCTCCAGATGTGGTGTAAAAACGCCACACCCTGCTACACTGGTTTCGTTGACATCACAATCTCAGCGTCTCCTCTGATGGCTTCCCATACCAAGCATATGTTGAAGAGGCAAAAGTGACTTTCAAACAACCTGGTTAATCATTTCACGGTGGCAAAATTAGCTCGACAAAGCTGATGAATGCCTCCACTGGCACATTTCTGTGCATCTGCCTAATATATTCAATATATGGCAACATTTTTAATGATGCTCTCCATCAATTGTTGTCCTCTCTTGAATTATTTCTCTATAAACCCTCCATTCCACGACTCTCCCCATAACCCATTCCTCCAAACAAGCCCTCTTCCCTCCAATTCACTCATTTGTATTTAGGCCCACGAAATGTAACGTGTGTGTGTGTGTGTGTGTGTGTGTGTGTGTGTGTGTGTGTGTGTGTGTGTGTGTGTGTGTGTGTGTGTGTGTGTGTGTGTGTGTGTGTGTGTGTGTAGGGGTAGAGTGGTGGAAGGCGGGCCATTAGTTTGTTATTTGGTTCGGCAGCTCATTGTGCAGCAAAGGTACTCTCGCCCAGCTGGACTCAGCAAGAAGCAAAACTCTCTTTCAGGATTTCTCCTTCTTTGTTTCCCCTCCCCCTCTTCTTTCAGATCCCTCCTATACTGCTCAGTAATCCCAAAATAACCCGAAGAGATTTGTTTATAGAATTAAACTCAATTTGCCAACCAAATAGCTTGTTTGCAGATACCGTGTGTTTACCTCAACATGTCAGCAGAGGGGCCCGCTTGCCTCAAGGCACTTAATGTTGTTGACTTTTTTGTTAATTGCGTGTTAACAGTGGTGGTCTTAATCTGAGGCTAAATGCAGAGAAAATGTCTTTGGACTCTGAACTAATTACAGCAGTGTGTTGTTGCCTAACATAATTAGCCGTTCTCACGGGGCACACAAGCCACTGTGGTTGGACCTCTGAAGGTGAGAAAACATCCAAATGACAAATGCTCAATGTACGCCACACAATTGTACACATAAATACACATCCCAGACATTAATGCAGACCAACAACAAGGGATGTAATCACAAAGTCTGTCTTCATAGAGACGATAATCACCTGTGAGTGACATTGTTCGAAAAGTACTCATTCAACATCCATTTTCTAATCTACTTATTCTCACTCGGGTCGGAGGGTGTGTTGGAGCCTATCCCAGCTGTCTTCTGGCAGAGGCGGGGTACAACAGCCTATCGCAGGACACACATGGACAAACAGCCATTCACGCTCACAATCACACCGAGGGACAATTTGGAGTGTTCCATTAACCTGCAATGCATGTTTTTGAATGTGGGAGGAAACCAAAGTACCCAGACAACATCCAAACTCTACATAGGAGTCCACTGTGAAGCGTGCATGCTGACCAGTCGACCACCGTGACACTATTTATTCAACTGTGGGTTTTTGGGGGGGGGTTTTTTGTATTTGTCATTTATTGTTATGAAGAACTGCCTCCTATTAACAGCTCCCAGTTATTTTTGTTCCTTATGCTGATATACTGCTTGAGGCAGTGCAGTTCAACACCACTGCAAACTACAACTACAATGAACGTGTGGTCATGTGGCATTCCCCATGTGTGGATGGAAACACAATCATACACATTGATTGCTCTGTTATGGACATTTATCAATCAATCCTTTAACATTTTGAGCCAAAAAAAAAACCCCATTTGGTTTTCTTTGATTTTTGTTCCATACTTCAGGTGTACCATTGTACAAAGCAAACAGAGTCTACATCTACTACATTTCACTTTAGGAACAGCAACTGTACGTTAGACTAAGCATACTTACAGACCTGAGTTACAACTGGTGTCCTGGCCTGTCAAACTGCCCCTAGGGTGAACAGTGTACAAATATATCATTACTGTGTGTGCGTGTGTGTGTGTGTGTGTGTGTGTGTGTGTGTGTGTGTGTGTGTGTGTGTGTGTGTGTGTGTGTGTGTGTGTGTGTGTGTGTTTTGGCGGGGTTATCCTCTCATCAAATACAAATGCAAATATTCTTGCACATGCACACTTACACACCTAATGGAGACCATTCTACAACCGTCGATCAAAATAAACTCCTTGCCTTCATTGAACTCATTTTTTTCACTGCAGAGTTTGAGCACTGATCCAGATTCAAGTGTGACTTTCTGGTGATGGAGATATGCTAACTCAACAAAATCAATAATGTGCATGACTTTGTTCTGAATAGGAAAACATGGTCCTTGAATGGAGTTTTGTCAATAATGCTCCAGTTTTGGATTACAAGAGGATTTGAGATTTTTCAGGTCAGCATAAAACATGTGTTTGGGATATCCTTTGGCTTTGTTTATTTTTGTTTTGACATCCATGATGCATGCTGGTGAGTATGTGATAAGAGACACACAGTCTTGCAGGCCCAGTCAACTCAGGTGATGTATTGCCATAGCTCTTCTCTGCAGTGGAATATTTCACACATTTAACTTTGAAATCAAAGTCCCCACTCCTCCCAGTCTGTGTCATAGGGATAGGCTGTCTCCGAGTTGTTCCTTCAACCCAGATGGTTGTCTCTCCATTGTCTCTCTGTGCTTTAGGCTCACATTTGCATTGTCAAGCAGTTCAAATGCACATCTTCTCCATGCATTGTCCCGAGAAAGTAGAAACATCTTATAACTGCTCATGAGAAGAAAACGCTGTATTTTAAAACATGTTTGTCACTCAATATATAAATGTATTAAAAAATTAAACATATACTTTTAAACATGCTGGCATGTTTGATTAATGATTGCCATCATTAATACTCATTGGTATACGTTCCATGATATGGCTTCTGTCCCTGTGCTTTCTGTCTAATGAAACTCCAAGAACTCAGTCAATCAAGAGCTCAATCACAGTTGGCTTTACCTCTGTCATATGTGGAGATTAAAAAAGTAACCAGCCTTGACAAAGTAAATTAAAATACACATATCTGGTTCCAAATATTGGCAGTGAAAGTAAAATGTCTGAGAAATTAGACTCAAGTAGAGCATAGATGTGTCTAAAATCTACTTTGATAGTAGTGAAGTAGGCCATCATTTACTTTGTTAGATCCCACCACTGCTGCATTCGTTGACAGTAGGAAATCAGAGTTTTCTGACTTCCGACAAAGGAAAAGTGCAGAATTCCCATTCAAATGGAACCCCGACTTCACCGATTTGCTTCTATGGGACGCCACTCGACAATGGCGATAAACATATTTAGCTTTATTTATTTATTATGACATGTATTTTGTTATTCTGGATAACTTCATGTTACGTCGTGACACAACGTGATTTCTACTGACTGTGTGAAGATGTGCCGTTACGTCTCTACATGAAGTTATTTCATTAAATGAATGAAATGCTTTGAAGATATTCCTTTATTTATATAAATAAAGGAAATTATGAAACCGGTTTGCTGGAGGTCAACGTGTGTTGTGATGAACCACAACAACAAATCTTTGTTGTTGACATTCGCCTCGAACCTTTGTGGTCGGAACTGGGACAACCTGAGTGTGATTTATCCGATTTCCCACCTTCCTCGAATGCAGCACAGTTCAGAACAAACTTTTTTCAACTCAACTGAAACCCTTTTACTAAACGCATGCTGGGTGCTTATCTTGCCTGTTTGACTTGAGACGTTAGTTTCGTAGTTTCGTGTTTATTTTATTTACGTTGGCTTCTAAAGGGGGACTGGGTGGTGAAATCAACTTTTGGGCTAACTGAGTCGCGAAAGGGGGGTGTGGGAGTGGCCTGCAGCAGCCGTGTCCGGTTTTAAACCCACACGTGGTCGGCGTCTTGAGCTAGTTTTGTACTCCACTCACTTATCAGAAACTTCCGATCGACTCATGCTACACACTGGGCCGCATCCATCGCTGCGTGAGTGGGCAGATGCAGACTGAGATTTCGGCAAGCATAATGCCGTCTTACCATCTCGACCAGTTCGGTGTCCTGGACGAGATGATGTGCAAGGTAAAACAACAATAACAACAACAACACACGCGCGCACACGCACACAACTTGAGCAACTAAAACAGGAAACCTTTGCACAAGATGGCAGTTTTGCCCATGGCTGCGTGGAAGCACGCCGCAGCGTTGCAATGTTTTAAGTTTTTTGGCTTGTCGTCTTGGTCGTAGTAACTTCATTATCAATTTGTAGTGTTCTCTGATGTGCGCGTGACAAATGCATGGCGTCAAAGTTAGCCAGGCAAACTAACGTGTTATATTTGTTTGCCAATCAGGTGTTGCTCTTATGCTGAATTCCACTTAAAATAGTTTAGACCGGTGTGCAACAATTGCGAACGGATGAAAATTAACGTCTATGTCAAATCTATTCATTTGAAAACATACATTCAAATGTAAGATGTTAAACTGTTCATCACGTGGTTTAGTGGCACTAACAACCGTAATTCTTGTCCTATGTACCTGATCGGGTGTTGGGGGAAATTATCCAATTCAACTGAATTGGTCTGCAAATTATTGACTTAAAATAGCTTAGTCTTGTTTATCTATGCGAGGTGAGTCTAGCGACAGCCAAAATGACTTAATTCTCTTGCATTAGATGGCAATGAGTTCATCTGTGTACACAATTTACCTGTATCCAATTTTTCTGCCTCGTTTGATGGTGTATTGTGAAATTATTTTCTTTTATTATAATGTAAAATGTGGGACAACAAAGATTGGACACCACTGCTGTATAGGACTTTTTAACTTCATGGGTGAATATATCGCCCATGCTCCTATTGCCAGTTTTAACAAAAAGCAATCCCTACCAATCTTATGAGGTCATAGTTACACGATTTGTCAGCTTTTCCAAATTTGGAAATTAAAAAAAACGTGCGACTAGTTGATTATGTGCAAATACCGGCCGGGTGAAAGAAGTGAATTGGCGCGACGGCTCAAAGTTCACTTTCAATTAAATAAACTGGTACAGTATATGGGAGTAGGTTTTGCCGTAGTTATTTAGTCAGGAAAATGCATTTTTCTGTTTTTTTTTTTTTTTAAACAATTGTGTAATTTCGATTTTTCCCTTTTTTATGCAGCAGTTCCTGAGTTTTGATCTGAGAGGGCATGACAGTCGGCCGTCATCCCTCACCTCAGCAATGAAGACACCAGGCTATATTGGACGGGAACGTAGTTCTGACACATCCTTGTCTCTCAGCACCAGTCCGACAGACAATGTCCATATGTCCCCCAGTATTTGGGGGCAGCGACCGGAGAGCCACCAGGCTTCCCTTCTTGTTAATTCCACCCAGTGGCGAAAGCAACGCTTCCTGCCTCAGCGCTCGGTCAGCATGGTGGAGACCTCCAGTGCCACAGCGGCAGGTCTCGGCTGGCCTGATTCAGACATGAAGGACCCTCAGGAAGACATCAGCCCCACCATGCTGAACCACAGCATGTCCACCCCCGCCACGTCCTCCGCCTCGACCCGCTACAAGACCGAACTGTGTCGTTCCTTCACAGAGAACGGCATGTGCAAGTATGGTGGCAAGTGCCAGTTTGCTCATGGGCCCGAGGAGCTGCGGGATCTCAGCAGGCATCCAAAGTACAAAACTGAACCGTGTCGTACGTTCCACACCATTGGCTTCTGTCCCTACGGGATCCGCTGTCACTTTGTCCACAACAATGAGGAGGAAAAAAATCACTTGCCCAGCTCCTTTTCCTCCTCGAGCTTTGCACCCCTGCGTCCTCCCTCCACGCGCTCTCACAGAATCCCGCTCATCAGACAGAGCGTCAGCTTTGCAGGATTTCCTTCTACTCCCCAGCAAACCCTTCCTCCTCATCCTCCCCATGCCTCTTTCTCACGAGCGCCATCTGGCTCTCCTCCTTGTGCCGATATCACCAATCTCCTCTCTAATGTCTTCTTAGAGATGGACTCTACTACCTTTGAGGTCTCCCCT
Organism: Hippocampus mohnikei; assembly: GCA_026261675.1. NCBI lineage: Eukaryota > Metazoa > Chordata > Actinopteri > Syngnathiformes > Syngnathidae > Hippocampus > Hippocampus mohnikei. The sequence continues at coordinate 6,286,595 of JAKGUB010000327.1, forward strand.
GCCCCCCAGTATCAAGGCCCCACTGCTGCAGAGCCATTATCTTCCTTCCTGCCCTCCCCAGACTCTGGCTGTTCCCCTTCTGGTTTGTCTCCTGCATCTCCATCCCTGAGGCAGAGCCCTGGTGCGTCTGCGTTCTTTTCACACTCGCTCGGCACGAGATCCCTGTCCTATACCTCCCTTTCAGATCAGGACCAGGATGGGAGCAGCTCGTCCGGCTCACTTAATGGATTGGAGTCATGTAGCGGCATCAATGATGGAAAACGCCTCGCCGTATTCAGTCAACTCTCAGTTCCTGAGGACGCTGCGGGGCTCTGCCTTTAGGCTGCACCACAATTCGCGTACACTCAAATCCTCCCTTGACTTGAAATGTTAGAGTAAGTGCCATATTGCAGAAAGGAGTTCCCAAGGAGTACAAAAACATAGCAAAGATAGATGGATCAAAAGTCTGCTCGGATTTCCACTGAGATTATTATACGCGTGTCAAAGCCAAAGACCTTACATTTTGTAGTTGAATATTGAGTATGGCGGAATCAGGACCATCGTGTGGCCTGATGTTTAAGAGGCACTGTACTGTATTGTTTTATAAGCTGCTCGCTCTTTCCGCCAAACCATGCAGTCTGAGGTCATGGGGCGGTCACTGGCCTCAGATCAGAGGCATTAAAGCTCGTTGTTGTGTTTTTAAACAACTTGAAAGTACCTGTCGTGTTGCAGGTCACGTTGATTCCAGAGAGATGTGTCGAGGGAGGGTTTTTTGTTTGTTTTTTTCCTCTTTTTTGGTCTTTATGAGTCAAAAGTGTTGCAAACAAGCTCAAATGTCAAAAATTAACTCTTCAACCAGATGACACTCCTAAGTCGGCTAACTGATTTTGGCTGTTATTTGCTGAGGGTTATAACATTGACAATGGAGCAATGACTTCAAGAATCTTTTCACCTGGTGCCATCATAAAGTTTTGTTTCCGTTAGGACAAACGAGTGGAAGATCCGACTTTGTGCCCAGATTTTTTTTCCCCCCCTCTGCACACTGATGATGTTTTGATGAGCACAACCATCATCTTGTTTTCTCTCATCCAGTATTGGTTCTCACTGTTCATGCTTCGTGTATTGTAATGATAGTGTAGTGTTTTTTTTTTTTTTTCATCACTTCAGCAGCAAACTAAAGTTAAACCTTTTAGCGCTGTTACTAGCTTCTTTTTGTGTGTTCAATGTAGTTAGGTGATAGCATCTGGTTGCGCTATTTAAAAGGGTGTTTTCATCATCTCGTTTTGAGACCTGTTTAGTGGTGTAGCTCTTTAGTAAATTAATTTAATTTATTTTAACCTATTTATAGAGGACTTTGAGTTGGTAATGCTTGTATCAAGTTTAATATATTTGAGGGTTTTCTTTTTTTGTTGTTGAAATAAAGTCGTTTCTAAAAAAAAAAAGTGACTGACTGACCTCATTAAAAAAAAAAAAATCAGAAACATAACACCAGTAACATGTCAGTAGTCCAGGATACGCCCCAGAAGTCAGCTGGGATCGTCCCCTGTTCACCAGTTCTGACCAATGAGCTGAATAAATATATTCAAGTGAAATTTAGAAAAGGCTGCAAAGGATCTGGAGTAGCAGCATGGATATTAAGCATGCAGATGAACAAGATGGGATTGTTGAAAGATGCCCGAGATTCAATGTTATAGAAATGACAGCTCAATAGCAAGTACAAGATGACTTCAGTAGAAATGATTGTGTATGGTAGCACATGTACAGTATCCAACTAAAGGAAAATGGCCAGAGTGAGACGTTTATGGTCTGAATGCATTTTGATAAAGCTGTTGTTCAACAGTGATTATATGCAAGTGAATGTGACAGCCCTGCTCACATGCGTAGAGTTTTGCAAAAATGAAAAGAAGAAACAAAACATTTCCCAAGGCCTGCTTGGAGCCTGTGTGACATCAGCATGCTGCCATGGAGATCTCATGCGGAGATAAGAAGTCTTTTGTTTGAGAGTTTAATCTTACCGAGTCTGGTCCCCCACCCATTTCCTTTCTCTCTTAACTCACCACCAAGACAGTCCAACCCCACCACCCTCTTCGTCTTCCCTTTCTTTATTCCTCTCCTTCAGCGATGTCCCCCCTCACATTGTAGCCTCGGTAGTTTATAGGGCTATTGGGATCTATTGGCTTCATTAGCACAACACTGCTTACGTTGGACTTCATCCCCATGGGCGATTCTCTTTTCACAAGGTTGTGTTTTTGTTTCATTCTTCTCCTTTGATGCAATACATACAGTACACACGCAGAGGGCCAATCCACGCGCACACGCACGACTAGGCATGCAGGCAAGGAGAAGGCGGGAAATGTTGGGGGTGTGCGAGTGCCTTCCTCAAAACACGTCAACGATGCTTCGCTCTACTCGTTGATTTGCTTATCAAATAAGCCCTCACCCCCCAAAAAAACAACAAATGCAGATGGGCCAAAAGCAGTTTATTGATAGCGGCAGCTATAAATTACTTTCATCCGCACTCATTCAAGGACTATTATCTTGTCACTTTTAACATGAGGGGTGTCTGGGAGTGATTAGTGGCTGTAAAGGGGTTGAAGGCGTGTGCGTGCGTGCGTGCGTGTGTGCGTTGTATTGTATCTGACAGACATTCTCCCACACTCTTGCCCTGTGGGGCATAGGAAAAGGCAGGCAGATGGCCGCATTCAGGTCCACCACGGGTCAACATATGGCCCAGAGAGACAAAGTTTGTGCTTGTGTGTGAGACTAAGAGACTCATTCTCAGTATGCATGAGCGAAGGAGGTTGAATGACAAGGCTAATGCGGAAAGAAGTAATCTCAGAAGTAAGGGTTGAAAAAAAATGAAGCCATGGGCTCATATAAAAGGATAAAAGTGAATGGCATCCCATGAGATCATTCATGGAATAGACAGCAAAAGAACACCATATCACACTCCTGGGACTTTAAAGCTTCCTTTTATGCAATTTTGAGAAAAAAAAAAAAGTCATCAACCAAGATGTTCTGGAGTTAGTACATAATCTCTTGCATGATAGATCACGAATGTATGTGCATATTTATTGAATTTGAGTATTTAAACTAAACCCATTTTAACTCATTCAATACCAGCCGATTCTAGACCAAGTCTGAAAAGACGTTTAAAAACGTCTTTGGGAGTGAATTAATGATTCTCTCAATGAGGCGAGCCAAAAATTTCAGGACACTTATGGAGACCTTCTCTGTTTACATATTTTCTTTCTCTCTATCAGAAATAATGGAAATAGAATTGTATCTGGGTCCGAAGGGTCATATAAGCATAGAAAAGAGTCTTGTTCTTTAATGTAGCTAAATTAACACGACAAAGTCAGAAGCTCAGCTCTTGAGAAAGTGACAAGAAAATGGAAAGGGGCTTCTGAACATGAGCATATTCACATTTTTGCTCGTTTATATGGCCTTCCAAAATCAGATTATCGCCACTGATCGCACTTTGGAAGGGTTATTGACTGCACACATAAACAGAGTTGAGGAGAAAGTACTGTACATTCTACTTCCCGTTTTCAGGCCACCCTCTCTTAAGTCACTCACACCCTGCTTTGGTTTCTTCAAGCCATGCTTCCTGCCTACCCCCAACTCCCTCCCAGCTCTTGTGAACTTACATTTAATTTCCTTCAAGCCTCCCGTAGAGGTTTCTAATTCTCTCCATCTCAGTTTCCCCGCACTCAAGTCTCCCTCTCTCCACTCCATTTCTGCAACTCCCGCCCCTGACTCCATCTTGCTGGCTCTCACCCTAGCTAATCCTGCTTGCAGACGTGTGTGATTTTCAGAGAGGATTTGTGTTTTCAAGGTTTCACTGAGTTGCGGCACATGCATATTCGGATTTGTTTCAATCAAACGACAGAGAATTGCTGTTGTTCTGATGCACAGTGACTAATTTAACTTAACTCATCTCACCTAATACTCTTGTTTCAAATGCTTCATCCCTGTTTTTGCACGACAAACAAGGTTTTCAAACGGAATAGCAATAAAACTATATTATTACCATGACAAACTATTTTGTTAACATTCAAAAATTTGAGAACAGACTGAATGAATGTAAAGATGGTCAATGAAGGTTGATATTTGTTTTGAGAACTGAAATGCATTGAGTTGGGACACTGCAGTGCAGGCATCTTACAACAAAATAAAAGAGCTGTGCATCCCTCTAGTGGCTGCAATGACAACATCCACAATAGGAGGGAACTTCATAAATATTACCAATTGCACAGCGTACCTGTAGCTATGTAGACAGATCACTTGCTGTCCTCAGAAGAGTGCATAAAAAAATGAAATGTGATTTTTTACCATCATCAAGAGTGTTTTGGGCTCTAGGGTTAAATGTGGTGAAACATGCAACCGGTTACACTTTGTTCACCTTTTCTTTCATTTGCCACATATCGACAGTGCTGAACATGGTTATTTCATCGCCTGTGATAAAAATGAGGAGACTATTCAGCATCAATAAGTGGTTTAATATGGAATCTTTCAATTTCAGCAAGCTGATGGCATTTTATCATTTTGCTTTTTATACCCAAATTGTGTGAGTGGCTATTTCACAATTCAAAAATGAATTAGGAACAACATTCAACCACGAAAATATTTTTTAAAAGAATTTATTAAGCTGTGAATCTAGCTTGCTGTAAAAAAGTTAACATGTGAACACAATTGGAGTGGGTACAGAGAGATGTATCACGGAAAGATGTAACACGCAAATTACAGGAAGCTTTTTTAAATTTACTTGCAAATATGTTTATGTGGCACAAACACTGAAAAAGGGCCATGTACTGTCAATCAGGGCTTAGTTCCACCCTGTTTCCATACAATATATGAAAAAAAGCAAATTGCTTACATAAGAAAAACTCAGCAAGGAGAAACACTGCATCTGAATTCTACAAGTAAAAGTCTGCAAGCACCATTTCATCCTATTACTTTGGGCATCAGAACGTCTTGGGCTCTTTGGGAACCACATTGGTGTTGCAGTAATGAATAGAAGAAGAGAATGGCAGCTACTTAACTTTTCAGAAAAAAAAAAGAGAACGTGACATGAAGGACAAGGGTGCTTGAGAACTCAGCAGCAATGTGGGACCTTGTCATAATTTCTGGATGACCACTTGAAACTTACCTGCAAAGAGAACAGAACAATCAACCATTTCTTTTCATTGAGTGTACAACACGTCCCTTGCATTTGTCACATGAACAACAACGATTTGGCTACCTTTATTACACAGTGGAGCCTCTGTTTCAAAGAGCTTTTTTGTTGTTGGTCACATGAATTTTTCTAGTTTTGTGAAATACAATTGTTTTGTGTCCTTTTGACATTCTCATCAAAATTAAAACAAACTGAGGCCTGAAATATTTTCCTGAATGTATGTAGTTTCACTTTTTGAAACAAATTATTGAAATAAATGGACTTATATTATATTCAAATTGTTTTGGTACCCACTTGTACAGTAGCATGCTTTTCACTGAGTGAGGATGGGGGTAAAGGTAAAGGTAAGAAGACCAACAAACGCAGCATCTCTGAAAGGGGGCTGCAGTGAATGCCTGGCAAAGCATATCCAAGAAGGAAACTCTCAGAACTCGTATTTACACAATTACATATCCTCATTCTTTTATGTTAAATTATTTGCGGTGGTGTGAAAATACAAAACATTAAAAATCAAAAACATACAAAAACTAATCAAAAAAGGATCACTGTCAAAAATACCTCTGGACATAACTACGAATCTTCGTGCAACCTTAAAGGGACATTTTCCAGAGGTTTCCATTGTATTTAAATTTAGAGATTCCACTGCACTCCCCATGATGCACAAAAAAATCGGTTGATACTTACACGATGGCATGATAGAGACCTCAGCTGTAACCACACTTTCAAGACCTAGATTTGACAAAGCTCCCCTCACCACACCACATGAAAAGGCCAAGTACTGGGGGGAACAGAAGCTACAATCAGGAGTTTTGTCAATAATTTATGATGAATGACTGAGCCCCCAACACACACACAATAATATACAATATGTATTGATGTGCACTGACCTTAGGCGCTTGATCCAAGTACTGCTTACCATTAGAGAGCTGTGTCAGCAAATTAAATTTGTTATCCTGCAATACATAGGTGCCCTAAAGAATGATAGATACAAAGACACATAAGATGTGATACCTAATAAATCAACATCCATAAAACAATTCCATTTTATTTTCACCTGATGGTTAGTTCTTAGATTGTCCACCTGCCTCCTGAAGACTTTAGTCCAGAAGTCTTTACAAATAAATTTCATTACATCCAACTCATCCTTGAAGCAAGGAGAGTCCCTCGTCAACCTTGACAAGGCAAACAAGTATAACATATAAACACGGATTGTAAACTTTTTCAAATGAAGAATAATTATTTACCTCTCAATGAGCCCTTGCCCCACTCTGTAGCCCATCCCCTCCAAAATAGAAACACGGGAGGCCCTGTCCTGTATTAAAAAGCAATATTCAGTGTGATATGCATGGACTAGACTAGAATTGTTGAAAAAAGGCATAACAACTCAACCTTGTTGTCGGTCTCTCCTTTAATGAATTGCACATCCCTGTAAACGTGTGCCACAATCTCCATATGGAGAAATTCAAAGAGAGCGTCGTCTGCCATGACTGACAACTATGAGAAATGGAATTGAGATCATTACAGACGTGACAAAATTGGCAGTTGGTAGGAGTCCGAACTAAAATCACAGACGAAAACTAGAGCAACAAGCGGCGAGCCTAGTTAAGCTAGTTGACCCATTAGCTGTCACTAAACAGTCGCGTTCATTGCGCCTTTAGTAGGTTAATTTAACTTAAACGCAACGCCGATTAAATTGGGTAATATAGTACATTCATTTAGTGATGTTGTCTTAAATTCAACCACGACAGATTACGCGGCAAGAATAAATCGTTAAACCTACTCGACAGACAAACAGCAGTTAAGGTAAACACTTCCGGGGGTTACTCGTAATACTCACAAGGGCAGTCCAAGGAATAACTCCGAATGTAATATGACACAATCTACATGAATGGGATGGTACAATACAGGGGTTCTACAGCAGTGAATAAATACATTTAGAATGTCCTGTTTACGTCCTGTCTTGTTTTTTTTTAACAGAAGGCATTTCAGGAGTCAAGGGAGTGAGAAATATTGTCACTACAAAATCGGTGTACGCCGTAAATGATTGAAGCCTACCCTTTTACCATCAGCTGACAGCCTCCAACCTATTTTCCACGTGACATGCATACTGCTTTTTCATTGGACTTTAGAACAAACTATTTCCTGTCTGCTCATGTGATCGAGCATATAGTGTTGACAATCTGAGGTTTGTTTTGTCTTCTTGTATTGTATACGTTTTGCGTTTAATTACAATAAGCGGTAGAGTATGTGACCGTGCGGCAGTCGTCTGTGATACTTTAATGTAGTCAAATGAGATATTGTATTTTAATGTGGATTTTTGTTCTTTTGTGCACAGTCAGTGGTCATGTCGAGCAGGTACCCGATAGTGGTGCAAGGCGAGGCATCAGAAACAGACTCCGATGATGAGGTTTACATCACCTCGCTGCCAGCTCCTCAGACGGCCATTGTGGGAGCCAAGGTAATTCGGTGATCTATGGATGTTGAAAATAAAAATATTTCCTTCAGCTCCTCATTCAGAAATCATGTTGATCCTCCAAGGTTCAAGGGGAAGCTTCTGAAACGGAGAGCGAGGATGAAGGGGAGACGGCACACCGAGGTTCTGCACTGAGTCACGAAAGTGCTCAGATACTCAAAAGAGATCTACCTCCACTTATTGTTGTGAGAGATCACCCTGATATACAATCAGTTGTGGAAGACAGACCAAGCCCTACACATAAGACTTTTGGTGAGCAACGTTAAACATAAATACTAAAACATTAAATAGTCGTTGTCTTTACACGAACCAAAACAATGACTGCACAGGTTTATTGTGGATGTCCGAACCAGTTTGACGAAACGCATACTCTTTTAATAGTGTCTCACTGATTTATTTTGGTCACTTTCCAGGTGATACATTATTACAGCAGAAGTTGCAGGAGTCGAACAGCCGGCTCTATTCCGATGTGGGACAGATGGTGCGACACGTTTATGGTAGTGCCAGCAAAGAGGTACTGCAGTGCAAACCAATACACCAAGTGTCATATATAACCTGTTGCACACCATAATGGGGTCCAATACAAGAGCTTGATGAAAATCTACCTACAAAGATCATAATGTTCAGTTGTGATTGACATTGTCTGAGCAGGGTCAATTTACAAGATATGTCAGTATATTCGGGGTGTTGTGTGCAGTCAAACTGGACTGCATCATACCGACAGGTGTTTTTAGTGTTTCTTTGTTCTCTTTCATGTCGCTAAACAAAGTACCCAAAATATCACCATAGCTAACACTGGATGTGTTGTGCCGTTATTCACCACTGTGAGCTACAGCCACGATACTAAAAATATTGTTAAAGTAATACCCCGTTGAAAATCAAGAAAACTTTTCAGAGGTAGAATTTTACAGTAATGTATTACATTTCAATAGATTCAACTGTGTCAGTGTAGTGTGTCTATTTGGCGTTTTATGAAGGTGTAGAAATCTGGATGCTTTTGTATCTTATTCAGCAACTAAATTTTCTCGTCAAAGGTGCGCAGTGCAACAGCACAGCTTAACACATCACAGAGCGCCATCATCAACGCTTCCCACAGCATCCGTCTGATTTTGGATGACCTGAAGGCCGTTTCTGAGAAGATTGACATTATCACCAGCTGTCAGATATTACCTGAGATTAAGATGAGCCATTCAGAGGAGAAAAGCATTTCTGCATCCTGATGAAAAGAATAACTACAGATGTTATGCATTTGAGCAAGCGAAACTGTTGAGCAGCTAGATTGGTTTGCTTATCTCGTTGGTCAAGGACATCTATTATTATTATTATTATTTGATCTGAATTGATGCTGATTGGATATGTATTTAATAATCTACAGTAGCTCATGTATTTCTAAAACAACAGTAGTCAGACATGAACTGCAGATCTTTTTCTGTGTACATTGTTAAATTATGTTTTATTTTATGCATCATGCTATAACATTACCGGTATACAATGTAAACTTGAATTCATATAAACACATAACAAATGTAATTTCTGATAGTCACCGTACTATTGTATGCATCCCACCTACCGGTACCTAAAAATAAATTGTGCATTTTTTTGAAAACACTTTTGAGAATTACCGGTAAGTAAAAATAAATGTGACAATAGGCATTAAGACAGATTCATGTTATTTCAGGGTTAAAAAAATGTGTGCTCTACTCATTTAAAATTTTAAGTCCAAGTTAGGCAGAACTATTTGTAAAGATACTGGTCTGTGGCCCATAACCACAGTATAGAACTACATGTACAGTATGTTAAAGTATACAAAGGTTGAGGATTTTCAATTCAACAAGTACACCTAAATATCAAAATATTGGCTGGTAACCAGTTCAGGGTGTCCCCCCGCCTACTGCCCGAAGACGGCTGGTATAGGCTCCATCACGCCCACAATGCTCATGTGGTACAGGTCGACTGTACTCCAGCCTATGCTTCCCGTGCCTGTTTGGGTTTTCTCCGAGCACTCCTGGGGTCAGCTCCAGCAGTCGTGCGTCCCTTCTGCGAATAAAGCAGTTCATATAATGGATGGATGGATGAATAATTTACATATAGGTCATTTGAGCAAATTTGTCATTTCCAAGTTTCCAAAACATTAATGACCTCTGACTCACACAATCATCACCAACCTGTTAGAGACATTCATCGTGATGGTGTAGTGACTATTCTTCCCACATGATGGCATTACAGATACAAAAATTTCAACTGCAGTACTGTACTCCATCGTTGGAAGCTCTGCGCTGAGAATAAGGTTTATTGAATTTACTCAATTTCATTTTCTCGAGTGCACTGAGAAAAATGGAGTGTTGACTTTACTCCATTTTATTTTGTCAAGTGGTTGCAAAAAAAATAAAATATCTCGTAGACTCTACATCTACTTAAAATAAATTTATAAGGATCCTGATGATTTTATTTTGTGCAATCACTTGACAAAATAAAATGGAGTACATTTTCTTTTCGAACATTTACTTTCCATCGGTGAAATTGCTAAGCTGTCCTATTTTTATGTCAGGTCATGGATCCACACAAAGAAGCTCTAGTGACTAGAGTCTAGTACTTAACGTGTCTCCATTGTTTAGTGTCACCAAGAGTGAAGAGGCCTTGATTTCTCTATGGTGACATCATGTTTGTTTCGCTTTTGTAATCATCACTTTGTTCATATGTGTGTGATGGATGGGATTTGACGCTGTCTTTCAGGAAATGATCATCACATCCCTAGTGCAGAGTAATTGCAATTGAAGAGCTGTGCTAATTAAGATCTAAATCTACAAAGTGTATGGACAGAGATGTTTGGGGTCGGGGGGGTGTTTCTACAAAGGCATTTCTTCAAGTACATGTAATTTGTCAATTAATGGCTATTTTAAATCCACGTGAATAAAATCCTCACATATTTATAGATCTTAGTCTATATTCAGAATCTCAGGAGAACAAAATGTGATACGTGACCCTTCATATATGTAAATGAGCATTAAATATTTCAAAAGTCATTCATCATGTAAGATTTCGCACTTGTCAACATTTTCTTTCCATATTTGCATTTTGCAGACTTGATTACACGGCTCTCATCCCTGGTTTAAATTGCTGCGCAGTGTGTGAAGGGGACAGAAGCACAACAGAGAGGAAGTAAAAGACGCCATTAATGCATTGATCAGTTTTAATGTGATACAGATCACACGAGTAGAATGAGACCTCAGGGACACAGGATTCTGGGAGCTTAATTGGAGAGATCAGCATTTCAGCTGAAGAAGCATTTCTCATACTCCGTGGTATCTATTATCCTCCTTTTAATGAGAATCGACGACCAGCCTGTGTGTGATTATCACCCTGGCAGCGCTGAATGTCTGCCACGATTCGATCTCCACACGTGGGATTTGGACTATAGAAAAGCTCCAATATACTGTAAATGAATTGATCAGAAACATACTTCAACCTACTACCGACAAAGAGAACCTATTGGAAAAAAAAATCACATGACTGCATGTGATTATTTTTTGATAGTTCAACCCCTTTGTTGTTGAGGGCTGAATCTTTTATACACGCATTGAGAATGGACATTGATGACTTGATGATGACATGATGAGACGCAGATGACATGGTCAACTAAGGTCACTAGAAATTTCCTTTGACAGCTGTCGTTTTCTTTGGCCATGAACTCTACTCGACCTGGTCTACTCTTACCCACACCTGAGGAATTTTCAGAAATGATCAGAAACTGTTTTTCGGCTCCGTTAGATTACCCAAAGGGAAACCGCTGTAACTAATTTTGGGTTCTGTAAACGTTCATCATGGGAACCAGCACCCCCGCGACCCTTGTGAGGATAAAGCGGATCAGAAAATGGATGGACGGATGGATGTATGTTCCTCCCCCTCTCGTTCTCAGCAGTGCTAACCTGCGCTCTTTCCGTAGTACTTATTTTACCTCCTGATTGATGTGGCAACAATAAGCTACCGCGGTCTTGCACCAAGTGACACATATATTTGGAAATTAGCTCACGTGGTGTCATTTTGAATGGCATGGCATTTTGAATGGAAAGCTGTATGGAACCATATTCAGTGCATTTAAAAAGTGACGATTTGAATGGCAAAGTGTGTGTAATGCAAAATATGTGTTTGTACTTTTGGTCCGAGAAGAGGTTTTGCTCTAAATAATTGTGCTGCAAATTGGATGAAACTGTAAGTGGAGCATACATGCAGAAAAAAAATTGTGAATCACTGCAGACTTTCTTTCGAGGCTAAGTTGACTTGTGAGGGCATCTCCTCTTAACGTTTAACAGGCAAACGGGACATTATAAATCAGTTTACATAAAACAGATTTCCTGATTTCAGTGACAGTGGCTTGCGGCTCAAAGCTAAAAATGAGCCTCATGCTTGAGCTGGCCATCTAACGAAAGACTAAAAAGCAACTCTGCAAACTGGAAGAAGACGCTGAGCAGAAAACATTAACAGCATAATGTCAGAGTTGCATAGAGGAAAGACATGAAAGTGTGTAGCTACCCTGAATTTAACAGTGCAAATTTGGTCAGATCTATGCTTCGAAAGGCTGGTGTGTGTGTGCGTGTTGTTTGCTTGTGAGATATTGTGTGTGGTTCTGGGAGTGTGTACGTACGTGCGGGTGTGTGGGAGAAGGGCATTCACCCACATTAGCCAGGTCATTGGCTGTCTCATGGAGTGCCCGAGGATACACTCTTAGTTTATCTGGCTGACTGAGCATGGTTGCACACAACAGCACAGGTCTTCCAAAGGAACGGTACTAGAGGGGGGGAAAACCCCCCATCTGTAGCTAATACTGTTAGTGCATTCATGAAAGCACTGAATTAAGAAGCATCACAGAAGTAATACCTAGAAAGGTATTAGATTATATTAGCCTCATTTTTAACGTTACATTTGTAAAAATCACCAGCCTTGGTTGTGAGGTAGCAGGTGATTTTTAAGGTCAAATGGAAAACAGTGAAACTGCTAAGGTCGAACAGACTGCGTTCGAGAACACGTTGGTCAAACTGATTTTTATTAATAAAATTTGACTTTGCCTTATTGTATTTCCTTCTGTTCCATCTGTCCTCTCTGTACGGCAGCTTGCCAAGTAAACAGCATCACGAGCAACCCTTCTATGAATCCTGCCTAATAACATGTGGCTACGCAAATATGTGAAGTGGCCAGAAAAAAGAATATGAGCACCCGGTAGCTCCTTCGTTAGGTGTGTGGTTTAGTACAGTGCTCAATGCTCTTTTTGTTTTATTGTGAAACAAACACTTATCAAAGCCAACTCGTCGTCATATCAAATAAATTGTCAAGATATGCATCAGATTGTTGAATGTGTAACATTAAAAGTTTGTAATAGCTGTTCCATCGAATCCATCGTATTCATTTTGAAAAAAAATATATAGATGACACAGTTTGTTTTCATACACAATATAACTTTTATTCGTGACTGAGGAAAATCATGGCCACACTTTTAACCAGTTATGAGAAATTCAGAATTATCAGGCTGAATCTCTGGCTAATTTCTTTTTTTTTAATAGGATTGTAAGTATGAATTTTCTTTAAAAAAAAATCAAGAACCATCCTATTTTCCTTGTGTTTGATTTCATTAAAAGCAATATTGCCTTGCCATGCATACTGGCATGTATTTTTAATCCTACAATGACTTGCTCAATATTCATCAGCAATTACACATTTCCAGCACTTTCTTATGCAGAAGCTTTTTTTTTTTGCCGGTCTCAGACAGGCTTAGTCCAAGATGCCCTCTCAGGCTGAAAATCAATTCATGGAATGCATCATCAAAAAATGTGAAAATTTAATTTTATCCTCGCTGACAGGCTCAGACTCTGAATCAACATTTCTGAATACAGATGCAGAATGTAGAAACAGTATAATGCTAATAATACTGTTGTGCGCAGTTGTTTTTCCTGTGGTAATAAATGCGCTTTAAAAATAGGCACCAATATGAACACACAAAAACATTATTTTACATTGAAACTGTTCGTGTGTGTGTGTGTGTGTGTGTGTGTGTGTGTGTGTGTGTGTGTGTGTGTGTGTGTGTGTGTGTGTGTGTGTGTGTGTGTGTGTGTGTGCATCGATGGGGTGGCTGGGTGTCTGTGGGCACAGCAGATGGTCTGGACCTGTCCTCTGGGCTTTCCTCTTTTATCAACTTTGAGTCTGTAATTTTAAAACATTTCTCAACCAAATTTGACCAAACAAACTTAACCTGAAATCCATGGAGAAAAGAAGAGTATTATATTCCTAATACTGTATACTTAAATTGCAGACCTGGAAAAAATGAGTCAGAGTCATTTAAAAAAAAATCATTAAGTATCAGAGAAATGTTAATAAATAATTCTGAATATTTTGGTCATGTAAACATTGGTAACAAGAGCATCATAGCAATTGATGTTATTTTATTGTTCTTATTCTAAGCTTGTGAGAGGTCTTCAGAATTAACCATGGCTTATTCATCCATCACTCAAAGTAGTAGGGATAAACAACATTGACATTTTTGAATGTGAAAATGCTCAAATTCACTCTTACCAAGGAAAATATTGAATTTCTAAAAAATATACATATACTTTTTTTTTTAGCCTTTAAAAAGTCACATTGGTAAGAACTTGGCTTTTGCTGGTTAAATCCTTGATGTATTAATTTTTCACAATTCAAGAGGACTGTTTTTGTGCGATATGATACAATCCAGTGGCTTTACTGTTGCAACTTTAATGTGTTAATATGTAGATGTTTGCATCCGAATGCTCTTGTTTTCATCTTACATGTATGACGATAGCAATGTAGCAAACAGTCAAACAAATGTACAACATAAAATAACACAGTGGATTACGAAAAAATTGACCCCTCGGGAATAATGAATAAGTGTTAAAATGTCAACATGATAATTGTCAAGTTATGATCCTACTAAGGATGTTGACATCATCGCTCTTTGAAAATATGCATCATAAAAACGATGACTCCATTAAATGCTGCTTTGGTCTGGTGGCTGCACCAGTGGCTAGCTACTAGCGGCTAAACTACTCGCGCGACAGCGGCCGTCTGCGCATTTTCATACTTTCCACATTCTCACTTGAGTGGTACTTGTTGAAATGATTCAACTAGATTGGTGTCTTGCCCGTTTTTGAGGACATACCTTGCACAACCTACCCAACGTCACATTTGGAGCTGCCATCACAGAAGCGATAGTGAGCAACTTCTTTTGTCAAAATAGCTTCATTTTTGGAAAATAACGTCAAGTCATGTCTGCCCATCAGCTGCGCTTTCAGGTGCACTATTGTTGACCGTTTATTATTACTTTAGCTTTACTTCATTTATTCTTATCTCTTTTGCTTGAAAAACTAAGAGTAAAAACTAAATCATGTCATCAGAAAATGAATGACTGTTTAGCCCTGGCCATAACTTTCAGGTTGCGTCTGTGACTCATTGTGAGCTTGCCCTCAAGATTTAGATATACTGATAGCAATATAAAAAAGGGATGTGCTTTGCTGCAGTTTCATCTGGGTCCAGTTGGTATTATGTCTTCTCTGGTTTTAGCTTGTTGGTAGAGAAGCGAATGGTGAGGATCCGATGAAGATTCAGACCTGTCCTTCCTGCTCTCTCGGCATGTGCATTTTCTCCTCCCTTAATTGCACAGTACCCCAAATAATATCCACACTGGCATGCACCTTCAGTGGAAAAGCTGTAACTCACTTGCAGCTAGTTGTGGTGACAAACCATTGCGCGGATGCTTTGGGCCCTCTTTTTTCAGAGAATCCCCACTGGTTCCTCTCATTTCCTTTGCAAACATTCTGCACCTTTAAGTCGTGTTGCAGACTCACACGATCTTGATTTGTGTGACATTGTTTCATTTTCAAACGCTCCCACCGCCGACAGTCCTCCGTGACTGCCTTAGAGCTCCAAAGAGGCATGGCGATAGGAAATAAACCATTATTCTCTGACACTGAGCATCCGTCGTGGGATCTTTGCTCTTACGATGAGGCGCTACGCACGGTGACTTGTCAACAACATCTTGTTCCATCTTGCTGTGTTTTATAATTTGAACATGAACAGGCATATAGTGCAAAAAAACAAAACAAAACATGAATTCAGTTACATCTGTCAACTTGTTTCGAGCATCGCTAAGGTCACGGCAAAGCAAGCGTAAGCAAACGTGTCATGATTGTTCGTCTCGATTTTTGCCATTCAACCTGAAGGGTGCAGAACTTCAGTCAAAACGTGTCCGATACGTATCGAGGATATGAATACCTAATTTTGAGATACATATAATGTAGATATGAAATCCAGTATTTGCTCAAGTGTATATACACGTTTACAGGAAATATGCCTTGTACACAGGATCACATGTGCGAATATTGTGTTTTGAATCATCAGTTTCTCAAATGGATGTGTATATGTAGACAAAGGCAAGCAGCAAGAGATTGAGCATGATGCCGATGATCCCGAGCACCGCCAGGAATCTCTCCTCTGGCGTGCTCAGGTGGGGACACGTTAGGTCCATGGAAAAGTTTTGTTTTTCGAATGCCGCTCACTACAACAACTGATATTATGCGTTCATTTACAACTTTGAAGGCGAGGCACAAAGGTCCGTCCGTCGATAGTTCTTAGCGGCCGTTTAGTTAGTCAGCTTACATCTGTTTGGTTCGTCTTGGTGAATATTCGTCTGGCAGTGAAACAAAAGCTCACCGTATGAACACAAACACTCACATGAGCTACTTTTTATAGTCTCGTGTGAAAAAAAACAGCACAGTAAAACCTACCATTGGATCAAATCCCAATTACATAGAAATGCCGAGTCATTGTCAGCAATGAGGCTGTCTCGAGATGACAAGTTCGATATGTGAAGGAAAATGCCTCGTGGAACACCTCGCTGTCATGACTTTTGGCAGTAGTCTTCAGTAACTCGGCAAGGACTTTTCTTCCAGCCGTGAATTGATACGCTCACAGTTGGCCACAATTCAGCTGTACACACTGCCAAGGATCCTTCTGTCGTAGCGCATCATGATCCAACCCTCCAAGCACATCAATACTTGAAGAGAAGTACGGCGGAAGGGACGTCGGGTGGACACCAGTCGTTCTTGTTCAAATCTGTCTGAGGGTCTTAAGTGACAGAGGTGTAGATGTAGACGAATATGACCACTAAAAGATTGAGAACGGTTCCGATGATGCCCAGCACCGCTAAAATTCGCTCCTCTCGATCGTTCGTTGAGTCGTCCTCTCTCGCGTGACTGCTGCAGATACAGTGGCTGCCGGTGATCATGGTTACCATCACAGAACGCCACCGCCACTGGGCGCCACGCCTGGATAAGACATAGCAAACGTGCAGCTGAGAAATGTATTCAGATGAAATTATTTAGTTCATGTCTAAAAGTTACAGACAGTACTATGTTGCATACTCTCATTCACGCAGACGAGCATATTTTTGCTCAGATGTAAAGACTCATGTCCAAAAGTAGACATGAGTGCATATTTTCACGAGCCAATAAAAACCTGGTACTTGAAATTATTTAGACTGGTTAATAAAATGACCTTATCTGCGATCTGCTGTAGAATCTTCAGCGTACGTCGCTAAACGAGTGAAAACAAGGGTCCTCACAATGTGTGCTGTAGTCGAACCCAGCTAACCTGGGCAATCGCAGGGCACAAAAAATGTTTCACGATTGTGCGTACGGTGAATACGATGCATCCATATCAAACTGTTTTTGACTTTCACCATCACTTTATTTTATTGAACCAAGTGTCCAGCTTGGATAAAACCAAAATATTTTGAGTAGAAAATTGCAAAATTGCACATTATGAATGAAGTTGATTTCAATGTAAATTATCAGTGCAACACTTTGATGACCTTGTGAGCTTCATGCAAACCAATAATTTTACCCTCTCAGCCACGCCAAGATGTATGTAACAACCAATCCGTTTCATGACATTACCGGTAGATTCATTCCAAATAGGACTAGCCCGCTGAAACATTTCAACAGTATGAAACATAATTTGGTTTGTGGTTTGATAAAATACTTAGATGTGAAAATAAAGAAATAAACTGTCAAACATTTTGTTACTACACCGCTTATTCTCACTATTGTCTCAGGCTGCAACTAACGATTACCGGTACTTTAAGAATCGATTAATATGAAGATTATTTTGTCGATTAATGGCGGAATTTATTTTATTAATTTCCATCCCGTTATTAAAAAAATAAATAAATAAAAACTGGACTTTATTTCATGTTGACGTTGCAGAAAATGTGCAAACCTCATAATTGATGAAATTCTTGGTTTGGTCCAGAACATGACAGAAAAATGGCCGAAATTTTGATCATTGTATTCCAATGTAAATGCAGATGCTTGCAAATTATTATTGGTTATTTTTATTATTTTGAAAACAAAAACATGTTCAGGATGATCAGTATTCATTCATGGAGGACGATAGAAATCTGAGAATATTTACTCTTGAGAGGCAGAAATTCAGGGAATACGAACAATTGTAAATGAAACAAGTTCTCGAAACAATGAATCACTTATCACTATACATATCGATCAACTTGACCATTGATTAGTCATTGCACTTCTACTAGGGTCACGGTTGAGCTGGAGCGTATCTTAGATGTCTTTGGAGAAGAGCTGCAAACTCCACATTGAAAGACGGGAACCCCGGATTTGAACCCCCAAACTGAAGTGGAACTCGGAAGCGTATGTGCGAACCACTTGTCCTCTGTGCCGCCCACAATGTCTCGAAAGTTCAATGCATTTCCTTTTTATGTGTTTCTGAGTGACTTTAAATTGCCCTTAGCTGTGTGAGTGAATGGGTGTCTGTCGATGTGATTGACGGGTAATCTGTCTTGGGTGTCACACGCCTCAAGCCTTCGACTGGGATAGGCTGTAGTCCCTCAGTCTCCTGCACAGGATAAACGGTATGAAGGAGAGATGGACGGAAGGGTGGATAGATTTCAATCAAAACCTCCGGCCTTGGAAACATTCTTATATTCCATTGCTCTCTTTTCTTTCTCTCCTTTTTCCTCCGTCACTAAGCCTTTGGGGTGATGGGAGATCAGTTTTGCATCTGTTCAAGAAATTAACCGAGCTGGATTGTGATGAGAGAATCGTGGGGTTTTCTGAGATAGTTTAGGTGTGTGTGGGGGGGGGGGACTCGAGAGCAGAAAGTGAGCGCATGTGCTGTGCGTGCGTGCGTGTCGGCTGAGATGAGAATGACTGCTTGGCACAGAAAGGCCGTCTCTATTGAGCTGCCCCACATCAGTTCAATTGCCTTGCCCGGTTCAGGCAATCATTCAGCCACTACCGATACGCTTATTGACGAATACAAACTTTTTTTCAGACCGTGTGTACAATTACAAGGCAAGCCAGGTTCCTGCTGTTATGCAAATACAAAGCTATCAAGCTCAAACACGTCAACGTGTTACACACAGGCACACAAATGATATTTAAATTAGAAATCACAGCTACGCACCTTCCTTTCCAATGAGTGCAGGGAGACTTTTATTTATTGAGTGCCTTCTCCGATCTCCTCCGTTTATTTAGACAGAAGTAGTAAGTTGTTTACTGAGTTGTCCCTTCCCGTCTCACTTTAGGCTTTTAATAGCTAGCCACCAGTGTCAGGTTCAGGAACTGATCCAGTTTTCTCTTTGGGCTCAGAGGCAACACTCACCAGCACGTTCTTGGTTCATCGTTATCATGTGTGCATACTTTTGAATTTTAAATAAAAATAACATTTGGCACTGTGCATTCATTTTGAAGATTACATCATGCATGTGCATAAATTATACTTTCATGAAAAACACCACACAGTTGATTAGTGGCTTTTCATTTTCTTTCAACACTTTTGATTAACATTGCAAAACATTAGAGTGCCTTGTGGTAACCCTTCAGCATAGCTCTTTGCACAGACAGTTATTTGAAATGTAAAGACCAACTTTGAATATTTGGTTAATTTATGTTTGGTCCACTTGAACTGATTTAGTGAGATTGCTGAAGGACGATCCAAATTTCAGCATAACACAAGCCTCAATATTCAACAGCTGAACATTTCTCTTTTTGTTTTTCTTCACTCAAGGGCGCTTTTACAGTACAGTTCCCTCGCTGTTGCCTGATTCCTTTGGTAGGCTTGTAACTTTGACACAATTGCAACTGGTTTCTTTTGAGTTTCTTCACACAGTCAAATCAAAGCGAACCAAGATGTGCAGGCGTGAAAACGGAGCAAAGGTGTGGGGTAAAGACAAGGGAAAGGCATTGTCTTTTGATGCTGTTCAGTCACACAGCAGTGTAATTTAATTATTTCCAACCCAATTACAAAATGTGCAGTGCACGCCTTAAAAGTCATCGGAAGAAGGAGTTCATTGATTTAAAAAAATCACAGGAAATTGTCAGGAATGATAGAAAGTATCAGCAATAGCATTGTACCTTGATTAAAAACACTGCGTGTGTGTGTGTGTGTGTGTGTGTGTGTGTGTGTGTGTGTGTGTGTGTGCGTGTGTGTGTGTATATTCATGTTTATTAAATACAGTATGTGTAAATGGGGTGAGTCAATGCTCTTACTTCCGAATGATTAGTTGCAAAGATTTTTAGCCCGCTATTCCAAATAAATCATTCTCAATAAATTATTTTCCAAGAACGAGCCCTCAATCATGTTGTACACTCCCTCATCCCACTCCACCACCCTCCCTCTTCAAGATCGCACTTCTTAATGCGCTGAAGCTGCTCAAGCATGAAGTCAACTCAAGTTAATATTTGAATGCAAGCCCTCCATTTCACAATTGTAACATATTACCATGTCATTAAAGCACTGCTATACACAACAGACAGAAGACAACTAGAATGCGACGGTCCGATTAATGTTTTGGGGATGATTGGTTCTGCTTTAAATGGCTATTATCTGAAACGCTGGCACATTTCAAGGTAAACGAATCTCAAATACCCAATTCATGCTGACAGACTAACTGTGCAACAAAGAAAAAAAATGCTCTTGCTATTCATTGTGAACACATTTACTTTGTGAAGGAAACCAGATATCTTCCACGTGAGGTGGGAACTCATTCCCTCTCCGGGAGAGCCAGCCGTCCTCGGAGAGCGGTGGCCTATTTTGGGGGAGTTGCTGACACCAATCATATTTCAATGGGATGAGGAAGACCACACATGCGCCTTCTCATCTCCAATTAAGAGAATGTGTTCATGAACTCCCCAAACTAGTGACCTTGTGACAATTGATAGTCCTAACACCTACTGGGAATGTGTCGGAAGTGATGCTGAGCATACAGACACGGCTCTCTCCTTAATTAAAGAGCGTGATAACAGTTTATTCCAGCATCCGCATCAGTCATGCACCCTTATCAGCCTATGACAATGAGATATTTCCAACAACTACACTGACAAAAAAAGATATTTCATCACGTGGTTACACAAAATCAAATCATCTGGATCCCCATACATTTTTTTACATAGTTGTATAAGCGACTCAAAAAATGTATTGGGATCCACATGATTTGATTTCATGCAAATACTTGTATACTGATGGGGTAATGAACTGCCCATATATATATATATATATATATATATATATATATATATATATATATATATATATATATATATATAGTTCATTATATGGTGTGGTTCATTATATGGTGTGGTTCATTATATATATATATATATATATATATATATATATATATATATTAGAGCTGTCAAACGATTAAAATATTTAATCTAATTAAAAACTCAACTGTCATAATTAACTCAAATTAACTAAAAATTAATCATGATTACTCACGTATTTTGTATCGTTTCTGAATTTCCTTTTATATTTTTTGTCCTATTTTCCCCCATTTTAATGCTCTCATCAACATGGAATCATGAATCAGTTTTCTATGTGCAAAATGCAAATATTTACTGAAATAATTTCGATTTTCAATTTTACATGAACATTTTTCACTTGGAGCAGTTATTCACACATTATCTCTCACACAATATTACTGTCCATCAACAACAGTGAAAAAAATATTTTGTCACACAACAACTGCTTGAACAGCTCTTTTTATGGAATCAAAACAGCGCAATATAAAGTGCACATCTAAGGTAAACTAGTGCTTAGCCTATAATTTTTCACGGCCCCCTGAATAGGGATTGTCGGTCAGCACGGAAGGATCTCTCGTTCTGTACTTTTTTGATCATTTATTGGAGCACTTTGCAGCAGAAGTAGTAGTAGTAGTAGTACCGGTAGTTGTAACAGAAGTATCAGAAGCAGGTAATAACCTAAACTACACATAAATGCAGTAAAAAATTAATTTATCTATCTTTCTGCATCACAATGTAAATATGTATATAATTGACATTAATTAATATCTTTATCTAACAATACGTTTAATAAATAATGTAATCAACCCTGATTTCACTATGTATCATTATCAACATCATTATTCATTGTTTTAAACGTAAGAAACCATACAACACAAACATAAAGTCGAATCGAACAAAAGAACTACAAGTCCCCATACTCAATCCCGGAAGTGGAGCGCCGGTTTGATGATCCCAAGCTGAAGCGCAATTTACTTCGTTTAAACGTCAGATTGCAGACGGACAAACATGACAACTATGCAAAAATGAGCTAAATAAAGACACCCCTGTTCTAGCAACATTTTAGCCCACGCTGTTTGCTTTGAAATGATCCATAGCCGTCGGTCTGAGAGAGGGGCGAATACGGACGTCAGCTGTGTGCTTGGCCATTAAGTGGTATTTCAGACTCGACGTGCTATGATGATAGCTCAGTTTACGACTGCAAAACATACAGGTAACTTTGGTCTTGTCATTGGAACAATCTGGCAACTTTTAAAAGTAAACTTTCCATTCATAAACTATTTAAGTATCCGTTTTCGGTGTCTCGCGCTGCCGTGGCTGGCAAAACAAGCGTCGTGGACCTGTGCAGAAGCGATTGATGTTTTGTTACTGGTTTATTTATAGAGCAACGTAACATCCGTGTGACGTCTGCCGCATTAATCTCGAGAGAAAATTTTTGATCGATAAAATTCATTTAAATTAATGCCAATAAAAACGCAGCTAAACTGACAGCTCTAATATATATATATATATATATATATATATATATATATATATATATATATATATATATATATATATATATATATATATATATATATATATAGAGCTGTCAGTTTAGCTGTTTATATCGGGATTAATTTAAATGAATTTATCGAGATCAAAATTTCTCGGATTAACGCGAGACGTCACAGCGATGTTACGTTGCTCTATAAATAAACCAGAAACAAAACATCAAGCGCTGCGCGGGTCCACGCGCGCTTGTTTTGCCAGCCACGCAGCGAGACACTGAAAACGGATACTTAAATAGCTCATGAATGGAAAGTTTCCTTTAAAAGTTGCCAGACTGTTCCACTGACAAGACCAAAGTTACCTGTATGTTTTGCAGTAAATAAACCGAGCTATCATCATAGCACGCCGAGTCTGAAATACCACTTAATGGCAAGCGCACAGCTGACGTTCTACTCCGCCCCTTGTCTCAGACAGACAGCTATGGATCATTTCAAACGAAGAAAATGGATGACACGACGAAGAACAAATTTGCTGAACGACTCCTGTTGGATTGACCTGGCGCTTTAAGAGGCGGGGCTGCCACTGACAGGTGACGTTCGCGCGATGTATAAATAGCGTTTTGTTTCGTGAGTGAATACACTCGCTTAAATCGCCGGCATGGCTCAATGTTAAGCTACGCGAGTGCTTCTTATCAAGTCAGATGTGTAAAGTTAGCTTTTAGATTCGGTCATGATCGGTTGCTTTGTTTGCCGCGACGCTTTGCAATCACAGTCAGTTACCGTTCGCAATCGGCAATTTAAACAGCGTGGGCTAAAATGTTGCTAGAACAGGGCTGTCTTTATTTAGCTCATTTTGCATAGTTGTCATGTTTGTCCGTCTGCAATCTGACGTTTAAGCGAAGTAAATTGCGTTGGAGCTGGGGTAAATATGCGGCGCTCCACTTCCGGGTTGGACCTTTGGGACTTGTAGTTCTTTTGTTCGATTCGACTTGATATGTTAATGCCGGCGCTCCACTTCGGGATTGAGTATTGGGACTTGTAGTTCTTTTGTTCGATTCGACTTTATGTTTGTGTTGAATGGTTTCTTACGTTTAAAACAATGAATAATGATGAGCGATAATGATACATAGTGAAATCAGGGTTGATTCCATTATTTATTAAACGTATTGTTAGATAAAGGTATTCATTAATGTCAATTATATACATATTTACATTGCGATGCAGAAAGATAGATATATTAATTTTTACTGCATTTATGTGTAGTTTAGGTTATTACCTGCTTCTGATACTTCTGTTACAACTACTACTACTCCTACTTCTGCTGCAAAGTGCTCCAATAAATGATCCAAAAGTACAGAGCGAGATCCTTCCATGCTGACCGACAATCCTAACTGAACAACCATTACTGATTCCCAGCGAGAGCCTCCATTAAAAGAATCCGAAATGATGTCGACACAAAACCGTAGAGAGACTTCCGAGCAAGAAGGACCAACAGAATCAGCATAGCCTGACTGCTGTGTTCAAAGCAAATTTGAGAAAAACGAAGTATGCAACCATGGCTTAAATCCATTATAGGCTGAGTACTAGTTTACCTTAGATGTGCACTTTATAATGTTATATTGCGCTGTTTTGATTCCCTAAAAGAGCTGTTCAAGCAGCTGTTGTGTGACAAAATATTGTTTTCACTGTTGTTGATGGACAGTAATATTGTGTGAGAGATAATGTGTGAATAACTGCTCCAAGTGAAAAATGTTCATGTAAAATTGAAAATCAAAATTGTTATTTCAGTAAATATTTGCATTTTGCACATAGAAAACTGATTCATGATTCCATGTTGATGAGAGCATTAAAATGGGGGAAAATAGGACAAAAAAATATAAAAGGAAATTCAGAAACGATAAAAAATGAGTGAGCAATCATGATTAATTTTTAGTTAATTTGAGTTAATTATGACAGTTGAGTTTTTAATTAGATTAAACATTTTAATCGTTTGACAGCTCTAATATATATATATATATATATGCACAAACACACACAGCAGAGGCACACAGAGGGAAGGTCCAGCCTTAGCCTCTGGGGCTGCTGCGGTTGGATTCATCATGATGCCAAGCGTCATCATCGTAAGCCATCGCTACAGAGTGGTCGTATATCCAACGCACGATCTCTGTTGCTGAAAACGGATGTCTACGACTGGCTGAGGTGTTTTATTTCTCAGGGAAACTTGGTTTAACCTGAGGAAATTTGATGCTAGAATGCAGCTAAAAACCGGGAGGCGCATGCGCAGACCAACGAACCTGATTTTGACGTACTGTAGGTCCTTCAAATTAAAGAGGAAAGTCTGCAATTAAAGCACGATATGTTTGTTTCAGTTGAAATCCAGCGTGATGGTCGTTAGAGTCCAAAAGCGGACGTTCATGTCCCATGAATGAAGAGATGAAGATGTTTACGCAGGAGCTGAGCTCATTCCCACATAATTAACATCAGGTAGAGAGTAACAATACACATAATCATTACTCAGTGTGATTGACGACAGAAAGTCATCAAAGCAAACTTTTAAAGCTTTTGTGCTTTGCCGCATTTACGATAATGTTCACACCACGCAGGAATCAATGATCCGCTGACAAAACGCATAACGACGGCTTTTGATTGTTTTTGT
This sequence comes from Hippocampus mohnikei, assembly GCA_026261675.1. Taxonomy (NCBI): domain Eukaryota; kingdom Metazoa; phylum Chordata; class Actinopteri; order Syngnathiformes; family Syngnathidae; genus Hippocampus; species Hippocampus mohnikei. Next base: position 6,311,985 of record JAKGUB010000327.1, read on the forward strand.
TTCAGAGGCATCCACATACCAAATAGAGCATCCATACATATAAGAAGAAAAGAAACATTTTATTTGCAGGGTCTTTTTATCTTCTCGTTGGGCAGCTACAATGACGCAGGAAGTGATGGTGTGGGGACCGTCTCCATATGACACTTTGAACGTTCCACAGCCTCATTATGAGCACGTCAAGCCAACGCTGCTAGAGTACGAGGCCAGCGGCCATGAAGAGACTGTCACTTCTCCTCAACCACAGCTCAGCTCCCTCGCCCCCATGTGTGTGTGTGTGTGTGTGTGTGTGTGTGTGTGTGTGTGTGTGTGTGTGTGTATGCGTATGTTGTTACAGTGTGAGTCTGCAAGAGTTCATGAGAGGATGAACAAGCATAACAGAGTGAATGTACATATATTAACTGTATGGTTTCAGCAAAAGGTGGAGATCACGTATCGACCGTATTTGAGGGATGAGGTGTTTATTTTCAACCGGTCCATTGCTACCAGTTCTTCTAGCTGAAGAACGAGAAACTTGTAACTTCAACATCTTTGACGAGCCAAAATGGACCGAATAGACCCAAAGTCCAAGGGCAATTACGTTAATGGCACAATGGATTGAAACACATCGCCTGGAATAACTGTCATGCTAAAAGCCACTGTGGCCATCTTTCAGGAATAGTACGTGTCCGTGTGTCGAGTTGCTATGTTGTTGGGAAAGTGAAACCAACAATACGCTGGCCTTTGTCGTAGCCGGTGTTGTGTCAGGTACACACCGATGACAATGAATAGCTACGCCTCCATTGATATCGCTACCACTGGAGCGCTAACAATGTAAAATGATGACATTTTTTTACCACATTTTAATCACATGCCATGGATGTACATGTTCAAATTAAGTACGGTACTGTAATTCCAAATAACTATTTTTATTTTTATTTTGGTGGTGTACCTCATGCTGAGAAGTGTGTTCAATATTTTGTCTGCTTTATTTAGTGAACAGTGATTGGAAAAATATTACAATTGCCTCTGAGCAGGATGGACAGCTGTGAGCTGCAACAAGCCACAACATCAGTTGTGAATTAATGTAACCTATATGCCACAAACACACAAACACACACAAATGTGTACTCACCACACATTGCACCTGGGGCAAACAGAAACTCTTTTCTTTCTTCTGTTTACCCGAGCATGATGTCAATTTTTTCCCATCCTTTCGCCTGTTGGTTTATTTCTCCGTCCTATTCTCTTCCTCCCAGTGCCCCCGCTCACCACCGCTGTTCAAGTCCCGCTCTGTTGCTAGTAGGCACAATCCAGGCGACACATGCAGCTCTGAGTGACTTTGTGACTTTGGGGCAGGGTAGGGGGGTGTTCAGACACAGCTGGCTTCAAAGCTTGGCTGGCACACAGGTCTACACCATCATTCAAAGCATGTTTAACAGAGCTCTTCGATAGTCCTTGCGCCAACGTTCACCAACACCAAGCTGGTCTTTTCACGGCTTCGGGATGAGTGAGAGTTTGCTGTCCTGCTTTCTTGTTTGAGGAATTAGATATGGTCAGAGCCTCGATGACAGAAAGACCCGTCAAAACTGAAAGTGATCCATCATGAGTGATTATTCAGTCATGGAAGAAGGAAAAAAAAAGCGACATTTTAAATCCTCTGGTTGATGTGCGTCAAAAAACAAAACAAAAAGTGCTGTGCTTCCGAAAGCTTGATAAGCAGTCCAGCTCTGGATAGATTTTGAAAATCAGCCCATTTTTCAGAGCAAGTCAGAAAGGTTACGGTCAGTTCAAGAAGAAATGAAAAATTAGGTATCTGCCAGCAATTGGTAACTCCGAGTTGATTTCAAAGCAGTTTATACAAAACGCAGTTGTCTTTGTAAGCCAAGAATAGATTCAACTCAATATAGAATAGATTTGGCTGCAGTCTCCATGTAAGTTGAATGATCTCCCAAATGTGTATTTCCTCCCTCTTGATAGTCACAGCTTCAGATCTTCTGCCAGTCGTCATTCCCCTCTCCTCATGCCTGGCCGAACCCCTCCAGGAAGCCACGACGCGGTCCCGTCTCAATTTGCTGCAAGATGTCAGCATAACCTGACACACTTGCCAACTTGTCTCCTGTAAAAATCCCACGTGACGAAAGCAGTTTTCTGCGGAGGAGGACGCGAGTTGTTTTCAGAGTGGCCCGTCAGCATGAATATTTAACCGGAATCTCTTGCTGTGTCGTTGTCACAGTTCAAGTTTCCGCGCCGTCCTCGGCGTGGTGCACAGACTGACACGTTTTCTCATCTGCGGCTTTTCTTAGTCTTGAACGTCTTTCCTGCCGGGACGTGTTCTCTGTGGCATGATTTGTTCCGCTTATGTCACATTTTGGTGTCGTAGGAGACCCGTCCATATACAATCATCCAGTCTCTCCTTAGAGGAAAACAGCCACTCTCAAATACCTTTTAACCCGTTCTGTCCCTCGCAGTCCGCTTTCCAGTGTCCATCGGGCAGCAAATCTTCTGTGACCCTTCGCTGGTGCTATTCCCGTCACTTTCACTACTCCGGTCCACCTCTCACCTTCCTCACCCTCCAGCAAGGTGATTCACTTGGCCCACTGTCTAAAAGTCACTGGCTCTCGCTTGCGTCCTCCTTCCTCATCCCCGTCTGAAGACCGTTCACGTCTTTCGAGGTCCGCTCTCTTTCTTTCACTGTGTCTCTCTCATTTCGCCTCGATCTCACTCTAGCCCCCTCCTGCATACAAAACACACAGTATTCGAGCTGCTGTGAGTCATACTGATCTCTCCTCCCTGTTTCTTCCAGGAGCTAATAACTGCCCATTTTTTAGATCCCCTCCCAAGAACTTGCCCGCAATTGTCAGTATGTATTTTATTCATCCCATGAGCCACAATGATGTCTTTGCATCCGGCCGAACCAGACGGATTGAGTATATTTCTCTCTGCCTTCGTGTTTTCAAGCCTGTCGGGTACATTATAAGTGGTCTCCTCCTCTCTGGTCCACTCTTGGAGTGTGTGTTCAGTAGTACAAGTATTCCTTCAGTGCCGCTTCACTCTTAGGGAAAACAGAGAAGAAGATAGAGCAGTGAGCCGCGCTCGACGAACAGCGCGGCAGAGAGACTAAATATATTAGGGTTGAAGGATGTGGAGATGAATATAAGAAAAGAGAGTGATGCCCTGGGGATCTGTGGAAGTGACTGAGAGAGGAGGGAGAATTCAAGGGTGCAGGAGGCATGCTCGTGTGGGTGGAATGTTGAGGAGATTGTAAAACGGATAGGAAGAGAGAAGGGGAGCTTTCCTGCCAGCTGAAGGAGAGCGATGGATAGATCTGTAAGGTTTGATGAGAGAGGGAGAGATGAAGGCATATGCAAAGACTTGGATGGACGGATGGCTACAAGTCTGGATAAGTTGACTGCTTTTATTCCATCCATGCAAATCCATAAAATACCCAATCAGGTTTTTATTCGTCAAAAGTATTCAGATGTTTTTTTGGATGAATGTATTGAATATTTTACCTGAATATGAGTCCTGTCATGCTCTCTGTCCTCATAGCTTGTCCTCATCCTGCTGTCTGCTCCCGCAGCGCCAGTCTGTGCTATCTCTGAAATGCAGCATCCCTCTCCCTGCCTCCGCTGCCCACCCTCCTCTCGACATCTCTCCCTCTCTCACTTTCAACCCCACACATCTCATATTTGCCCCGCTCCGCCTTTATTTTCTCTCCTCTCCATCCGTCCGTCCTCCGTCACCTTTTATTTGTCTTTCCTGCAACCGCTGTCCCTCTTGGATCACAACACAGCATCAACCGGTCTATATACACCCTTTGCCCACCTTATGGGCTTGATCATTCCACCCGCCCCTTCCTGCAAGCGAGGAAGCTTCTAGAACGGCGGCGACAGGCTCTAAAAGTGGAAAGCTTTCTGAACATGTGAACACCATTCACAATCCTGCCACATGAATTAAACACTCGCAATACATTCACATTGTAGTTTATGCATGACCATGCAGAGTAAACACGAGCTGACCGCCGTGTGCTCCATCCAGCGTTCCAAAACAAATGGAAACGTAGCAAGCGAAGTGTTTGTAACATACCGCATGCATACCCGAGCAACCCTGTGGCAACATCCATAATGAAAGAAGCTTCTCTGCAGCGTGAGACCACAGCTGTAAATCACTGAAAGAATACATTGAGATACTCAGACCGCCCCCCCCATGTAGAGCGGCATCATATAACACACACGTGCATAAATACATACTACAGTTCTGGGGAGATTTCCTAATTTAAAATGGAAATAATGTTTGGCAAAGATTGACGAAATCATTGAACAATTAAGTATTAGCCCCATTTGGGTTCTCTGACCATAAAGTGTGTGTGCCTATGTTTACAGTATGTGTGCATGTGCATGAGTGCTTTTGTATATTTGTTAGAATTGTGTTATTGCACGTGTTTGTTCGAGCGGTCCCACTAGCCTCAAGCATCACCCAATACTACCATCTGTGCAGCCAGTCAACCAGTGTGTGTGTGTGTGTGTGTGTGTGTGTGTGTGTGTGCATGTGTGAGGGTGGAAGGGGGTTGTTCAGGTTTAATCTAATTTGTATGAGCAAAGGATGATTGATCACCCTCTTGCAATCAGGTGGTTCTCTTTAAAGTGTAGTGGATGTAAAAGAAAAGGTGTACAGTGCATATCGATGTTTGAATGTAAGCTTTTATGTGACGAGTCAAAACCCATTTTTTTGCACCCTGAATGGGACCTATAAAATGCACATTATTGAAAAAAATTATCTATTTGACGGGGGACCTATAAATAATATTGTCGTGTGGACGCTTGATGTGACCACAAATTCTGACATGAATTTTAGTGGTTTTATCTTTGTTGTTGTTTTTTTTTTTTTGGTTGTAAATACCGTAACTAGCAACCAAGCTAACGTACTATAGGTAATAACGCTGTAATTAGTCTTAGCACGTGGGCTCTATTGTTCCCATGATAGTTTTTCCAAAAGCGAGGAAAGAAGCGATTCATAGCTACTTTACAGATGACACGTTTTACTTCATGACACATTTAGTTCATGAAAATGCTCATACCTTCTCATCAGAAAGTGGTGATAATAATAATGGCCTTAATTACACTTCTTACTGTTTTTTGTTTTTTTTTAACCATCCATGCTCTAACTATTAATTATTAACTACCTGCTGGAATTATTCAATGCAACACTTGCATACATAAACTGCATATATGGGAGGACAACGGATGAAAAATTAAGTATACAATCAAATGCGTGCACCTGTGTGCATATTCATTCACAGAACAAATTGCCAAGTAGGAATCTGGGTCAGTACACAATCATGCAGATACAGATGACTGTTCAGTCTTGTGGCTCTCCCATGTGTTGCTGTCTGGGATTGCAGCATTTTTCTCCAAGTCAAATTGGCTCATGCGGAGTGTATACTCAATGTGATCAATATATTTAGTAAGTCCAAGTGGAATGAATTCGAACATCTGCTTTATTGTGGAAAATGAGCAGGGCGTGTTGAAACGAAGCAATTGGCTCAGCAGAACTTTATAAGCAGCTTTTATATTGAATCATCTCATTGTATCGTGCAAGTGGTCATGATTTTATTGCAGGTGTGTGTGATGCGAGCTCATAAAGGATTTTTTAAAAATACATGACTGGCCAGGACAACAACCTGGCAAAAAAAGTTGGGGGGGGGCCGCACTATAACATTATACTTAGATGTCAGGTCAGGGTTTGCAAACTCTCATCCTGCTTTAGAATAAACAAGAAAGAGAAATTGGGATACATTTTGCAGTAATCTTTATTAACATCAAAAACACTCTTTGATCAGAGTAGAAATTAAATTCAAGATACAGAATGTCCCGCATTTTCCTTTTCATTGAATTTTGTGTCCTACATTCATTACAATACAACATCCGATCATAGAAAAAAAAGAACCGCTGAATAGGCGTCCGTCCCTCACAGTGCAGAGGTCGTGGGTTCGAATCCAGCCCCGGCCTTCTTGTGTGTTCTCAACGTGCCTGCGTGGGTTTTCTCCGGGTACTCTGGTTTCCTCCCACATTCCAAAAACATGGTAAATTGATTGAATGCTCTAAATTGTCCCTTGGTGTGATTGTGAGTTTGAATGTCTGAATGGTTGTTCGTCAATGTGTGCCCTGCGATTGGCTGGCAACCAGTTCAGGATGTCCCCCGCCCACTGCCCGAAGACAGCAGGGATAGGCTCCAGCACGCCCCACGACCCTCGTGCGGAGAAGCGGATCAGAAAATGGATGGACGGTTTCTCAACTTGTGATCTGATAGTGGTGGTATTCAGAGGTGGATTCAGTCGGCGAAGTCCCCACTGATGGCCCAGGCACATGCCTGGCCCGCCAGTTTTCAACACGGGGTGTAAAGTATGCAACTACTTCAAAAGACTCTTTCAAGAATGTGGATTGGTTGTAAGAACAAATATAATATTCATCTGACAGCTTCAAAGCAGTTTGGAACTGCTGTAGTCCAGTATATCTACAGTGCTCTTCTCCGGTCACCGGTCTCCGCATTCAGGCTAACCACAGATCACCCCCACATCCTCTGCGTGCGAACAGTTGTGCTTCCCAACTCTGGATCGCTTGCACTCAAGCAGCGACCTCTCGTCCCCCTCACACTCCACGTCATCCAAGTAGATCCTGACGCTGCGATCCGCCTGGCCCAGAACGGCCCTCTTAAAAATAGCGAGTGCCGTCCTGAAGCCGAGCTGTCGACACACGACTGACCCTGCCTTGGTGGTGAAAAGGTCGTCGCACACCGTGCCCCACTCTCCACGGATAAAGATCTCAACTCGGCCTCGGTCCGATAGACCATCTGTACTTACCAGACGAACGGAGCCGACGCGCATCCTTCCACCTCCTCTTACTCTTTTGTAACTGTAACCTCTGCCACCTTCTCTGGGCCTCTTATTCACCTGGTTACCTTCATCGCCCTCCGTATTGTCCGTCTTGTCTCCTAACCCAAGCTTCCCCTCCTGTGTTTTTGTTGGAGTGGTATTTATCACGGGTCTCTGAGGCTTATAAAATGTGGGCTTCGGGCTCCAATATGATGGCCGCGGGGTTGTCCATCTCCTTGGATGCTCAGGATAACGTGCAGTGGTCACAGCCTTGTAGGTTTGCTTTTTGGACAGAGGCGGTGGGAAGGTTAATGGTTGGGAAGCGGGAGTAGGGTGGGGTGGTTGGGGTCTCATGTGTCTCCTTGTCAAAGTGGCGGTTGGGGTTTGAGTCCGAAAGGAGGCTGCAGTGTAGACAGCCGAGCGATAACCTGAGGGAGAGACAGAGTCACCCTCTTTATTTTAATATTGGTAGTTTAGAAAGACACACTTGATTACCGACGCGGCTCACCGAAGCAATGCAAAGTAGCATAGCCGAAGAAAATACGTAAACACAGAGACACACAAGGATCAATGTCCAAACCGAAGCTGATGCAGAAATATTTATTCCAAATAAATAATGTCGGTAGAACTGATTTAAATTAAAGTAGTGCAATTTTCAACAGAAAAAAAAGGCGTATGCAACGTGCTTGAGACTCGTGTACCAGCCAAAGGTCAGCACACAGTTAAGAGGCTTTTACACTACAACTGAATCGACAGACAGCAAAACCGACAGTACATCTGCAGTACATCCACGAGATGGCCTGCCTTGAAAATGACAACACTGGAAAAGAATGCAATTGAATATCAATTTCTAACCGGAATATTTCTGACTCATTCATGGTAAGAATCTTGAATGATGACAATACAAGCAATATCTGCTCTTTAGCAGAATTACATGTCTGTGATTAGGATGGTGAGTTTTGTGCAAATAAAAGTAATTGACTCGATTTTAAAGACTTTTTAAAGTGAATTCAGGGATTTGCTACTGTCGCAGCGATGGAATTAGATTGACCAGTTGAGTGGGATGTGGTTTCGGGGCATTCAGTGGACATGCCCACAGCACCTCAGAGCTATCAAGCCTCAATTTATATGCTTGATGATTTTTTTTTTTTAAGCATTCAAATTAAGTAGGGCGGCACGGTGGATAACACGGTTAGCACATCCGCCTCAGAGTGCAGAAGTCGTGGGTTTGTACCCGGCCTTCCTGTGTGGAGTTTGCATGTTCTCCCTGGGCCTTCCTGGGTTTTTTCCGGGTTCCTCACACATTCCAAAATTATTCATGGCAAGTTGACTGAACACTAAATCGTCCATCGGTGTGATTGTGAGTGTGAATGTTTGTTTGTCTATTTGTGCCCTGTGATTGGCTGTGATTGGTGTCCTGCCCGAAGACAACTGGGATGGGCTTTTAGCATGTCCGTAACCCTTGTGAGGTTATGATGTTTGGAAAATGGATGGAAATCAAGCAGGCTTGTAAAGAACACTCTTTGCTGCAATGTGTCGCATTTAGGGACATCAATTCAATGGAAAGGAATATAAGTCATTAAATTATATGTAAAACATGAAGAATTTCAGTTCTTATGTTATTTTAGAATATAGTCTTAAGATTCTATGCAATATGAACCACGCGTCTGATATTCTTTATCAGACTTGGGTCTTGAGAATTTTACATCTACCCTGAATCACATCCAATCACAAATAAAAAGTAGAAATTAAAATTCCCCCCAAATATATCATCGAAAGAAAATCGTCTGTGAGAAAAACTCCCAAACTATTCATATTAATTCATCATTCGCTTTTTAAATATATCTCTAGAATGGGCTTCTGAGATTTTTTTTTTCCTTCTTTCAATTCTTTGTTAGCGAGACAGATCGCATCTGGTTGAAATTGCAGAACTAATAATATGTCAAAATGTAAAGGAAATTTAGAGTGGTGCAGAAGAAAATGCCCAGTGTGACCCTGATGTGTGCGGCTCGACTGGTGGATTGAAAGTTGGTCCTAGCAATGGACTTATTTTGGTAGACGGCTGTACCAGTAAGCCTACCGGTGGGTGTAGCTTTGATCAAGGTGGTGCGGGCCATTGTCGATGGCGTTGTTCTTATTCTTGGTGGAGGCGTCTGTTTTTTTCTCGTAGGTGCAGTTGGTGGTGGGGGTGAGGCTTTTCTTGTTCTTGATGACAGTGTTGTAGTTTTTCTTATGATTGTTTTGCTTGTTGGCGGTATTTTCCTTCTGGTTGTTGTGGGCGCAGGCGTTGTCGTCGGTTTCTTATCGATGACAAATTCTGCCGAAAAGAAAAGCAATAATGGGTGACACAGTTATCGACCGGGCGGCACAATACACTTTCATACTTGGATGGACTGATGAGTACGCAACTTTGCTTATTCAGTTCTTTCAATGAGTTTCCACTTCGATGTGCAGTACATTTCTGTGCACGTCAGTTTGGCACGTTGCAATTCAAAGGTGTTAACGCCCGATATACTTGCTCGGTGCGTGAAAAGGTGACGCTATACAGTAAGGTCTTAACTCATTCAGTACCAGTCAATTCTTGACCAAGTCTGAAAAGACGTTTAAAAACGTCTTTGGGAGTGAATGAGTTAAGAAGTAACATCATACCATATCAGCAAGAGGCCATGTAATACAATTGTATTTTTAAATAAAGAAAAGAAATATGACACGGTGCAGTGAAAATGCTGACATTAACTAACATCCAGCATTGATTATGCCTGTTAAATTAATGATATTTAATATGGAAAATATAGAAAAGGCCAGACAATTTCAGTATCCATCAAGTAATCAATGGACGGCAAAGTATCTAGCTTTGCCTTCCACGGCAACCAACACCAAACTGAAGGGCTCTTAAAAAATGGCACGTTTCTCATTCAACCTGAAACAAATACTGGAACCCTTTCAGAACAGAACTCAATCAAATCAAAAAGTAGCGCTCTGTGAAAACTATGAATTTTAGACGAAACAGTTCGGTTAAAATCAAAAGCAAGAAAGGGGTTGATGGGCGGAGCATATGCGAGTGTTGTAAGTGTAGTTTACCTTCTTTAGGATGGAAGTGAAAAAGTTTTCCCTTGATTTTTACTGGGGAGGGCTTGATGGCACATCTACCTGGAGCTGCTCGCCTATGAGAAAGATAAAGAAAATTTTGTAAATTATTCATTTATTTTTTTTAGCTTCCAATGTGTGTATGTTTTTTAAAATCGTATTTTTAGAGTCAGTGTGATTAAAACTGTCACGGAAGCTCACAAAATAGCGGATTTTTTTTGTTTGTTTGTTTCGTTTCTTGTTTGAAGCACACATCGAAGCTGAAAAACAGTAGACATTTTATTTTGATAGCCCAAACAGGGAGTTGTGTTTATATGCACTAAATGTGGTCCGCACCACCTCACATCTGCTCTCGTGATGAGACACACAACAGCAACAAATACACTCCACATGCCTGAAAGTGCAATGGAAGGTGTGCGACAGTGCTCACTTGGAGGGATCCACTATTTTATAGATAATTCCTGCTCTGGCTGTTGCACTTGGGGCACCGGTGGCAAGAAAGTACAATTCACCTTCAGGGACAGAAAAGAGTGAGACAAAAAAATAATAAATTTAACACTAAAATATATTTACTGTTTGTGTCCATGCAAGTGTGAGATCATTTTTTTCATTCATCCACTTTATACATTGAACAGAAATGAAAGAAACAAGATGAGCAGTGCTGTTACTTCAATATAAAACAAAAAGTCCTTCAAGATTAAGACCATTTGAGTTTTCATTCCCAGCAGAGCACTGGAAAGAAACTTCGATTTGATGGTATGACCTCTCGGTTCAGCTCCGTTGGCCATCATCAAACAGTATGTTGCTCTTGGCTGTTGGTCGTGTTGGGGAGAACGTTGATGAGAACGTTTTAGTCCTTGTATGTTGTGGATCGGGCCAAATGTCATTGCTGAGGTATAATTCAAATTTTTCTTCATTTTATAATCTTGAGTAGACCCGCGCTCCACAATTAACGGGAAACTAATTTAGGTACATCCTCGTGATATCTGAGAGAAGGAGTCCTTACCCGCCTCATCCTCTGCAAATGAAATGATGTATTTATAGTAGCTGTTGATGAGTTTGGGGAATCTGCAGGTCTGGTCTCTTCCCATACAAATTTCATTGTACTGCCATTCACCTGTCATCACATTCTCCTTCAAGGACATCAGGCGCCTGGGAAGAAATGAACATATTTTATTCATTAACGCACACATTCAAATGGCTTTAATCCGAAGGCTGCAGAGAAATGTCGAGATGAAAGCGCGGCAGGAGTGCGCACCCGCTCATGAAGTCTCCAAAGATGTAGAGTCCATTCAGGTTGGGCATCTGGCAACCTCTGTAGATGTAACCCCCCGTCACTGATTTGCCCAGTTTATGGGGGTAGGCAAAGATCGGCAAGATGTCATCTGGGTAACATAAAACACATCTGTCTTTAGAGAGAAGCCTTTGAATAGCGACCAAATGTATTCATTGACACACAAAGAGCAAAATGTTTGCTTATAATGAATAGTCGTATTTAATTGTGGAGCTTGTTAACATTGTCGATCATTTGTTCGTTATATAGTTTATCTATACAGTACATCGATTTGCTATACCACTTGCTCTTATTCTGTTGCTGGTTTTGAGTGAGAGGAGGAGTACACTCAGGATTGGTCGCCATTTATTCGTAGGGCACATAAAGACAACCATGCACACTCAGATTGTCACCCAAGGACAATTTAGATGATTTATTTAACCTAAAATGCGTATTTTGGGGAATGTAAGAGGAAACCCACTCAAGGGCAGGGAGAACGGTGCTGCCCTTCATAGTTTGGAATTTTAAATAAACAGAATCTTCCAGATTAGGTTTGGATATTGCAATGTGTAAATATTCATAACAGGTCAATAGTATCTTTTTTTTTTTTCTTGCATTGTAAGCGAATGGAATGGAATAACTTTGCGTGCAACTGGCACATGCAACATGCATGGTAACGTGAACACGTTTTACACCCTGCAATGGAAAACTTCCCAGTGGTTTGCGGCGGCTTTCTGCACAGCATAAAAAAAGTGAAATCAAATCGCCTCACCTAGCGATGAGTTACGACAGAGTTTGCGATCGTAGCAGCTGAAGCCTTCTTTTGCCCTCCATCCATAATTGCCTCCTTTAAACACATGGCATCGTTAATGGAACACCTTCTATCAAATGACATTTCATTCCTTCATAATGGAAAAAAAACCTGCCTCATATTGTTGATGCAGTTCTATGAATATAAAACGGAACTTTTTGCGCAGTTGGTATTCCCCTTTTTCAACAGTGCTTCCTGCCTTTATATGTTATACCGTTTGGAAAGCCCGTTTATTTTTCCATTTGTGAGGAACACACATTTATGGGATGAGGAGTACATCGTAGAAGGGTCATTGTACCCATATAACATGACACAGCACTGACTATCAGGTGCCTGAATATATTATGATGTCATCAGCCAGCATCTCCATCATCATCATCGGAATCGGCAGGGCTGTGCGGTTTGTGCTCGAGTGACCAACCAGCATGAAAATTTACCCCAAATATCATTTTGGAGAGCTTTGACAACATTGAAGGAATGCGAAGAGGAGAGCTTGGGGAGCACGAAAAGAATTCCACATAAAAGTGGATCACTATTACTGGATAAAAATGCCCCATTGTTGTTGATTTGGAGCAGCTGTGGAAGAAACTCAATTTACTCGGTATGATGGTCTGAAAAATGGAATACGTAAGCACTTTCTGACAAAGAGCAATAGTTTGGATAACAATGGGAAAATCATTTCAATGTACCTTTGAGAATGAGGTCGATTTCTTCATATTTGTTCTGGCCGACATCGCCACAAAACATCCTGCCTCGGCCAAAACCCGTCTTCGGGTCTCCGCGGTCAATAGAGCAACGCCACATGTTGCGCACGCCATAAGCATAAATCTCTGCAAGGGGGCGTTTACACATACAAATGAACAGGGCGACAAGTGAATGCAAATGGGCTAAAACCTCGATATCATTTCAGGAGTGAATAGACATTGTCAAATCAATTAATTCACACAATATTTGTAGCATGGACTGCCAGGCATCTACCTGGGAGGCTCCCCTTCTCTCCCAGAAATGGGTTGTCTGAAGGGACGCTGTACGGTGCACCATCATCATTGTCGTTAATATCAACACGTAGCACCTTGCCAAGGAGGGTTGACCTACGAAAGCAGAGTAGGACTGTAAGACTTCGAAGAACATAGAGAATGTGTCTTCATGGCGTTTTTATTTTTATTTACTTGAACGTAGCGTGTTCGCCATCCTTTGGATTGAACCACCCGCAACAGTCAACCCGGTCAAACTGAAACATCTCTTGGGAATGGATTCTCAAATTTCAATTTCGATGCACTGCAGCAACCACTTCTAAAAGGTTTTTCTCTCTCCCGAAGCTCCCCTCCTCACCACCTTCCAAATTCCAAAGTGTGGCAGCCCGCAATGTGTCGTGTCAATATTAGATTTGGCTAAGTGTACCCTCCTTCATTCCCCACGGAGTTAAACTGCATGTCAACACAACCGCTCAGACAGTTAAACTGTAGCTTTCTGGAGAGGTGGTTTCACTTTCAATCACTGAACCACAAAAAGGGGTTCGTCAGACAGAGATTAGTAACACAGGCGATCATACGGTATGAAGATGAAATATGGATGGATGGATGGATGATTATTTCAAACTATGTACCGGTACTTGTTTTGGTTGCTATTTATGATGCGACTGTGATGTGACATTCTTGATCGGAGTGAATGATGACATCTAATAGCATTCATTGGTTTTTAAATTGCATACTGCAATATGAAAGTAAAAACACCCATGGGAAACATAGTCCATTATTGACTAGGTAATGATTTGACCAGATTTCAGAGGTGAGTAACAATGTTTATGAACACAGGGTAGGCAATTATGTCTGCACTCATTTTTATGAATCCATTTAATATGAGATTGGGGGGCCCTACTTCACAAAGTGAGGTCTAACTGTGGACATTAGCGGCGTTTCCATTCTTTTGCTATTTTCGTAGGTAGAAATGGGCATTTGTGCCGTGATGGGGATGCACGCAGCTGGCTTGTTTCACGACTAGTGGAAGCCACTCCCCTCGATCCCTTTAAAATCAGAACGAGAAAGTCGCGCGGTCTAGATTAGTGATCCCCAACCTTTTTTGTGTCACGGACCAGTTGAGACAAGTACATGCTACTTGTCGACCAGCAACCATTTTGTCATTGCTTTTAAATTGGCAAGCTTTAAAGCATTGGTACTGACAACAAAGATAATTATAGAGTACCGGTAATTAACTTTTTATGAACAGATTTGTTTTCATTAATTTCAAACGGTGTTGTTCTATTATACAACAAATGTAGAATCAAATAAAATAACACACTGAACTACTAAGAAATGGGCCAATCAGGCCTTATAGTGTAAACCTAACAATACTTAAGGTATTTATGACCCTGCGTACATAGTTAGCATCATTGCTACTTGGGTGTTAGTTGTTCAAATGATTCAACAGATTTCTTGTATTTTAATCAAAACAATTACAGGAATGTAATTATAATATATATATATGAAATATTTGGTATTAAGTATTACTAATGCCTATCCATTTTTCTCCACACACATGCGTGAGACACAACGATTTGATAATACTCACTTGTTCTGCGAGTTGCCAAATTTTCCAAAGGGGTCCCCAGCTCGGCCACCATCTCCAATGAAGATGTACAAATATCCGTCATGGCCAAACAAAAGCTGCCCCCCATTATGATTGGACGCTGGTTCTACCAGCTCCAGGATGGTTCTACAGTTCGGGGGCGAAAACAAGAACATGAGCTTGGTTCATAATTGTGCATGTGCAGATTGCACTCGGTGTAGAAATATTGCATAGGACCTTCCCCCCCTCACCTCTCTGAGTTGTGGTCAAGTTGGTTGTCATCATGTGCCGACAGTGTGAACTCGCTGATACGTATCCTCTCCGACTTCTTGACAGACACCGAGTAGTAAACATAAGCTTTTCTAACCATGGTGAACCTGCAGGGAAGTAGGATACGCAATTAAACACTGGAGGGTTTAATTTTTCCAATGGAAACTTGACTTGGGGCTTGAGATTTTGTCATTCAGGCCCCCTATGCCCAACGTCGGAGCCCGCTGACTTAATACAAAAGGTCTTCTTGATGATTGGACAAAAATAGCCACAGAATTTTGGCAGAAAGTCGCCCGAGATTTGAGGAATTTGTTTTAGTGTGAACAGCCCTGTATTTTCTTAAATTATCATCGCTTGAAAGTGTACCCAAAAAAATGGGAGTGAACTAACCTCGGATGCAGGGCTATGCACAGGAATCCTCTCTCATCTCCAGCCCAAGGTGATGTCAGCACAGCCCGAGTGAGGTTGAGGAACGGACGATCGATCCTGGAGCCGTTAGGCAGATAGACCCACACGTAGCCCAGCTGCTCGGCCACGAAGAAACGATGCGTTCCGTCATCCGCGTGGATCATAGCCACTGGGTTCCGGAGCCCGTTTGCAACTTCCTGCAAGCATATCTCTAGACAGCCCTCGGTGTCCTCTCGAACAGAACCCAGATTAGCATTTAGTTCTGCAGATGGGCAAGAGGAGCGTCAAGCTAACAACGTGAACATCTTACAAAAAGATATTTTGAGCGATCTTATCGAAACACTTCCGCTTTTGTAGGCTGATTGCTAGCACACATGATTTTGACAATATGACATTTTTTTTTCTTTACCATACTGCAACATAATTCTATTTTTCTTTGTTAGGAGGCCGAATCCTTTTGATTCAAGATTCTTGTTCTGACAAATCCTCATTGAGTTTCCATTTCATGCGCGTCTGATTGTAGCCGCGCATCCGTTTGTGTGGACATACCTGCATTTGTCAAAACATTCGGGTAGCAGTACTGTTTGTCCTTCAGCTCCAGAAATTCACAGAAGAGTCTGTGATCTTCCTCTAGTGTGGCGGTCAGATTTGCATACTGTCCTGGGCTGCCCTGGTCCTCCAGGAGGAGACTCAACGTGTAGCGACACTGGTTCCAGTAGTCGTTGCAATAGTTGCCACACAGTCCTGGCAAAATGCGCATGGGTGTGTTTGCATCCTCTGCATCATACAGATGGGCGGCATATGGGGAACACTCCTGCACAGGGTTAGAAATTTCAACAATGACTTGGCAATTTCGAAAACACATTTCCCACGGAAATGCTGTTCAATTCTTTTCGAACGCTATAATTATTGCACGAGACAAAAGAAGCTGGGAATTCTGAAATTTGGGAACCAAACTGAGATAACCTGCATTCACAGGAGTAAAAGTACACAGTTCTGGGATTGATCATGTTTTTTCAGTGCTTTTAATTGAACTGGATGGATCAACTATATGCCAAAAACAAATAATTCCGAGAGAAATTCACCAATGAGCATAATGTATTTCCGGCAGCTCACTTTTCAGCTCACTCTGTGATGTCATCAACTTGCCTCAGTAAACTTGGCTTCATGCCAGGACAATGGATGAATGACCGACCTTATTATGCTATTTATATTAAATCATGCAAACAGAACACTGCAAACAGCTGCGGCAGAGACATACCTAAATGTTGATTTTTGGATGTTTTCTTTCCACTAGACTGAGCGAGGACCAAAAAAAAAAGCTTTCAAAAACTTAAACAAAGCATCAGCGACATTTTTGTGCCTTAATGTGGTCAAAGATAATTTCCTTTGTTCTCTCAAGGGGAAAAAAAGAGATCATTGCGCTGTTTTGGCAATCTGGATTGCCTTTGTTCGGGCTTCATAAATAAGCGCTGCAGTCATGAGTACATTTGACAATATACCGTAGTTGATCTCAGGAGTGAAAGTTAGTAACGTACATAAATAGACGAGGTGCGTGTTTATTTCCCTGCAGCTGCCTCGCCAACGTCCAGCCAAGTCTTTGGTTAAACAGCTCGTGTGTGTGTGTGTGTGTGTGTGTGTGTGTGTGTGTGTGTGTGTGTGTGTGTGTGTGTGTGCGTGTGCGTGTGCGTGTGCGTGCGTGTGTTTGCGCTTGTGTACGCGTAGCATGTTATAAATGGATACAAGACAAGGTTCAGCCGGTTATTAAGTCAAAACCGCTCTCTCGACCACACCCAAAATGGTGAACTCAAGGCACGCGGAGACACAAAATCCAAACCGTGGTGTGGTTGTTTGTGGCCGTGAACCGGACTTGCCTCTCTGACAAGAAAAGAGCAGATTTCACGGTTGTCGTTCTTGATTGATGGATGACACTTTTGATGAAGTGCGTCGTCATATTTATTAGCTCATGGAAAATCAAGACTGTATCATCTGAGTGTATTTACCTCCTCGGTTTTATTTTTGCGTGAAGAAATGACATCATTCATGGAATAGGTTGAAAGGTTTGTTTTGATTATTTCGGGGTTTAGGGTTGGTCATTTTTATTTGTTTTTTTTTTTAGAGAGAGTGAGCATGACACATATCACAGTTTTGTTTGGATTATATTGACAAATAATGTTTTTAGATTTGGAGATTTTAAGAGAACTTGTGATCTCACATGATCCAAAAATTGAGTAAAAGGACTGTTTGACACTCAAGCAACTTCACCGAAACTGCGTCCATCTATTCGGCCATGCTAAATAAAACACAGAAAGCAGGAAATGGGCAAGTAACACCACCAAAATCATCCAAATGAGTAGAGCTTGATTACAAACCTCATAAAGTTGTGTTGTGAATCCAGCTCATGGAAGAGGGAATAAAACCTTCTACTTAAAATTCTTTCTTTATCGAAGCTATATAAATATAACTATTTTCCTATATTGTGTGTGTTATTGAAAAATGAAAATAATAAAAAGGTCTATGTTGTCAGATGTCGGTCAGGGATGTGTGAAGCGCTGGCTTGACTGCAACGAAAAACGTGATGTGCACGTCAACATGTACCGTTGGCTTATGGATGAACATTCCGAATCAGAGATGGGAGCGCATGCAGTAACTCTTCGATGCTAAGTGAACGCAACCGTCATTTTGATTGCAAGGTTTGGTGGTTTGAAACACACAAACACACGCCCACAGAGATCCGACCACAATCGAAAGCTTCTAGTTCTGTTTTTATCAACATCATTTTATACCCCTGTGCAATGTATATCTTATCTCATTGAAAATCTTTTCTTTGATTTCTTTATCCCTCGTGGAGGAAATTCAAATATCCTGTCCCCCTGGCCAGAAGAGGATGTGGATGTTTGTTTGGTCCATGAAGTTTGTGAGGGGGCGAGGGGGCGAGGGGGGCTCTCACTCTCACTGATATCAGTGCCAGGAGGCTCCCACAGTGTCCCTTAGAACAGGGACGGACTCTCAGTGGAGTGCCTTCATCAAAAGAATTGTATCCGGGAAGTGGTCAACTCGGTTAACTCGGTGGGGGGTCTCCATCAATAAGTGACAATTGCGGAAATAAAAGGAAAAAGAAATTGAGAAATAAAAAACGACCAGCATGCCATTAATTTGAGCAGCCTTTTTTCAAGCTCCACTAAGCTAACTGTGAAGTCACTCCAAAAGCACAGTGCCGCTTTCAGAGCACCTCTGTAGGCTATAATTACCATCGTGTTCCAAACCTGTACTTAAAAGAGTCAGAGGATTCGTCATTGTCTTAACATCATGCACTTTTTGTTTTCTATGTTAAGTCCTGTCGGGGGTTTATGGGCCAGTCTTTAGCTGAGCTAGACAGCTTTTAATTCACACTTACGTGGTTAAGAGTTCGGAGTTGCACAACCAGGGTTTCGATTATGCAATCGGCAGGCGGGACGAGTTTGGCGGCTCGCTGCGCCAGGAAGCGAGTCGTGGGAGTTTGAGGGCGAGCAAGGAAAGCTCCGTGTACTTTGAAGAACCACTCGGTCCAGAAAAGAGCCCGAAATATCGCCTCGGCGGAAATGGTCAGCTGTTTATTAGGAGTGCGAGTCCTCTGCGAGGAAATTGCAGCGGACTGGGGCAGTGTGAGTCATTGTTTTGAAAATAGCTTTAATTGCTACTCATTCAGACCACGTCTGCTGCCTCTCAAGTTAAAGCAACGTGTATGTCGATGTGGTCATTCAGTCCTCTAATGAGAATGAACACACTCGAAAGTTCGAGACCAGCGTAATTCCGACAAACATTTGATACGGCACTGAACGTGTATGTCGCGCTTTCTTTCAGTAAAAAGTTCCATGAAACATTATTTAGCTCACTTGAAAGACGGTACATCGGTTAGTTTTGCTTTCCATTGCAATTATGTCTAATTGAAATTTTTATTTCGAGCAACATAATAAGGGGCGGGGCCATTGTGTCACGTTTTTTTTTTGAAGAGTGATATCAATTTGGTCACATTGTTTCAATTCAAAGCAGTACAGTTAATTGGTTTGCAAGTCTGCCTCGCGGTTCTGAAGTTCGGGGTTGAAATCTCATCGACAGCCGTCATGGGTGAGCTTTGCATGTTCTCGCTGTGCTTGTTTCAGTTTTCTGCTGGTTTCCAAAAAACACAATAGCCGCTATATTGCCCATAGGTGCGAATGTGTGTTGGTTGTCATCAATATCGACCCATCGATTGACTGCCGACCAATTACGTGCTCATTGTGTGATGTTCTATGTCTTGTATTATTTTGGAGTTTAAGACGGCCAATCAATCAAATCGCTATCATCTATTCGGTAGTCAGCAATCACAATTTACGTAAACGCTCACCTGGCAGAGGATGCTGCGTATGTACCTTCCACAGGTGACGTAACCAGAATGATCAAAGTGTTCCATGATGGAGTAAAACTTTGCCGACAGCTGATGATCCTTTTCGTCGTCGCAGCATCCGAATTTGGCATACTCTTTGCAGAAGAGCAATGGCCTCTGGGGCTCAAACGGTGGCTTGTAATCCAAACACTGAGGATGACAGCCCCCCGGCCCCGCTTGGGTGAGCAGGAGAAGCACGGTAAGAAGGAGATGAGGCGGGAAGTCCCGTCCCGGGATCTGTTGCAGGTTCAGGATGCATGTTAATAATGTCATTTTTTTTTCGAATGCAGTTCAGTAGGGTTTGACTTAATCTGCTGGTAATGTGGTAACTCAGCACAGCTTGTGAATGATAAGTGTGAAGTTAGATGTAAATAACGGCGTCAATGTGAACAGGCGTCATGAGAAATTAGACATTTTTTAACACAGACATTTAGGTTAGTTCAATTGATGGCGGATGGTGAATCGTTGATGTTCCTGGAGTTTTGTTTGTGAGCGTGTACATCAAACACACTGACCACTCATCACACCTGTTTGCAAATTGTTTGACGGCTCACTCCAGTTAAGTCAGAAAAATATCCCCGCATATCACACCTGCATGACAAGCTGTGCTAAGAGCAAAAAAAAAAAGGGGGGGTGCAGTGATCCAGGTCCGGCGCTTCCTGCGGTAATCTGCCCAGGTGATTTGTGGATGATGCCCTCAATGTGTCAATCGCTGATCTTCAATCAATCAGTTCTCACGTCCGTCACATGACAACCTGCCCAAAACAAAAACAGTTGCCTGATGCTGAGCAATCCTTACGAAAGCAGCCTCATGGCAAAGATGCAATCCAGCCTCTTGGAAAAGGTGCAAACCGTGCAATGAAGGAATCGAACCGCTGCTTCAGCCCAATGTCGCCTTTTGTCTGAAAAACGACGCGTCCTGTTTTTGTTTTCTCATGTGCTCGCTCGCTCCGGCAAACGGACAGCCTGCGCGCAGACAGCACGGGAGGAAGAGAGAGAGAGAGAGGTCCTTTCATTCAGACATGCAGCGCGCCAGCCACACTGCAGCTGACTTGAGATCCCTCCCTCTTTAGGTCTTTTCTCCACCTCTATGCCTTTGCTCGCCTACAAAGACTCACGCATTCCTCCTCCAAGCATGTGGTCTATGTTGCCCTGAAGTTGCAACTTTCCAACTCCCCTCCCCCCACCCCTCCCCATTTCTACCCTCCTCAGCATTCCCAGACCTCCCCTCCTGTCTCTGTCATTTCCAGACAGACGCATTCACATGCGTGTGTGTGTGTGGGGGGGTTGTCGTCGGGCTGATGAATCAGGACGTGTCTTGGGAGTGGAGGCAAATGGAGTCTCGATGCATTAGTCTTGTGTTTTTATTGGGAAAGTGAGAGCCTTTCAGTTTTGCTCTGTACTGTCTGTTCTTTGGTAACTGCCGCCTGCCGCATTATTCAAATTGACAATATTGGCGTTGTTATGAAATGGGTTTTCATCACTCCCCGACATCCAAACACGCTTACAGATTTGAGCTAGCGGCCCCCGTGAACTCAAAAATTCTCATTCTGAGCTTCATTAGGAATGACCAAAAACTGCATATGAATGCAAATGTTATTTGGAGCACGCGTGTTGCACGTTCTAGAACGGATCAAGAGCATTCATTTGTGTGTGCACGCGGATATTTATGTTCTCATTAAGTCGCTCCTCAACGCGGGACCCCTTTGCCGCCCGCCCCTGTCTAACCGGCAGACACTTTATCAGTTTGCACTCCAAGAGATACTTTCTTCACGGCCTGGCGCTCACTGCATTGGCTGGAAAGAGGGACACGACTCTTCCATGATGTAAAACCGCACGCGCCCGCACCTCATCCTCAATCTGACTCAGCGGCTAAGTCACTGTTTTGGAAAAACGCGGCTTAATAGCAACTGTCACCGATTTACGACTGCGATAGAGCCACATAAATGTTGCGCAGTCATTAGATGGCCAAGAGCGAGAAGACTTGCCAATTTCAACATGTACAAAATGGCGTGTTAGCATCTAACAGCGCGGTTGTGCGTCTTTGTCAATAACTGACGATCAAATCAATGGAAATGTAAAGTGTGTTACTATAATAAATACATTGTGTTTACTTTCATCAGCCATTGGCAGTGTCGTGGTTAACTTGAGTTCATGCAGCGAGGTCAAGGAAATTGACGGAAATACCAACCAGTGAGAAATGTTGCAAGAATTCCTCAGATTATTAGTCACCGTGAGTCATTCGATTGTGCAGCAACGCCTGCTCAGAAACTATTCCCCGAAAAATTAATTTGAGTCAGCCTCCGCGGCGACCCCTGATAGGACAAGCCAAAAGTCACAACAACAATAAGATTGCACTTTTGTCTCAAGGCTTCAAAATCATCCTTCACTTCACTTTGTGTTTTATGTTGGGGGGGTTCCTCCCTACTGTTGTGAACCGCACTAGCCTGGCAGTACAACCTTGAATGCAGGTGGCCGGATATTTGAGATATTGGAGATAGTTTGTGACGTCTACATCTCTGCCGCTCAGGGGCATCATCAGTTGTTTGGGAATACATTTCTTGGGTTTTGTTACCACTGAGATAATGCTAACCTCTAAGATCGTATTTGACCTTGATAGTCATTTGAATGCATGAGGGGGTGAAACTACAACAAAACTGAAATGTTTTTCTTTTCGATACTCGGGTTATGTTTTCATGTTGACTTTAACAACATATAATATATATGACAAAATAATATTCCAAATATTTAGAAAGGTATGACTTTTTTTTCCAATAACAAGAATTATGGAGGTGAATATGTGGAGTTGAAAGGGCCCCATTCAACTGGGAGGGAAGTGGGCTGGGGGGGCGTTCACTGTTCTTGTCTAGACAAAAAATATTTGTACTTTCTTGGATTGATATCTGAATTATTCGGCCTAGAAAGGCTGCTTCTCATGTCAATATCATAGAAAAACATTTCGAGGCAAAAGGGCACCTCATGATGACGCCAATGTGACTGCTGGATTTGAAAAACCAAAAAATAATAGCATTGTCTAGTACCTTTTGTTATTTGGCCATTCCCAACTAGTCATTTCTCTCCCTCTTCATCATTTTGACTCCTTAAGGGGGAATGGAGGAACTCAACAAAATTCCATGATTGAATCTTTACATCTACAGTAGCAAAAAGCCAAATACTGTAATAAGCAGAGTTGATGTCAAATGTCAAACAAAATGAAGAGCCTGCCCTAAAGTTGCACAAATTTCCTTTGAACTGAAAATTTTCAGAATATATGCTGGAAACTACCATCGGCATATTCCGCAAGACTTGAGCAAAGCTGACGAGGCCATGAGTTAAACTCCATGTGTGTTCTGCTCTCCTTTTACCTTTTTAGTCTTTGAAGTTTTATGTGGTGCCTCCACAGTAGGCTGCGCCTGGCAAAGAGAAAAGAGGCACACGTGTCGTGTATTCTGGATTCTCAGAAGAATGAGTCAGCTTTTGTCTGTGTTCATGTGACAAGACTCTGCAGACTCAGTGAGCGTTTTTGGGATCAAATGTACGACACAACATGTTTTTTATTTTCTGGATTAGTGCTTACTCACTTTTGCGTAATATGGGGAAACAGAAAGATGCACATTTTTCAAGGAAGGACAGGAAAATGAAAAGGCAAACGAGCCTCTCATCTCACCTCATGATTTTAATGAAGTTATTTTACAGATGATTCACAAAAGTGCATTGCCAGCGGAAAGAAATCTCAACGTGTAAAACCTCACCAAAGTCTAAACACAGTTTTAACAAAAAAATAACAACATCTCTGAATGTGTTTTGTCTCACTGCATGTGTAATTATGACGTGTTTAAAACAGAAAACAAAACGTTGACGTCCTTGGATGCGGCAAGAAAAAAATGAACAGTCATATTTTAATCATGCACATTAAGTGAAAATCATAAGATGATGTGACCAACTGCATTATTCATTCATCGCATGTCGCAGTGAACTACTTTATCACCACTGCATGAAAAAACAGGAAGTATAAACATATATTATACATATTAACATGGGCTGTAGATTTAAAATTGATTCATAGTTTAATTGGCTCAATTATGCAACCGTGTGCTATCAGTTACTTATTCATAAAAATGTGTCTGCCATCCGGAAAAGCTCTTTGTTGCTTGTTGCGCTGCCAGACCACAATGGGTTCATAGTCCTCATTTAAAGAGACCCAAAAAAATGCGTCCACTGTCCATATGGCTCTGTGATGCATGGCGTCACTCTTTGTCCGGACCTTTTTGAAGAATGATGCTGGACGTCTGGTTAGTGGGGGAAAAATGCTCATGTTAGGGAAATATTCATCGTTGCATTTTGCTACCTGAAAATGCAAATGTCAGGTCAGCTTGATGAGTCATTAAAGTCATGATGCTGCTGTCTTGGTTTATATTCCTCTGGATGTTCTTTATTCTAGTGACTTTCTGCACAGCAGCTTTTGCACGAAAAAAAAATGATCTGCCGTGTGAAAATTGATCAAACACTGCTCTGTGGAGATCAAATCCAGTTTGTCACACTGGCGAAGGAAGATTAAACGAAAAGCAGTGTAACAAACAGCAAGGTCAGAGTGAATGACGTCACGAAAGATTTCCTCAACAGCGTCAATGCATTAATATCGACAATTTTAAGAGAAAGTAGAATAAACACTGAAGGTCTCCCGGTTCACTCGCCTCACTTCCGCGCAGCCAGGCGTGTGTTCAGTACTCACTCAGTGAGAAGGTGTATCGACTGTAAATGTGGAAGGTTCTCCGTCTCTCTTTGTACCTCTCGTCCAAGTCAACCGGGAAAGGCTCCAGCTCCCCGCAGCATCCCTGGACAGAATTAGCAGCATAGAAAATGGATGGATGGATGGATAGAGTACAGTATACCGTACTCCTAAAGTCTGCCTAAAATGCAAATGCACTCTGTCCACACAGAGTGTATTTAAAGTGACGGCAACATTTAAATCCTACTCACTGAACCTCTATTGAGTAATAAGATGAAGAAAATCAACTCACATTTCTTTTGAGTGTTGCTTGGGTGGGTGATGTCTTTCGTAGCAAGATAGGTGATAGTTTGGGATTTGGGGGAGGGCATAATGTCCCCAAGGTCCCCCCCCAACCCCCCATTGTGGTCCATGCTGTGTTCTTTTGGGAGTCCAAAAGGCTGAAAGTTCTACAGAACACTGACTTGACCTGACATGGAGACTAACAGGGTCATGGACAAGGGCCACTTGACCTTTGAAGAATCGCAAACTACAAAGCCACTGTCAGAGGCTCATTGTGCACTTGTGCATTATATGAACAAAAGGAGGAGTGGACTATTAATAGGTTCCAGAGTAGGTCCAGTGCCTGCGGTGCTGCCAGTTTGCTCGGAGTGCTGCAACAAATATTGTGTAATATAAACAAACACTTTTGATCAACTCCGTGGGGGAAAAAACTGAAATATATTTTCATCATTTAGCAAGTAATGATACTGCTTAAAATCTCTTCCTCAATTCACTTCACTGAATTCCTGTTCTCTGAAACGTCATATCATATTTCATCACCTCCTTCATGTGTTTTCTCCTTCTACTTTGTGACCCGCCTTCTTCAGCCTCAACTTTGAAGCGATTATCCTGCCAGTCATGCACATGCGTTGAACTCATCATCCCTCTTTCTTTTTTCTAAATTGCCCTCTCACAATCATCACCGTTACCTCACTTCAACCCATTTCCTTTTACTGCCAGCTCGTTTTTGTCTTAGAAGCAATCTTGGTTCTATTCTGTCTGCAAAGTCATCTAAGACCAAAATCAACGTGACAAGTTCAAATCCACTCTAATGAGCTCCACGGGGAGGCCTCCCTCGAGCGCACACGCAGTGCCCTCACTTGAGATGGAAAATAAAACACTATCGGAAGCTGAGACCCGAGAACAAGAGGCATGTTACAGTTTATTACGCTGCAGAGAGCTGACAGGATGATGGCAGAGTTTACACAGAGTTTAAACTCAACTACAATAACTACAACTCTTTCATATAGCCATAGCAGGGGAAGTGCACTGTACAGGAAATTGCTCATTATTTTAATCTTAGCTGTTGTTGTGGCATTCGTAAGGGTTTATATCGTATTGACCACTGGCATATTTTCCTCTTTTAATTCACTTTCAACAACATTTGAGATTTGTCATGGGACTCACCGACAGGTAGCAGTCATACCTACTGTGGCCACTAGAGGGCCTCGTAAACTGAGCCAAAAAGACTCCCTTCACTGGGGCAGCCGTTTTTTTTTAGGGTAGAGAGACTGGGCGAGATATTAAATCGGTGTTTCGTTTGTTGCTGCTATTTGACACAATCGCCGCAATCTTGGACCTATTTTAGCCACCGCCCTACAACTGACATCAAATGTTTCTTTCTGCCTTAGTCTTTGTTTCAACAGCGTTTTTAAAATCTTTCATTTGTGATCATCTGATTGGGTTAAAATTACTTTTTGGAGATTGAAATAAACAAGCTTGATTTGCAAATTGCGAAATGAATAGAATTAGCAAACTAATTAACCAAACCAAAGGAACATTTCACATTTTTGGCGGAGTTGGGAGGGGGGTATTTTATTGATGTTAGATTCGAGATGATCAAAGGGTTTGCTTTAAATGTTACTCAACAGAGAACTTGGATGATTTGCTGTGTCCTAAACTGAGCTTTGTTTCATATCCAGTTTATATCAACACAACAACAAATATTTTTCCCCCCTCTGAATTAGTGTATTCGTTTGTCACTGTGAAAAATAATAATAAGAAGGCTATTGTCTTCTCGTTCTAGAAAAAAATATAAATTATATTCATGATATACAAGATTTCCAGTCCTTGATAATCCTTGTTCTGCAATCCCATTTTGTCAGAAAGCACAGGCGCAAACAACAGCCACCACCACTATGTTGCCGATGGTTGCCAGGACCGCGATCCACAGCCAAATTGTGTCACTGGATACTTTGCCATCATCTTCCGTCTCTGACGGTCGGGAGTAGCCGGCGTTGAGGTTGGAAGTAGACGTCTGTAAGGACGTGTTGCCATTGTAGGGAGAATCCATGCAGGCGCCGCTCACAGACGGGAAATGCTGTCGGGATAATGAGGGGATATGTCATAAATTCTGTCACTCGTCACATGTTCACCTTTTTCTGTTTTTAGGTCAGTTATGCATGTTATAGTCTTCATCTTTTACAGTTACAACCTCGGGAAATGGTGTCCATTTTATGGGGTCAACAATTTGATCCTGAGGCAGATTCTGGTATTTTGTAACACCGTTTCAAAATTAAAAGAGAACAGTTAAACCAGCGATTGTCCTCATACATGCTTTATGGGGACATGAGTTGAGCTCTGTTGTTTCTGATTGAGCACCTTCGAAGTTTCTCAGGCCTTCTGCCCTCATAAACACAAAACAGTAATCAGAACAACATGATTGAACAATGCTCCATTCAGGGCATTCTAATTTCACAGCTGCGCCAGGCTCTGGATAGTTTTAATTTACAGTAAACAGCAAGCTACATCTCGGTGGGTTTCATTCTCGGAGGAGAAACAAAGTCTGCCACATGTTGGAAACTTTTGCTTTCCTCACACACACACACACACACACACACACACACACACACACACACACACACACACACACACGTAAAGAAAGCCACCAAGAGAACTAGTGAGGCCAGTTTTTGCTTAGCTGTATCTGCGTGTGTGTCCATTGGGATGGTAATCCACAGTATTCAGTCAACCAGTAAAGAAACAGGGGCCATATGTGATATTATTTCATAACCCAAATGATGCACACACACAAAAATTCCAACACAAGACCCCTCCGATGTATTTACTTGCAGCTACCAGCTCTTAACGCAGGAATGAGGCTTATAAAGAGGTGTTGAGTAACACTAGTTAGTTTTTTTACACAGCTTCTGCAAAATGACAAGCTGACAAACGCAATCTGCAAAACACAACAACGTGGCACATTCTGTCACACAGGCTGACCAGAGACCATTAATAACTCTAGCTGACTTGTTCAACTGAGTTTGACCCTTTAACTTGGGGGCTTTTCAGCAAGTTAAATGCCAATTTCAACATTAATTCCGGGCGGCCCGGTAGTCCAGTGGTTAGCACGTCGGCTTCACAGTGCAGAGGTGCCGGGTTCAATTCCAGCTCTGGCCTCCCTGTGTGGAGTTTGCATGTTCTCCCCGGGCTTGCGTGGGTTTTCTCCGGGTGCTCCGGTTTCCTCCAAAGACATGCATGGCAGGCTGATTGAGCACTCTAAATTGTGAGTGTGAGCGTGGTTGGTTGTTCGTCTCTGTGTGCCCTGCGATTGGCTGGCAACCGATTCAGGGTGTCCCCCGCCTACTGCCCGGAGACAGCTGGGATAGGCTCCAGCACTCCCCGCGACCCTAGTGAGGATCAAGCGGTTCGGAAGATGAATGAATGAATGAACATTCATTCCATGACTATTAAGAAAGTCAAATCGGAATTTACTTAGTTTGGGCACAAGGACGATTTGTGGGCCATATAATGATAACACAACAAAACCGGTACAAGCAAGGCGACCCCTCGCTACATTCTAGAGCAACACATGGAAATGAAGCCACCAGGCAGGAGGCAAAAAGGAAGACCAGGGGGAGCTTTACGGATGGGGAGAGGGAAAACTTGGTTATAGTTGCAGTAAGATCAGAAGATGGAGAAAGCAGGGAGAGTGCAATAGGATGATTTGCAATAGGATGATTTGCTGTAGCAAGCCCAGAATCAGGTTAGAAGAAAAAAAAAACTTCATAAATGCTTTATATTTGTGTTTATTTGAACATTTTCTTTGCAAGTTGCTTTCTGGTTGGAGCTAACCGAAGGAAGCGTTCAAATGTGCAATTTTGATCTGAGTGTGTCATGTTCATGGCACACTGAATCTTCTATTTTTATACTGTTTATCCTCTTCTGTTAACCGAATTGAACTGGGGCTAAAGAGGGCCAGTCGAGACCGATGCGTCATTTGGAGCCTCCAATTGACCCATCAGACAGGAATTTAAATAGCCTTAAAAAAAAGTCCTTGTCTGCCTTGCTCAGAATCTTTCTGCCTGTGCCCCAATCAAATTCACCGAAATCAACATTAGACCCACTGACACTTAGACGTGGTCTCAGCAGGCGTATAGTCGGAAGAGTTTCGGACCAAATGTCGAAACACATATCCTTACTGTGCCAGAATGTGCAGCATGCCACAGGACAACCAAATAGGCGCAGCAAGACTTGTGCCTGCATGAAAATTAGGGTACGCCACAATTTCCTCATGTGCCGTCCACAAAAGTAGAGCTGTGGCTCTTCGTTGCTTCAGAGTTAGTATCAGCTAGACTCACGTCTCCTGCCATCCATGCAAATGCAATTAGACATTCATATAGCACTTGGACCAAAGCCTTAATTTTCTTACATCTGCCACTGTTTTATTAAATGTCATGAATGGGAAGAAAGATTCTGCTCAAGCGATCTTTATGCACCAGTGTCTCTCATCCTTCTTTGCACTTTCCATTGTCTGTTTTCCGCACATGAGTCGCGCATGTCACAGTGAAGCATATCTAATGAGTAGAGGGAACACGCACGCACGCACACACACACACACACACACACACACACACACACACACACTGAACTAAATGGAGGGGTGACAAGCTGTTCATTCACAGTAAAGTTACAGCTACATAAGACCGATGGAACATCTTACAACACCTGTAAACCGGCACACATACAGGTGCATCACAACGAATTTGAATATTATCGAAGAGTTAGTTCAGGAATTAAATTTATGAATAAATCTCATATCATATAAATTCATGAGACACAACCTTGTAATGTATGTTAAAAAAAAAAAAAGTTTTTGTTTGATTTAAGATTCTAATTCCGGTTCCGACCGGTTAGCGTGTCTGCCTCACAGTGCAGAGGTGCAGGATTCAAATCCGGCTCAGCCTTCCTGTGTGGAGTTTGCATGTTCACCCGTGCCTGCGTGGGTTTTCTCCGGGTACTTCTGTTTCCTCCCACATACCCAAAACATGTGCGGCAAGTTAATGGAACACTCGAAATTGTCCCGAGGTGTGAGTGTTGGCACGGATGCTTCTTTGTCTCTGCAGCATGCCCGTGAACCTCGTGAGGATAAATTGGTCATTTACTTGCTTTTAGATTATTGTAATATTTTTAGTTGAGACTGAAACAGATTTGTACTATTGAGAAATACATTTTTTTTTCTTTGAACATGCATTCATTAGCCGGTCTTTTCTACTTTGACATGAATCATGGTCATCACTTTGTCATTTATTTATTTATTTATTTATTTTTATTTATTTATTAATTTATTTATTTATTTATTTATTTATTTATTTATTTATTTATTTATTTATTTATTTTTGAAGCAGCCAGACCAAGTCACAGAGCAGTGACACCAGCTGCAGGAGTCGCGCAGCATGCACATTCGCAAACACCGCCAGTCAGTTTAGGACAATCAAAGGGAGACTGTTCAGTGAGACGTGAGCAGTCACCATAGAAACATAACAAGTAAAATTGTACAAAGGAAATTATGTAAGTGAGGAAAATGTGCCGATGCTGAAACAAAGAGCCGCAGCGTGGCAGTATCACAAATGCACCAACATTATACATTTTGATCTGTACCCAGACTTAGAACTGCAACCAATGAACTTACACAAACACTGCACCTGCAATCCTTTCAAATGAGTCACTTCAATCCTTAATAAAAGCTCTCGCTAAAATCAATACAGAAGGACGTGAAAATACAGTCACATTTATCATAAGGCGAAAAAGTGCTACAAAAACATTCTCACATGGAGGAGGGGAAGATCGAGGATGAGAAGTAAAAGCAAAGTACCTACAGGGGTCTGAATGCGAAGTAAGAAATAAGGTCCCCGCTGTCCTCTTGCTCCACACTGACTGAGACAGAGAACACACACGAGAGCAAAACATCACTTTAGTGAGACCTTGCTCAATGTTATGGGGAGAGAGAGCGAGTGAGAGAGAGAGAGAGAGAGAGACTAGATGATCATGCAGTCTCTGAGGACAAAGTGTGTGGACCAACCTCCTGCAGTGTGTGTGTGTGTGTGTGTGTGTGTGTGTGTGTGTGTGTGTGTGTGTGTGTGTGTGTGTGTGTGTGTGTGTGTGTGTGTGTGTGTGTGTGTGTGTGTGTGTGTGTGTGTGTGTGTGCATGCATGTGTTGATGGGTACAGGTTGTGCCTTGTGATACACACAAGGACATAAAAGTGAACAGACGCAGCATGGAGAGGGTTTTTTGTGTCTGTCTCAGATGTGAGTCCACCTGAACAGACGATACACCCCTCGGGTAGAAGCCAAAATTAGATGTCAGAGAGGAGTGCACCTGATGGGGGGAAAAAAAAGGATGAAAAGGAGGACGAAAAGGAATACTGTACAAGAGTGAGGTGGAGGTGAAGAGGCAAAGTAAAGAGGATGAACTCATGATGGAACAGAGGTGGTGATGAGATGTGAGGATCAAGGGACGAAAGAATTATCGTGAACAAATGGTGGGATGTGGGTATGGATTAGAGATGAGGATTGGGAAAGGGATGGACAGTGGTCATAGAGATGGCATGTCAATGGCAAGATTATAATTATAATAATAATAATACATTTTATTTGTGGGCGCCTTTCTAAAAACTCAAGGACACCTTACATCAAGCAGTTAAAAATACAGATACAATGTTAAAAACAACATCAATATATAAATCAGCATGTATTGTATTGTATCAAATAGAATAAGATAAAATAAAACAAAATAGATACAATGGATTTATGGTCAGTGTGAATAAGCTTGTCTAAACAGATGAGTTTCTGTATAAATGAGAGTGAATTAAGATGATGAGCAGACCACGGGATGTGGTGGGAATATCAAGGGGATGAGTATGGAGGTCAGTAGGAGACTGGATGAGGTAAAAAATTGCTTATGAGAAAAAAAAAAACAATGGAGGTGTAGATGTCGCGATGAAGAATGAGGATGGATGGCTGATGAGATGAGGTAACGATCGGCATGAGAATCAATGGAGGACGAAATGGATTTAAAGACGAGATTGGGAAATGAAAGGGTGATGGAATATCGCAGGAGGGTTCAGAGGCTGATGCGATCAGTGATAAATGCGGTGACTCTCGATATCGAGTTTGAGCATTGAGACGAAGAAGGAAAGCATCATGATGAGTGTGATGAGCAGCTGACAGAACGAGGGAGGGTAATTAAGAGATGATGGGAGAGGAGTCGAACGACAAACAGGTGAAGGTGATGACAACCGAGGACGAAGGAATAATGCGATGTAAACACAGACGAGTTGGACGGAGGTTGGGAGATGATCACGCGCTGGGAGTGAGGTAAGGAGAGGATGATGGAGAGATGATGAAAGGGTGACAGAAATGAATTAGAGGGATGAACGGCTGATCGGATGAGGTCGAGAGAATTACAAGGCTAAACGTGATGAGACGAGGATTGGAAAATGAAGGGATTATGGCGTGAGGCAGTGATAAATAGCAAGTTGAGCACAGAGGGTTGAGGGACAAGAGAGAGATGTAGTCGAGGATGGTTGGTGGCACATTTTGCCGCTGAACGGAGCATTATTGTTCAGCGGCGACGGATGAATAAGACAGAAGTCCTTTGAAAAATTGGCCGATTGTAAAACAAGATGACCAAAACGTGATAAGCGACTTAAAGCTTTAAAAGTCAATGGGGAGAATACAGTAAATCCCCCAGAAATACAACTTTATTTGGGCTAAAAGGTTAGAGTAATTGAAGTTCGAACCACAATATTTATGGCAACAATGTAAATTGGTGCAACACAGCCGGCAGGGTGTTTCTCCTAATATTTTTAAATTGGGGTTCAATAAATGGGGCAACCCTTCGGAAAACTCTAAAATTTGAATTCCATCCATCCATTTTCCGAACCACTTAATCCTCACTAGGGTCGCGGGGGGTGCTGGAGTCCATCCCAGCTGTCTCCGGGCAGTAGGCGGGGGACACCCTGAATTGGTTGCCAGCCAATCGCAGTAAAATTTGAATTGCCCTCTTAATTTTTTTTTTTTTAAGTTTGTCACCTTGAAATTTTAAGTTCGCGCAACATGTTTTTGTGTTGTCAGGCCGCCATGACAGTGCAGTTGGATTAGCTTTTCATCCATTTCATAGTAAGCCTGATTCTGATTTGGGGATATCCAATTTCATGTCACTTGAACCATGTCGTTTGAATCTTTCCAAAATCATTTGCTGGATCACACGGATGTAAATATTCCAAAAGTGCTCATAAATTCAAAAGGTCACCACAGTATTAGCATCTTTTTGTCGCTCACTCTGTCATTGTGTTATGTAATCCACCAACAATTGGATTTTTTTTCAATGTGGTTATTTATTTATTAATCTTGCTGCATGCATCCTGCAATCTCTCAAGCCATCGCTCACATCACAATCGGATGCATTCAGGACATCCTGGAAATGCATGCAGCGGTGCGTGACTTATTGGGATTAAAGAGAAACATCACTCCAATCCTCAAAATCTCACAAGGAGGAAATCCTTGCAACATGACACTTCAAGAGCACGGTACAATTTTGATACGTCATGAATGACAATTCCTGGATTGCCCGAGTGTGGGGACGTGTCCTGAGCGTAGAGCCTGAAGGGAAGAAGTAGATTTCATCATTTGTGTGCGGCTGCTTCTGTATACGAGTTGTCCATACACCGGTGAATGTATAGGGGGAAAAAAGAACATTGTGCGTGAAAGCCTACATATCTATGGACTGTACTTACGTGTGCGTGTATGCGTTCGTGTGTGCGTGTATACATACATTTGTGTGCGCGTTTGTGTGTGTGTGAGTGTGTGCAGTGGCTTACAAAGTTACATAATGTTCTCTTAAGTTAAGAGGAGATTCAGAAATCGCTTGTGGTGATTCCCCAAGCGCACACAACATGAATGGATCTGCACACATATGCAGCAGCAACACACATCAATATCGATGTTCATCATTATTTAATTGGTTAAGGAGTTTTGTTTCATTCATATATTTGACTAAAATAACTGAAGAACTATATATATATATATATATATATATATATATATATATATATATATATATATATATATATATATATATATATATATATATATATATATATAAAACTATATATATATATTCGTGGGTATGGGGTACCGAGCCCCTGATACGGGCTGTTCGGTCACTATACCACCGATGCCAGAGTTTGGTTCGCATTGCCGGCAGTAAGTCGGAATCGTTTCCGGTGAGGGTGGGACTACGCCAAGGCTGCCCTTTGTCGCCGATTCTGTTCATAACTTTTATGGACAGAATTTCTAGGCACAGCCGAAGCGTTGAGGGGGGGCGTTTTGGTGGCCTCAGTATTGCATCTCTGCTTTTTGCAGATGATGTGGTACTGTTGGCTCCTTCAAGCAGGGCTCTCCAACTCTCGCTGGAGCATTTCGCAGCCGAGTGTGAAGCGGTTGGGATGAGGATCAGCACCTCCAAATCTGAAACCATGGTCCTCAGTCGGAAAAGGGTGGAGTGCCCTCTCTGGGTCGGGGAGGAGATCTTGCCCCAAGTGGAGGAGTTTAAGTATCTTGGGGTCTTGTTCACGAGTGAGGGCAGAAGGGAGCGAGAGATCGACAGGCGGATCGGTGCAGCGTCTGCTGCGATGCGGACGTTGTATCGGTCTGTCGTGGTGAAGAAGGAGCTGAGCCAAAGGGCGAAGCTCTCAATTTACCGGTCGATCTACGTCCCGACCCTCATCTATGATCACGAGCTATGGGTCGTGACCGAAAGAACGAGATCCCGGATACAAGCGGCCGAAATGAGTTTTCTCCGCAGGGTGTCTGGGCTCTCCCTTAGAGATAAGGTGAGAAGCTCGGTCATCCGGGAGGGGCTCAGAGTAGAGCCGCTTCTCCTCCACATCGAGAGGAGCCAGATGAGGTGGCTTGGGCATCTGATCCGGATGCCTCCTGAGCGCCTCCCTAGTGAGGTGTTCCGGGCATGTCCCACCGGGCGGAGACCCCGAGGACGACCCAGGACACGCTGGAGAGACTATGTCACGCAGCTGGCCTGGGAACGCCTCGGGACCCCCCGGGGTGAGCTGGAAGAAGTGGCCAGGGAGAGGGAAGTCTGGGTTTCCCTGTTAAAGCTGCTGCCCCCGCGACCCGGCCCCTTCTAAGTGGTAGAAGATGGATGGATGGATGGATATATATATATATATAGAACTATCCAGCCGCTTCCCGTGGTCTGCCCATCATCCTAATTCACTCTCATTTATACAGAAACTCATAATCTCGCCATTGACATGCCATCTCTATGCCCACTGTCCATCCCTATTCCTTCATCTCTAATCCATACCTGCATCCCACCATTTGTTCACGATATTCTTTCGTCCCTTGATCCTCACATCTCATCACCACCTCTGTTCCATCATGAGTTCATATATATATATATATATATATTTATTTATTTTTAGGGGTCTAAATGGGATTCTCCATCTGTAACTGCTGAAATGAAAAGAGGGAAAGAGAACCCAAGTGAAAAAAGAAGGGGTGAGTAAACAGCCCGGCTGCAGCCAGCTGTTCCCTTTCCCTCTAAAACATCTGTTGGGGTGGTAAAAATTCACAATTCCAGGAGATGAAGAGAAACAAAGGACTTAGGATATATATGGTCGTATAAAAACGAACGTGCAATTCGCTGGACACTTCATTAAGTACTCCTGAGTATGTATTTTCCCAAGATATCCTGTCAAGTGCTTGATCAATATTCTGGATTGGGAGTCAGTCAGAAGTATTCATGAAACTTTATATATATATATATATATATATATATATATATATATATATATATATATATATATATATATATATATATATATATATATATATATATATATATATATATATATATATATATATATATATATATATATATATATATATATATATATATATATATATATATATATATATATATATATATATATATATATATATATATATATATATATATATATATATATATATAATTTTTCAATTTAATCACGAATCTTCCTTGCTAGCAGCGGCTCTCAAAGAGATGTGACATCACTTTTTCTTGTCTCCTGGGTGAAGCTCAATTGAACTGGCGCACGATGACTGTTTTTCCAAATGAAGTTGAGAAAAAAAATAGCATCATAATGCCTTAGTTATCGAGCCATGTAATGAAAAGAAAATACAACATCTTGAGCATGTCTGCAGGGAAAACAAGGCTGACTGAACTTATGACGGAAGGGGAGGGAGCAAGAACAACAGAGAGCAGGAGAAAAGGGATTGAGAAAACCCTGCAGAGAAAAGGTATGGCGAGGGAAAGTGCAAGGGGTATAAAAGAAAGAGACAAAGAGAGGTGGGGTTGTGTTCCATGGGTGGCTGAATCTTTGCCCGAGGCCTTCAAGCTGACAGACGAGCAGCATTCACTGACATCACGGAGTAACACTGTCCGGCTTTCATTAGACCACTTCATATGTTCTATACACACTCATACTGTAACTGTGGATGCACATATTGGATGCATCCAGGTGCACAATACACAGGCATTCCATTAGAACACGTTTTACTAGGTCAACCTACACAAGTAGGTCCCAAGGTGGTCAAGTTTATTTCTGCTTGAGGTCTTTCATCATATGGCGTCCTCTTCCCTTCTGTTCCCATCTGTCTCCTCTCCCGACATAAATACTGTACTCACTTAACATCGGTATCCATTGTGTTCCGAGCCATATAACATTCAGGATGTGAAAAAAAAATACATTCACTTACTCAAATATTGGGTAGACGTAATTTAATGATCTCACGAAATCCATTAATTACCGACACAAAACAAAAAAGACAAGTGGTGTCGTTTTGATAGCTTCATGTTGTTGTTGGTGAGCAGAATTACACAAATTACCAGAAGTGTGCACGTCAGTAAATTTTGTCGGTCCATCAGTCGCCACCTGTCCGTCATCATTATTTCAAGCCAAACCAAAACTCCCATCTCAGTCTGTCACTCCGTCATGGTTATTTTTAACCTAATTTCCGTCATCGCTAATGTACAGTTCGACACCACTATTTTAGGGCTGTCAGATCATCTTCTTCTTCTTCGGTGGTCTCGGGTCATATTCACCATTAGCGGTGGGCATGAATAACAATGAATTATTTTGGTGTCAAATAATGCCACAAAAAAAAAAAATCTCCTACTTGGAATTTCATCGAGGCTTTGAAATGTGATTTTCAAATACAATTCAATTAGTCGGTCATATTTGTATTTTATTTTTCAAAATTGTAATCAGGTTACAAGTATCAAAGTCCTTTTCTGTGTGTGTTTGAGGGGGAGGCTTATTGCGCCGCGGTTTGAAAACCCCTGCATTAGTGTGCGAACTGTTTCAAAAGAGATTTGCGTGCAGATGGGACACACATTACATACACGCACCTCTTAAAATACGTGTGTATGTTTCATGCGCCGTTAAGCTCAATTTCATTAACTGTGTGCTCCACTGAACAGACATATAGCACCTCTATTCCTGCCGCATGTTGACCTGAAGTATACACTTTGACTTTAAAAAAACGCCCTGGTCCGTTTCTCCCATTCCAAAATATAAGACTTGGACTTGATCATTTCGAATGGTTTCAGTCATGCAGTTTTCGAGGTATTATTAAATCAAAGCTTTAGAGTCAAAACATGAAATGATGAAATGTAATTTCTCTAATTGTACCACACCATGACAAAGCCCCCCAAAAAACGTATACCAATGAATCCCCAAGTAACATGTCGGCTGAAAATTGACACAACTTACATAACAGGGACGCCATTGTTTCCGTCCACATACGTGTGATGAATTTGTTTATCGTTCTAATCTGTCATGCTCACCCCCCTCCTGAATGAATAAAGCATTACGGGGCCTTACATTATGCGTGCCATGACTCATGAGTCATTCGCCTGTGTGCCTAATGTGTTCAGCAGTAACATGTCCTCAGGTTATCACTAGAGGTTGGCTCAACGCTCTACGTCTGTATGATGACATGCACTGTGAGTTTCAAAATGAAGTCTGAAGTATGCATGGATGTGGGAACCTTGATGAGGACGTCTACAGTTGAAATCGTCTCCAAATTATATCTGTATGGAGGATTTCTCAAATGACAAGGTCAGAATTTACATTAGGCTCATTTTTTGGTGGTTCCCTGTTTATGATCACCTGCCATTAGTATTTTGGCTTCAGCACGTGGGCACTTTGAGAGAATGACTCCTATAACACTCCAGAATACATGATCAGGTCATTGAGAGCAATGACAGATGGTCTTTAAAAAAAAAGTAGCAACACCGATATTGGGGTTACATAACGTGAATCCCATTCAGTCAATGGGCCTTATTTTGGTCGAATGTCAAATGTGCATCTGCAAATTTGGTAACAAAAAGTCAACTAGATTTTAGACTCGCTAAAAATAGGTCAAATTCGTAGCATAGGTGGTGTAATATATGGAGTCCGTCTTTTCACTGTATTTCTTGTTGAGAACCTTTATTTATTACAAAAAAATACAAAATCATTGGATTAAAAACACTACTTTTATTAGGTACATGTACAGCCTGAGATACAATAACACAATACGTGTAAAGAAGTTACATTCCCATCTTGTTGACATTGTCAAACTAACATTATCTTTGTAATGTCAATTTTTTTTTCATATGCATGCATTAGTTTGTGAGTCAGATTACAATATTGTGCATGTGGACCAAAGAAGGGGCCAATACATGTGGGTTGATTCTTAAAAGTTTAAATAACAAATGGATACAGTATATATTCATTAAATGACCGAAGAATACAGACTGGGGCTTGCTCATCTTGTGTTTGGACTAAGGCGATCCATGAACTGTAGTTGAACCTGATTCCCAAAGACAGATCTCCCCGAGTTTCTCCACACGGCAGGCTGTTAACGGCACATCTCTTGTCGACAACGTGGCCGATAGAACAATTACTACTGCATGACAAACGACATCCTTTGTATCCCTTTTGAGTGAGATCAAGAAAAAAGTAGCTTGCGTGTATGTACATGTGACACAGAAGCAACGTGTGCCCTTTTTGGGCACAGACAGTCAATTTGGGAGAGACTCATTTTCCCCGAGGTGCACGAAGTCCAGCTGTCAGCATGGAGAAAGACAAAGTCACCATGGAGACATTTAGTGAGAGTGGCGAATGATACAAGACT
This sequence comes from Hippocampus mohnikei, assembly GCA_026261675.1. Lineage (NCBI taxonomy): Eukaryota > Metazoa > Chordata > Actinopteri > Syngnathiformes > Syngnathidae > Hippocampus > Hippocampus mohnikei. The sequence continues at coordinate 6,350,891 of JAKGUB010000327.1, forward strand.
TAAACTGTGTGCTAAAGTAAATTACATAGCACATTTTCAATCCTCTATCACCTGGGGATTACAATTCATTACGGTACTTGGCCGATCTTTAGAACGAGTTGAAAAGCAAAATATGTACACGGTTTAGATTTTTTTTTTTAACAAACAAAAACACAACTCAGAGTCTGGGTTGGTTTTCCACCAAAATGCGAGCATACACTTTTGTCGATCGATAGATATCAGTCCATCCTGGACATGACAAACTACAGAATGTACATAGAATTAGACGTCATGAGGACACCAAAGGGTGACGTACGACTGCGCTGCCGCACGTCTGGTCGCTCGAAACAAAAATGACGCAAATGACGTGATTGTTAAGAGACCGGTCGAGGTGAAGCTTTGTTTTTAAAACTTCAATCGAATATTGGTAATAATTATAATGGCAGAGACTGGTGAGGCCGACCCGGAAGAAGTTGTCAAGAAACTTGCGTACAGCTTCCCTATTGTCAGGCACACGGACATGCCAGAGCAAATGAAGGAGGAGGCTATTGCGCTGTGCATTTCAGCCTTTGAAAAGTGTTCCAACAACAACGAGAACACAGCGAAGATGGTCAAGGATTCCATGGACAAGATGTTTGGAACTGCGTGGCACGTTGTGATCGGCGAAAGTTTCGGCTTCGGCGTCACTCATGAGGCGAAGAATCTGCTCTACATGTTCTACGGAGGGAGCTTGGCCATCTGTATTTGGAAGTGCTGCTAGCAGTGACAATTGGTTCTCTTCCTCTCTCGCAAGCTTCTATTTGAACAATGAACCATCATCTGATTATTTCAATCATAAACTATTTTGTTGAAATGTTTGGTCATCGAACGGGCAACGTAGAAACTTCCTTGTTTACAACGTTTTTCATCTTCAGTTAATTTCGGAGCGGGAGCATTTGATTTAGTTCCTCATTATCGCCGTCTACTGTCTGGAGGTTGTAGGGAACACTTCAAACACAACAAAGACTTCTAGTAAACCTGACAATACAGTACTGTACAGTACACAGCATTACGTGATATTCTTTCATATTGTTTTTAAAAGTGTATGGACTCATTACATTTTGTTTTGACAACAAATTGTTTAATCATTGAATATACACTTTGTTAAATGAGAAGTCATGTAAAACAACTGTCTTTTAATAATACGACGTATATGTCCATGATTGAATATATGAATACATTACTCATACTTTCGCCTCACGTACAGAATCAACGTGTAGTTTTTTTCACTGACTGCAACAAGTTGGCTACAATATATGAACAATTTTAACTATTAAATGACTCAGAAAAGTCACAGCCTTAAAATAGCTTCTGCCGCCCCCTTCAGGGCACTGGCCGCTATTGAAGTTCTGAACTGACATTTTCGTTCACTTGTTCAAAAAACATCGAGTTAAGCGAAGAAATGAGACTACGCATTGTTTGAATTGAGTATACATGTTGTGGTTAGGGGCAGAGTTTGATTCCGGCTCCGGCCTGTGTGGAGTTTGCATGTTCTCCCGAGCCTGCGTGGGTTTTCTTCGGGTACTCCTGGTTTCCTTCCACATTCTAAAACAACACGCATGACAGGCTAATGGAACACCCTAAATTGTCCGAAGGTGAGATTGTGAGCGCGAATGGTTGTTTGTCGAAGTGTGCCATGCGATTGACTGGCAACCAGTTCAGAGTGACCCTGCCTACTGCCTGAAGTCAGATGGGACCTCGTGAGGAAAAAAAAGAAAACGCCTGCGACCTTCGAAATTGGAAAATAGTCAGAGACTATTTGCTAGGCAGTAATTTCCGTGCCTTCTGATTCCAAATTAAATTTGTTGTTCCAAAAACAAAAATAGGCCGAGAAACTCTCAAGACGACATAGCAAACATATCCACTGGAGAGCAGCATCGTAACCACTCACGAGCCAGCCTGTGAGAAAGTGAGTAGACGAAGAAGTTGCCCGTGAGCCGAAGCCGCTAGCTTGCCGATAAGTAACTGGACCTGGCCGACTGCACTGGTGAGGGGTTAGCAGTTGTCCAAAATGGATTATTCTGCAATCCAGAAAGATTTCAGACAGCGTAAGTTACGTACGTGGTTTCGTTTACCAAGTTCGTTACCCGCTGCTCTCATGTCTTAATCGTCTACTGGTCATGGTAGACATGATTGAATGCTACCTCGAAGCACCGCTGTCGATAAACGGAAATTAGGAATGCATATTTGACTTAAATACAAGATAATAAATCTGATAACAAAACACACTGGACAGCTCCTCTGCTCTTAATAATAAATACAACAAAGATAACAAGCCTGGCTTGATGATGCACTCGTTCGTCAATGCATTTCTGAATGATCTCGCTCTTAATCATGTCCATAATCATCGTTTTGTAACGTTACATTTATCCCAGTCAGCTATTTTGACTGTGTTTTTCAGAGACAAATGGCGCAGGCCAAACTAGAGTTCATTTTCAAGCACTGTCCTTTAGACATTCTAGCGCACTGATTTCATGCCAATTTTAAACTGGTTCCCCGTGAGGATGTGATCAGTGGTGCCATAGGGTGGAGCACAGAAGCGAGATCGCTCCTGCAATGCTCCCGCCAGTAACCAACACAAGATGTGTCAGATGAATGCTACAAATGTGTGTATTGTTTGTTCCTGCGTTGCATTTGCTTAGTTTACCAAAGCAAGCCTTGTTAAATGCTGAAGAACAGCATTTTTCTCTTCTCTTCATCCAGAGCCTAATGTACGTCTACGAAATAGTTCCATGGATGGTTCAGATGGCAGCCAGTTGTTTGAGGACACAAGTGGCTGTGGTTCGCAGACACCCTACCACAGGTGAGGCCCACCAGACAGGCTCAACATTAATATCTCTAATTGCCCCACGGGGATAAATAAAGTTTTCTGAAAAAAATCTTAAATCATTCCCTATGGAATATTAAAGACATTGTGCTTGTGTGTGTGGGGTGGGGTTGCAAAATTGAATGAGGATTTCCAGTTTCCGAGAGCTCATGTGGCTCTCTGTTGACAGGAACCAACATCGTGGACGTCAGGCAGCAGGCTCTTCGGGCCAGTCCATGCTGTCAGACCCCATGTCGAACCTCGCCATGGCTTATGGCAGCTCACTAGCATCTCAGGGGAGGGAAATGATGGATAAGAATGTAAGATTGACTCCAAAAATGTTTGTCTTGCATTGTTAAGAAGGAAACATTGGTGTTGGGGGGTAAGAAATGCATATTTATGTATTGTAGCTGGACAGATTCATCCCCATTTCCAAGCTGAAATACTACTTTGCTGTGGACACGTTATACGTGGGAAAGAAGCTGGGTCTTCTAGTTTTCCCCTACATGCATGAGGTAGGTGGGCTAAATTTAAAGCATCCTATTCTTAGAGCTGCCCTCTTGCTGGTTCTGGTTCCTTCTGTGACCTCATAGAGTGTGGAGATTTGAATTAACGGTCTATGGATCTGCATTTGCTTGAAATCTTCTCATGCAAACATGGATTGAGTGTCCCGTTTCCGTTTGACCTCACCGATAAGGATTAAAAAAATGTTGTTCCTGCAATGAGAATCTGTCGCGTCATGTTGACAATCCCATTTTGCCATCCACATGTTGCAGAACTGGGAGGTGAGCTACCAGCAGGACACTCCTGTGGCCCCGCGCTTTGACGTCAACGCTCCCGATCTGTACATCCCCGCCATGGGCTTCATCACGTACGTGCTGGTGGCCGGGCTGGCCCTGGGCACACAAAACAGGTACATGTGAACGTATACCTTCAGTGGCACTAAACTATGAAAGGTGTGTACTTTTCCCCACAGGCAAACACACTGTATGTTAAGGACATTTTGAGCCAAACCGCTTCCCACTTGATTGATTCCGATTTCCGATTCCTGTTTTGTGGCTCCTCAGGTTTACTCCCGAGCTGCTGGGGGTTCACGCAAGCTCGGCGCTGGTGTGGCTCATCATGGAAGTCTTGGCAGTTCTCCTGTCACTCTACCTCGTGACCGTTAGCACCGACCTCACAACCATCGACCTGCTCGCTTTTGCTGGATACAAATATGTCGGGTATGTGCACATTCGTGTTCTATTTTGCTTTTGTCACGGTAGTTAGCAGGCCTTTAGTTTTACGTTTTAAGTTTGACGCGAAAGAAACTTGAGGTCATAGTATAAATACATTTTTTGTGGCATGCTGGGGTCTATCACAGCTGGCATTGGGCAAGAGGTGGTGTACACTTACATTAACACCCAGTTTCGGCTTCATTTAACCAAATGTGTTTTTGAAACGTCGTGGTCTGAATTGTGTGTGTGTGGTTGTGTGTCCTTTTCTCAGAATGATCGTTGGTTTAGTGGCAGGACTCATATTTGGGAGGCCAGCTTACTATCTCTCTTTACTGTGGTGCTGTGCTGCCATTTTTGTGTTCATGGTGAGTCGCCGTCCTGTCAGAAAAGTAGAATTCAGCCCTTGGCAAAAATGTTTTCTTTCTTTCAGTCTCAAAGGATGTTAAATCCGTTGTTTAAATCTGTAGGGTCATAAAGGCAGATCATATACATGACCCGCAACCAGTGTCATTTCAAATGGCAACTTTTATGGCTTTAATAAACACAAACGAAAATCAATAAAAAGTAATCTGGCTCCAGGCTTCTCAGATTGCTCTTGCCAGATCAGCTTTGCAGGTTGAAGCCTTGTCATGCACTTTGAACTGCCACCAAAGATTTATTTTGGACGACTCAGAACAAATCCAGGCAGCGTAGTGGTGCGTTTTATTGTTGACATGAAACCAGTTTGTGGTGCAAAACATTTTGGAGACTGATAGACTAAAGAAAACACGTGTGAGTGATGCTGAGCTAGTACAGACCTGAAATTCAGACATGCACGCATGAACTAATCAGCGTTTATAATGCATTTTCAGACCCGCACCCTGCGTCTGAAGCTCCTGTCCGAATCGGCGGCGGAAGGAAAGCTCGTGAGAGTAGCCAGAAACCAGCTGAGGATGTACCTCACCATGTGTATAGCGGCGGCCCAGCCTGTTTTCATGTACTGGTTCACCTATCACCTGATCAGATAAATGCACCCACACTGGCGGAGAAAGAGACATGCACAGAAGCTGCCCTCGTGTGTTCGCGGTCTGTCAGAGTCAAACATAAGGTCGTGCTCCATCTTTGCACGGAGGAGCACCACACCACATGCAACAATGAGCAAGAGAGAGTGTGTGTTTTTAATGCGTTTAACTCTCACAGGATAGCTTTTTTTTGTACTACCATGATATTGTCTGAACAACATCCAACTTAATAGTTTTTCTACACTGTGTAAGTACCTGTTAATTATTGTTTTGTTTTTTTAAAGCTGTATTTAAATGTGTCCTGTATGTTTATTTGACGCTGTTATGGTTCATGCTTCTTCTGAGCGGACTGCACATACTCCGACGGACTGAACACGCTTCCTTTATAATCACTGTAACCAAAAGCACACTCAAAGAGTGACGCACACAATTCTAACAAATGTCTACCTGTCATCATTTAATCCGGACTAAAAAGTAGTCCTTCAGGTCTGCGGGCATGGTTGTGCGTCCAACTCTTAACTTTTGCGTGCTTTGTGTCATGTCTACCACACGCTTGCCTGCCAGGTCGTGAAGCAGTGTTAGATCGCACCAAGTCGCGGTGATGTGGTTTTGATATCCTTTTAAGAAACAATGTAAATTATTTGTTGCTTTTCATATTGAAAGTCAGATGGAATAAAAGAAAAGATTAATTAATCGCATGTGGCATTGAACTCTCTTATTTCATGGTGTTTTTTTTTTTAAGGAATGTACTTAAATTTCATGTCAACTGGAGATTACTGAAGCCAACTTTGTAGTTGAGTATTTATTTAATAATGCAATTATGTACATGTGTGTGTGTGTGCGTGTTTTGAAAGGTAAAATGTGTTTGAAAAGGCAAAGAGGTCAAATTTAAATATATGTTGTCATTTAACGGTGACAAATATAGCTTTTTTTTCTTTGTTAAAAGAAACCGCAAAGGTATCAACACTGAAAGTATGTCCCATATTCAGCAGTGTGTCCTAACCTTGGATTGAACCAGGCCAGTGTCTTGCTTTCGTTGGACATGAACAAGTTGGATTGGGGCGCCAACAGTTCATCAAGACATCGTTTTTTTTTCGTCTAAAAACGCCTTACTACTATACATGGTCGGTTTTTTCAGCTAAAAACGGCCTACTATATTATACATGGTCGTTTTTTTCGGCCAAAAACATCTTGCTATACACGGGCGTTTTTTTCCGCAAAAAACGCCTGCCTATATATACAGTACATGGTCGTTTTTTTTAGGCTAAAAACGGCTTACTATACATGGTCGTTTTTTCCGGCTAAAAACGCCTTACCATACATGGTCGTTTTTTTCGGCTAATAACGCCTTACTATACATGGTCGTTTTTTTGGTTAAAAACGCCTTACTACACATGGTCGTTTTTTTCGTCAAAAGACACCTTACTATACATGGTCGTTTTTTTCGTCAAAAAACAACTTACTATACATGGTGGTTTTTTTCGGCTAAAAACGCCTTACTATACATGGTCGTTTTTTTCGGCAAAAAACGCCTTACTATACATGGTCGTTTTTTTCGTCAAAAAACAACTTACTATACATGGTGGTTTTTTTCCGCTAAAAACGCCTTACTATACATGGTCGTTTTTTTCGGCAAAAAACGCCTTACTATACATGGTCGTTTTTTTTTGGCAAAAACACCTTATGATACATGGTCGTTTTTTTTGGTTAAAAACGCCTTACTACACATGGTATTTTTTACGTCAAAAAACGCCTTACTATAAATGGTCGTTTTTTTCATCAAAAAACAACTTACTATACATGGTGGGTTTTTTTGGCTAAAAACGCCTTATTTACATGGTCGTTTTTTTCGGCAAAAAACGCCTTACTATACATGGTCGTTTTTTTCGGCTAAAAACGCCTTACTTCACATGGTCGGTTTTTTTGGCAAAAACACCTTACTATACATGGTCGTTTTTTTTGGTTAAAACGCCTTACTATACATGGTCGTTTTTTTTGGCAAAAACACCTTACTATATATGGTCGGTTTTTTTGGTTAAAACGCCTTACTATACATGGTCGTTTTTTTCGGCAAAAGACACCTTACTATACATGGTCGTTTTTTTTGGTTAAAAATGCCTTACTACACATGGTTGTTTTTTTTCGTCAAAAAACGCCTTACTATAAATGGTCGTCTTTTTCGTCAAAAAACAACTTACTATACATGGTGTTTTTTTTCGGCTAAAAACGCCTTATTATACATGGTCGTTTTTTTCGGCAAAAAACGCCTTACTATACATGGTCGTTTTGTTCGGCTAAAAACGCCTTACTACACATGGTCGTTTTTTTCGGCAAAAACACCTTACTATACATGGTCGTTTTTTTTGGTTAAAAACGCCTTACTATACATGGTAGTTTTTTTCGGCTAAAAACGCCTTACTATACATGGTCGTTTTTTTCGTCAAAAAACGCCTTCCTATACATGGTTGTTTTTTTCGCCAAAAAAAGCCTTACTACACATGGTCGTTTTTTTTCGTCAAAAAACGCCTTACTATACATGGTCGTTTTTTTTCGGCTAAAAACGCCTTACTATACATGGTCGTTTTTTTCGCCAAAAAACGCCTGATAATACATGGTTGTTTTTTTTGTCAAAAACCGACTTACTATACACGGTCATTTTTTTCGGCTAAAAACGCCTTACAATACATGGTCGTTTTTTTCGCCAAAAAATGCCTTACTATACATGGTCGTTTTTTTCGGCTAAAAACGCCTTACTATACATGGTAGTTTTTTTCGCCGAAAAACGCCTTACTATACATGTTAGTTTTTTTCGGCTAAAAACACCTTACTATACATGGTCGTTTTTTTTGGTTAAAAACGCCTTACTATACATGGTCGTTTTTTTCGGCTAAAAACGCCTTACTATACATGGTCGTTTTTTCGCCAAAAACGCCTGATAATACATGGTTGTTTTTGTCAAAAACGACTTACTATACATGGTCATTTTTTCGCTAAAACGCCTTACAATACATGGTCGTTTTTAGCCAAAAATGCCTTACTATACATGGTCGTTTTTCGCTAAAACGCCTTACTATACATGGTAGTTTTTTCGCAAAACGCCTTACTATACACTGTCGTTTTTAGCCTAAAACGCCTTACTATACATGGTCGTTTTTGGTTAAAAACGCCTTACTATACATGGTCGTTTTTTTCGGCAAAAAACGCCTTACTATACATGGTCGTTTTTTTCGGCTAAAAACGCCTTACTATACGTGGTTGTTTTTTTGGCCTAAAAACACCTTCCTATACATGTTCGTTTTTTTCGCCAAAAAACGCCTTACTATAGATACATGGTCGTTTTTTTGGTCAAAAAACGAGTTACTATACATGGTCGTTTTTTTCGGCTAAAAACGCATTACTATACATGGTCGTTTTTTTCGCCTAAAAACGCCTTACTATACATGGTCGTTTTTTTCATCAAAAAATGCCTTACTATACATGGTCGTTTTTTTCGGCTAAAAACGCCTTACTATACGTGGTCGTTTTTTTGGCCTAAAAACACCTTCCTATACATGGTGGTTTTTTTCGGCTACAAACGCCTGACTATACATGGTCGTTTTTTTTTCGGCTAAAAACGCCTTACTATACGTGGTCGTTTTTTTGGCCTAAAAACACCTTCCTATACATGTTCGTTTTTCGCCAAAAACGCCTTACTATAGATACATGGTCGTTTTTGGTCAAAAACGAGTTACTATACATGGTCGTTTTTAGCCTAAAACGCCTTACTATACATGGTCGTTTTTCATCAAAAATGCCTTACTATACATGGTCGTTTTTTTCGGCTAAAAACGCCTTACTATACGTGGTCGTTTTTTTGGCCTAAAAACACCTTCCTATACATGTTCGTTTTTTTCGCCAAAAAACGCCTTACTATAGATACATGGTCGTTTTTTTGGTCAAAAAACGAGTTGCTATACATGGTCGTTTTTTTCGCCTAAAAACGCCTTACTATACATTGTCGTTGTTTTTCGTCAAAAAACATCTTAGTATACATGGTGGTTTTTTTCGGCCAAAAACGCCTTACTATACATGGTGGGTTTTTTCGGCTAAAAACGCCTTACTATACATGGTGGGGTTTTTTTCGGCTAAAAACGCCTTACTATACATGGTCGTTTTTTTCGGCTAAAAACGCCTTACTATACATGGTCGTTTTTTTCGGAGAAAAACGCCTTACTATACATGGTTGTTTTTTTCGCCCAAAAAACGCCTTACTATATGTGGTCGTTTTTTTCGGCTAAAAACGCCTTCCTATACATGGTCGTTTTTAGCCAAAAACGCCTTACTATACATGGTCGTTTTTTCGCTAAAAATTGCCTTACTATACATGGTCGTTTTTTCGCTAAAACGCCTTACTATACATGGTCGTTTTTTCGCCAAAAACGCCTTACTATACATGGTCGTTTTTTCGCCAAAAACGCCTTACTATACATGGTCGTTTTATGGTCAAAAACGACTTACTATACATGGTGGTTTTTTCGCTAAAACGCCTGACTATACATGGTTGTTTTTTCGCTAAAATCATCTTTCTATACATTGTCGTTTTTAGTCAAAAACGCCTTACTATAAATGGTCGTTTTTAGCCTAAAACGCCTTACTATACATGGTAGTTTTTTCGCTAAAACGCCTTATTATACATGGTCGTTTTTTTTCGCTAAAAACGCCTTACTACACATGGTCGTTTTTTCGCTAAAAACGCCTTACTATACATGGTCGTTTTTTCGCTAAAAATGCCTTACTATACATGGTCGTTTTTTCAGCTAAAACGCCTTACTATACATGGTCGTTTTATTCTGTGTTTTTTTTGGCTAAAAACACCTTACTATACATGGTCGTTTTTTTACGCTAAAAACGCCTTACTATACATGGTCGTTTTTAAGCCTAAAAATGTCTTACTATAAATGGTCGTTTTTCATCAAAAACACCTTACTATACATGGTCGTTTTTTCGCTAAAAACGCCTTACTATACATGGTCGTTTTTCGCTAAAAACGCCTTACTATACATGGTCGTTTTTGTCAAAAACGACTTACTATACATGGTCGTTTTTTGGCTAAAAACGCCTTATTATACATGGTCGTTTTTCGCAAAAACGCCTTACTATACATGGTCGTTTTTTCGCTAAAAACGCCTTACAATACATGGTCGTTTTTTTCGGCTAACAACGACTTACTCTACATGGTCATTTTTTGTGTCAAAAACCGACTTACGATACATGGTCGTTTTTTTCCGCTAAAAACGCCTTATTATACATGGTCATTTTTTTCGGCTAAAAACGCCTTACTATACATGGTCGTTTTTAGCTAAAACGCCTTACTATACATGGTCGTTTTTTCGCTAAAACGCCTTACTATATGTGGTCGTTTTTTCGCTAAAAACGCCTTACTATACATGGTCTTTTTTCGCCAAAAACGCCTTACTATACATGGTCCTTTTTTTCGCCGAAAAACGTCTTACTATACATGGTTGTTTTTTTTGGATAAAAACGCCTTACTACACATGGTCGTTTTTTTCCGCTAAAAACGCCTTACTATATGTGGTCGTTTTTTTCGCTAAAACGCCTTACTATACATGGTCGTTTTTCGCTAAAACGCCTTATTATACATGGTCGTTTTTCGCTAAAAACGCCTTACTATACATGGTCGTTTTTCGCTAAAAACGCCTTACTATACATGGTCGTTTTTCGCTAAAAACGCCTTACTATACATGGTCGTTTATTCAGTTTTTTCGCTAAAAACGCCTTACTAAACATAGTCGTTTTTCGCTAAAAAGCCTTACTATACATGTCGTTTTTCAGCTAAAAACGCCTTACTATACATGGTCGTTTTTTCGCCAAAAACGCCTTACTATACATGGTCGTTTTTCGCAAAAACGCCTTACTATACATGGTCGTTTTTGCCAAAAACGCCTTACTATACATGGTCATTTTTTCGCTAAAACGCCTTCCTATACATGTTCGTTTTTTCGCCAAAAACGCCTTACTACAGATACATGGTCGTTTTTTGGTCAAAAACGAGTTACTATACATGGTCGTTTTTAGCCTAAAACGCCTTACTATACATGGTCATTTTTTCATCAAAAATGCCTTACTATACATGGTCGTTTTTTCGCTAAAACGCCTTACTATACATGGTCGTTTTTCGCAAAAGACACCTTACTATACATGGTCGTTTTTGGTTAAAAATGCCTTACTATACATGGTTGTTTTTTCGCCAAAAACGCCTTACTATAAATGGTCGTTTTTTCGTCAAAAACAACTTACTATACATGGTGTTTTTTCGCTAAAACGCCTTATTATACATGGTCGTTTTTTCGCAAAAACGCCTTACTATACATGGTCGTTTTTTCGCTAAAAACGCCTTACTATACATGGTCGTTTTTCGCAAAAACACCTTACTATACATGGTCGTTTTTTGGTTAAAACGCCTTACTATACATGGTAGTTTTTTCGCTAAAAACGCCTTACTATACATGGTCGTTTTTTTCGTCAAAAACGCCTTACTATACATGGTTGTTTTTTCGCCAAAAAAGCCTTACTATACATGGTCGTTTTTTCGTCAAAAACGCCTTACTATACATGGTCGTTTTTTTCGCTAAAAACGCCTTACTATACATGGTCGTTTTTTCGCAAAAACGCCTGATAATACATGGTTGTTTTTTGTCAAAAACGACTTACTATACATGGTCATTTTTTCGCTAAAACGCCTTACTATACATGGTCGTTTTTTCGCCAAAAATGCCTTACTATACATGGTCGTTTTTTCGCTAAAAACGCCTTACTATACATGGTAGTTTTTCGCTAAAACGCCTTACTATACATGTTAGTTTTTTCGCTAAAAACACCTTACTATACATGGTCGTTTTTTGGTTAAAACGCCTTACTATACATGGTCGTTTTTTCGCTAAAAACGCCTTACTATACATGGTCGTTTTTTCGCCAAAAACGCCTGATAATACATGGTTGTTTTTGTCAAAAACGACTTACTATACATGGTCATTTTTTCGCTAAAACGCCTTACAATACATGGTCGTTTTTTCGCCAAAAATGCCTTACTATACATGGTCGTTTTTTCGCTAAAACGCCTTACTATACATGGTAGTTTTTTCAGCTAAAACGCCTTACTATAAGCAAAAACGCCTTACTATACATGGTCGTTTTTAGCTAAAACGCCTTACTATACATGGTCGTTTTTGCGCCAAAAACGCCTTACTATACATGGTCGTTTTTTCGCAAAAACGCCTTACTATACATGGTCGTTTTTTCGCTAAAACGCCTTACTATACGTGGTTGTTTTTGGCCTAAAACACCTTCCTATACATGTTCGTTTTTCGCCAAAAACGCCTTACTATAGATACATGGTCGTTTTTGGTCAAAAACGAGTTACTATACATGGTCGTTTTTCGCTAAAACGCATTACTATACATGGTCGTTTTTCGCCTAAAACGCCTTACTATACATGGTCGTTTTTCATCAAAAATGCCTTACTATACATGGTCGTTTTTTTCCGCTAAAAACGCCTTACTATACGTGGTCGTTTTTTTGGCCTAAAAACACCTTCCTATACATGGTGGTTTTTTTCGGCTACAAACGCCTGACTATACATGGTCGTTTTTTTTTCGGCTAAAAACGCCTTACTATACGTGGTCGTTTTTTTGGCCTAAAAACACCTTCCTATACATGTTCGTTTTTTTCGCCAAAAAACGCCTTACTATAGATACATGGTCGTTTTTTTGGTCAAAAAACGAGTTACTATACATGGTCGTTTTTTTCGCCTAAAAACGCCTTACTATACATGGTCGTTTTTTTCATCAAAAAATGCCTTACTATACATGGTCGTTTTTTTCGGCTAAAAACGCCTTACTATACGTGGTCGTTTTTTTGGCCTAAAAACACCTTCCTATACATGTTCGTTTTTCGCCAAAACGCCTTACTATAGATACATGGTCGTTTTTGGTCAAAAACGAGTTACTATACATGGTCGTTTTTAGCTAAAACGCCTTACTATACATTGTCGTTGTTTTTCGTCAAAAAACATCTTAGTATACATGGTGGTTTTTTTCGGCCAAAAACGCCTTACTATACATGGTGGGTTTTTTCGGCTAAAAACGCCTTACTATACATGGTGGGGTTTTTTTCGGCTAAAAACGCCTTACTATACATGGTCGTTTTTTCGCTAAAAACGCCTTACTATACATGGTCGTTTTTTCGAGAAAAACGCCTTACTATACATGGTTGTTTTTTTCGCCCAAAAAACGCCTTACTATATGTGGTCGTTTTTTTCCGCTAAAAACGCCTTCCTATACATGGTCGTTTTTCGCCAAAAACGCCTTACTATACATGGTCGTTTTTTCGCTAAAAATTGCCTTACTATACATGGTCGTTTTTCGCTAAAACGCCTTACTATACATGGTCGTTTTTTCGCCAAAAACGCCTTACTATACATGGTCGTTTTTTCGCCAAAAACGCCTTACTATACATGGTCGTTTTATGGTCAAAAACGACTTACTATACATGGTGGTTTTTTCGCTAAAAACGCCTTACTATACATGGTTGTTTTTTCGCTAAAATCATCTTTCTATACATTGTCGTTTTTAGTCAAAAACGCCTTACTATACATGGTCGTTTTTTAGCTAAAACGCCTTACTATACATGGTCGTTTTTTAGCTAAAAACGCCTTATTATACATGGTCGGTTTTTTCGCTAAAACGCTTACTATACATGGTCGTTTTTCGCTAAAAACGCCTTACTATACATGGTCGTTTTTCGCTAAAAATGCCTTACTATACATGGTCGTTTTTTCAGCTAAAAACGCCTTACTATACATGGTCGTTTTATTCTGTGTTTTTTTGGCTAAAACACCTTACTATACATGGTCGTTTTTCGCTAAAAACGCCTTACTATACATGGTCGTTTTTAGCTAAAATGTCTTACTATAAATGGTCGTTTTTTCATCAAAAACACCTTACTATACATGGTCGTTTTTCGCTAAAACGCCTTACTATACATGGTCGTTTTTTCGCTAAAACGCCTTACTATACATGGTCGTTTTTGTCAAAAACGACTTACTATACATGGTCGTTTTTTCGCTAAAAACGCCTTATTATACATGGTCGTTTTTCGCAAAACGCCTTACTATACATGGTCGTTGTTTTCGCTAAAAACGCCTTACAATACATGGTCGTTTTTCGCTAACAACGACTTACTATACATGGTCATTTTTGTGTCAAAACCGACTTACTATACATGGTCGTTTTTCGCTAAAACGCCTTATTATACATGGTCATTTTTTTCGCTAAAACGCCTTACTATACATGGTCGTTTTTCGCCTAAAACGCCTTACTATACATGGTCGTTTTTCGCTAAAACGCCTTACTATATGTGGTCGTTTTTTACTAAAACGCCTTACTATACATGGTCTTTTTTCGCCAAAAACGCCTTACTATACATGGTCCTTTTTTCGCTAAAAACGCCTTACTATACATGGTTGTTTTTTGGATAAAACGCCTTACTATACATGGTCGTTTTTTCGCTAAAAACGCCTTACTATACATGGTCGTTTTTTTTTCGCCTAAAACGCCTTCCTATACATGGTCGTTTTTAAGCTAAAACGCCTTATTATACATGGTCGTTTTTTCGCTAAAAACGCCTTACTACATGGTCGTTTTTTCGCTAAAAACGCCTTACTATACATGGTCGTTTTTTCGCTAAAACGCCTTACTATACATGGTCGTTTTATTCAGTTTTTTCGCTAAAACGCCTTACTAAACATAGTCGTATTTTTCGGCTAAAAAAGCCTTACTATACACTGTCGTTTTTTTCGCCTAAAAACGCCTTCCGATACATGGTCGTTTTTTGCGCCAAAAAACGCCTTACTATACATGGTCGTTTTTTTCGGCAAAAAACGCCTTACTATACATGGTCGTTTTTTTTGCCAAAAAACGCCTTACTATACATGGTCATTTTTTTCGGCTAAAAACGCCTTCCTATACATGTTCGTTTTTTTCGCCAAAAAACGCCTTACTACAGATACATGGTCGTTTATTTGGTCAAAAAACGAGTTACTATACATGGTCGTTTTTTTCGCCTAAAAACGCCTTACTATACATGGTCATTTTTTTCATCAAAAAATGCCTTACTATACATCGTCGTTTTTTTCGGCTAAAACGCCTTACTATACATGGTCGTTTTTTTCGGCAAAAGACACCTTACTATACATGGTCGTTTTTTTTGGTTAAAAATGCCTTACTACACATGGTTGTTTTTTTTCGTCAAAAAACGCCTTACTATAAATGGTCGTCTTTTTCGTCAAAAAACAACTTACTATACATGGTGTTTTTTTTCGGCTAAAAACGCCTTATTATACATGGTCGTTTTTTCGCAAAAACGCCTTACTATACATGGTCGTTTTTTCGCTAAAAACGCCTTACTATACATGGTCGTTTTTTCGCAAAACACCTTACTATACATGGTCGTTTTTTGGTTAAAACGCCTTACTATACATGGTAGTTTTTTCGCTAAAAACGCCTTACTATACATGGTCGTTTTTAGCCAAAAACGCCTTACTATACATGGTTGTTTTTTCGCCAAAAAGCCTTACTATACATGGTCGTTTTTTCCAAAAACGCCTTACTATACATGGTCGTTTTTTCGCTAAAACGCCTTACTATACATGGTCGTTTTTCGCCAAAAACGCCTGATAATACATGGTTGTTTTTTTTGTCAAAAACCGACTTACTATACACGGTCATTTTTTTCGGCTAAAAACGCCTTACAATACATGGTCGTTTTTTTCGCCAAAAAATGCCTTACTATACATGGTCGTTTTTTTCGGCTAAAAACGCCTTACTATACATGGTAGTTTTTTCGCCTAAAAACGCCTTACTATACATGTTAGTTTTTTCGCTAAAACACCTTACTATACATGGTCGTTTTTTTGGTTAAAACGCCTTACTATACATGGTCGTTTTTTTCGGCAAAAAACGCCTTACTATACATGGTCGTTTTTTTCGGCTAAAAACGCCTTACTATACGTGGTTGTTTTTTTGGCCTAAAAACACCTTCCTATACATGTTCGTTTTTTTCGCCAAAAAACGCCTTACTATAGATACATGGTCGTTTTTTTGGTCAAAAAACGAGTTACTATACATGGTCGTTTTTTTCGGCTAAAAACGCCTTACTATACATGGTCGTTTTTAGCCTAAAACGCCTTACTATACATGGTCGTTTTTTTCATCAAAAATGCCTTACTATACATGGTCGTTTTTTTCGGCTAAAAACGCCTTACTATACATGGTCGTTTTTGGCCTAAAACACCTTCCTATACATGGTGGTTTTTTCGCTACAAACGCCTTACTATACATGGTCGTTTTTTTCGGCTAAAAACGCCTTACTATACGTGGTCGTTTTTTTGGCCTAAAAACACCTTCCTATACATGTTCGTTTTTTTCGCCAAAAAACGCCTTACTATAGATACATGGTCGTTTTTTTGGTCAAAAAACGAGTTACTATACATGGTCGTTTTTGGCTAAAAACGCCTTACTATACATGGTCGTTTTTTCATCAAAAAATGCCTTACTATACATGGTCGTTTTTTTCGGCTAAAAACGCCTTACTATACGTGGTCGTTTTTTTGGCCTAAAAACACCTTCCTATACATGGTCGTTTTTTTCGCCAAAAAACGCCTTACTATAGATACATGGTCGTTTTTGGTCAAAAACGAGTTACTATACATGGTCGTTTTTTCGCCTAAAACGCCTTACTATAGATGGTCGTTTTTTCATCAAAAATGCCTTACTATACATGGTCGTTTTTTCGCTAAAACGCCTTACTATACGTGGTCGTTTTTTTGGCCTAAAAACACCTTCCTATACATGGTCGTTTTTTTCGCCAAAAAACGCCTTACTATACATGGTCGTTTTTTTCGCCAAAAAACACCTTACTATACATGGTCGTTTTTTTCGCTAAAAACGCCTTACTATACATGGTCGTTTTTTCAGCTAAAAACGCCTTACTATACATGGTCGTTTTTTTCGGCCAAAAATGCCTTACTATACATGGTCGTTTTTTTCAGCTAAAAACGCCTTACTATACATGGTCGTTTTATTCTGTGTTTTTTTCCGCTAAAAACACCTGACTATACATGGTCGTTTTTTCGCTAAAAACGCCTTACTATACATGGTCGTTTTTCGCAAAAATGCCTTACTATACATGGTCGTTTTTTTCAGCTAAAAACGCCTTACTATACATGGTCGTTTTATTCTGTGTTTTTTTCGGCTAAAAACACCTGACTATACATGGTCGTTTTTTTCGCCTAAAAATGTCTTACTATAAATGGTCGTTTTTTTCATCAAAAAACGCCTTACTATACATGGTCGTTTTTTTCGGCTAAAAACCGACTTACTATACATGGTCGTTTTTTCGCTAAAACGCCTTATTATACATGGTCATTTTTTCGCTAAAACGCCTTACTATACATGGTCGTTTTTCGCTAAAACGCCTTACTATACATGGTCGTTTTTCGCTAAAAAAGCCTTACTATACATGGTCGTTTTTTCGCTAAAAACGCCTTACTATACATGGTCGTTTTTTCGCCAAAAACGCCTTACTATACATGGTCGTTTTTCGCCAAAAAGGCCTTACTATACATGGTCGTTTTTTGGTCAAAAACGACTTACTATACATGGTCGTTTTTTCGCTAAAACGCCTTACTATACATGGTCGTTTTTTCGCTAAAAATGTCTTACTATACATGGTCGTTTTTTTCATCAAAAAACACCTTACTATACATGGTCGTTTTTTTCGGCTAAAAACGCCTTACTATACATGGTCGTTTTTTTCGGCTAAAAACGCCTTACTATACATGGTCGTTTTTTTGTCAAAAAACGCCTTACTATACATGGTCGTTTTTTTCCGCTAAAAACGCCTTACTATACATGGTCGTTTTTTTCGCTAAAAACGACTTACTATACATGGTCGCTTTTTTGTCAAAACCGACTTACGATACATGGTCGCTTTTTTTCGCTAAAAACGCCTTACTATACATGATCGTTTTTTCGCTAAAAACGCCTTACTATACATGGTCGTTTTTATCAAAAACCGACTTACTATACATGGTCGCTTTTTCGCAAAACGACTTACTATACATGGTCGTTTTTTCGCAAAAACGCCTTACTATATATACATGGTCGTTTTTTCGCTAAAACGCCTTACTATACATGGTCGTTTTTTTCGGTTAAAACGCCTTACTCTACATGGTCGTTTTTTTTGTCAAAAACCGACTTACTATACATGGTCGTTTTTTTCGGCTAAAAACGCCTTATATACATGGTCATTTTTTTCGGCTAAAAACGCCTTACTATACATGGTCGTTTTTTTCGCCTCAAACGCCTTACTATCCATGGTCGTTTTTTTCGGCTAAAAACGCCTTACTATATGTGGTCGTTTTTTTCGCCAAAAAACGCCTTACTATACATGGTCTTTTTTTTCGCCAAAAAACGCCTTACTATAGATACATGGTCGTTTTTTTGGTCAAAAAACGAGTTGCTATACATGGTCGTTTTTTTCGCCTAAAAACGCCTTACTATACATTGTCGTTGTTTTTCGTCAAAAAACATCTTAGTATACATGGTGGTTTTTTTCGGCCAAAAACGCCTTACTATACATGGTGGGTTTTTTCGGCTAAAAACGCCTTACTATACATGGTGGGGTTTTTTTCGGCTAAAAACGCCTTACTATACATGGTCGTTTTTTTCGGCTAAAAACGCCTTACTATACATGGTCGTTTTTTTCGGAGAAAAACGCCTTACTATACATGGTTGTTTTTTTCGCCCAAAAAACGCCTTACTATATGTGGTCGTTTTTTTCGGCTAAAAACGCCTTCCTATACATGGTCGTTTTTTTCGCCAAAAAACGCCTTACTATACATGGTCGTTTTTTTCGGCTAAAAATTGCCTTACTATACATGGTCGTTTTTTTCGGCTAAAAACGCCTTACTATACATGGTCGTTTTTTTCGCCAAAAAACGCCTTACTATACATGGTCGTTTTTTTCGCCAAAAAACGCCTTACTATACATGGTCGTTTTTATGGTCAAAAAACGACTTACTATACATGGTGGTTTTTTTCGGCTAAAAACGCCTGACTATACATGGTTGTTTTTTTCGGCTAAAATCATCTTTCTATACATTGTCGTTTTTTTTCGTCAAAAAACGCCTTACAATAAATGGTCGTTTTTTTCGCCTAAAAACGCCTTACTATACATGGTAGTTTTTTTCGCCGAAAAACGCCTTATTATACATGGTCGGTTTTTTTCGGCTAAAAACGCTTACTACACATGGTCGTTTTTTTCGGCTAAAAACGCCTTACTATACATGGTCGTTTTTTTCGGCTAAAAATGCCTTACTATACATGGTCGTTTTTTTCAGCTAAAAACGCCTTACTATACATGGTCGTTTTATTCTGTGTTTTTTTTGGCTAAAAACACCTTACTATACATGGTCGTTTTTTTCGGCTAAAAACGCCTTACTATACATGGTCGTTTTTTTCGCCTAAAAATGTCTTACTATAAATGGTCGTTTTTTTCATCAAAAAACACCTTACTATACATGGTCGTTTTTTTCGGCTAAAAACGCCTTACTATACATGGTCGTTTTTTTCGGCTAAAAACGCCTTACTATACATGGTCGTTTTTTTTGTCAAAAAACGACTTACTATACATGGTCGTTTTTTTCGGCTAAAAACGCCTTATTATACATGGTCGTTTTTTTCGGCCAAAAACGCCTTACTATACATGGTCGTTGTTTTCGGCTAAAAACGCCTTACAATACATGGTCGTTTTTTTCGGCTAACAACGACTTACTCTACATGGTCGTTTTTTGTGTCAAAAACCGACTTACGATACATGGTCGTTTTTTTCGGCTAAAAACGCCTTATTATACATGGTCATTTTTTTCGGCTAAAAACGCCTTACTATACATGGTCGTTTTTTTCGCCTAAAACGCCTTACTATACATGGTCGTTTTTTTCGGCTAAAAACGCCTTACTATATGTGGTCGTTTTTTTCGACTAAAAACGCCTTCCTATACATGGTCTTTTTTTTCGCCAAAAAACGCCTTACTATACATGGTCCTTTTTTTCGCCGAAAAACGTCTTACTATACATGGTTGTTTTTTTTGGATAAAAACGCCTTACTACACATGGTCGTTTTTTTCGGCTAAAAACGCCTTACTATATGTGGTCGTTTTTTTCGCCTAAAAACGCCTTCCTATACATGGTCGTTTTTTTCGCCGAAAAACGCCTTATTATACATGGTCGTTTTTTTCGGCTAAAAACGCCTTACTGCACATGGTCGTTTTTTTCGGCTAAAAACGCCTTACTATACATGGTCGTTTTTTCCGGCTAAAAACGCCTTACTATACATGGTCGTTTTATTCAGTTTTTTTCGGCTAAAAACGCCTTACTAAACATAGTCGTTTTTTCGCTAAAAAAGCCTTACTATACACTGTCGTTTTTTCGCCTAAAAACGCCTTCCGATACATGGTCGTTTTTTGCACCAAAAAACGCCTTACTATACATGGTCGTTTTTTTCGGCAAAAAACGCCTTACTATACATGGTCGTTTTTTTTGCCAAAAAACGCCTTACTATACATGGTCATTTTTTTCGGCTAAAAACGCCTTCCTATACATGTTCGTTTTTTTCGCCAAAAAACGCCTTACTACAGATACATGGTCGTTTATTTGGTCAAAAAACGAGTTACTATACATGGTCGTTTTTTTCGCCTAAAAACGCCTTACTATACATGGTCATTTTTTTCATCAAAAAATGCCTTACTATACATCGTCGTTTTTTTCGGCTAAAACGCCTTACTATACATGGTCGTTTTTTTCGCCAAAAAACGCCTGATAATACATGGTTGTTTTTTTTGTCAAAAACCGACTTACTATACACGGTCGTTTTTTTCGGCTAAAAACGCCTTATTATACATGGTCGTTTTTTTCAGCAAAAAACGCCTTACTATACATGGTCGTTTTTTTCGGCTAAAAATGCCTTACAATACATGGTCGTTGTTTTCGGCTAAAAACGCCTTACAATACATAGTCGTTTTTTTCGGCTAAAAACGCCTTACTCTACATGGTCGTTTTTTTTGTCAAAAACCGACTTACTATACATGGTCGTTTTTTTCGGCTAAAAACGCCTTATATACATGGTCGCTTTTTCGCTAAAACGCCTTACTATACATGGTCGTTTTTTCGCCAAAAACGCCTTACTATACATGGTCGCTTTTTCGCTAAAATTGCCTTACTATACATGGTCGTTTTTCGCTAAAACGCCTTACTATACATGGTCGCTTTTTTCGCCAAAAACGCCTTACTATACATGGTCGTTTTTCGCCAAAAACGCCTTACTATACATGGTCGCTTTTATGGTCAAAAACGACTTACTATACATGGTCGTTTTTTTTGCCAAAAAACGCCTTACTATACATGGTCGTTTTTTCGCTAAAATGCCTTGTAATACATGGTCGTTTTTGCCAAAAACGCCTTACTATACATGGTCATTTTTTCGCTAAAAACGCCTTCCTATACATGGTCGTTTTTTGCCAAAAACGCCTTACTATACATGTTCGTTTTTTTCGCCAAAAAACGCCTTACTAAAGATACATGGTCGTTTTTTTTGCCAAAAAACGCCTTACTATACATGGTCGTTTTTTTCGCCAAAAAACGCCTTACTATAGATACATGGTCGTTTTTTTGGTCAAAAAACGAGTTACTATACATGGTCGTTTTTTTCGGCTAAAAACGCCTTACTATACATGGTTGTTTTTTTCGCCTAAAAACGCCTTACTATACATGGTCGTTTTTTTCATCAAAAAACGCCTTACTATACGTGGTCGTTTTTTTGGCCTAAAAACACCTTCCTATACATGGTCGTTTTTTTCGCCAAAAAACACCTTACTATACATGGTGGGTTTTTTCGGCTACAAACGCCTGACTATACATGGTCGTTTTTTTTTCGGCTAAAAACGCCTTACTATACGTGGTCGTTTTTTTGGCCTAAAAACACCTTCCTATACATGTTCGTTTTTTTCGCCAAAAAACGCCTTACTATAGATACATGGTCGTTTTTTTGGTCAAAAAACGAGTTACTATACATGGTCGTTTTTTTCGCCTAAAAACGCCTTACTATACATGGTTGTTTTTTTCATCCAAAAATGCCTTACTATACATGGTCGTTTTTTTCGGCTAAAAACGCCTTACTATACGTGGTCGTTTTTTTGGCCTAAAAACACCTTCCTATACATGGTCGTTTTTTTCGCCAAAAAACGCCTTACTATACATGGTCGTTTTTTTCGCCAAAAAACACCTTACTATACATGGTCGGTTTTTTTCGGCTAAAAACGCTTACTACACATGGTCGTTTTTTTCGGCTAAAAACGCCTTACTATACATGGTCGTTTTTTTCGGCAAAAAATGCCTTACTATACATGGTCGTTTTTTTCAGCTAAAAACGCCTTACTATACATGGTCGTTTTATTCTGTGGTTTTTTCGGCTAAAAACACCTGACTATACATGGTCGTTTTTTTCGGCTAAAAACGCCTTACTATACATGGTCGTTTTTTTCGCCTAAAAATGTCTTACTATAAATGGTCGTTTTTTTCATCAAAAAACGCCTTACTATACATGGTCGTTTTTTTCGGCTAAAAACCGACTTACTATACATGGTCGTTTTTTTCGGCTAAAAACGCCTTATTATACATGGTCATTTTTTTCGGCTAAAAACGCCTTACTATACATGGTCGTTTTTTTCGCCTAAAACGCCTTACTTCACATGTTCGTTTTTTTCGCCAAAAAACGCCTTACTATAGATACATGGTCGTTTTTTTGGTCAAAAAACGAGTTACTATACATGGTCGTTTTTTCACCTAAAACGCTTTACTATACATGGTCGTTTTTTCATCAAAAATGCCTTACTATACATGGTCGTTTTTTCGCTAAAAACGCCTTACTATACATGGTCGTTTTTTTCCGCTAAAAACGCCTTATTATACATGGTCGTTTTTTTCGGCAAAAAACGCCTTACTATACATGGTCGTTGTTTTCGGCTAAAACGCCTTACAATACATGGTCGTTTTTTTCGGCTAACAACGACTTACTCTACATGGTCGTTTTTTTTGTCAAAAACCGACTTACGATACATGGTCGTTTTTTCGCTAAAACGCCTTATTATACATGGTCATTTTTTCGCTAAAAACGCCTTACTATACATGGTCGCTTTTTCACTAAATCGCCTTACTATACATGGTCGTTTTTTCGCTAAAAACGCCTTACTATATGTGGTCGTTTTTTTCGACTAAAAACGCCTTCCTATTCATGGTCTTTTTTTTCGCCAAAAAACGCCTTACTATACATGGTTGTTTTTTTGGGATAAAAACGCCTTACTACACATGGTCGTTTTTTTCGGCTAAAAACGCCTTACTATATATACATGATCGTTTTTTTCGCCAAAAAAACGCCTTACTATATGTGGTCGTTTTTTTCGCCTAAAAACGCCTTCCTATACATGGTCGTTTTTTTCGCCGAAAAACGCCTTATTATACATGGTCGTTTTTTTCGGCTAAAAACGCCTTACTACACATGGTCGTTTTTTTCGCTAAAAACGCCTTACTATACATGGTCGTTTTTTCGCTAAAACGCCTTACTATACATGGTCGTTTTATTCAGTTTTTTTCGGCTAAAAATGCCTTACTAAACATGGTCGTTTTTTTCGGCTAAAAAAGCCTTACTATACACTGTCGTTTTTTTCGCCTAAAAACGCCTTCCGATACATGGTCGTTTTTTGCGCCAAAAAACGCCTTACTATACATGGTCGTTTTTTTTGCCAAAAAACGCCTTACTATACATGGTCATTTTTTCGCTAAAAACGCCTTCCTATACATGGTCGTTTTTGGCCAAAAACGCCTTACTATACCTGTTCGCTTTTTCGCCAAAACGCCTTACTAAAGATACATGGTCGCTTATTTGGTCAAAAACGAGTTACTATACATGGTCGTTTTTCGCCTAAAACGCCTTACTATACATGGTCGTTTTTTTCATCAAAAAATGCCTTACTATACATGGTCGTTTTTTTCGGCTAAAAACGCCTTACTATACATGGTCGTTTTTTTCGCCAAAAAACGCCTGATAATACATGGTTGTTTTTTTTGTCAAAAACCGACTTACTATACACGGTCGCTTTTTTCGCTAAAACGCTTTATTATACATGGTCGTTTTTCAGCAAAAAACGCCTTACTATACATGGTCGTTTTTTTCGGCTAAAAATGCCTTACAATACATGGTCGTTTTTTTCGGCTAAAAACGCCTTACTATACATAGTCATTTTTTTCGGCTAAAAACGCCTTACTATAGATACATGGTCGTTTTTTTGGTCAAAAAACGAGTTACTATACATGGTCGCTTTTTTCGCTTAAAACGCCTTACTATACATGGTCGTTTTTTCATCAAAAACGCCTTACTATACATGGTCGCTTTTTTCGCTAAAAACGCCTTACTATACATGGTCGTTTTTTTCGCCAAAAAACGCCTGACTATACATGGTTGTTTTTTTTGTCAAAAACCGACTTACTATACACGGTCATTTTTTTCGGCTAAAAACGCCTTATTATACATGGTCGTTTTTTTCAGCAAAAAACGCCTTACTATACATGGTCGTTTTTTCAGCTAAAATGCCTTACAATACATGGTCGCTTTTTTCGCTAAAACGCCTTACTATATACATGGTCATTTTTTTCGGCTAAAAACGCCTTCCTATACATGGTCGTTTTTTTCGCCAAAAAATGCCTTACAATACATGGTCGTTTTTTTCGGCTAAAAACGCCTTACTATACATGGTCATTTTTTTTCGGCTAAAAAGGCCTTCCTATACATGGTCGTTTTTTTTCGCCAAAAAACGCCTTACTATACATGTTCGTTTTTTTCGCCAAAAAACGCCTTACTATAGATACATGGTCGTTTTTTGGGTCAAAAAATGAGTTACTATACATGGTCGTTTTTTTCGCCTAAAAACGCCTTACTATACATGGTCGTTTTTTTCATCAAAAAATGCCTTACTATACATGGTCGTTTTTTTCGGCTAAAAACGCCTTACTATACATGGTTGTTTTTTTCGCCAAAAAACGCCTGACTATACATGGTTGTTTTTTTTGTCAAAAACCGACTTACTATACACGGTCATTTTTTTCGGCTAAAAACGCTCAACCAAAAACTGTTGCGGTTTTGGAGCGTCTCTGCAAGATGGTCAAGAACTTGGAGAAACTGGAATCCGTGCTCAAATATTGACAGAAATCACGGATTTGGCTGATTGACGCCACTGAAGAGACATAAGCCACGGACTCAAGGCTGTCTTAAATTCTTGGGCAGCCTGCTACCAAAACAACATCTGCTATCTCGACCTTCCCCTGATGAAAATATGCACGGAAGCTAGTCCCCCACCATCACCCCCTCCTTTATACACTCCCTTGTATCACCGTCTTCATTGTTTATGTCTTGTGACCTGTTGTAACTGTCATATGCTTGTGCAGGAGTTTTTTTTTGCCTGACTCAAATTATCCTCAAAATGAGGATAGTTCGAGCGTGGTTTTTTCTCCCCTCTCCCTCCCTCGTGGTTCCTTTCTGACTTCCGGTTGAGTGAACGCTGGCGCGTTTACTGCCGCTGCTCAACCCGTATTGTTTTGTATTGTTTTGTGTTTTTTGTTATTGTAAAGTGTCCTTGGGTGTCTTGAAAGGCGCTTATAAATAAAATGTATTATTATTATTATTAAAAACGCCTTATTATACATGGTCGTTTTTTTCAGCAAAAAACGCCTTACTATACATGGTCGTTTTTTTCAGCTAAAAATGCCTTACAATACATGGTCGTTTTTTTCGGCTAAAAACGCCTTACTATATACATGGTCATTTTTTTCGGCTAAAAACGCCTTCCTATACATGGTCGTTTTTTTCGCCAAAAAATGCCTTACTATACATGTTCGTTTTTTTCGCCAAAAAACGCCTTACTATAGATACATGGTCGTTTTTTTGGTCAAAAAACGAGTTACTATACATGGTCGTTTTTTTCGCCTAAAAACGCCTTACTATACATGGTCGTTTTTTCATCAAAAATGCCTTACT
The DNA here is from genome assembly GCA_026261675.1 of Hippocampus mohnikei. Taxonomy (NCBI): domain Eukaryota; kingdom Metazoa; phylum Chordata; class Actinopteri; order Syngnathiformes; family Syngnathidae; genus Hippocampus; species Hippocampus mohnikei. The sequence continues at coordinate 6,377,134 of JAKGUB010000327.1, forward strand.
ATACATGGTCGCTTTTTCATCAAAAACGCCTTACTATACATGGTCGTTTTTTTCGCCAAAAAACGCCTGACTATACATGGTTGTTTTTTTTGGTCAAAAACCGACTTACTATACACGGTCGGTTTTTTCGGCTAAAAACGCCTTATTATACATGGTCGTTTTTTTCAGCAAAAAACGCCTTACTATACATGGTCGTTTTTTCAGCTAAAAATGCCTTACAATACATGGTCGTTTTTTTCGGCTAAAAACGCCTTACTATATACATGGTCATTTTTTTTTTTCGGCTAAAAACGCCTTCCTATACATGGTCGTTTTTTTCGCCAAAAAACGCCTTACTATACATGTTCGTTTTTTTCGCCAAAAAACGCCTTACTATAGATACATGGTCGTTTTTTTGGTCAAAAAACGAGTTACTATACATGGTCGTTTTTCGCTAAAAACGCTTTACTATACATGGTCGTTTTTTCATCAAAAATGCCTTACTATACATGGTGGTTTTTTTCGGCTAAAAACGCCTTACTATACATGGTCGTTTTTTTCGCCAAAAAACGCCTTACTCTACATGGTCGTTTTTTTCGCCAAAAAATGCCTTACTATACATGGTGGTTTTTTTCGGCTAAAAACGCCTGACTATACATGGTCGTTTTTTTTGGCTAAAAACATCTTTCTATACATTGTCGTTTTTTTTCGCTAAAACATCTTTCTATACATTGTCGCTTTTTCGCTAAAAACGCCTTCCTTTGCATGGTCGTTTCTTTCGGCTACAAACGCCTTACTATATGTGGTCGTTTTTTTCGGCTAAAAACGCCTTCCTATACATGGTCGTTTTTTTCGCCAAAAAACGCCTTACTATACATGTTCGTTTTTTTCGCCAAAAAACGCCTTACTATAGATACATGGTCGTTTTTGGTCAAAAACGAGTTACTATACATGGTCGCTTTTTCGCTAAAAACGCCTTACTATACATGGTCGTTTTTTTCGCCAAAAACGCCTGACTATACATGGTTGTTTTTTTGTCAAAAACCGACTTACTACACACGGTCATTTTTTTCGGCTAAAAACGCCTTATTATACATGGTCGTTTTTTTCAGCAAAAAACGCCTTACTATACATGGTCGTTTTTTTCAGCTAAAATGCCTTACAATACATGGTCGTTTTTTCGCTAAAAACGCCTTACTATATACATGGTCATTTTTTCGCTAAAACGCCTTCCTATACATGGTCGCTTTTTCGCCAAAAATGCCTTACAATACATGGTCGTTTTTTCGCTAAAAACGCCTTACTATACATGGTCATTTTTTCGCTAAAAGGCCTTACTATACATGGTCGTTTTTCGCCAAAAACGCCTTACTATACATGTTCGTTTTTTTCGCCAAAAAACGCCTTACTATAGATACATGGTCGTTTTTTGGTCAAAAAACGAGTTACTATACATGGTCGCTTTTTCGCTAAAAACGCCTTACTATACATGGTCGTTTTTTTCATCAAAAAATGCCTTACTATACATGGTCGTTTTTTTCGGCTAAAAACGCCTTACTATACATGGTCGTTTTTTCGTCAAAAAACGCCTTACTATACATGGTTGTTTTTTGTCAAAACCGACTTACTATACATGGTCGCTTTTTCGCTAAAACGCCTTATTATACATGGTCGTTTTTTTCAGCAAAAAACGCCTTACTATACATGGTCGTTTTTTACAGCTAAAAATGCCTTACAATACATGGTCGTTTTTTTCGGCTAAAAACGCCTTACTATATACATGGTCATTTTTTTCGCTAAAAACGCCTTCCTATACATGGTCGTTTTTTTCGCCAAAAAACGCCTTACTATACATGTTCGTTTTTTTCGCCAAAAAACGCCTTACTATAGATACATGGTCGTTTTTTTGGTCAAAAAACGAGTTACTATACATGGTCGTTTTTTTCGCCTAAAAACGCCTTACTATACATGGTCGTTTTTTTCATCAAAAAATGCCTTACTATACATGGTGGTTTTTTTCGGCTAAAAACGCCTTACTATACATGGTCGTTTTTTTCGCCAAAAAACGCCTTACTCTACATGGTCGTTTTTTTCGCCAAAAAATGCCTTACTATACATGGTGGTTTTTTTCGGCTAAAAACGCCTGACTATACATGGTCGTTTTTTTTGGCTAAAAACATCTTTCTATACATTGTCGTTTTTTTCGGCTAAAAACATCTTTCTATACATTGTCGTTTTTTTTCGGCTAAAAACGCCTTCCTTTGCATGGTCGTTTCTTTCGGCTAAAAACGCCTTACTATATGTGGTCGTTTTTTTCGACTAAAAACGCCTTCCTATACATGGTCTTTTTTTTCGCCAAAAAACGCCTTACTATACATGGTCCTTTTTTTCGCCGAAAAACGTCTTACTATACATGGTTGTTTTTTTTGGATAAAAACGCCTTACTACACATGGTCGTTTTTTTCGGCTAAAAACGCCTTACTATATATACATGATCGTTTTTTTCGCCAAAAAAACGCCTTACTATATGTGGTCGTTTTTTTCGCCTAAAAACGCCTTATTATACATGGTCGTTTTTTTCGGCTAAAAACGCCTTACTACACATGGTCGTTTTTTTCGGCTAAAAACGCCTTACTATACATGGTCGTTTTTTCCGGCTAAAAACGCCTTACTATACATGGTCGTTTTATTCAGTTTTTTTCGGCTAAAAACGCCTTACTAAACATGGTCGTTTTTTTCGGCTAAAAAAGCCTTACTATACATTGTCGTTTTTTTCGCCTAAAAACGCCTTCCGATACATGGTCGTTTTTTGCGCCAAAAAACGCCTTACTATACATGGTCGTTTTTTTCGGCTAAAAATGCCTTGCAATACATGGTCGTTTTTTTTGCCAAAAAACGCCTTACTATACATGGTCATTTTTTCGCTAAAACGCCTTCCTATACATGGTCGTTTTTTTGCCAAAAACTCCTTACTATACATGTTCGCTTTTTCGCAAAAACGCCTTACTATACATGGTCGTTTTTTGCCAAAAACGCCTTACTATACATGGTCGTTTTTTCGCTAAAATGCCTTACAATACATGGTCGCTTTTTCGCTAAAAACGCCTTACTATATACATGGTCATTTTTTTCGCTAAAAACGCCTTACTATACATGGTCGTTTTTCGCCTAAAAACGCCTTACTATACATGTTCGTTTTTCGCCAAAAACGCCTTACTATAGATACATGGTCGTTTTTTTGGTCACAAAACGAGTTACTATACATGGTCGTTTTTTCGCTAAAACGCCTTACTATACATGGTCGTTTTTCATCAAAAATGCCTTACTATACATGGTGGTTTTTTCGCTAAAAACGCCTTACTATACATGGTCGTTTTTTTCGCCAAAAAACGCCTTACTCTACATGGTCGTTTTTTTCGCCAAAAAATGCCTTACTATACATGGTGGTTTTTTTCGGCTAAAAACGCCTGACTATACATGGTCGTTTTTTTTGGCTAAAAACATCTTTCTATACATTGTCGCTTTTTCGCTAAAAACATCTTTCTATACATTGTCGTTTTTTTTCGGCTAAAAACGCCTTCCTTTGCATGGTCGTTTCTTTCGGCTAAAAACGCCTTACTATATGTGGTCGTTTTTTTCGACTAAAAACGCCTTCCTATACATGGTCTTTTTTTTCGCCAAAAAACGCCTTACTATACATGGTCCTTTTTTTCGCCGAAAAACGTCTTACTATACATGGTTGTTTTTTTTGGATAAAAACGCCTTACTACACATGGTCGTTTTTTTCGGCTAAAAACGCCTTACTATATATACATGATCGTTTTTTTCGCCAAAAAAACGCCTTACTATATGTGGTAGTTTTTTTCGCTAAAACGCCTTATTATACATGGTCGCTTTTTTCGCTAAAAACGCCTTACTACATGGTCGTTTTTCGCTAAAAACGCCTTACTATACATGGTCGTTTTTCCGCTAAAAACGCCTTACTATACATGGTCGCTTTATTCAGTTTTTTCGCTAAAACGCCTTACTAAACATGGTCGTTTTTTCGCTAAAAAGCCTTACTATACACTGTCGCTTTTTCGCTAAAACGCCTTCCTATACATGGTCGTTTTTGCGCCAAAAAACGCCTTACTATACATGGTCGTTTTTTTCGGCTAAAAATGCCTTGCAATACATGGTCGTTTTTTTTGCCAAAAACGCCTTACTATACATGGTCATTTTTTCGCTAAAACGCCTTCCTATACATGGTCGTTTTTGCCAAAAACTCCTTACTATACATGTTCGTTTTTCGCAAAAACGCCTTACTATACATGGTCGTTTTTTCGCAAAAACGCCTTACTATACATGGTCGTTTTTGCCAAAAACGCCTTACTATACATGGTCGTTTTTCGCTAAAATGCCTTGTAATACATGGTCGTTTTTTGCCAAAAACGCCTTACTATACATGGTCATTTTTTTCGGCTAAAAACGCCTTCCTATACATGGTCGTTTTTTTTGCCAAAAAACTCCTTACTATACATGTTCGTTTTTTTCGCCAAAAAACGCCTTACTAAAGATACATGGTCGTTTATTTGGTCAAAAAACGAGTTACTATACATGGTCGTTTTTTTCGCCTAAAAACGCCTTACTATACATGGTCGTTTTTTTCATCAAAAAATGCCTTACTATATACATGGTCGTTTTTTTCGGCTAAAAACGCCTTACTATACATGGTCGTTTTTTTCGCCAAAAAACGCCTGATAATACATGGTTGTTTTTTTTGTCAAAAACCGACTTACTATACACGGTCGTTTTTTTCGGCTAAAAACGCCTTACTATACATGGTCATTTTTTTCGGCTAAAAACGCCTTCCTATACATGGTCGTTTTTTTCGCCAAAAAACGCCTTACTATACATGTTCGTTTTTTTTCGCCAAAAAACGCCTCGTTTTTTTCATCAAAAAATGCCTTACTATACATGGTCGTTTTTTTCGGCTAAAAACGCCTTACTATACATGGTCGTTTTTCGCCAAAAACGAAGTTACTATACATGGTCGTTTTTTCGCTAAAAACGCCTTACTATACATGGTCGTTTTTTTCATCAAAAAATGCCTTACTATACATGGTCGTTTTTTTGGGCTAAAAACGCCTTACTATACATGGTCGTTTTTTTCGCCAAAAAACGCCTTACTATACATGGTTGTTTTTTTTGTCAAAAACCGAGTTACTATACATGGTCGTTTTTTTCGCCTAAAAACGCCTTACTATACATGGTCGTTTTTTTCATAAAAAAATGCCTTACTATACATGGTCGTTTTTTTCGCCAAAAAACGCCTTACTATAGATACATGGTCGTTTTTTTGGTCAAAAAACGAGTTACTATACATGGTCGTTTTTCGCTAAAACGCCTTACTATACATGGTCGTTTTTTTCATCAAAAAATGCCTTACTATACATGGTGGTTTTTTCGCTAAAAACGCCTTACTATACGTGGTCGTTTTTTTGGCCTAAAAACACCTTCCTATACATAGTCGTTTTTTTCGCCAAAAAACGCCTTACTATACATGGTCGTTTTTTTCGCCAAAAAACGCCTTACTCTACATGGTCGTTTTTTTTCGGCAAAAAATGCCTTACTATACATGGTGGTTTTTTTCAGCTAAAAACGCCTGACTATACATGGTCGTTTTTTTTTGGCTAAAAACATCTTTCTATACATTGTCGTTTTTTTTCGGCTAAAAACATCTTTCTATACATTGTCGTTTTTTTTCGGCTAAAAACGCCTTCCTTTGCATGGTCGTTTCTTTCGCCAAAAAACGCCTTACTATACATGTTAGTTTTTTTTGTCAAAAAACGCCTTACTAAACATGGTCGTTTTTTTCGGCTAAAAACGCCTTACTATACATGGTCATTTTTTTTGGTCAAAAAACGCCTTACTAAACATGGTCGTTTTTTTCGGCTAAAAAAGCCTTACTATACACTGTCGTTTTTTTCGCCTAAAAACGCCTTCCGATACATGGTCGTTTTTTGCTCCTAAAAACGCGTTACTACACATGGTCGTTTTTTTCGGCTAAAAACGCCTTACTACACATGTTCGTTTTTTTTGGCTAAAAACGCCTTACTACACATGGTCGTTTTTTTCGGCTAAAAATTGCCTTACTATACATGGTCGTTTTTTTCGCCTAAAAACGCCTTCCTATACATGGTCGTTTTTTTCGCCAAAAAACGCCTTACTATATATACATGGTCGTTTTTTTGGTCAAAAAACGAGTTACTATACATGGTCGTTTTTTTCATCAAAAAATGCCTTACTATATATGGTCGTTTTTTTCGGCTAAAAACGCCTTACTATACGCGGTCGTTTTTTTCGCCTAAAAACGCCTTCCTATACATGGTCGTTTTTTTCGCCAAAAAACGCCTTACTATACATGGTCGTTTTTTTCATCAAAAAACGACTTACTATACATGGTGGTTTTTTTAGGCTAAAAACACCTGACTATACATGGTCTTTTTTTTCGGCTAAAAACATCTTTCTATACATTGACGTTTTTTTTCGTCAAAAAACGCCTTAGTATACATGGTGTTTTTTTTCGGCCAAAAACGCCTTACTATACATGGTTGTTTTTTTCGTCAAAAAACGCCTTACTCTACATGGTCGTTTTTTTTCAGCTAAAAACGACTTACTATACATGGTCGTTTTTTTCGCCCTTACTATTCATCAGGGGTGTATCACATACGGCTGGAACCGGCCCGCAAGGAGGTTTAATCAGGCCCGCAGGATAACATAAAAGTGAAAAAATGCACAAAAGACACGGAATGAATACTTTAATGGGGTGCAATTCGTGGAATATCCAATAGGGGAGACACCTTTTTGATCAGAGGAAAAGACAACATTGTTTTGATCAGAGAAGAAGACAACAGCAGCCTCAGTCTCTCACTGAGACAGACCCAACACAAAAAGCCTCATTTCATTTTTCAAAGTTGAAGGAAGATTGTTCTTGGGTCCTCCGTGCCACAAGAGGGAGTCACTTGCTCACCGCCACAGTCCACCTTCGAGCACAGACCTGCAGGCAACACTTATTGCTCTTCTTCCCGTTATTGGCAAGGTGCTGAAGTCAAACTTTGGGCCAGCCTGAAAAGTAGGAGACATTTACACTCATTCAATGCACCATCATTACTACTTTTTTGACTTTTTTTTTCTCCGCCAGGCTTCCTGCTCTCGAAAGACCCAACAGTCTATCTCCCTGGTAAGTTTCATGCCCAACACACCTTTGTCTGCACAAGAAATTGACTTAAGTGTAAGTCACGGATGCCTTTCCTCTCAGGTCAACACACCTGTCCCACGTTCTTCTCAAGAGCTGACCCAGCAACAAGCAGACTGCCATCCAACTAGTAACTTTTTCCTTTGCTTTTGTGATTGTCTACTCTGCAAAAGAAATAAAGCTTGATTACAAAGAACACTTCAACAACTTCATTTTTAAACACATCACCACAATCTAACTTGAAAAAAAATGTAAACCAAATTATTTTCAGTTTTTTTGTAAACTTTTTTCAGAATTAAAAAAAAAAATAAAAAAAATTTAACTGGATTTTTTTTTTCAGGCCGAAAAATCCAGGAAAGTGTGTGTGGCCTGGCTGGAATGATGGCTGATGATTCGCTGATAGATGTGAAAGTGGGTGGAGCATGACGATAACATGCTGTGATTGGTGGACAGGGAGTGGTTATGTAAATTAGGCGTTCTCTGATTGGTGGGATCTTTGGGGTGTGGTTACGCAAATGTAGAGCAGTTAGATTGACCAGAACTTGGAAAGTGAGCGTGGTTATGCAAATTAGGGGCCTCCCCGCGATTGGTGGATGTCAAATTGGGTGTGGTTTGGGGTGGGCATTGCAGCACTTTTTCAAAGTCCCACTTGAGCTCAGACTTGCACTTGGGTCACATCAGACAGTCTTTTCACGAAATCCAGAACACACAAAGTCTGTTCCCGTCGGTTTCACATGACCCAAAAGCTCGATTCCTGGAGTTTTGAGTCATGTGGAGACCAACGGGAACAATGAAAAAACTGTCTGATGTGACTGAAGCGCAAGTCTGAGCTCAAGACGTCAGTCTTTGAAAAGGCTTCGAGTGAGTTAAGGATGGATTTAGTCACGAAAGGCAAAGACTCAGATTCAAGTCCAACAATTTATTGGACAGAAAAGCGAACATGACAATTTGACCAGTCAATCTTTGTGTGGGCCAGTTCAAGTTGCACACACACAAACACTGACGACAGGCCTGAGATGGGAGCACGTGCTTGACCAGCTCATACGTGATGTCACTGACATCTCATGACACACCAAGGGGGACATGAGCAAACAAAAACTAACTGCCGTGTACTCCACAACAACATGATCACACTCTTCTGGTCAAGTTTTTAAATGACATTGAAGTGGGCCAGTCATCATATGTATGTATGTATGTGTATATATTAGAGCTGTCAAACGATTAAAATATTTAATCTAATTAAAAACTCAACTGTCATAATTAACTCAAATTAACTAAAAATTAATCATGATTACTCACTCATTTTTTATCGTTTCTGAATTTCCTTTTATATTTTTTGTCCTATTTTCCCCCATTTTAATGCTCTCATCAACATGGAATCATGAATCAGTTTTCTATGTGCAAAATGCAAATATTTACTGAAATAACAATTTTGATTTTCAATTTTACATGGACATTTTTCACTTGGAGCAGTTATTCACACATTATCTCTCACACAATATTACTGTCCATCAACAACAGTGAAAACAATATTTTGTCACACAACAGCTGCTTGAACAGCTCTTTTTAGGGAATCAAAACAGCGCAATATAACATTATAAAGTGCACATCTAAGGTAAACTAGTACTCAGCCTATAATGGATTTAAGCCATGGTTGCATACTTCGTTTTTCTCAAATTTGCTTTGAACACAGCAGTCAGGCTATGCTGATTCTGTTGGTCCTTCTTGCTCGGAAGTCTGTCTACGGTTTTGTGTCGACATCATTTCGGATTCTTGTAATGGAGGCTCTCGCTGGCAATCAGTAATGGTTGTTCAGTTAGGGATTGTCGGTCAGCATGGAAGGATCTCTCGTTCTGTACTTTTTGGATCATTTATTGGAGCACTTTGCAGCAGAAGTAGGAGTAGTAGTAGTTGTAACAGAAGTATCAGAAGCAGGTAATAACCTAAACTACACATAAATGCAGTAAAAAATTAATATATCTATCTTTCTGCATCGCAATGTAAATATGTATATAATTGACATTAATGAATACCTTTATTTAACAATACGTTTAAAAAATAATGTAATCAACCCTGATTTCACTATGTATCATTATCGTCATCATTATTCATTGTTTTAAACGTAAGAAACCATTCAACACAAACATAAAGTCGAATCGAACAAAAGAACTACAAGTCCCAATACTCAATCCCGGAAGTGGAGCGCCGGCATGAACATATCAAGTCGAATCGAACAAAAGAACTACAAGTCCCAAAGGTCCAACCCGGAAGTGGAGCGCCGGCTGCAACGCAATTTACTTCTTTAAACGTCAGATTGCAGACGGACAAACATGACAACTATGCACAAATGAGCTAAATAAAGACACCCCTGTTCTAGCAACATTTTAGCCCACACTGTTTAAATTGCCGATTGCTTCAGCAACTTCTTTGTCGTGTCATCCATTTTCTTCGCTTTGAAATGATCCATAGCCGTCAGTCTGAGACGAGGGGGGCGGACTACTCACGTCAGCTGTGTGCTTGGCCATTTATTAAGTGGTGTGGTATTTCAGACTCGACGTGCTATGATGATAGCTCAGTTTACGACTGCAAAACATCCAGGTCACTTTGGTCTTGTCAGTGGAACAATCTGGCAACTTTTTAAAAGTAAACTTTCCATTCATAAACTATTTAAATATCCGTTTTCAGTGTCTCGCGCTGCCGTGGCTGGCAAAACAAACGTGTGTGGACTTGTGCAGTGCGCTTGATGTTTTGTTTCTGGTTTATTTATAGAGCAACGTCACATCCGCTGTGACGTCTGCCGCGTTAATCTCGCGAGAAAAATTTTGATCCCGATAAAATTCATTTAAATTAATGTCGATAAAACGCGCTCTTCTGACAGCTCTAGTATATATATATATATATATATATATATATATATATATATATATATATATATATATATATATGCATACCAGTGGCGATTGCTCTCGGACTGCAAGGGAAGCTCGGCTTCCCTTAAAATGTCAAAGAATAAGTGATCAAATATATGAATGTAAATTTCATTGTGTGTACATGTCATTGACTAAATATGCGCTACAACGTGCTCAACTTTTGTTCCGAATCAGCTTCTTCCTACTAGTTACAACGCGACTCCCTTCTCATTCATTCCCGCAGCTTCGCTGTGCTTTAAACGGTGGACGCTGACCGTCCGCAGAGCGTCTACTGCCCGGACGCCGAGCGTCTCGACAGTTCAGGGTAGGTTGTCCCAATGCGTTGAACGGAGAAGAGTCATTGGATACAAACTGGTTTTTGTCCCGCCCACGGACGCTCGGCGTCTCTGGGACTGGATGGCAGTGGGAAGGTACCGGACGCCAGGCTTTTTTGCATCAGATTGGATGATCTGTCTGAGCCTGTGTGCCAGTTCGATTGACATAGAAACAAGCCAATCGACCTTTTAGTGTAGACATCAGTTTGAGCAATTTTTCAATTCGCATTCTGTTCTGAGTTGAGCTGGAGACTTCTCCTAATCATCTTAGCGACACTCTTTGTTGTAAACAACTAGCGACAAATTAATCTTTTATTTCTGGTGGGTTAATTGTAGTTCCTGTAGTTGTAGGACACTATTTAAGTCCCTGGAAAAGACGTCTTGTTGGTATGAGAGGGTCACAGATCATTTTCTTGAAAAGGAACGGAGAGGAGAATTCACGTATAAATAAACGGACACATTTTATGATGTCGGCCAAAATTGAGCTTGCCCTCTTTGACACACCAGCATCCGCCACTGATGGATCCATAGACACATTTTTAAACTAACTTGGTCCACGTCAAGGTTTAAAAAAATATTCCAGAAGTGCTTGATGATGCTCGGGTTGTCTATGTGGAGTTGACACTGTTGTGCAGTACACGAAGCAGAAGTTTAAATTGAGTGAGAGACAGACAGGCGGGCACACTCACCTCCACCTTGTGGTGCAACGTGACATCAGACATCAGCTCTCAAAGCACACCACACAGCTCAGTACTCACGCGTGTCCAAATGCAGGTTGCTTCCGCATCCTCCGAGTCTGCCGGCTCCGCCTTTGGTCCAGTAATCTGACTAATCTGGTCAGGCAGAAAAACAAAAGTGGAAAGTCACACACTGTAGTCCATAAAAAAAGGTGTTTCTTTTTTCTTTTTAATTTGAGTCATTATTCGTAAAGTGGCAGACATTTACTTTCAACCCGTCCATTTCCAAACGTGCCCGCACTCGCAATGCATCTGTTTGAGCGATCCACTCGCGGCTCTCTCCCCACACCTAAAGTACAATGAGCAACCTCCTTTCGAAAATGTAAATGAACAAAGTCAGGAGTGCATTTGTGGGAATAGTTTTGAAACAAATCCCCCCGCCCCCCTGATGTGAATCCATCACACTTCCACTGCTGACAACAGCTTTGGTGTGGAAAACATACAGAATAGTATTCAAGTCAAAACGCTGTTCGTAATTGCTTTTCGATTGAAAGCTGAGGTCTACTTGTCGGAGGCGTGCTCGCTCACTGTCCTCTTTGCTGACGTTGTTTTTTACGTTGAGTCACAACAACAAAATTAAAGGAGCAACGTGTCGTAATAACTCTCCCCAAATGTCTACATCTTTACACTCAGAGATAAACTGCGAAGTCAGTTTAAAATGTTAAAATTACTCACTGAGAACAGGGCTTGTGGACAGCGGAAAAACTTGCTCATTGAACCGGATGTGGTACCGTTCTTGTGCGTGTACTTATTCTTCTTCTTGGTGATTTGGATGTCTTTAGTTCATATCGCCCCCTACTGTCCGGGAAACCACAAAGGCGTTTGGCAAGCAATCGGAATCTAATTTACAGTACAGTATTAGCAGTGGTTAAAATATTTAAAAATGTATTTGAAGATTAAAATGATGCCGATGTTAGTTCAAACATGGCCGTGACAGTAACTAAAATGTTTTTTGATGACGACTCAACCGTCAATTGTTTTAAAACAAGAACAAATGAGTGTTCAATCGAATCGACCTGAATTGTCCGCTGAGCACAGTGAGCCAGCAGCACTGTTTTTCCGGCACACGGACCTCCTGTCAGCAAAAGTGGTCACTCTGCTGAACATAGGCCCGGACCTATGGAAAATTAACCGTCAAGACCACGTCTTTTGAAAGGGGAAGTCAACCCAAAAGCTTCGAGCTTCATTCGAAAGTCAAGGTGAGACTTTACGATCAGATAATCTCTATCAATATTTCAAAATGATGTCTGACTACTTCCATCTCTGGCCTCGTGATGACATAAAATCTCGACAGGACGGCACGCAGTCCCTCTTGTTTGACTTGCTCACGTGCCAAAGCATCACTGAAGTAACAGAATCCAGATTCTCGATCCTCTGCAATGTTGTCGGTCAACCTCACGAGGTCAGAATACACCCGATGGCAGAGCAACTCCGTATACACCCGCCTGCGGGCAGCGGTGTAACCATGGTGAGGGTCACACGCGACGGTGGTGATGTAAGCCTCAAGCTGGTACGAGTCGATCAGGCCTCTCAAGAAGTTGTCAATCAGATCGGAGAGTAAATCATTCTCTCTGGGTGATGCTTTTTCTCGGTTAGAGATGGGAAAAGTGCCCTGGAAGTACAGTGAGGATGAACATCTTTAGAGGTCACAGTACGTACCCTAAAAAATTATATTTAATAATAATATGTTTTCAAAATGAAAATAAACCTTTCAATACACACTTAGAAAGTGTACTAATATTCAGAGAAGTATGAATGGCATGTTTATATTTTTAACATGTTTAACTGTGGTTATAGTTTGTGGTATTTTTGAGCAACACTGCATCATAATGAGATAATGAGACATAATGCATCTTAATATTTTGGTTACTTGTTGAACTGCACTAGAGTGGCTTTAAAAATATATATATAATAATAAAATGGCATCCTCTACAATACACGGCCAACTAGTAAACATACAGTATTAATCGAATGCATGCATATTATTATAGCCGTGTGTCAATCCAAAGCATTTGTTGGTGTTTTTACTTTTGGTGTTTTTGTTTTTGTTAGGATGCAGAGGTCTACTTATTAGATCTGTGTATGTGGCCCATGCAGCAGAAACATGGCCAAAGTCACATCGCGCCGCTTGTCCACTCCACTGAACAGTCAAGAATGCGATGGTTATTATAAGCCAATTTATGGATGGATGGGTGCATAGATAGAGAGAGATAGAGATAAAGTAAACATGCAAATTAGTGGTGATACTGCGATAGAGTTCATGTCAAGTCTGACGTTAATGTGAATGTTTTACCAGTAAAAAGGGTCCAGCAGAGGTTTCGCTGCAGTCTTTTATCAACTCCTTTCTGGTGTTCTCATCTGGCCAGTGGCTGGGATGAATGGACTCATGTGGGTCAGTCACCTGTACATTGAAACACGTGCGCACGCATACACACACACTGCTTAATCAACACAGAGAGGTTATACATTTGCGCTTTTTGCAGCATCTGACACTCTTAAGTATGTTTGTTTTTGAATAGAGATGCAACAATGCCTATGTCATTCCAAAGAGAGGGACCAGCAAAACACACACACACACACACACACACACACACACACACACACACACACACACACACACACACACACACGTCCTTTCTGTTGTAGCCGAGATAAATGAAACCATTTTGAATGATTTGACAATAAAAAGAGCAAAGCAACAAAATCTGTCATCATGTCACAGACGCGCAACACACAAAATGAAATCAAATTGAAAATCATGCCTTCATGGTTTCAGGTAATAATGCTCAGTTTTAATCCGTATGATAGAATGGTTTTGATTGAATGTTGATCACTGTGTGGGAAGTGTGTATTCACCCTAAAGTCCACTCCCAGCTCGCGTCTGCAATGCTCTCGGAGTTTGGGGAACACGACATCTCTCAGGGCTCTGCGTTCCACCACGCTGTCTGTAACATTGCACACAAATGTCCCAAAAGAAAACAACCAATGTAAACCTTGGACACAGAAAAAATGGCTGCAAACATTCTGTGAATCATCCGGAGACTTTCCAAACATACCTGCAGGGTTGGAGCACAGATAAAGTTTGACACAGGACGAACCGAAGTGACGGTTGGAAGCAGCTTGGTCATATATTGTTCTAAATGTTAAATACAAAGGAGCTGAATGCTCTCATTGTCTGACTTGTGTGGTTCTCTCCTTCCTTCCATCTGCACTCTGATTCAGGAAATTCCGCACTTTGGTTGTATATAGTGCGAGAGACTCCAATCACACCCACTTCTTGTGCTTGGTACACAAGAGGCAACGCGTTTGTTCATGACACACAATTGGAGTGTACATTTCCAGGACAGGTGGTGCACACGAATCTCCACGGTGGGGAAGGCAAACATGGATGGACAACAAGTTGACGCTGTTTTTCCAATATTATTTTATTAATTAACATTTGTACACAATAAATACAAACTTAGCTTTTTGTACAGCCAATAATACTATGCAGAAAGACATCTGCACCCGTTCTCGTTATTTGTCACCATGGCAACAGTCCGACCGGAGAGAAGGCCCAGTGGTTTCGACCACTTTATCAGTAATTAAAAGAAAGTGTGCTGCTGATCCAAACTGGTGGATGCAACATTAAAAAAAAAAAAAAAATCTGCACTATGGCAAAACAAAAAGTACTGGTCAAATAAAGTTTTTTAAAAAGTAGTCTTTGTATAGTGGAAACCGCAAACAAAACATTTCACAACAGACCGATTGAGTCTTGAAAAAAGGAGCTTCTGAGGGACGCCGATGTAAACGATAAACTTCAAAACAAGTTTTAAGACCATATAATAAATTAAGATCTCAGAGAAATCAAGGAGGAGGTGGCCGTGCTCGTTGCCTTGACCGCACACTATTTAAGTTTGCGATCGGGATTACTTCTAACAGCAAGGCAACACAAGTTTTGGATCTAAGACTCCAATTTATATGAAGACATTGACAATCAGAATCGATGTTCACATGTTTGTCTGTCCCAATGTAAAAACACAACAAAAAAAAGTGCAGCTGCAAACACCGGCAGTTCAATTAAATACTCATCATTTCTCAAATTCTGATGCCGTCTCAGCACTGATTTTTTTTTTCTCCTGGCTAGCATTTTCAGATAATCACCATACAGTGGTCTTTGTAAATGTCAGTGTTTGCGTTTGCACTCGGTATGGGGGCTGGGGGGTGAAACAACAAAAACAACCCCCCACCCCACTTAAATGCCAAAAATTAAAAATGAATTATGTTCTTATGGAAACCGGTTCCACATTTTGTTGGTTGGGCTATGGAGAGGCATTTGACAGAACTAGTTTGGGTTATATTGGGTTATACTGCTGGGGTAAGCGGTGTTGTTTGAACACAAGAAATCTAAAACTCATCTTAAAAAGAAGACTGCACAACCGCAATAAGGCTTCAAGATTAATCACCAATCAATCCCACCTAATATTGCTCAAATGATCGTTCTCCCCATCTCTCATGCGAACACAAGGAAACATTGTCATGGTTAGTTTCTACACTCAAATATTGAAGCGACACGGTGAGACAAGAAAATGTCAAGTGAAATCAATGTTTCATTTTTGGTGTGCACAGAAGCGGTGAGACATCGGGCCGCTGCTGCGTCATCCTCAGTGCCGTTTGGAAGAAATTGAAAGGAAAACATCAATCGCAATGAAACCAAGGAGTCCCTACAGGCTCCGAATGAACAGAGTATCTGACGACCAGTGTCAGCTCTGAAGTGGAGGCGCTACTTACTACTTTAAAGGGGGTGTAGGAATAAATAAAAGTGCTACGCTGCCATTCGGCAAGGACTTTAAAGGCTTGAAGGGTATTTAATTAAGGGGCTTGGAGTGAGATACACATGAGTTGAACTTAGCGCCCTTTGAAATATCATCTGTCCATTTGGCGCTTCTGTTCTATTTTAGCCAGCACTCGTCGAACACAGGAAGAAATTGATGAAGAATGATGATTTGTGCCACGAGAGGCAAAAACACAAGGGGGTGTGGGGGGGGGGGGGGGGGAATGGGCAGATGTGAGCATGCCGATGAATCTGTCGCTCCATAATCAAGCAGTCCAGAAAAAACAACAACGCAGTTGACCTCTACGCAGGAAAAATACCGTCACTCCCGTCACCCTGTATAATTACAATGACAACAAATTCAATATCAAATCAGTCTTTCGGTGCTTTTAACGTCAATCGGCGTTCAACCAATTGGCGACGCCAAGGAAGATACATAATGGGTGTGTAACATGACATAACTGCATACAGTACGCTCATGTGAACACAATGACAGCCACCGAGTTGCACTCACTGCCAATGAACAGTACGGACGTTAGATAAAAGTTAAGAGGGGGAAGAAAGAAAGGACGGGGAAAGAGTTGGAGGGAAGAGCAGAAGGCAGGATCCAGCCTCTCCTTTCTCTCTTTCCATTTCTCATCTCCTTCCAGTTGTCTTTGCGGGCCCTCCTTCCGACTATATTTACAATGCCCTTTAGGAATAAAATATGATGTTCTTTTAGCCGAGTACTGTTATATGAAACATTCCTACGACAACAGTAATGTACTGTACTAATACACATGAAATACGTACTGGAGGATGACGAGAACTATAAGCACTGGGATATCCTTGCTTATTCTCCCGAAGCTTGCTTTTTATGAAGCCTCTGTAAATTCACTCACGACTTGGGGGAAATACTTTGCATTTACCACCAATCAGCTGATGAAAGGAAATTTGACATTGCCATGGGCAAAGCATTCCGAAGTCCACATGCAGGCGTTTAAATTTTTTTTTTTTTTAAACATTGGAACGTTAGCATTTGATCATCTTGAGGGTTATCAAATTCTTAAGAAAAAAAAGTCACTCATCCTTTTTTTTCTTGCCTGTTATACACAGCACACACCAGCGTTCTGTTCTTGTTGCTCAAGATTAGCAAAGCCACATGTCAAAAATCAAAGTATGAAATACACGCTGTGTATGTAAATAGTTTAAAGAGACTCATGTAGAACTGTTTTGTTTTTTTTGTTTTTTTTTTACATGCAGTGATTCACTTCTTCTTATGTGCTCATGATACGCGTATGCCTGCCTTCCGCAAGCCTTCCTCTCCACTAACATCCCGTATATTGGATGCCTTCTGTCATGTATCAGTCAATCAAGGACTTTTAAGAAGACTACAATGTTTCATGTTTTCACTGTATTTGAAATCTTCGTGAACATAATCAGATGTGTGGTCATGTCAGTGTTAGTAGTATCATGAAGTGATGGAGGTCATCCGTATTCCATTGACAGATTGGTGGTAACGTACAAATCATTTGCTCCAGTCTCCACACGCAATCATTTATGTGTCACAATCAAACAGCAGTTTTGCAGCTCCAAAGAAAATGGAAGTAAGCTCTACAAGGCCAGAAACACATGTCCAACACTCCTTCCTTCCCTCTGCAAACATTCTTCCTCATCCTCCCCTTCCTCCTCTTCAGTGTGCATTGGGGCTCCGCCCAATGAGGTGAGGGGTTTTTAAGGCAAGAATGGAAAGAGGTGGGAGGGCGCAGAGGGACCGTCGGGGAGGCTACTGCTGCACTTCATTAGGAAGCAAATACAGGGAAATTTAACTGGAAAGCCTGCCTCCCCCACACTCTTCTCTTCCTTCTTCCACAAGTTGAGGATAAAAGAGAATGAGGGGTAGCTCGAGTTGGGGACGGGCCCTCTTGATGTGGTTCAGTTCCATTTTCATCAGGTCATTTAAGGTCAGGGCTGTGCCACTGGGATCTAGGCTGCCATCGGTTAATCATGTCAGGGGAGTGTGCGTCTAACCGCGTGCCATCTTGCGTCTCGGTTACACCAGCGTAATCTCCACCTCCTCCGTCTTGTCGCTCTTCCCGTGTTGCCGGCGAGACTGCTGTTTGGGTGGTGGAGGAGCGGCACGCACCTGAGAGACAAACAGAAAATGTAAGACTGAGCCTTTTAGCTTGTCAGCCTGAGTGGAAACATTTTAAATCGATATCCATCCATCCATACGTTCCACTGTTGTTTTTTCCTAATGTGCATACTAACAGGTCGTAGTTTGCCTGGACCTCCTTCAGGGGGAAATCGAGGCGGCTGTGTTTGAAACCCGGGTGACACGGGACTCCTCCCAGAATTTTGATCTAAAGAGAAAGGTTCTATTCATTTTAAAAGCCCATTAGGAGTGCAGTCGTGTTACTTTACTGCAGGAAAGGTGTGGCTTGTATTGCTTACTGGTGGTGGTTAACGATGACTTGTGTGATGAGGCGGGCAGGGGGAGCTTGTGTTCCCCGTTGAGTGCAGCAGAGGGTGAGCGTGGGAGAGACGGTGGAGTCGAGCTCTCCGGGCTGGTGAAAGGGCTTATGGGAGGTTGATCATACAGCGGAAGAGGTGGGAGAGATGACGGCAGCTTCGCAGAGGGAGAAATCTATGGATGAAGGAAATCAGTGAGGCTACGGTTACAAATTGCGAGATAGTAAACCGAGCTACCTGGATTTTTTTCATCACAAGGTTCAGTGCTGTATGAAACCACCGACAGGCAACCACATTCTATACGCATCTACTAATGTGATCAGGTACACAACGTTGAGAAGAAAAAAAAAGTCAGCCTTGACATTTGAAACAGTTCTTGTTTTCAAACTACGGCGACTGTAGTTTGCCATCGTGTAGTTCTCGTGTTGAGCGCTATTGGATTGTGCAGGTACACACTGCAGATTCGGTCAACACGACACATTTCAGATTTCCCCTATTTTAACTTGTTGGGTGTTATGTCTACAGACATCTGGGAGGGGAGAGGCTGTATCCTTCCTGTCACTCTAATGGGGCAGTGCCACAGATAAGAGTGATTGCAGCGTCAGTTTTCTTTTCATCAGCGGACCGCAAGAGCACGGCAGCTATAAGGCAGCGCTCGCGAATCTCTTGCTGACAGAAAGGACAAACATTCGTGATGAAAGCAGATTGGCGCGGCAGGATAAGCTGCTCGACTGATAAAACCACCTTCAGTTGTGCAGAAATGAAGTGTGCGTGTGTGTGTGTGAGTTATGTTTTAGATCTGACATGAGACATCCCATGTACGTATGTCACCTTGACATACGATGGAATAATAAAACACTGTAGAAAGTAAGTCACTGCCATGTGCTGTACCGAAATGCAGAACGCCTAAATAACCAAACGGACACAGATTGTGCAGGCAATACTTTACCTGTATGTCAGTGGTCCCTCCCAATCCAGTCTCTCCATTCTCTGTCAAGTCCTCCACCAAAACAGAGGGGAAGACGCCCACCTTCCCGTTAAGCTCCCCCTCCCAGAAACCATCATCGGTCTGAGTGTCACGGCTTAAAAGGCGAATGACCGCTCCCTCCGAGAAGGAGAGTTCCTCCTCCGCCTGGCCTTCGTAGTCGTAAAGTGCTCGTACATACACCACTGTAGGGGGTGAGGGGTGGGGTGGGGGGGATAATGGACAGCAATTAGACACACAGTAGGAAAAGCTATTCTAGATGCAGCTTCTTGGAACAATGAATCCTGTTATGGCTTGTGTTTTCACTGTCAACGGCGCAAGCGAGTTGTTTCAGGTTTGAAGGGTGCCTTTTCTCGACAGCAGGGTTCAGCTCCTTGGAGAGGTGCTGGATAGGATTTACATCGAGGTTCATAGAAGGCCATTTCAGACGAGTCCAATGTTTTGCTCTTAGCTATTCTTGGGTGCTTTGCTTATCTTTTCTGATACTAGGGAGCAAATTTCTTTGCCTTGAAGTGATTGAGATTTTACTCTACCACTGTACACAGATTCAAGACACCAAAGGTCAGATGGAGCAAATCAGCGCCGGAACCATACCGAGCCTGCTGTTTGTCATAAAGCAGGTATAGTGTTCTTCTCTTTGGATGCACGGCAGTGACAAAATTGTTGGTGCACTTTTGTTGAGAAAAGAAAATGCCACAATGGTCAGAAGAACATTGTCCCAGAAGAATAGTAGCGTGTCAATATGCATTTCAGCAGTCTCATTATTTCCAAGGTATTTCAGTGGACTGTGTGTGTGTTTTAGTTTTTTGTTTTGTTTTTGTCCGAACACATTGTATTGCGTTCATCTTTTTTGTTGTATTCAATGGCATGCTGTGTCGGTGCTATGAGGCCACGCAGCTGTTGCCATATTAGTTACACTATGGTGGAAACACAGGATTTGTCAGGCTGTAGTGCAAAACGTAAGTACAGTGAACACCAATTAATCGCGGGGACACGTTCTAGACCCACCCTTTATACAGTTTGACACGCCCACACACTTACTAAAACGCACAGTAAAAACACTGTAAATATATTTGAGAAGATACAAATACTGCAAACATATAACGTCTCGAAAATACAAGTTCCTATTGTCGGGTCAATGTGCTGGATACGAGCCTTTCAGAGGTGGGGCCTGGTGTGGTGACATGTCAGCAAGTCTACGTGTGAACGTTTGATGTGATGGGGCTGACAGCAGCTCCAAGTAAACGTGCTAATTGCGTTTCACATTTAATGTTCTCGACTGCGGCTCTCATTTCCTCTATGTGAGGCCTTTACATTTAGCAAGTATACACTTAAAAGCATTTAAAAAGTGCAGATTACTGCGATACATACAGAATACCTTCTACAAACAAACAAAAAATCTGTAATATAGCTGGACCACAGCAAGTGAACCATGTAGGTGGAAAGGACTGTATGCCTAATGTCTTTCTAGCTAGTAGCATGAAGGCAAAAAAAGAAAAAATCCAAGAAAAGTTCAGTTGAATTACAGATGAAGTCCAATCAAAAGGCATTTGGTTCACAAGGTTAGAAAACTTACTGTTAGCATCGCCGTTGACACAGCCGGAGAGCAACTCTGGTTCGGTTGAGTTAGAAGAAGTGTGTGACCGAGCGTCCAGAGTTGCCAGTGACTGAAGCATGCTCAGCAGGCTGTTGGACGCGGGGAACTGGAGGTATTTCTCAGGAACGTAACCTACTTGGCCTGTCTTATTGCGAGCCTGTGGAGGACAAATGAGAAATCCACACTCAGCAGGTCTACCACTACCCCCACACACCTGAAGAGATAGCATCTTGTTTTTGTTGTTACTACAAACTTGACGCTCATTTGTGTGAACGTTGAATGCGTACTCGCGCACCTTGACCCAGTCCTCCATGTCGCCATCCTCAATAACCTCCAACATCTCCTGTTCATCGATGGTTAACTCATCTGGCTGAGAAGCCTGGCACGGAAGGAGACGGTGTGTGATGGTGTTTAGAGCTACAGAAATATCAACTGAGCAACACGTTTTGAACATTTTAGCTTCTGACCATACACAATGATTTTTTTTGTTGACATTGCATTTATATATTTACAGTTCTGCACTAAAATGTGGTCCTCGAAGGAAATGTTTTCGTAGCATTGTGTGTATTTGCCCTCATTGTTTCATACCTTGTATGAGAAGAGGACTTTGCAGGTCAGTGGGTAATTGCGAAGGGTTCCTGAAGGGCTGGAGCTGCTGTCGTCGAAAACCTCCATATTCTCTTCACACTCATCGCCGTCCTCACGCTCCAAGTCAACTGTACCCTGTTACAAACACAGGTCCCAATTCAAGTAAAAAACAATTAAGGAGACATTTTGTCTGTTTCCCCTGTTCCAAATGATTCAGCCGTTCCTTCCTGTGAGGTGATATGCACTTTTCGATACAGGTGGAGAGCAGTGGATGAATGACGCAGTCTAGCCACTCCCACTTTTGCTGCGAAAGCCTTTGACTGGCTTCTATGAAGGTCATGTGACCTTGTGGCAGAAGGAGCCGCCATAGTGCGCTGACCTACCCACAATGTTTGTGTGCATGTGTGCTTTCACCTTTGTGTCGGTATGTACTCTGTGTGTGTGTGTGTGTGTGTGTGTGTGTGTGTGTGTGTGTGTTTTCAGCCTTTCCTAAGCTATTGTGTTCAGTTATCAGATTTCTATTGACTCAGTAAACATAATGCATAATACATGCGTGTTGCAAGTTAAATGTGTACAGGTCACTTAAATTTAGAGAAAAAAAATGATGTATTATTTTCGATTTTGTTATGATTTTTCAATAATTGGCATACATTTCATATCATCATGGCATGCTTATGGTAGAGCAACAGATTTCCAAATTGAAGATCACATAAGATAATGCAGATGCAAGAAATTATGTTGAAGAATAAATTTGCTCTTCTATTAGTCTAAAACCTTTAAACTAATTCTAATCAGTTCTTGGTCATTTGTCAAAGTAGGTCCTCAAAAGTAAAATTAAACAAAGGATCAAAGTGATGTTTCCCCAGATACCGCTTAGATGTTGTAATCATCTATGACTCAACTCCCTCACTGTTGTGCCCGCACTCCACCCCCCTCCCCGTGCCTCCTGCCACAGACTGTGACCCTCCCTCAGCATCTGACATCCGCTTATTGCACTTAAAGAATGCACTGCCTAACTTGAAGCCACAATAATCACAAGTGCCCGTGGTTGTCTGTTGATTGCTACTTATTGTTTTGTTTAAACGTGTTTTGCACATTTTGACTGAGCAACATTTGCACACATCTTCCTTGCCTCAAATCTGTCCGATTAATTTCCTTATCTAAGTCATTTTTGGTCATTGTCATGATCAATGGTGGAATTGCTCTTCAGCTTCAACTTTCTAGCTGTGATCAGAAGGCTTTAGGACAAAATTGATTGGATAAACTTTATTGTCAAATGTACTGTATGTGTAACATACAGCACAGATGAAATTTCTTCCCTCTCAACATGAAACAAGAGGAGCCGCTGCGGGTGTCCGCGCCGCCATCAAAGGGACTGCTTTTGTAGAAATGTTAATTGTCCCTCCACCTCTAGTCTTGGCTACGTTATGTAATAACAAATAATTGTAATAATAATAATAATAATAATAATAATAATAATAATAATAAGCTTGTGGGAAAAGTACTAGGGTGTGATTAGCCCATGGACTTTTCCAAAAACAACTCCACGAGAAAAGTTTGGCGCTCACAACAGTGATATTTAGTGATAATTGGCAAGCCACCATGGCTTGAAAAAGTACCGTAGAGGAGAGATACTGTATCTTAGTTTTCATCAGTGTAAATGAAGGTCAATATGGAACTGTGAATCAGTTTACACAATTTGCACTTTATCCATCCCTTTCTCTCCTTTGTCTGACTTCAGCATCCAAGTTTACCTTTGCATTATCACTCCACCTTTACTACCATGCCACTTCAATTCCTCTACACCTGCTATCCCTCATCTAAATCTCTTAATACTGCAGCCGTCACCAGGCATTCGCAGGTTTTCTCTCCATCCTTCCACTGAGAGTCACTCTGGTGTTTGTGATGTATCATGGATGTCGTTTTTCTGGACTCATGACACTCGTGAGTCCAGAAAAACAACATCCCCATTCATAAGTCTGCACGCAAAGACACACGCATTATTATGTCTGATGACTGGAAGATGAATCAGTAACTTTAATTATGATATTTTTTTTTAATGATTGCAAAGAGATCATCTTTTGTCCTGTGAAGTTTGCTACGATAATTGATTCTTCTGAGTTACTTATGTGCTTGTTTTTCATAGGCTGGCTGGTCAGACAGATAATTAGGCCATGCGGAGATCAATCAATTATCTTTGCATCATTCAGGAGGTGATTTGTCAGGAGAGCTATTCTGGCTGGGTCGTTTATCATGAAATCATAAAAAATGAAAGCCTCTGGTTGCCAGTCTAAAGAGTCTTCATTTCTGAACATTTCAGGACAGAACGCAAAGGAATGTCTCAGTTGGGACAACAGACTGTAGGAGAACCTGCTTAAATGTTTCTACATTATTAGGGCTATGGAAGGTACACAATTTCTGTCCCTTAGAAATAAAAGAAACACAACATCAGCTTCAAACAGGAGCGAACATGCCGTTTTGACAAAGAGAACAGCAACACAATGAGAGTGAGTTGTTGTCTCACCGACAGTGAGGGATCGTGGGAAGTGCAATTGGCCCAGCGCTCATTCTCAAGCTCCTCCATCACCTACATGCACAGAAAGAGTGAGATGCTTTACACACAAATTAAAAAACACTCATTGTGAAACGTGAAATTCATGCAAGCGTTCCCATACCGACATCATATACACAGAATGAGGGCAGCAAGAACCATCAATGCACATTCAGTACGTAGACTGGATCATACCTGGTTCATGGCGCTCTTCAGCCAGGTGTCCACAGCAACGCCCACTTGCCGCAGGAGGTCCAAGCGAGCTTCTGCTTTTAACTTTATTGTCTTTGAGGAAAGAAAGGAAACGATTGTGACACACATCCAACATATATGCTTATACAGTACACACTGATCTGTGGCCGTATTGAAAGAGTATAATCTGAGACGACAGCATGAAACGAAACGCGCGGACAAAAACAATAATATGGACATCGAACGAAGGCTACGGAACATACTTGAAGTTTGCACTTACTTTCTTGATATGAAGAGGAAACAAGTTATGAATTGGTAACATGGAACTGTAAATGGCTAGTTGTATGAAGACTTGGAAGAATATCAGGCAGTTCGAAGCTGGCACTGACAAACAACTTAAACTGATGTGTTATACTGTACAGTATAAACTTTTGATTCTTGCAAAATAAACATTGTTTCAAGAAGAGTCAAGAATGTGTGAGTATGATCTGTTGAACTTTGCGACCTGTGTCATACTACATATCGGCTATGGCACAATCAGTTTTGTTGTTTGCCATTCAATTCATTTAGCTCTATCCAACAGCTTGTAATCACTCAAAGTCAAACTCTACATAGGGATAATGTATGAAAATCAGACAGCTCACTTTTTATTTCTAAACTTACTTTTAATGAGCTGCCAGCACTACGAGGACCGCATATGTGCTGTCTTCTTTACTAATGAGACAATATGATGAAGCGATAAAAACACAGTAGGAAATCCCTGCCTGCCAGCCTCTTTTGCTCAACTCTCTCCCCTTCATCTGTAATCCTCTCATTGTCTTCTCTACATTTCATTGCTGTCCTCATTCATTACCTGCTCCTTCAGTCTGTCTCTCGTGCTGACACAGCACATTGAATGCTGGTGGATCAGAGTGCGTATGTCTGACTGCAAACAAATACTGACAGCGCTCCAGCTCTCCTTAATAAACATGCTCTTTCTTGTTTTCTGTAGGCATAGATGAATTGCTACGGAAGAACTATAGAGACCTATTTTTGTGCCCAGCATAAGTATAACATAAAATGCAGTGTAGCTGTGTGCATGGGTGCAGTTTTCTCGCTTTTGGTATTTTCCCAGACAGGCGCGGTTAGAAATGGGTGCTTGCGCCGCTGTGGGAGTGAACACTGACGTCTTGACTCCCGGCCAATCGAAGTGGCTCTTCTCATTCCCTCTGAATTCAGTGCAGGTGAGGCACGCGGTCTACATTGCGGAAGCATAAACAGACTCGATGAAGTCTGAGATCACCGCAAGTAAAGTACATTTATAAGAAACTGCAAGAAGAGCTCCACTTGCAGATGATGTGAACAAGTTGCCATTGTGCAGATCACATTGAGGCAGTCCCAGATTGATACTGCGGAGAACTCCTTTGAGTGATTCACACTTGCCAGTAGTAACACATGGATCCAAGAGAAAATTGCTATAATTATGTGCATAATGCTATCGTGAAAAATGGATGAATGCAAGTTGTACTACTTTCGTTTCCTTTATAAAGCTCTGATAAGAGCTCTACAATGCAGCCATTTCATAAAATATGTATAAGCTCGATCAAGGTAGTGCTGGCAATGCAGAGTAGAGAGACAATTTCAGCAGGAGACATTGTGAAAAGGGCTATGATTACACAGCTGATTCTTGCACCACCTGTGTTTGCAATACGTGGGGTTGCACATTATTCATAGTATATTCTTGTCATGTGAAGTAGACGTTTGTGAAAAACTGCCAGAAGAGGGTGTCAGACATGTGCGAGCAAAAATAGAATGTATTCTGACTGCAGTGAACCTTTGATCTGTCGGTCCTTTTCAGACACCTCTAAGTAAATAACAGCTGCAAAAATGTTTTCAACATCATGCGGCGTTAAGTCCCCTGCAGGGGACATAAAGTCACAAACCTCAGCTTTGCGTATGTTTTCTTTGGATTCTTCGATCTTCATCTCAAGATCCGATCTGCCCTGTTCGGTGGGAGGCAGCCCATGACTCTCACACTCCTCCAGTGACTGAACAAACACACACAAAAAACATATACTGGAAATCATGATTTATTAAGTTATAATATACCGTATATAATGATTCTAAATAATATTTCTATTTGGTGAAAGGGTATATTCTGTCTGGAAATGACACAAGAAAGTGTTAAAAGACTCTACTAAGTTGGGAATCCATCTTTTCATCTTTACCCCTTGACCTCATTAGGGTCGCGGGTATACTGAGGCCTTGCTATACACCTTGGACTGGTCCGCAGCCAGGAAAAGTCCATCTATCCATCCATCCATTTTCTAATCCACTTATCCGCACAAGGGTCACGGGGGGTGCTGTTGCCTATCCCAGCAGACTTCGGGCAGTAAGCGGGGTACACCCTTGAACTGATTGCCTGCCAATCGCAGGGCACATATAGACAAACAACCATCCACGCTCACACTCACACCAAGGGACAATTGTTCCATTACCTTGCCATGTTTGTTTTTGGAATGTGGGAGGAAACCGGAGTACCCGGGGAATACCCACGCAGGCACGGGGAGAACATGCAAACTCCACACAGGAAGGCTGGGGCCGGAATCGAACCCTGCACCTCTGCACTGTGAGGCGAACGTGCTAACCAACTGACCAGTCGCGCCGGCCCACCAATAATATAGATGAGCAAAAAAAAAGGATATGAAATTGACCAAATTGTGACAGGAGGTTTCTGGCGGACGCCAGCAACTTTGATTTAGACTTCGAAACAGTATGAATAATTTGTGAAAAGGAAATGTTTTATCAAAATTTGAAAAAAATGAAAATGTATTTGTTAACATCTCTTGAAAGTCTTTTGACAGTCCCTTGTCATTTCCAACTACCGGTACTCACAATATTAAAAAAATTACCCTGAAGATACATTAATATAAAGTGTTTATAATGTATGTTATGCACACAATACATTGCAATGTCTCACTCTCTTGTAATGGATGATATTCTTGTGTTCCCTGGCTACTCGTGTCGCCCATTTCCTGGCCTCTTTGTTCAGACTGTGCTCCTCTGTGGTCCCCATTTCTGACTCCAGCTGACGACTCTAACAAAACAAACACACACAATCGTGCAGGCAGAGTAAACGCACGGGAAAACACACGGGCAAACATACGTAAATGCAGAACAGAACAGAAAGAAAAGCAAGAAAACTGAAACAGGGTTTGTAACATGCAGAAGCTGTTCATGTTGCTAACGAGAGGAAGAAAGAGGCATTTCTGCTGTCTCCTGTTCGAAATTGAGAATGTGCTGCAAAGCTGCTAGTTATTCTGCCGCCATCAAAACCACATGTGTGGAAAAACACCGTGTTTATTTGTACATTTTTATGCTTCCTACCAATTGCGAGTCTTGGGGGAAATAATGTATTATTCTTTAGTACAGCATTACATCATCTGTTTGTATGTCCATGCAAAATACAGATTGTTTGTTTTTAAGCACAAACAGACTGCACCTTGGTAAAGTGTGGGGACTGACAAAACAAAAAGTTACATTTCATACGCTAATAATGAACTTCCTCTTCTGCATCTCAAGAACTGTGATAACAATTGGCATCTTAGTTCTTCATAGTGAGCGTATTATGGGGAGAAAAGAGGTGTTATTTCCCTCTGGTATTTTATGAGCCATACGCAACACCCGGTTTTACATGTTTAAACCGCCATGGGATAATACATTCTCAGTGGTGAATTACAAGCCTTGTTTCAGGTATGTTTCATCTGGGAGCAAGTTATATAACTCGAACTGATCCAGTGTGAAGCATCGTCTTTCACAACTAAGTATGTGCCGCGTTCATGGGAAATATATTCATGTGATTTGTGAAACTGTTGAAACTGTAAATAACTGGCAAGGCTCTGTGGATGAAAATGAACCTTTTGTGTTTTTAGTAAGCCTACCTTGAAATTCCAAGTACAATCATGTTCACTTCACCCAGCTAGCAGATTCAATATTTCACACATGACATGAAATGTTACAATGGGAGCGTTTTGAGAGCGGACGCAAAGGGCTCCAAAATGATGATCCATGGCTTCTGAATGCAACAAAGACACGACTGGTTATGGCTACCTGTGCCAGGGTCATTCTCATGGCACTGACGGGTGAAGGCTCAATATCCACCAACTGCTGCACCGAGCTCAGAGTCTGGCACATGCAACCAAGAGCAGGATCACAAGCACACAAACACAAGGAGTAGTAAGTGAAGGAATAGTTAAGGGAAACGTGTTAGCAGAGGTTAAGTAGGATCAGGAGGACACAGGAAAGGAATAACATAGTATGTATAGGAGCTCAGCTGCTGGCCAAAAAAAAAGTGTTCTCGAAAAGTCAAGAGATTACTAATTGAATGAAAGAAATAGCCTGGAAATGAATATAGCAAATTTAATATCATAAAGATGAGGAGGAGAGCTACAGCAATGTGTGTTCAGACATCAGGTTTCTACTGTTGCATTATTTTGACAACTTTGATCTATTGACAACAGCATCCAGGATCCAATTGAATGGCCAAGCCGTTATTGCTAAATAGAAAAGCAATTATCACCACGGAGAAACTGCCAACTCATTAATAAAAAAAAAAAAAAAGTGTCAAAAGAAAACGGGAACTTTCCATGGAATAAGTGAGCCGCCTCAAAAACTGCAGATTCAAATTTCTCTGTGTATTATATTCAGTGATCCAACTGATACTGAAGGAAGTGTAATGTCGCATTGTATGCCACAGCAAAAGAATGTGTCAGGATATGACTTACGACTTGGTGAATGATGTGTTTGTGCGAGAATGTGTGCCAGTAAGATGGATTTTACAGAAGAAGGGAAAAAAAACGGCTCCTGCTGTTTGACCATGAGCGTCCTTTACAGCACATTAGCACAACGTTGTGCTCACCATCTCCTACCTTGTCACACTCACTGGGCTGGAATTGGAAGTCGTGTGCTTTGTGGAACACTGGGTTCTCTTGCATGAACAACTGCTGGTTGAACTCTTGCATTATCTAATAACGACACACACGTACATTTTGCATTAGACCGTTCCATGATGAGAATGGGACACTTGGCCCAAATACGTTCACTGATATGTATATGTGTCCCTACTGCGGTACAATGACCGCTGAATGCCGACACTATATCATATTAATTGGTGGGGAAAACTGCCTAGTTGTAACACATCCTCTGAAAAGTCACAGTTTCATTGGTTTTGGTCAGCATTTTAAAATTTTTATGTATACTTTTTCACCTTTACAAAATTCTGATGTTATAAATGAGTGAAAAAGAACTTCTTATTCACCCTGGTCGATTTGTCCAATAGGAACTGGAAGGTGTTATGTGTCGCTTCTGAGGCTTCAAGCTCCGTACGACACAATGCTATCAGGTAGTCTTTCACATGCTCATAGATCCTGCCATCCAAGGCCTGGAGGAGAGAAAACATAACAGCAATGACGGATGCTTGGTTTTTACTTAATCCTTAAAAACAAATACAGATGACGCATTTGATTCACATTTCCTGTTTGAAGCCTCACGCACCCACTAGTCACAAACGTGGAACGTGTTCAATTGAACACATTAAATCATTATTCAGGCGTAAACACATTGGATGAAATGTGACCCTCTGAATGAAGTGTAAGCGTAGTTTCCATGAGGAGCTAAGTAAAATAGAACATGTAGGCAGAGAATAAAAAGATACACAAACAAATAAAAATCAGGAAGCGATAGAGTAAAGGAGAAAAAGTGAATATTTCGGCAGATATGAAAGTTGATGGTGAAAGCAAGCAGCTATAAAAAAAATGTGAGTGTAGGCTGTCATCTATGTGCGGTGCGTGTGTGTGTGTGTGTGTGTGTGTGTGTGTGTGTATGTGTGTTTTGGATTTCATTCTCACAGCTGCAGGAAGGGTTAAGGGGGTTCATATGTCAATTCACAACAATTCAAAAACACAAATTCAAACATGATTCATACCAACGTCGCTGTGCATGACCACACACAATGGAATATAAAGGAAATGTAAAGGAAGTTATGTCATTATGGGTGGGCTGACTTCATTCTAATTGTTCCTTATTTTGATGTTTATCTCCTTCCCTGTTTTTTCTTATCTTCCCACACCTTTATTTCATCCATTTGCAGTTGCACTGAAATGAAATGAGTCAGCTTCCAGGAAAATACCCGAATCATAGCAAGTGGGTTCGTGTATTTGCTTGTGTGTGCTTGGGTTGAATGAATGCATGTGAAATAAACACAGTGTGGAGAGGCAGAAGCAGAGAGGTTGTGAGTTGACTTGCATGTGTGCATGGGTCGAACAGATGAATCTGATGACACATCGGGACACAAGATGTGTTTACGGAGTGAACTTACAAGCGCAGGAGAGAAATAACTAGCAGATTGTTTTCCTCTGGCACTGTCCCGCATTCCCTCGTATGTGTACGTGTTCTTGTATTTGTGTATATGCACAATCCCCTGCAGCCTTCTGTCACTCGGCGCTGCTGATTTATTATTCAGGAGTGCCTCATAGTGTCGATGCTCATGGAAACCTTAGGCTTGAGTTTATGGGTGGGGGGAACAGACATTGAAATTGGAGCTGAACAGAGGGGTGACAATAAAATCCTATAGACTAAAAGATTTGAAGGTAATTAACATGCTTGCAGGCTAAGACATTCATGTACTTTTTTTTCCAGTACTAGTG
This sequence comes from Hippocampus mohnikei, assembly GCA_026261675.1. Lineage (NCBI taxonomy): Eukaryota > Metazoa > Chordata > Actinopteri > Syngnathiformes > Syngnathidae > Hippocampus > Hippocampus mohnikei. The sequence continues at coordinate 6,408,191 of JAKGUB010000327.1, forward strand.
TTGGATTTTATTTTATTTTTTTAATGAGAAAGTCAAGTCAAAATTTTTCTTAACGATAATTTAGTACACACCATCCTGCTTAATGTTGCAGCTTTGGGATATGAATTAAGCAGAGCGGAATGTTGCATATGGGCAAAAACATCTGAATTGAGCTGCATTTGAACACACTGTACCCGATCAGAAGCAAATGGATCGTGGCAGCAAATGGGTGACTGTCGATGCATGTACTGTATTTTCTCCTGTCCGGTTTTACAATGACACGGCAATGGCAAATTTGCGACACCAATGAGCCACCAGCAGTGGTTTATGTCACCCAAATAACTCAGCCCACCCCATTTGGACCAACCCAGGCTGATCAGGTACTTGAAATAGTACCTTATCATAGCTTGTGTAAGTACCTGCTTTTCCAGTGAAGTGAACCTTTTTTTTGTAGTTATGAATTTGTATTTCCACAAATTGAACTGATTTCACAGACACTCAACACATATCTCAAGGTAAGTTTTCAGAAATGCTTTGACGTTATTATTTGTACGTTTGTGTTTCCTTGCGGATTTGAAATTAAAGTTTAGCAGCGAAAAGATGAGCGATGCAGCAGCTCCCTCAAATATTACAATTTCATGCCTTTCATCATTTCAAATGGGGAATTGTTCAATTCTGCTCCAACCAAATCAAAACCCCACATTGTTTTGTTTGATGTAGTCGCCTTTGCCGCAAACATCGAAGGGAATGAGACTTTTTTTTTTCTCTCAGATTGAGTGGATTTTTAATTCAAGGTGCTTCTTTCCTGGAAATTCCCTCAAGCATGAGACATGACTAAAACTCTTAAGCCACATGTAATGAAAGAACATGTCATTGCAGTAATACTCTTGTCGCCTTGAATCCCTTATGGACATAAAGTAGCCTACAAATGAAATGAAACATGAAGTGCATGGGTTTAAGGAGTCAGGAGGTCTAAGGTGGATTCCCTGAGAAATCTATAAATCATTTTGACAAATACCTGTATGCAGTGGAGCAGGTCTGTGTGGTAGTAGCGGTCATGGTGAGCGTTGGCAGCAGCTAATGTTAACAAATAGTCATTTCTGGCCTGTGTTGCCTTCGAGTTGCAGTCACTTCTCTTTGCTTTCAACTGAGAAGACGGAATGACAGACACCATTTCAACGTTCACTTTAGTCTCTCCATGTATTGTAAATTCTTAGGGCTCATCCAAGAGGCAAAGTCAAAACAGCACAGCCGTTTCCAACAATGGAAGGCAAGGAAGCTTCATTTACAAAGCGCATTTCACAAACACACAGTATATCAACGGTCTTACCTTTACACTTGCTTTTTGCAAGCTAATTCTTGACTGAAAAAGAGCCAGTTTAGACCTAAAAAGAGAGTGCAATAATCAAAAAACAATGCATCCAGTTTTGACCTAATTTAGCGATTCTAGTTGCCAATTTGGCTTTCCAATTGAATTCAAATGAAAAGAATCCATCCAGTATTTTTTAACTTTGAATTTTACACACTTACTTGGCTTCGATATCCGCCTTTTCTCTTACTGCATGGGCGACCTGCTCACAATCGTAGTATTTTTTCTTGGCTTTTGCCAGTTCCTTTACCGACTCCTGCAGCTCTGCTTGAATGCCACTTAACTGATCGATGATCTTTATCAGGGGAGAAGAAACATCAGGGATAAGTAAGGAAAAGCACTTTTCAACATACTGATAATCGCATGTTAAAGTGTGTCATGATGAGCGTATAGACTCATGTAATTGCAGAGATAATTTACAAAGAGTTCAGAGTGCCGCCACTGGGCTTTACCCCCAAAGTTCAGCCACATCACCCCACTTTTGTCGTCCTTACATTTTAGGATGAAGTACACCATTTAAGTAGTCACCTTTTTTAGTTGCTGCTCCTTGTATAGTCTGACAGTCTTTGCAGGATCTGAAACTTGACTCTTGTAGTCGTCACACACATTGAGTCTGGACTGGCTCACCTGCACTGTACCCTCTAAGTAGGACCGCCACACGGCATACACATTCCTGGTTGGACAGGATAAACACAATGGCGTGTGCACTGTTAGACACATCATTACAAATGTTGAAGTTATCCTGTAATATAATTTAATGTCTCAAATTAGGGCAAAGGAACAAGAATATAAATTGATACTTGATGTGACTCATGAACCTTTGCATTGCTGTATTTGCTAAATCATTATGTCTTTCTATGAAACAAAGAATAATTACTCAGAGTACACCGAAAGGGCCTGGACTTGTTTTGCTGTAAATGCAATCTTAATCTGCACATACTGTATACCATAAATTAAATTTGTTTGTACTGGTGAACTTGCATAGACACCCACTGACCTGAAGTCTGGTCTCTGCTCATCAGGGTTGATTCCAGGCCAGTCTCTCTTGAGGTATTGGCTTGCTAACTTCTGCAGAGCCTAATAAGAAAAGTATAAATACAGTCAAACCTCGGTTTTCGAACGTCTCGGTTCTCGACCAATTTGGTTTTCGACCCCAAATTTTGAGTTTTTTATGCATCGGATGACGAACAAATTTCGGTTCTCGAACAAACTGAGCGCACTTGAATGCACCACTTGACTCCTCTCGCCTTCCTTACACGAGGAAGTGACGCTTCCTCGGGTAGACTATTCTTTCATAAAACACGTTATTTACACCATTTTTACACAAAGCCTATTTTTTCTGTGTAAACAAATATCAAAAAGGGTAGATGGAAGACCCACTTAACTCATTCACTCCTAAAGACATTTTTAAACGTCTTTTCAGACTTGGTCTAGAATTGGCTGGTACTGAATGAGTTAAGCAAGCCCACTTATTCTGTGCCGAGCCCCTCTGTTCAGTCATCGCAATACATTTCAATCAGTCACCGGCTTAACTTGTTCACCCTGTTAAGATTGTTTCTGTAACAATGAATATCCCTGTCGTGTGCAACAATTAGGCCACAGTTATCCCATACACAGTCTCTGCACCAGTCAGAAACTAGAGGGCTGCAGAGTGTGCAGCCTACATCTACTACAGTGGGTCACTGTGTCAGTCGCGACAACTCACACTCACACACGGTTCCCTTTGTTTATACTGTATCTGTGTGGATTTATGTGTGCCGTACCTGGAAGCTCAACACAATGATAAACCTTTGTTATATGTTATTCAAATAGTTATCATATATTTTATTGTAGCTTCAAGATATATATTTTTTCAGCAACACACTTGTTCCCGCCATTCTCTTGTCAAAGCTGCTGGTATTACCCAACAAACTACAGTAGAGTCCAAGTTACCACAGCAGCACATATATGGCCTTCCTGTGTGGTCATGCTAATGTGGAAGTACTGTATTCAATTTGACACACACACACACACACACACACACACACACACACACACACACACACACACACACACACACACACACACACACACACACACACACACACACACACACACACACACACACACACACACACACACACACACACACACACACACACACACACACACACACACAACAGCCTGTTATGACCAGAAAGACTGTGTACTCAGACATCTGAATTTCTTCAGATCAGAATGTGCAGCCAAATGGAGAAAAAGTAACATTACATTTCACACATTTTCAAGAATTTCTTTCATATTTATGCAGAATTGTTAATTAATGTGTCCGTGAAACTTCAAAATTGTGTTTCTAAAGTTTCTAGCGTTATAAACCTTGCCCTCAATTATGTAACACAGTTATGTAATAGAAATTGTGTTTTGACGTTTTGACTCTTACATGCTACACACGGCGATTTGTCTCGCCTCTACACTGAGATGTTTTTGTTTAGTTTTTTTAGACACTTTACATTTCCTTTGGGATTTTTCATGGCAATGCTAAGCCGAGTCTGCATGCTGTGCAAATTTGATGGATTTGCACTGAACCTGCAGCCAAGTTGCCGGCCATAATGTGCAATCGACAGTCTTGGAGGTGCCAAATGCAAGGCTCACATGTCCAGTTTAATGCATCACAATTTGCTTCTTCTTGGTTTGGACTGCTATCACCGTTGGGGTGAACTAGAAACCCTGGATGACCAGCAAGATGCGCTGAACAATTTTGCATGTGTTTAGGCACAGAACAACATCCAGGTAAGGAAGCAATTAGTGATAACAGCAAAGGAACAAACACGATCACATTTCGTATCAAGACAGAGCAAGTCAGAAGCACCAAGCTCTGGGAGTGCAGATCACGGACAATCTTGCTTAGTCACAGAACACTACAGCTCTTGCGAAAAAAGGAGCATCAGCAACAAAACTTCCTGTGTCGGTTGAGAAGGGCACCCCCTCCACCCTCACCACTTTCTAGAGACGAACCATCAAAAGTGTGCTGAGCAGGTGCATCAGCGTTTGGCCTGCTGGCTTCAAAGCCACTGAGATCTCAAGACAGTCGTGAGGAGTACAGAAAAAAATAATTGGCCCATCCCTGTGTCAAGGATATTTCCGATACAAATGGCTGGATCACCCATGATCACCAGGGTTCCAACACTCCCACAATAGGGACTGTTCACCAGTGTTCCCTCTAAACCGCACGCGTGAGCAATTGCGCACTGCTCTGACCCTCTCGGCACATACGGTGATGCTAGATAGAGCACACCACATTACATTTCTATAATCATTCCTTCATTTCCTCACAAGTTTAATCTACAAACAGAACACCACACCACCATTCCCACCTCCATTACAGTTTTAGTAGTGGAAGGGTGCACACTCAGTTGTTCTACTATAGTTTGAAGCATACATTGACACACATATAGTCACACTCACCACTGACGTAGACAACACACGGACTGTTCCACTCAGGAAGTCCAAACATGGGCGTAGTTTATGAGCCCCTTCAATGAGACTCTTTCGAATGTTTCAGAAATGTGTGTGTGTTTTTTTACATGTCTTCCATCATTTATGAGTGGGACCATACTGTTACAAATTTCATTGAGACGTCATTGTTCTTAAAATCACCTTTATGCTTGAATGAAAGTCACAAATTAAGGCAGATTTTATTAGTGGAACAAATTTCTATTCAATGATTTGTTCCATTTTGATGTATAGCTACCAGTAGTTTGAATTTTGTTGTTACTGATCGACATCACATAACTATTTTTGATCTCAGGTTTTGGACAGGTATGAGACCACTTTGGCCGCCGTGTGCATGTCCGATGATGCTTACTGTGGCCCAAGGGATGCTCAGGGAGTTTGTGTGACTGCTCGCACGCATGGAAAATAGGAGGGAACATTGCTGTTCAGCCTACTGGCCTCTGGCAGTCGGTTCTGCAGTTCCCGGTGCAGAGCAATCAAACACAGTACTGCGAGGGCTTTATCCCACATGGTAGACTGAATATGATTACGATTATGGAAAAAGATCACATCGCAATTAAAATATAAAACAGCAATTATTATAATCTGTTCAATGAATTGATTTCTACAATAATTCAGAGGGATTGGTGCCATACTTATGAATGACCATGATACCATGACGTCCACCACAGACACCCGCGGAGCTCCACAGAGCATCTGCCTGCGCCTCAATCAAACCTAACCCTAACCAAAATAGCATGAGACCACCTATGCTGCAAAATAGTCCTCCATTTAGCCAGCCTAAAATTTTGTCCACTTTTTGAAACCAAATATGCAGTTGCGCTGAGTAAGGCATATACGCAGATACATTAAGCTAGACCATCGCCTCGGCACAAAACTGACAATGTGTCTGGCTTTACGCTGAGTGCAGAGTACTTTCTCTGAGCAAGTTGTCGGATGAGTCAGAGGCAAGGCAACTCCGTGTGTCGGATTGCCCAGAGAGATGCAACACAGCCCCAAACACGGTGGACCATTTTTATGCCGAGTGCACGGGCACCAGTCTACCAAAAGAGGGCCCATGGTGTTTGTCTGCCACAAACTGTCTCAACATCCTCAATGTACTTGATTGTATTTCCATTCTGTCCTTGTGTGCACTTCTCTATGCCAAAGCCATATGCCTTTCATGTGAGTAGGAACACAGTATCTGGTTGGCTACAAGGGAGCAAGCGTGTGCCTCTCCTTATCCACTCAAGCAGCAGCCACACAGCATGCTGGCCTTTTTGGGGAGTACAGTTAAGAATGATCCCAGCATACAACTATGCCAGCAATGTTGATTGTGGGAGAGCAACACAGGACAAACATTCTCTCTCTCTCTCTCTCTCTCTCTCTCTCTCTCTCTCTCTCTCTCTCTCTCTCTCTCTCTCTCTCTCTCTCTCTCTCTCTCTCTCTCTCTCTCACAAGCCCAGTGCACCAAACAATTTGGCAGAGAGTAGACTAATCTTGGGACCAGCTAAAAGCAGTTCTAAATTCTGTGCGAATATCCGACATGTCCAGGATAGGTCAAGTCGAGTCAGCTTTTATTGTCAAATATGCTCTGTGTAACATACAGCAGATTAAATAAAGGTTAAAAAAAGCAAACTTTTTCACTCTATTTTTTTAATCCCCCCATATCTGTCCATTCTGTTTTTTCTGTATGAAACGGCTTGTCCCTATTAATCTGTCTCCCCTTTCCCTCTCACTTTCTCCCCTCTCTATGACTCCATCTGCTAATCGGATGAATTCATGTTTGCGTTGAGTGTAATTTGTAGGTGTTAACAGGAAGATGCCAACTAGCCGAGCATCATGTACAGACAGTGATGAGAGGCAAAGGGGCAACAGGGTATTGCTCTACTATAACATGAGGGTGTGTGCGAACACAGAATGTGTTCTCCACACAGGCAGGCACACACACAAAATTAAGTCGGCAATCAATTGAATCCCATAGGGGCTTGTTGCTAGGCAACCACTACTTCTTAGGGTAAAAAGACAGTGCCGAGGGAGAAAGGTGTGAGAAAAAGGGGTAGGGAGGAGTAGCCATGTGGACCCTATTCTGAAACCAAAGGTGCTGAGTGAACATGTATCTAATGTATATAAAGGTCATTCTATTCTGGGGATTGTGTGAGCTTATTTAAAAGAAAAAGATAGAGTGCATCCTTGAGTTATTTGTATGGTGAACAATATATGTAGATAGATGATACAGTATATCAGCTCTCCCATTTTTTTTTCTCTCTGTAGGATGGTACCAGGTACTATTTTTAGTAGCATCTTTGCTGAGGTGACCCTTGAAATGAACGCGTGAGCTCTGCTGTCATTGGTGGCATGTCCTACTATAAGACTACATTTACAAAAGAACCCGGTGTAAAACAAATTGTTGTGATAAACCGCCAAAACCCTGGCAGTGAGAGTGTATGGTGTCAGGATTAGTTGAAAGAGCGGCACTGGTGCAGCAGCACATGGGAGAAATTCTGAGCTGTTGTCACACACCTGCTTTGTTCTGTTTTGGAATGCTAAATGAGATCCAGTCATGGCATCACATAACCTGCTGTGTATGCATTTATTTGAGACAGTGTGAAAACACGTTCACCATGCTTGTTGAAGTGAGCTATTCTGCACTCAGATCTCACACCATATGCTGACATCTCATGTGATGTCTTCCATAATGACGGTGCATCTTTTTTTTAAGATGCTTTGCAAAGAAATTCACACAAAAATCCACAGAGAAGAAGGACACAAGTTAATCCTCTGATATTGGTCTCATAATTTGTGCTGGCATTTGTGCAGCCATATTTTGTTGTTTTAATTTTTTTTTTCGGGGGATCTGGGGCCCTGAGATAACAGCATTTTACATGTATTTCCCACTCCATTATGAACCTTGAGATTTCAAATGGCGACTTTACTCGTGATTTCTTCCGTGCAGTAAAACATACCAGTGCATAGTCCCTCTCAAGCTGTCCCTTCTTCAGACTGTAGCCCCTGTAAATAGAAAAAAAATCAACATGCATATGTAAACACAGTCATTAAAATAGTGAACGATAATTTACATACTGCATATCTTTTAAGTCAAGAATATCAGAAAATGTGTTAGCAAGCCATTCTGAATTTCATAAATTAAAGAAGCATTTTGTGGTATAGATTTTATAAATGTAAATTATAGAACGGCTGATATTTTATTTCCCCTTTTCATGTGTATTTTAGTGTTAAATGCTGTGTGTGCTTACGTTCGTGCGTGTGTGTGCGCGGGTGTACTAAGGCAGATATAAGAGTAGAGGGGATTTAGTAGTTGGATTGAGGACACCAAGTTGACTGCCTGTGTCCACCAACTAATCGTCATGCTCACTCTCTCTTTTTCTTTGATTCCGCCTTTTCCATGTAAAATGCACTGTCTCCCACAGGATTAAATAGCCTTCATTTTAGCTATCTGTCTATTGATCTGTCTGCCCTTGTTTTTTTTTCTTTCATATTATCTTCATGACAGTGCGTTCGTGCGTGTGTGTGCGAGAATGTGTGTGTGTGTGTGTGTGTGTGTGTGTGTGTGTGTGTGTGTGTGTGTGTGTAAGTATGTGTGTTCTGTGAGTCGATGCTGATTAAATCCAGCCTGTGGATTAATTAGGGTAAATAACCTCAGAGCAGCTTTTTGGATTTAAGAGTTGAAATCCAGCGTAGGCTTTTGTGCAGACGTGGCATGTGTTTGATTATGTTTCACTGGTGTGATGATTGAAGGTTATTCAGCAGCGAAAGCCAGGTAGGTCCTTCATGGATGTATGAAATTAATTCAGACTGGTTGGCTGTTTGCAGAGGTCACTGTGGTTACAGTGGGTCCGAGGCACTGCTGTTATTTAAATTTGAATATGAACCTTTCTCAACAGTACATCTCAGAAGAAAGTGAGTAGCCCAACAGCAGAAATGAAATCTTAGCGCAAATTCACCCTTCCCATTTCGCAAATTTCTTCAAGTCGCTCAGTAAAATAAGATAGAGTGCAACATGAAAGGGGACCTTTTGTCATTTGCTTGGAGACAAACAGCAGATGCTCATAGCTGTGGGGCTTGTTTCTCAGTTTTCCAAATAAAATCCAGTCTCCCCAATATTTGCATCACCATGCAGCTTTTGATTTGACAATCCAGTTGTTGGCTTTTCACCAATAATATCAAAGCATATTTTTTGGGTGTGTGTGTGTGTGGGGGGGGGGGGGGGGTAATCATGTCCATACCTCAATGACTGCGAGAATGCAGTAATTGTACTGCGGCACTACAGCGGACATTCGCTGATATCCCAATCATTTTTCAGCGCCCAAATACAGTGTTTGTGGCGTCAGGAAAACTAGGAAATACATCCTCCATCCATTTTCCATCTACACCACTAAATGAAAAATGGACCTTTTCGGTTACCCACGTGAAAACTGTCACGACACAGAAAAGGCCCCGCTGTAGGGGTTCATTCTGAATTGTCACGCTACGAATATGACTTCATGATTCCTTTTATACTTGCTTTGACATTGAGAGAAATGTCGAATAATTGGCAGAGAGTTCAGCGAACATTGTAACAAAGGGGAGGGGGGGGGGCACTTGTACACGAGTACATTCCAGACATTGGGTAATTGTACACCGTATGGATCATCGAGTGTGAATGCGGAATTAAGTGTACTCCACAAGTGAAATGCCACTTTGCCGTGTGCGAGGTCATGTGCGCTGTGATCGGAACGTCTCTGATCCACCGGTGAAAGAAGACTTTGATTTTCTCCTCTTTCATCTATGACCACTTCAAACAACAAGGCGTATGTAGTAATAGTTGTTTTGATTGTATCATTGCCTATTTTTTTGTTATATGTCCTGTCGCGTTATTGTTATTTTATGTCAAATGTTCTGTAAAGCGCTTTGTTACAGGTGCAGCTGCTGTGAAAGTGCAAGATCAATAAAGATGTATTATATTGTATATTGACAGTAATAATATAAAAGTGCATGGATTATTTGGAAGACAACATGGATGTAAGCCCTTAATGAAGATATTTACATCATTTTGAATGAGAAAATCCACCCGTTATCTCAGCCGCTTATTCTCACGAGGGTCCTGGGGCGTGCTGGAACGTATCCCAGCTGTCTTCGGGCAGTGAGCGGGTACACCCTGAACTGGTTGCCAACCGATCGCAATCCAGTCAGAAAAACTGTTTCAAAATCAATCCATCCATCCATTTTCGATCCACTTGGCCTCATTAGGGTCACGGGTGAGCCCATGTCAGCTGACTCGGGGGTGGGGAGAGGCGCACAAAATACAATGTCCCAAAACAGATAGTGGTCAACCTCCAAGGTTCCACTTTACTCTTTTCTTACATCAGGGTGCCAGCGCAATGTACTGCTGTAGTACTGCTACTGGAACTGTTCAATTTAGCTTGCCATGAAGCAGTTTGGTGTAGTTAGTCAGGTCTAAGATGACCTCTTTTTACGACGGCCCACGGAGGCCATAGCTGCATCACTACGTGCTCTATGTAAATAATGTAACAGGAGGGCAATATGACAGTGTGTAACCCACAAATGAACAAAGAGAAATCCATAATAGTAAACACCGGAAAATGGTGGACTTCCAACATTGTGTGTTGTTATTTGGATCGGGCTGCCATTTAACCAGAATACAAAAGACTGTCTGTCACACTGAAGTGGCGATTCTCTGACTCATTCTACTACTGTTGACAATATTCTTCTTTCTCCTGGAAAATTGTTATCTTTAGAAGCAATCGGAAAGACTGTTTAAAAAAAAAAAGTATCATCCTTGTTTTTATGTTTTCAACCACGATATTTTGATTCACCCTCTAATATTCTTTCAACCATATTTACAACTTGCCCGTGTCTATGTATAGCATGCATGAAACAATGTAAGAAATTGAACAAAAGAAGGGGAATGCAAACGAGAGAGAGAGAGAGAGAGAGAGAGAGAGAGAGAGAGAGAGAGAGAGAGAGAGAGAGAGAGAGAGAGAGAGTGTTTGTCCTGTATTGTGATCGATGATTAGATTGGACATAAATTAGCGATACTTCATCCACAGATAAAATGAAAATGAGACCATGTGAAGGGATGTGAGCTTCATTCCGTTGCACCACCACCCCAAAAAGGGGGGAAAAAAGGAGAGAGACCAGAAGAGATTGTCAGAGCAAATGTGACAACATTAAACCGAAGACAAGGGGGTGGGTGACACGAGGGACTTGGAATGAAAAAAAAAAAAGAAAAGAAACACATTCCGGGAACAGGAAGAGGGCAGCAGGAAATTCCTTCATCATTTTCCTGACCTTTTGGTCCTATAAAAATAAATAACGAAATAAAAAAAGATTCCAAAGGCTGATTACGGTGTACGTTATGAAGGGATTAAAATCATCTGGCCATTGTTCGACATTTGCAAATGAAAGAAGACGGTTCATTACCTCATGTCTTCAAGCAGGTCGCATTCAGTTTGATTTTTAAAGTGCAGTCTCGTCAACTGGTCTGTGTGCGTGTTCTTCAACTCCTGTGTTACTTTAACCTAGAGGGGAGAAAATACACATGAACAAGTCATTTCATTTCATCTGCCTGCGAGCTGCGAGACGACTCTTGCTTTCTGGTTATCACAGCAATCGATTCTGAAAATGTCAAGAATCTAAATACATGGACAAAAATCCTTTAGAGCATGGAAATTAGGGTTTAAGATGAACTCTTATTTGTGCCATTGGACAATATTGTTTGATCAGAGATGGGAAACAACACTCAATTAAGAACTGTGGGCACTAATTATTGAAGCTTCATAGGTGGAATTCTGTCCCATTCTTGCCAGGATATACAATTTTAGCTGTGCTCCTTTGTCATAGTTGTGCTACATAACGTGCCACACGTTTTCAATGGTTTTTGTCCAACGGCTCACCTGTTTTCTGAAGCTGAGACATTATTGGTTTTTACCTGAGCCTGAGCAATTGTGATGTCATTTTCAGTTGACAGCAAGTGGGAAAATGGCCGCCCCCTATGATGGCTGAAGCGGGCGGGTTTTGCTGCTTAACTGATATTCCATAAATATGATAATAATCAGAATGTCGTGTTGAGACTACAGGAGGAACAGAGAAGATTTTTGGGGGGGTTGACTACCCCCTTTAATGCAGTGCCACCGGAGGGAAGGTTGCAGGCATTCCTTGTTGGTTTTCAGCCTTTCCGCTTACATGGAGTGCTTTCTCCAGATTCTCTGAATCTTTTCGTGATGTTATGGGCAACATTATATCAAACAACTCTCTAACCCTCGTTTTTTAAATGAAAGACAACGAAATAAGAAATGCCATTGGTGTTTTTATAGTATAAAACTGTAATTCTGGCTATTCAAAACTGCTTTCATTCCTGTCTTTCCTAAAAGAAAACAAACTATGGATGAAATACTTTCCTCAAAAGAAAATCTGGAAGCTGTTGACGTTTCATTTGATTTTCTTGAAATCTTTTACTCTTACCACAAAGCACAAGCTGTTTGCTTTTGACCATGATTCTGATTCTGATTTGACGTTAAAACCAAGATACTAGCCAAACCGTAATCTTGGAAATACAATTACACCCCATCGAATAGTATTAACTGGCACCCTCAGGGCAACCATGCCAATGTGGCCTGTGAAGAACATACGTTTGATGTTTGACACCCCTGCTCTGGACAGCAGACAGGCTGGATCAAAAGTGCATTTCCTGATTCCAGCCAAGTAGTGCACTCAAGCACCTCACGGCATGATTAAGCAACAACTATACCACACAATTGGACAACTTTCTCAAACAATCAGTTATTCTGTCTGTAATTTGTATAGAATACAAAATTGTAATTTGTATAGAAAACACAATTGTATCATACATAACAATAACTTATTTTTCTCAATTATGGAGACACAGGAGGGAAAAGTTTTATGGAAAAAAACACACACACACACACACACACACACACACACACACACACACACACACACACACGCCTGTCAATGCCCAGGGAGTCACTGTGAAGGTCATTGTGTATTGTCTGGTGAATTCCGTTGGCTGTTCACTGCATTAACAGCGGACAAAATCCTGAGTCTTCTGGACAAAACAAGCAAGCACAAATACACCAGAATTTTAGCCACACACACACACACACACACACACACACACACACACACACACACACACACACACACACACACACACACACACACACACACACACACACACACACACACACACACACACACACACTCACTCACAGCAGAGCCTGTCTCTTATCTACTGCATCTTTGAAGATACTAAGGGCGAGGTTCACCACTTTATCATGACAAAGGCGACTTGATTTCCCTCTCCCTCATTTATTGTAAAGCGCAGGAAGCTATGGAGAAGAGGAAGGGTGAGTGGTGGCAGAGACAGAGATGGGAAGCGTGGCTGAAGGGAGGCTGCGAGCTTGCTATGGAAAATGGCAGGTGAGCAAGTGATAATGAGGGGTAGAGGGGTGGGGGGAGAGAGACTTTTTTTCTTCCGGAGGCCGTTTCAACTGTGGGGGGGCACTACTGACATATGTTCCCACTTGATAACCTGCATTCCCGATTGGGACATATATGCTTCACTTAAATGAATAAATAAAAATTACATTTAATTAAATTTAAAAAATAGGCTGTAGTAGGGGAATATATCTGCGCAGACCAGTGGTTGGGAACCACTGCACAAAAGAGTCTCACTGCTTTCAATGTCAGTCAGCTAACTTCTTGTCTTTCTTGCCTCTCACCCCTTGCTGAGGTTGCTCTTTTGTCTGTGTCCAAAAAAAAGTCAAAAGAAAAAGTGAAACACTCACACATTTCATTCTTAAAGGCTCTCTGCTAAAAAGCAATATTTGTTTGTCTCGGGGAAACTTCCTTTTTTTTTCATTTGTCGGGTGTACTTTTCCTGACATTGTCTGAAACATTCTGAAGAGCATTCAGGGATTTGACCAGTCAGATTTGCGAAACGTTTTTAAACTTTCGACCAAAAGCTAGTGTGTGACATACTCAGGATCTGAAACAGGAAAAAAAAATGTGTGTGACTGTATCAACACACGTAAAATATGGCTATATTGCATTTCTCAGTGGATTTGTAATACATTAAATCACATTTACTCTTCTTCCTCAAAACTCAAACATACACTTGGAGCAGTTTAAATAGATGATGTCCCTCTGAATTTCACGAGGAGTGAGCCCCGTTAATTTCTCAAGGGGCTTCAGTCTAACTTCACAATAGTCAAAGATGAGTATTGAACCAGGATTGCTTCCAGACTACACATTGCTACAAGGTTACCTGCACATGTGTATGAGAGCCATTAGAGTGGTTGCCTTATTTAGCAACATAAGAGTCTGAATTTTAAAAACAGGAAAACACTTCTCAAAATGAATCAGTACAATTCTACATCACTGCAGACTATCAAGCAAATTTACAGAAGGTACATTTTTACAGTGATATTTAGGTGCCAATAACAAGAAGGGAAACATCGAGGGAACACAAACATTGCAATGCAATGCAGTTCTACTGACTGTGTGACATTTGACAATAATTGTCTGCCGTTCCCCCAGTTTTTCCAAGTACACAAATAGACGTGGCAGTGTGAATGGTCATCTGTCTCGATATGATTGTGATCAGCTGGGATGAATTCCCGCTCACTGCAACCTTGAACGGAATACTGTAAATGCTTTAGAAAATGAATGGATAGACCTCATGAGGTGCATATATTTATGTATAACAGTCATCTTTTAACAGTATATGTGAATGAAGCTTGCTCACTGTAAACATACTGTGTGTGCTGAGACATCAATGAGACACTGAAGTGGCTGCATGGGTCCTGCAGGGCAACAATACAGTGGTGGAATGAATCCGTCAGCCACGGTTGACAAAATATTATACCCCAACCAAATCATTTCCACACGGATAACTAAAATTGCGACTACGGTACCTGAAAAAGGCAGTGGACAATCGATATTGTAATCACTAAGGTACATTTGATTATTTACAGTGTAACGCCTCAACGGTGAGGTGTTTCACAGACGTGACATGACACATTCAAAGGAAGGAAGGAACCCAAAGCACAAGTGGCACATGGGAAATATGTGGTAATTAAAAGGACACTGCACTGGTTCACACCAAGGTAATTGCCTCTTGTACAGCTACTTCAGGACAATACACACACACACACACACACACACACACTACCGATCATAAAAGGGACTTAGCAGTGCTCTCGGCATCCCTTTATGAATCAATACAACAGTTGTGAGCACACATATGTATGTTTGTGTGTATGTGTGTGACCCTAGACATACTGAAGGTCTTGCCCTCAAAACAACAAGCATCACACAAATGTGTTGAGCCAGTGCTGCAGTCACTGTATAGTACTGTATACAGCAGCTGACCACATCCCATACTGATGGAGACATTGCTAGCTAGCATCATATTTCGTTCTTGCTAACGTTACGAAAAGGGCAAATATGAAAGCTATTTATTACATTTCATATTGTCACGTTATGTGCGGTTGGGTTGGGGGGGTTAAAAACAATGTGTCACATGTGCATTGTAACGTGGCTTGTTGTGTATTACTCAGACGACGTATGAGCCCATGTAGTGTTGCTTGACGGCTGATACTTCAGCATCACCATCATGTCATTCAGGTTAACGTTTCTGAGCGAAAACACGCCGCTGTTGCCAGCAAGCAAAAATTGCCCTTTCTGCAACGTGCCCGCTTTTTCGAACGTGACGCGTTGTTTGCGATTATCTGGACTATTGTGTTATTACTGTACATTGTTTTCGATTTGTCATTGTCTCGGTGAGAATACAAAAAAGAAAACATAAAAAACGGGCTGTGACAATCACTCACCTTCCTCGGCGGGGGCTGCATTTTGGAGTATTGACATGAATGGTATTTCCCCTGTGAAATGTATAGTAATCCAAAAAAAGAAATCGGAAAATATTTCTTCCCCCAACGAGCATAAAAAATGACAGTAATCCTCCCGTCCACGCGACAGGGAGGAAAGACGGGGAGTTAGATTTGTACTCCGGCGGCCATGATTGATGGCAAACGTGCTGGTTTCTACGAAGGCGAAAATGAAGCTGCGCTGCGAGGAGAGTGTGTGAGCACTTGTGTGTTGCTTGCTGCCACTGCTGGATGACTGGAGAGAACAGTACCGAATGAACTGATCTGAGCTGAGTTGAACTAGGGAGGGGAGCGGAAAAAGGCAGACAGGAGGAAAGGTGGATAATAACGGGAAACCCCTTCAGCTGCCAAAGGCAATGGCTCCCCCGAGTGGGGACGTACGGTAAAGCATCCGGTGTTTGGTAAAGATGGGAAATGAGACGCAGAAAAGAGACGTGTATTTTTAATTTATTTACTTTCCCCTGGTTATTACTTCCCGCCTTTTAATTTTTGCTTTGCTTTCACAGCAGTCAGAGAACACGTTTCTGTTTTCGATTTATTTGTCCACATTCGATCCAGCTCGCTCGAGGACATCCTGCTCACGGCAGCTCAAGCTTGACTGTGCTGCAGAGGCAGAGCTGCATAGCAACAAGGGAACGCAGTGGAGCGCAGAAGAATCGATGAGCCGCTTTCAGAATTTTACCTCAGGTTTTGGGGGCGGGTGCAAAGAAAATAAACTACCAATTTTCCAAATAAATTTCAGTTATGATCACTTATACGTGGATTTTCGCTTCTTCCATAACCCGAGACCACAATTTAGAAGAGTAATTTTTTTAAAAATCACAATTAATGAAAGGCGGCACAGTGGGCGACTGGTTAACGCGTCGGCCTCACAGAGTGTAGAGGAGTTTGCATGTTCTCCCCGTGCCTACGTGGGTTGTCTCCGGGCACTCCGGTTTCCTCCCACATTCCAAAAACATGCATGGCAGGTTAATGGAACACTCTAAATTGTCCCGAGGTGTGAGTGTGGATGGTTGTTCGTCTGTATGTGTGCCCTACGATTGGCTGGCTGTCCAGTTCCAGGGCCTGATTCAAACAGGCCTAGCAGTTTACCGCTAGATGGCGATCGAGGTTAACCACTAAAACCGTTGGGTTCCGACTGAGACTTAACAATGATGCACGCAAAGTACAGTACAGTAGTTCAAAGACGACATGCATTAATTGTCATCCGATGTAAGACCCACATTAACCTGAAAAAAAAAATAATTTAAAAAAAGGAAAAACGACATTCAAAATTCCCTCCTTTTATTTCAACAGTAGAAACACATTTAGAAAAAAGACATTGAAATGCATTTTCTAAACTCAGCAACACTTGACAGATAAAATAATTATCATATTCCGTCATTTAAATGTGTTTGTAACAAGGTGATGACGGCTTTAAAAGTGCTATAAATATAAGAGGTACATCACTTAGTATTCAGGAATATGCCAATTAAAACCACTAAACCCTCAGCAATCATTTCATAAATATACAGTACATGCATGAGGTCTTTTAATTAAAGAAATGAAAATAAGTTATGAGTGGAAATAAGTTAACAAACCATTTTCTTTGCAAAAAACTTTATTTTAAAGTCAAGTTAGAGTTCAGGATTTGTCTTTTTGTTTTAATGTTGATCAAGTTGATGAAACTCTGCTGCAGTTTTTTTGTCTTGATTTGACACGACCATTGACATTTGATTGCATGAGCAATTGTAAGACGTATGAAATGAGGAAAAAATACTTTTGCTGTCTTCCAAGCTATATCGTCACATGTACAATTATTTACAACTGACTGATGTGACTACTTTTACGTTCTCTTCACTTCTGCTTAATGCCTCAATAAAACAAATTAGCCTGTTATGAAATACGTACTTTCTATTCATATCTAAACAGCCAGATACCATGGAAGCAACAGAAGCTATATTACTGCACTTGAATAGTACATTTTATTTATTTTCTTTCTTTCTTTACTGCTATTGTAATATACATGTAGTTTGAACCTGTCATATGATCATTGTGATGAAAACCTCATTCATAATTTTGGATCACGTTATACTCGACCTGGTTGAATGTTTACCTCACTTTATGCACCCACCTTGGATTGGATGTTTTCTTTTGACTATCGGGTTTGTCCTTTACACAGGAAAGAAAGACAGCCTATTGCGTAAGCATGAGAGCAAGTTTACCTGAGCATGTGTCTTTTGTTGTGAATGTTCAAACACTGGGGCGTATTCCTCCTCTCACCTGCCCTAAAGTGCCGAGCAATGACAGCTGCTAATCCAATACTATAGTATAAAGCTCTCTGCTCCAACTCAGTGCTCATCTACACTTTATCTTTGGATTAACTGCATGCTGTTCATTCTTTTAGGTTTCATTTTGTTCGGCATGAACAACCTCTTACAGCGTGGTTGGACCCAGTGGTTTGATGTTGGTGTCACGCTGCAGGCCTGCCGTAGGGGTTGTCCTTGTCAGAGGTAGTATAATCATACAAGCTTCTCGAGTCACCTGAAACAGGGTCATTATCATGAGTTTGAGATTATTTTTTAAATCTTACTTTTCCAAATATGGGCCTTGAAGAAACTTTCACATGAGTAATATTGATCAGCTGTATTCTTTGTTCACAAACATTTTTTTTCAGACACTCATTTTATAAACACTGGTTGAGTACACAAAGGACAGACAAGAGGATCAAGTTCACAATCTGCTATCATACCTCATGAGGCCTGCTAATGAAGGGGAAGAAAACTGAATCCCACCAAAAATGGATTTACGTTGGTCCTGGGATGGTCCCCTTGTTTCCTCTATGACTGTTTTGATTTCAGGGATCTGAGCCACTTGAAATCTGTTCAGAAAAAATATATATTTTTAGAGTACAGAATTCCCTCGCAACTTTGCAGTGCGGTTATTGCGGATTCACTATCACATATTTTCATTTGTGACTATATCTTCATCTATTGCAGTTCTACTAGTGAATTTTGCATGCTGTCTTGCTATGTTTCTTCCAAGTCAGACCAGTCAAGAAATGTAGATTTTTTTATTTTTTTTTGTTAGAGAGAAAATTTAGTTTTAGAGTGCTCTATAAATGCAGTTGAGTCAAGTGGGTGTTCATAACGGCCTAGGAGAGGAAATCCTATTGCGGAAATGTACCTATTGCGGGAAGGGCTAGTATCACCGAGGAAAAGTGAGGGAGCACTGTATACAGTACCATGTAGATATATGGTAACTTGTCCTTCTAATTGAACAGATGTAAAGTGAACACAAACATTATTGTGCATTTGGTAAAGAATGTTCATGCCAGGGAAAGGTATTTACCCATGTTGAAATTCAACTCGAGTCTTGCAAATTCCATGATACGACTCAAATGTTGTGTAAAGAAATGATTAGATATGCATTGTATGGTAGCAGCAAATCTCACCTTCCCACAGACAGAACTTTCAGCTCTGTCCATTCCTGTTTGTCATTGCTCTTCACGGTCTCCTGCACATTTTTTGGCGGGGCAGGTTGTGGACACTGAGTGTTAACACACATTCCTGACAGCAGGGGATCCTTCTTCTGTTCCATGGATATTTTCACAGTGGGTAAGATGTAGGTCTGTGGAGGCCGAAGCGGATCTTTAAATGAATCCAGAGGGGGTATGAGTACAGTGGGCCATTTCTTTTGGGCACATCGGGAGCAACGGTAGCCATGCTTTGGTCCCAAGTCAGAGAGGCCAGAGATGGTGTGCAGGTGCGACTGATGGGGGCAAAGCCTGGGGAGGGAGCAGAATGAGGACAAAAGAGGCAGCATCGGGAACCTGGGGGGACCGAAAGAAGGATTTATATAGTTATTATCGGCATTAATGTAAATACATTTTAACGGGATTTAAAAAATTTTACCGCGAGATTAATGCGGCACCACACCGGATGTTACGTTGCTCTAAAACAAACCGGAAACAAAACAGCAAGCACGCCGCACAGGCAAACTCAAAGCAGTTTGAATTTACTGAACTAATTTTGTCTTGTTTTTGTGCTTACTTGACTGACGAAACTTTGCTCAGGGCCATCTGTTTGCTCTCATACTCCTGCAGTAGTTCTTCTAACGCAGCAGCATTTTCTGAAAGCCAACAAATTCAAATATTTGTGCAAACATATACAATCACACACACACACACACACACACACATATATATATATATATATATATATATATATATAAAATTCCACTCAATATTTAATATTTCAATGTTGAAAAACTTGCAACAGTGAAATAATACACACTCAAGTACAGTGATGTGTAAAATGGAAAAAAACAAAACCTATAATTCAATACATAGGCTGTTTGAATTTACTGAACTAATCCTGTTCATGTACAAGAGATGAATTAAGAACATAACCCACCTTTTTTCTCAGTAATGAGACGAACAAGAATGCCGATGGTGTCTTCATTTAGGTCATCGTAATTATTACCTAGAGCGAGAAAAGGAGGAGACAACCTTTAATAAGCACTTACTGTGAAAGTGCTGTAAACTATTATGTCAGAAAGTCAGGCAGTCTCCTCCTTAAAATGGAATGAACAAACAATGTTCATGTATTCAGGCGGCCTGGTGGACCAGTGGTTAGCGCGACAACCTCAGAGCGCAGAGGTCGTGGGTTCAATCCCACATTCCAACGACATGCACGGCAGGCTGATTGAGCACTCGAAATTGTCCGTAGGTGTGAGTGTGATCGCGGATGGTTGTTCGTCTCTGTGTGCCCTGCGATTGGCTGGCAACGGGTTCACGGTGTCCCCCGCCTACTGCCCGAAGACAGCTGGGATAGGCTCCAGCACGCCCCGCGACCCTTGTGAGAATAAGGCGCTTCAGAAAATGGATGGATGGATATATGTTCATGTATCCAGTGTCGGTAAAGTACCGTATTTTCACGACCATTCGACGCACCGTGTTGTTGGGCACGCCCACCCTTCACTCATTGGCAGACTTCCGCATGCCTGACGTCACTTACGCCCGCCTTTTCTCTATATAAACAGCGTGTCGGCCAGAAGCGCGCTCAGTCAGGCTTTGGAACTCGGCTCATACACTAGACTTTTAATGGCGCCTTATGGTCGTGAAAATACGGTACTTTTTGTTTACCGTGTATTAAAAGAATGTAAATGTATGGACACGATGCTGCCAATTTGATTGAAAACTCCAAGTTTGATAAAGTCTGGGATAAAGTACGGTAAGTTTCTTGTCTGTGACAAAGCCGTTATTTACAAAGTATGGCCAATCAACCGCTATTCCACCGATGCCTTTGGTTAACAGACGATAATAATATACGTCATTCACAACTCATACAAAGGGAAAGTGGCAGCGAGTTTCGAGCCCCATTCACACCGTGCATGTCATTGCTCAGACACTGTGCCTTAGCACACAATGGGACTGATAAGGGTGACTCCATGGCAACCCCTTGACAATCCCATAAAACCAGTAAAGCAGCTGAGAAGAGAGTTAGAGCAGTGCAGGATGGAAAATACTTTGCTCAGCAATCTATTTAAGGAGAGGGCTGTAAATAAACATTGTGTCTCTGTGGCCTTTCAGGAGAATTTAAATTAAAATTGTGTTTCATTTTTCAGAAAAGGTTGTTGGAGAGGACAATCAAGCAACATTGAGGTCAGTCTTCTATTCCGACATGCGGCCGACCACGCAGGTCATGTGTTTAAGTGTGCTTATAATTTTTTCCCATTTCAATATACTACAGTACACTAGAACACCCAACAATTAAGTTTTTTACTTCTTTTTCTACTACTCTTCAAGTCATATTTAACACTGTAGCATCAGAATTGGGTTCCGACAAACTGAGCTTGGAGGCCTCCTCATGGGCCTTCCCCAGTGACAGTGATGGAGTTGATGACAGACCGGATGTGCTGGAGTCGGAATTGTATGTAGCCTACAATAAACAAGGAGCACAGATAAACAATGTGCCCAGGATTGTAACATAATGACAAACGAGAGAAGGAAGAGGCAAAACAAGTCGTTTGAACTTGTTGCTCCAGACGCCATTTCCTCTCTCTCAAATCTGCCAGAGCAGATGCGGCATAGAGCGGCACTTTACAAGAGAAGGCTCCGAAAAGGAGATGAAAGAGGAGACCTGAACCATGAGGTGAGCTCCTAATTGAATTATTGATCTGGCTGGGAAAGGAGTCGGAGCGAAAGATGGAGTGTCATGTTCACATGAGGTTGACGTGTCGTTGGAAGGAGCGCAGCAGGACAGAGAAAAGAGGTAACGGGATCGGGGCATTTCCATTTAGTGCAGAGGAAGAGAGCAACTCAAACAGTTTGGTTGGTCCTGCATCAATACACTAAAATCTAAACGTATTTAAGAGCCGTAGCTAACTACCGGTACTCGAGTTTGATGATGCTGAAGATGGTCAAGAAGGATTATTTTCCTCTCAGGGAATAATGATTGTCTGCACAAAGCCAACGGGAACAATATTTCTGTGGGAGTGAGACTTTTGTCTTTCTTGCTTGTTAAATCACAGTTGAATCAATATTTCATGACTGACAATGTTGTCTAAAAGGAGCAGTCAGCGTCACATGTGCATGAAGAGGAGACATTTGTCCAGAGCAGCTGTGCTCTGCCTCTGACGTCCTCGTAAAAAAAAAAAAACAACAACAAACAAACGTATGGCTCATCAGCTGTCACGGCTTGCGCCATCAGCTGAAAGAGAAAAGCCAGCTCAGCTTCGTAAATCTGTTTACTTGTGCACATCGACTACCTGTCTTCCACGTTGCTGCCGTGCTATTGGGACTGAAGCCAGCGAGTACAAGTCAGCCACTTGAGTTAGAAACAGCATCTCGTATAAAAACATCAAGAGTCCACACAGCTCCTGACAGCAAGTGTTTCAACGCCTTGAGAGAATGAACAGTTTGGATGACTTGCAATAAGAAAAAAGATTGAATTCACTGCTCGTGATGCGAAGTGAGACGTAAGCATATTTGTACGAGATTTCAGCTCAGTGAGCATCCAAAGGATTCACTTTGAAAGGTAAAAAGTGCGTTGATTTGTATCCAGTCATCGCTCACCTTCTCTGTTCGGTGTCGCTGCCTCCGCATCAAGCCCATCCTTCTCGGCATTGCAGTGGCATCCTTTCTTCTTCAACAGGTTGCAAATCATGATACCCAGCAGTCCCGTCACACAAAAGATAGGCACCAAGGCGAACACAACATATTCGGCTGTATTCTCAGCGCTGCGCACAACGGTGTCATTGACTGGTCCTCCAGCGCCACTTGACAAGCCTTGCCCTACTGTGCGCACCCTTCTGATGTGTCCCGTCACTGGAGGGGAGAGATTGTTATCACAAAAGATTTCATTTGTCTTAACTTGGCCTTTTGAGACACTGAACTTAATTAAGGGATTGGGTGTTGAATGCAACAGTCGGGGAAAAAAAAAATCATGCTTACTCTCTACACAGGGGGGGTTCTTTGAAGCATTTTTCCCCACACTGGGTTTGGAGATAAATCTGTTCAAAATAAAGAAATACAGTATTATATATACACACACACACACACACACACACACACACACACAGACATTCCACAGAAGCTGACAGTTACAAAGCACATTCATGATACACATACAGACAAGAAATTGCAACAAATGTAGACAAAGACTTGGTTGGGGTCATTACCCAGGCAGACAGTCTCCACACACAGCATCAGAGATTGCAGTGCCGGGGGTAACAAGTTTTTGCCCACGGAGCTTGCAGGAGGAGTGTGGACGACAAAGCTCAGAGTCGAACGTGTCTGAAAAGGTTCCCGTCTGGCAGGAACGACACCGTACCTCCTCTACCCGACTGTGGATTTTCCCACAAGGCTGGTAAGACAGAAAACAGCCAGTGACAAAATGCCTCTCGAAAATAGTGCAAAATACATGAGCTCAAATGATATGATTATGTCAGCCTAATTTGAAACAATAACTTGTTCAAAGTAGGTCTTGCGATTATCGTTAATTTAACATTAAAAGACAGCAAAGTGCGGTACTACAGATGTCAATAAGAATTTTTATCATCTGGGAAAAGAAAACAAAATCATGTGCCAATTAGATATTCATTTGCTCTGAAGCTGATGTCAAAACCGAAATATAAGTAAAGAAAATTGCTATGTATTATATTATTTTCCCTATAATTTTGTTGTTGTGTATCCACTCCTTAATTTTCACAAGGGTCGCAATTATTAAACATTTTTATTTTGGCCAGTGTTTGAAAGGCTGATTAATTAGTCAGGCCCAGACAGCCAAAGTGCCTCCCACACTGAGCAGTTATGCAGCTCATGGAGACGGCTGACCCGGAATCAATGTGAGTAAATTCTCTCCCGGTCTTTCTTTTCGCAAAGAGGTCTGACTCACTTTAGAAGGCTCTTGGCCGGCAGAGCATTTGAGACACACACACCCTTCTGCCCACAGACATTGCACCGCTAAAGTCCCATGACAGCCAAACACCTGCAATGGACAAAACCACACAACATATGACACATTTTTTTAAAAAGTGTGTGTGCATGTATACACCACACACACACACACACACAAGCCAATCATTCCTGCATACAGTCTGTCTGTAACAGATTTGGTGTAAATTATTATTATTAGTCAAGTATTATAAAACACATCTTTACCGTGAGAAGAACAATAGCTGAGCAAAGGTGGATCCTCATCTTCTTCAATGTACATATATGTACATATGATCTAAAGAAGAAGATTTTACAAAATGTGTTCAAATGGACATAATATATAAACACACACACACACATATATATATATATACACATATATATATATATATATATATACATTTTTTTGACAGTAACTATACATAGACTTTCCACCAGAGGGCTTTGAAAATAGAATCTGACAAAAGTTCATTTACATTAAAGTTGCAAAAGAAATGCAAGTCCAAACAGGACAGCTCGCAAGGAAAATACACCTCACTCTCACCTCCTCATGCATACCACAATGAGCAGAGTCACCGATGAGTCACTTGAATGTATCTCACTGTGCTGACCAGTCACGGAATTGCATCTGATGCCAGACAATTAAACTTGATATTCAAATTCCTCACAAGATCGTATATGAAGCACTGGCCTCAAATTAAATGCTGCAAGTGGCGTTCCTGAACCTCAATGGTCAAAATGGGGATGTGAAATCGCACCACGCATCATGACAGGAAGTCAAGGAAAGCCAAAATGACTGAGGTAAGCAAAGAACACAAGAAGAGCGAACAGCCCCTTGACGTAAAGATGACACACTTGCTGGGAAAACAGTGAAGGAGCTTTGCTTATGTAACAACCTATGACGAGACTACAAGGGAGACTCACTTTGCGTAATGCTGAGTGGAAATGTAAATGTACCCTGCTGATGCTTTATCCTGTCAGTCTGACCTACGACACACTTCTTGAGACACACACACGCACATTTAAGATCCTACTATAGAAATGTATATTTTAATCATCAATCATCAACACAGTTGTTCAATACCGCTTTCTTGTCAGAGCCATCGCAGTACAACTTCTCAAATGTTTTTTTTTAATGAGAAATGGCAGAGCAGTCACTCTGCAATAGAGAATTTATCCATTCATTCTCTTTTTTTTTTCATCCGCATTATCCTCACAAGGGTCGGGGGCATGCTGGAGCCTATCCCAGCTGTCTTCAGGCAGTAGGCGGGGTACACCCTGAACCGGTTGCCAGCCAATTTTCAAGCTACAAAGAGACGAGCAGCCATCCGCGCTGACACTCACACCTAGGGACAATTTAAAGTGTTCCATTAACTTGCCATGCATGTTTTTGGAATGTGGGAGGAAACCGGAGTACCCGGAGAAAACTCACGCAGGCACATCGAAGAACATGGGTGATATGGCTGAATACATTATGAAAATATAAGTATTGAAGTAAATATTGTCCAGCAAGCAGGAGCTCAACTTTTTTATCATCTTACAACAGGTAGAAATATTTTGCTGAAATGAGGCGACATCTACCAAAGATGATGTCACACCATTGCTGTTTGCATGGCTGATTTAATGCTATCGGCATAAAAGTCAATTTTATGGTTCATGTTTCAAGTGGGATTCAATTAGAGTCAACACAATTACTGTCAACAATGCAGATTCACTGACGATTATTGTCAGGTGTCTCCCTCCCAAGCACTCTTCCCCGCCCGCGCAATGTAAACACACTGATTGAAATGTCCATAACGTATTGGCTGGGGTGCTTCATCTGATTATGTCAATAGTATAAATAAGTTTGTCTCAATACTTTATTTCGCTTGGTGTAGGTAGCTCGTCTTTGTCTGAACTTTATACCGTTACAAGACTGATGTTCTCTTCTCATAACGCCTGATCATTTGGTGATGTGCCATGAGCAGATTACGCAGATGCATGGGCCTCACCAAAGACAGGGTCAACAGGGCCGCTATGAATGGCACATTAACACAAACATGACTGTCTGTGATGCTGTTGTTATTTTTTATGTGAATGGAAAAACACCCACAATCAAAACACCGGAAAAGGCTTTTGTCCATTTTGCAAAAAAATAACAATTATCTGGAGCCTAGTGTGCTATTATTTTTCCACAAACTAGTCAGGACTGGACTGTCTCCCTCTCTTTCTACTACATCTCTAATACATGTTACAGTCCATAGGTGAAATATGAATAGCTTCCAAAGTACGGGTTGCATTGTACATAGCTGGGGGCTCTGCAGTAAATTCATGGAAAATGGTATTAACACCCTACATTACTGCTAAGTGGCTCAGTCCTTGGATTCCAATCTGCAGAAGTTTGAAATATTTACAGAATTAATTACACTTGCCGGGGTCTTGCTGCAATTTAGGCGGGCAGAAATGCAGCGCTGCCTTAAAATAGCGACGCCAGATGTCAGGTCACATTGTGCTTTGAGCATGTTATCATTATAAGGGTGATTAAACCTGACAATAATGTACACGGGTTTTGGCATCGTTGAGATCATTTTCCAGCCTGAGCTGGGTAAAATTATCTTCCTAAGAACCATCCATTATCTGAACAGCTTTATCCTCACGAGAGCGGATGTTTATTTTTAGGACTAGCCATGGATGATTCCAATTTTGGTCAGCCGTGATAGTTAACAAATCACGAGCAGTATTGAAACTACATATACGTACTTAATTGAGGTGTCGACACCTGCCAACCATTTCCTGTGTCGGTTTCCAATGACCGTAGCGCAATTCACACATGATCCCTTTATGTCAATCGGGTCGTCGACCATTCACTGTTCCTGGGATTGCGGTTGCCGACATGGCATCAGTTCAACTGCCAGGTTTTCCAGTGGAATGGTACACCAGTCTCCTGCACACCGTCAGATCAGAATTTATTACTTTGGAACGCAGAGGTCAAGTTCACTGACCCACTTGGAGCGACAGAAAGAAGTGATGAGATATACTTTTTGTTTGTTTTTTGATTTATGAACAGAAAAAAGGGACTGTGGAGAAGGGGGATGGTACATATTTTAAAAGTGGGTAACGCAAATAAAATGGGTGAGAATTCAAGTCCCTTGGCAAGAAGGCAAACATGTTTTCGAAAGGGCGCTTGACTTGATGGAAATATTTGGCCTTTTACTCTGCACTATACAAACATGAAGGCCAGCTATGGTTTTTGTCACATTATGACCCTAAAGCCAAAACAATGTAACCAAGAATGCATTACTTTAACTGTACAATGTATCCTTTTCTCAACTTTCACTTGGCTTTGCAAACAGCAGGCTCAGCGCACATGGTCGTCACAGAAGCATTTGCACATAATTCGTAGGCTAAATTTGAGTAGTTTCAGTTTTCTCTTTTGCCGGTTTCTTTGATGCAGACCAACACCGCAAGGTTTTCGAACACAGAGAATGGAAAATGTTTTCCATGACCGCGAGAAATCATTTTATAGGCTACGTTACGAAAATGAAAAGAGCAATGTATCACTTCTCAATTTTTTTTTCAAATTAAAATCAACCCACACTTAAATTTGGATCTAAATGAGGTGGTTCGGTGACATTGAATAACTTTAAGGGGGCGAGGGGGAAGACGCAATAACTGGAACGAGGTTCAATTTCATGCTTTGTTGGTCTCGTTGTCATTGCTCAGCAGTTGTTTTGAAACAGGCTCATGTCTCTATCACCACCAGCACGAGGGACTGAGTGTATCCTCTGCAATAATACATGACACACAATCATTCGCTTGTGCCTTGTCACAAAGAGATTGACCCAGACCGGCGCTGTTCTTTGTCAATGGCAAGTTCAGCTGGCAGACAGTTAACACTTTGCAATTTCTTTCCTTGTATATCCAACTGAAAGTTGGTGACACATACTTGATATGAAACCACAGAAGTACACAAACCATATTTTGATGGGCTTTCCTAATGTATTTGTACTTTTAAAGTAGGATGAACTTTACTTACCTGTGGTACACAAAAATGTAAATTAAATAAAATTAAAATTCAGCAGTTCTGCCAACAACTGATACTACAGCTTATGATCTGTGTTTACGTTCCCAGTGTAATTAGCCAACCAATCTAAGGCTGGATTTAGACTGCACGTTTTATGGCATTGACCTTAAACTCTTTTGACTGTCCCACGTTTCACAGTTGGTACATTATTATTTTCTTCGTATCCATGACTGTGGTAACAATTTGATAGGGAGTGAAACGGACTAGACACAAAATCAAAGCGCTATATAAATCAGCATGTATTGTATTGTAACCCTGACAAATCATAGTGCTTCTTGGGGAGATTAAATAAATCTGTGGAGCATTTTAGCAACTCAAAAGGGTTGATTTTA
Source organism: Hippocampus mohnikei (assembly GCA_026261675.1). NCBI lineage: Eukaryota > Metazoa > Chordata > Actinopteri > Syngnathiformes > Syngnathidae > Hippocampus > Hippocampus mohnikei. The sequence goes on from JAKGUB010000327.1 coordinate 6,436,758, forward strand.
ATTCATGAAAAACACTGCGTTGCATTTGATGTGTGAAAGGTGATGTATAAATAAAGCGTGATTGCCTCTATCTTGATACTGTGAAACACGTTGAACATTAGTTTAAGATTATTGCTTTTTGTCTTGAATCTCTGCAGGGTACAATGACATTCAATATTAAAACGTGCACCCCAGTGTCAAAAGATTGGTAACAGCCACAGGTCACATGTCGCCCAATAGGATAAATATGCAAAACAAGGGACGTGTCAAAGGCCTTCAAAGAGTCCATTTGGATGGTTTTTGTCCAGTTAGAAGCCCCTTCAATGTATAATGACGCACCGCGAATGCGGCGAGTGTAAACAAACAACCCTTGCAGTCAAGGGTAGACGACTCCGCTGAGTGACATCAAATTGGCTATCAGTCACAAGTCAGTGCGTCAACATTTTAGATACAAAAATCTCTTCTCGGCCTGTTGTACGTTAGAAGCCACAATTTACAGACGGACGTGAACACACCGGGGCGACAAGCTAACTGAAAGGAGTTCGAAAAGATGCCCCTTTAGTGGCCTTGGTAAGTTGAATGCCAAAGCAGAACACTCACAGCTCTTAAAACTTCTTTTCTCGGACTAAAAGCAACCAAACACGCATTTCCTTCCCCCGCGTGAAATCCATGTGGTGGAAGTAAAAAAAAAAAAGCACAACACGAAGCATGAAATAAACTCAGCTCTCAACACCCATTCATTTCCAGCGCCAGGAGTTACACGTAGTCAAACTTACCAGTTGCGGTCAATTAAAGTGGTTGAAATTCAGAGTTCCGACACGAACATGATGACCACATATGGTAAACTAGGTTGGATGAAAGAAAGGCACGACGCCGGTTATGGTCCTGCCTCTCGATCGGGGGTTTTGCTCTCTCCTGTGTCAGACAACACGAGACGTCACAGCCGTGCGATGACGCGCGAGAGCATGGGCAACCGCTGTACAGCAGTGACAGCCTGAGAGAGATAAAATTACTTCCTTCAAATATTGCGAAATTAATCTGGTAACAAAGGCGAATTGAAATTAGATGTGGATTTTTTTATGTTGCCTGGTCATTTGTTACACTCGATGGTTAAAAAAGACATTTATGTAAATTTGGGCTTGCTTCAAGTGGCCCATTTCGAGGGGTTGATGGGGAAACGGAGCGATGTTTTAAAGTTTGATAAATACCCGAGCTCCCATTTTTGTATATATTGTATTTACTAAAATGAACCCCAGGTTTAATTTTAAGACACGGCGCCATGTTAGGAACGGATGTGAATTTGTGTCCCTCACTGAATTTTACAAAAAATTGTGGCCGAGGAGGAGTCCAATAGTTGACCTATAACCCCTTTGGATCTGAAAAGATCAAGTGTAATTCCTAAATCTATCGTGGAAGGATATAATGGAGATAATTATGGTGACGTATTTTGCTGTATACTGCGTCAAAAGCTGAAGATAAAATATTTATTTCAAAATTCTAATATTAATTGAAAAAAGTTTAAATAATAATCTAGTTGTATATACAGCAGAATTAGTTGTGATTCTTGTAGCCCTTTCTTAGGGAGAGAGTAATAGACCAGAGTGTTCTTGGTCTATATCTCTCAGATTCCTTCTCCGCATTGTTGAGTATTCGAAATGGCTTTGATTTTTTTTATTGTCTTACACTTGCAAGGAGATTTTTTTTTAACGGTTCATTAAAATCTCCGAAATTAAGCTTAATGTAAAAATTCAGGTCTATCCAGGAGGTGGGCATGTAAAATGGTACATCATGTAATGGCGATGCAAATTCTAATCATCATTACTATAAATCTTTCTAGTTGTATGTATGACAGGATGAGGGAAAAGCTTTGCCACATACATAAGGTACAGAGTTATTTGTTCTTGATATTAAATCAGTGGCGGATTCGGTGGCCAACACATGGCGCCCAGGGTCCGACTCAGTCAATATTACATGATAGGGAAATTAACCCAACATACTTTTCGACATGTTTCTGCAGTGATTCTGAAATTGAAATCTGTAGTCTTACATTGGTGGCTGAAAAAGAGAAACGCAGTGGCACCAGTGAACGTATTTAATTAATCAATGATGACAAAACAAGAACAGGCAAACACAAGAAGTGACAAATGACAACTACAAGATGTAAGGCAATTGTTTACCCCTTTCAGAAAACACAGTCAAGAGTGAAAATGGCTATCAGCAACAACACATATGGCACAAATCTTTTGCTTGGTCATAATAGAGGCCATCTAGTCTTCTTTTAGAGAGATGATGGGTATAATTTACACGTGGTGTTCACGGGGCATGTTGGAAGGAGAAAAAAACAAACAAACAAAAAAGAAACACAAACAAAAAGCTTTACACAAATATATAAAAATATGCCCTTGGACTAATATCGACAATTGGGGACCTCGGGTGCTTTATTTACAAAAAAAAGGCCATCTCTTCCAATATTTACAACAATAAAGACTTTACCCATATCAGGCATGAGGAGATCACATACAAGCTAAATAAATTTAAGGGATTCATGGACCAGATTATCCTTTCTATTCTTCAGTATTGCGGAAGTCAACTTCAAGCGAGAAACGTGTATGCTGAATTTTTTTTTTAATTGCCTGAGGAAATACAGAAAGATAACCGCGAGGCAGACAGTGAGAAAATCAAATTATATTTGGACATCATTATAACCTACAGTAATTTAGGAAATAGTTAGGTCAAACATCAAGAAATTGCGCCTACTTTTTGTTTTGTGGACAACTCATGGTAAAATTGTAAAACACCACACTGATCCACAGCTTGCACGTAGATAATGCGTGAATGTTGTTATGGTTTGTATACACAAAACACAGCTGCATGCTCCTCTGGACCCTATAACCAGCAACATTGTACGGTACAGCATTTTCACAGATTTTTGGCACTAGTAACACACTTGACCGTCAAATAAAACTAAACAATGACCTTGAACCACTTGGCATTTTCAGATATCTCATTTGTCTGATGTCTCAGCATTCGGTGGAAGTATTTCTTTCATATTTTATTACTAGTCTGCACAAAAGTAAACTTTTTTTATTTTTAATTGACCAGCCACAGCATTAAGCAAAAGTGATCATTATCTTCCTAAAGGGCAAATTTGTACAAGTGAAGCAGCATTTTTTTTTTTTTAAATGGAACTGTTTAGATTGTGCAGATGAACCTAATGTTATGGCTGGTCAGTGTACTGTAAACTGATGAAGTACTAATACGATCCTTCAAAAACAAAAACAAAATCTCTCCAATATGTGCTTTTAACCGATTAAAATATCTAATGTGGTCCACACCGCGTTCTGGCCACAGATGAAACTAAAGTATGGGAAGAAAATTGCAGCCAATCATAGAAAGCATTCAGCAAATGCTAAGACAGGTGCTCTTCAATGTCAGGCAAGGCCAAGCTCTCATTAACTACCAATCAGATATCACAATAGCCAGTTTAATCCACTTAAAATTTAGCTCCCCCCTCGCAGTGGGATGGGCCACCCAATGTTGATGCACAAGGTGAAGAGCCCAGATGGCTGATGGTGCGCTTTCTCGGCTTGGAGTGATCCAAAACGATCAGCGCTAAACCTGAAATCCCGAGGCTACGGTCCGTGTAAGGATACATTCACCTGTCCTTCACTTCCACTGACATCTGTGTGTGTGCGTGCGTGTATGCGCAAATGTGTAAAATGGCTTAACTTCTAGCCTTACGAAGGCACGTGCAGGCGCTTAGCACTTGTCCTTCTGACCTACTCAGTATCTAGCGCATTCACACTAAAGGCTGAAATGAAAGCAGGTGAAAATGAATTCCATACAGTATGCCACTCATACACACACTAAAACAAGAAACAAATAATACATATATGCAGGTGCGCCCTTAACATGTTCAGATTGGGGCCAAGGGTGCGGAAACGTGACAGTAAGTGTTGTGGTGAAAGAAATAAAATGAAATCTGATGTATCTTTGAGGCTTCTGTTATTTCCCTGTGCCGTATGCGCTCTCGGACTCAATCCGCGTGCCCCGGAATTGACACTGCGACCTCGTTGAACCTCTCTACTCACGAAGAAATGGTGAAAGCTACATCTTCTATAAATTAAGTGCTGTCTAGCATAAGTTGAAGTCAAAACCATAAATACTGTACACAACTATCTTCATCTGCTACTTAGTATATCAAGCCGTGCTGAGAAAGTCGGCAATCTCTGTGCCGAATTGTCATCCTGGCAAAATAAATCTTCCGATCATTCAAACTAAGACATAGAACGAAGGCTTTGGCATAGTCACGGCATGGTAATGCACGTGAGGTATTTTTGTCTGTAAAGACACATTACTTACTTAATTTTGGTGTTGTGTATAAACATTAAACAGGTCATGATAACTTTGTATTAGTGGAAAACACACACGTGCATCCAAGAATGAATGACTAATAATTCAGATAATTACAAGTGATGGATTTAACATACGCGCAAAAAGCGGCGACATACCTTCCTAACATATTGCACCTTGTTCATGTGCTTGGATCCTCTCCTTCAGTGTGTTCTTTAAATATTGGATCACTCTTTGCTGAGGATATGTTGGCCTCAATCTGATCTCAGGGGTCAATCAGGTTTCAAGAAGTCTACTTCAACGCTGACCCTCTCGGTTAATCGTCAGCATCCCGTTCTCACTGAACACAGTACAAAATGACATCTCACGACAATGTGGAATGCTTTGCTTCTTGAAATAAAACATTCTGCTGCAACATCTTGCATGTCAAATTGAGACAAAAGATGAGGAGTATTTGACTTCGACATCTTCTACCTCTTTCAGACTTCGTTTTCATGGATCTTTAATATGCCGTGATTAAAAAAAAAAAAATGATGAAATCCACTCAATGTTGTGCAGCTCGTCCTAGAATAAACACACATGCCAGGACTATGTTTTGGGGAAAGGAACACACTCCCGTGTACGTTTAAGAGGGATTTCAAAGCCATAATGCACAGCAGAGCCAAAACAACACCAACATACATAAGGCTGAAGCATTTGTATGCAGTAAGTGAAAAGTTGGATCCGAAAGTCCAAATAGGGCTTGATGATCTCAAACTCTCCACAGTAAAAGGTGGTTGGTGCTGTCATCCCGCCCGATAGTCTCACTGCTATTGTTCAGTCTGAAGTCCTCATAGCCATCGCCGCCCGATATGACAAGTTGATTGTTTTTGGGAGGCAGGTGGGCAGAGGCTCGCCGGCGAGTGGAATCGTGCCTTTGAAGGTTGCCGTCGATAACGGTGCAATCCTGCGACGGCTTGCCTAGGAAAAAGGTTGTGCAATTCTTAAAAAAATATATCGGCTTTTGCTCTCACTAAATAGACAACACAAATAAATGTTTTCCAGGCCTTAAACCTTTGATTGTGTTTGTTGCAACACTTTTATGTACCTGTGGAATCCAATGAGGGATGACGGATGTTAATTCCCAAACCTTCCGGTAACTCGACTGATGTCAGGAATCGAACGTGGCCCGTGTGTCCGTGGGCAGAGCCCATTGGAACTAGGGGGGTTTTCACCGCACATGCACCTGTTCCAGAACTAATTGCTGGGATTGGCAACGTGAGGACCACCCCTGGAAAGGAAAAATAATTTCAGTCGGAAAGAAAAGCAGAGATGGGCACCAAGGCTGTTTAGCTTTGTCGGATGTCTTCAACCACACTGTTTCAATTGTCTGCGTCTCTCCCACCGCCGATCATTTCAATCTCATGACTTCAGAAATTCAAACGATGCCATTGTAGTCGTACCTGCGCTGGTGCCAATCCACAACAGATCCTTACAGGCCAGCAGCGCTGTGATTCTCAGGCAAGCGGCTTTGTGCTGTCTGATGATTGCATCTGCACCTGAATGATAACGGAGGCGAATCCGAATGAATGGCGGTGGGGAATGACAGCAAGGGGAAGGGCTAACTCCTCACGTTGTCCTTATTTGATCAATCTGTACAACTTTTGGGACTTTCGACACATGAGCTCACCTGCAAGCATTTTGTGAACGGCAGGCGCCACGTCGACCTCCGTCAGGCTCTCCCACGTTTGAGCGTGGTACAGTTTAACATGGGCACTGCCCTGCAGGGCCAACCACACACCCTGACCGTACGCCACCATGCAAGTCACACATCGGCTGCTGTCCGTTCCCACCTGGAAGTAATGCTGGGACAGCGAGAGAGACCCTTTCCGCATCAGTCCTCCATAAGGCTTTCTGTGCATCACTCTCCATCTCAGTGCTTACCTCTTGCATCAGCGTCGTTGAGTTCATGATTAGGATTCTGTTCTGGGAGCCGCACCACAATTTGCCTCCGACCTGAACCATTTTGGTGACGGGGCTGCTGGGAGTACCCAGAACTAATGTCTGGGAAGATTGAGAGTCCCAGAAACTACCTGCAGATTGGAAAGGGACCGTAATATAATCTTTCAATGAAATATCATAAGTAATTAAGAATGCATGAGTTCAATTTTAGCCACTGTCAATCCGTTTTCTGAAACCAAGTTGTCTAAAAGGCCATTCTCCTGGCACGGAGAGACTTTCTTTCAAGGGTGACGACCAGGGTACACTGCCGACCACCTTGTTTGGTAGGTGACTGCAATATTGATCAGTTCCAGTTGGATTTATTGGATGTTTCATACACCTGATCATAGCTATTGTCAATTACATCTTAAAAATATGAAGTACATTAGCAGTGCATCGTAGCAAGCTCACATCGATATGCATTTTTTTTCTTTTTAATTGTAAGTCTGTGTGAGAATATCAAAATCAAATACATTTTAACAGCCTGATATACAGTAAATGACTTCACATAGGCGCTTTATAGTAGGGTCTCACAGCGATTTTATTGTTTCAAATAGGTGATCGCTAAAGCACTTTGAGTTAAGATGTTGTGATGCAACGTATTATAATATAGAAGTATAATAAGTGATGACAAGATGGAACTAACAACGTTATGCTCACGCTGTGAGGTTACCTGCTTCTCTCTGATAGACGATGACCTCACCATTAGCCAACGACACAAAGACTTTGTTGTCCAAATATCTGCAAACAAAAAGTCAAAAGGATGAATATTGAAAAATGAAAGAAAATGGCTGACTTTTGCAAAATTTGCCTGTATGTATCAGGAGTGGATGCAGAAAGATTATTGTCTTTATTTTGATTAGATTACAAAAATGTAATTGCGATACACTTACAATATGCACAAAATGGAAGCCGCGTGCTGCATCTTCATGCTGTTTTTGCGGTTGCGGATGTTATCTGAGGACTGGTACACATGGATGCTGGCAGGAAAAGAAGGATTATAGAATATTAGGTGACAATATTGGTGTTAGTCAAAATATTTCTGACCGTTTGTAAACCACACACCATCCATCTTCGGTGCCAAGCCACACAGAGCTCTGGTAGGCTTCTGGGTCAATACTGAGGAGGTCTTCCAGACTGGCTCTGGTGAAAGATCCCCGGGAGGAGCGGCGCATGGCGCGGCCGTCCATGGGGCTCTCCGTGTTGGCCCGACCCCCTCCGCCTACTGCCAACATCCCCGGAGCTGAATATGTGCTCGTCACCGAGAACTCCTGTTCCTCCTCACTGCTGGTGGTCTCCGCAGCCAAGTCTTTGGAGCACGGAGCCTCTTCATCTTTAGGACGGAAGGACGATCAGGTTGAATGTTACATAGACTAATCGGTGATAACTGTCATCAGAGACTATTGAACATGTGGAAATCGAACGCAAAAATCTTCCCAGAAGTGCAATATCATCACGATACCGCTGTGATACCGAATCCGTATTTTTAGCATTTTCGCTTCCTGTTGATGGAAAGAGTGGGTGTCTCAATGCTTCTCTTCACATGCTGTATGATTGTGTCACATGTGTGTGTGGTTTAACTTACTGCCATAGCTGGAAGATATGGTGGAGTGACTGGCTTGACTCTGTAGAGTGGATGAAGGGCTCGGTGAATCCTCATCGTCTGTGTCGTCACTGTCAAATGGGACTAGCTCAGCACTTGGACCTGAATGAAATAAACCGGTCAGACTACACGGTCGCGATGAACATCATCATCATCTTCTGAACAGTCCCTCCACGAATGGCAACAATTCACGCAAATCACCGCAACTGTTCTCGGAATTGGGCCAATCATCGACTGTGATTGAATAATGGCTTCTAGAGGCACGCTCGGCCACTCCGGCGACGAGGAGGCAGAAATAAATTGGGAAAAGTGGCAGCGAACTGTGAACAATTACCTGTTGGTTGCTCGGCCAGTTCCAAAGAAGAATGTGAGATGGAAATATGTAACTGCTGCTGAGTGTGCTCAGGTGTTGTGGATGGTGGGGCAGCTTCAGGTGCACGCTCCCTGTGAAATCAAGAGAGACACATTTCTGTTTTTGTGTGTGTGTGTGTGTGTGTGTGTGTGTGTGTGTGTGTGCGTGTTCACTGACCTCCCCTTCAGACCAGGTACAGCAGCAATACAGATAATCCTGGCCGAGCACACAGCAATACAGGCCTCGACTGTGGGCTCGTCTTTAATGTTCAACAGGCAGACCTAATGAGAAACGTCGCAACGCTGTCAAGATCCAAGCAGAAATGCAAACAAATGGTTCCGAGTACTGTCATGCGTCTTACCTGTCCGACATATCCGTCACTGTTACACACCCACACCTCGCAGCCACTGTCGGGGCAGGTGTGACTCGGAGATGCACATGAAAACTAGGTCCAAAGCAAGAATACATATCGGGATGATTTGTGGAGGCATGATTGTTTGAGATCATTGTGTCAAGGGTACGTTTGTGCCACACTCACCTGCATTCCACTGCGCGTCTTCATAATGGGAATCGCCTTCAGGAATTCTGGGTCCCACTGGTCCTGAGTCATAGCTAAACAATCAAGACAACTCAAAATGAAGGTCAATGATTTATTTATCTATTATTATTATTTTGGTCATCCACACTCGGTGCAACATCTCTCTCATGAGCAGGGTTGTATCTGAAAGAGTTCATTGGATAAAATATTGGGCAAAAGGGAACTGAACGTTGTGTATTTGTGACTGATGAACGTTTATACGAACGCGCTCATTCTGGCACCTGTGAACGGATTTTGAGTGACAGGTTTTTTTCTCAATAAGGCCAGGTTTCGTTAGTCTTTAAGGAGAAAACTCTTCTAAAGAAACGGTAAATGAGCCTTCATATGTTGGGTCATAAGACCTTGTTTGGCAATGCAAGCCACGGAGCTTCAGGCAGCTGCACGCGTCATCAAAAAGCATTATGGCAGCTTGGAAGCGACAGGACTTCCTCGCTTGGAGGGAAAACAAAAACAGGCAGGACCCAAAAAAAAAAAAAAAAAAAGAAATAAATGAACGATCACCTGGTTCATTTTGACAACAATGAAACCGAAACAAGTTCATTCCAAAAAATCGTAAAGTGAACTTTGAACTAGTTCGCGTTGAAAATGAACTTTCCCAACACTGCTCATGAGAAAATGATACGCTACGACTCACTGACCCAGCTTCTTTTTTGCTTCCTCAAACGCCTGTTCAAAGTTTGAGCGAACGTCAGGTGACGTGAACTCAAAAACAAAGCTATTCTCGGCCGATACGGTGGTGAACTCCAGCTTGGTGGGTAGGAAGGTCATATTGAAGGCCAGAGACTGCTTCTCTGACAGCTCCCTGTGCACGGAGGCCACCAGATCCTTCATCACCTCATCTAGGGGCTGGAGTGGAAAATAAGCAAAATGATCACCATGAGAACATATCATGGGATAATGGGCGCAAAGTGTGTGTCCTCACAGGTACACGGTACCTGGTGCGGCAAGCTGAGGGTCTCCGACAATTTGCTGATCTGACCCAGCGTGCTCAAATCCTCATCGAGTCGACTGATGGTTTTCTGTACGTTTTCCTTATTTGTTGTCTGAGTGGAACCTGATGCGGCAGAGGGGGGGGAATAATCATTAAAAAAAAAAAAAAAAACTGGTGAGATTCAATAATGACAACTAGTCAAGTGCCAGGTTAGCTTACTTTTCACCACCTCCACGTCCTCCAGAGGAAGCTTCCACAGAAACTTATACTTGCTCGATGTATCAATTACACTAGTGGCAGAGTATCTGAGGGGCAAAGCAGCGACATAAAAGACGCGACGTGAGCAACAGTTGCAGACAAAAACAGATGCAAACATTTAAGATACTATATTTCCTTCATATAGTGATCGGGGGAGTTTATTTAGAAAACTACAGCTTATCTGGCATTTATTTAGTATTCATATGGCGGAAGCATTTGAATAAATGCACTTTATGATAATACTGAATTGCATGACATATTATTTAAAATTGAGTTTGCCACCATCAAGGTTCATGCAACAACTATAGCACAGCTACAGTCACTGTTTGAATTAAAACTTGCTGTTTTAGTTGAACGTTATGCTCCCCTCTACTTTTCAGAGAAGCCCGGTGAGCCTGCAATAAGATATATGACCGATGTGATGTCTTTGTTTGTGTTGAGAACTTTTGAAGCGTTACAGATCTGTTTACAGAGGCAAAGGTGAGGCAAACATGGGGAGTACACTATCAGACTGTCAGTAAAAGGCAACTACTGCCACCTAGTGGCGTAGCCTGTTCTTTTTTTCTGAAGGGGGAAAACATCCAGCATTGAATTGATGCACGGAGTATATCATGTAGTGCTATTTGAGGAAATATAGTATCCAGTGCAGTATTTGGAAAATCTAAGAACACAAATAACCACTAGAGGGCACAGCGTTCAGGTTTCTGTGGAGAAATACAGCATGTACCAAAGACCCATTTGAACGGCGGGACTGATCTGAATGAAAATGTGATCCTTGACGTTTTAAAAATGTTCCCCGCAGTTTACATTGTGAGATATTTTCTTCATTTGAAGTCAATTCAAGGGAATAAGTCGTGCTATTAACGATTAACACAATTCAATAGGCAAATGCGGGTGTCTATTAAGGTGCTGATCCAAATGAGGATTAATTTGGCCTCAGCGGAAGTTGGTGGTCTAGTGCAGTGATTCCCAACCTTTGTTGACCCAAGGCACGTATTTTAAGTTCGAAAAATCGCATGGCACACCATCAAGCAAAATGGTCACAAAAAGGGGAAACGTATGTCAATTATGTACTTTTTGCAATATAATAGATCACTTATTTATTATTTCTGTCACTATATGTTGCTGGAATAGAGAAATGGACGAAGATGCATCATTTGTCATGAATGAATACGTTTCTCACCAAATAAGTGAACTTGGATAATTTCCCGTGGCACACCGTTATAGCTCACAATCATGTGGCCCAGCACACTTGGTTGGAAATCACTGGTCTAACATACAATGTGGAGGTGTCTGCATGCGCGCATGCGTGCGTGTTTGAACTCATACAGGCTCATGGAGCTGCGTCTCAGTGATCCAGACTTCCTCTTCAGCGTGGTGCAGATGATCAGATCACTGAAGAGAAAGAGGGAGCGGTCCTTCTTCCCGCCAACTGTCTTCTGCAGGAATAATGAAATAAGCTCAGTTAGTCATTGACGGTCAGCGTTGCATGGAAAACGATACGCTCTGCAAAATATTATTTGCCCATTCATTCGCTTGTGTTGAATTCTTCAAAAGAAATATCTCAACAGTGACATATTCATCTATGAAAGAAAAATCTTACCGCTTCCATAACCATCTCCTGCCTGATGAACTTCCTCTGGGGATTCAAAATCTAAAAAAACAAACAAACAAACAAACAAACAAAAAAAAACAATAAACATTGAAAGGCATTGAAATAACATCTTTGTCCCATTTCTATCTTTATGAGTCATTACTTTTTCTTTAAATGCTGTAATGTATTCAATGCCGTACATAATTTAAACAAATGATATTTTAACAGTGGCAGATGAACATTTTTGTGCACTTGTGTCAAGTTGTTGGGGGGGTTGCTAACAGACAATTTAATCAAAGCATAAATCCGAGTCTTTGACATCCTGAATTGGTAAAAAAAAATTATAAAAGAGGCGATAATAATTTGCCCTCTATTGACAACACTGACAGACAAATGTGAGAATTATATTCAGGTAAGAGAAAAAAAAAATAATTTACATGTTCCACTCCCTCGATATGCGCCTCAATCTCCTGAATGACCCTGGCCTCCCTCTCCGCCTCTTCGGCAGAGCGACGTCCTTTATTAATCTTCTCTGCCAGCCGCTTGATGTCCCTCTGGGCGTCCAGCAGGAAGGAGTGGTCCGGGTGGTCATCTGGGGTGTGCTTCAGAAGGTCCTACACACATGAATCCAGAACAGATTTACTGTAGCTAAGCAGACACCGTGATTACATGCAGTAGGAATAAGCTCAGAAGAGAATTCACCTTGACCAAAAGCTCATATCGAGGGATCCTCTGTACGGGCTTGATCATCAGGTCACCCAGAGCCTGCTTCTCTTTGTTCTCGCGCATATTTTGCTTTAAAAAAAAACGGAAGGGTCATGAGGAAAACGAGTGATGGTCGGTGGAGGCCTACTGTCTCTGAAAGGTCTGCCACGGAAGACATTGGTGGTGCGAGTGATATGCTGAGAGAACATACTGGAACATTGGGGTCGAACTTTTAAGATTTTTCATGACCTAACATCGGTCTGCCTGATTTTACCTGAACATTCTGACAAAACCTGGTTTCATTAAAAACAATTATTAGATGCTCCAGAAATACGTTAGTAAGCCATCTGCAATTACATAGTGAGAATTTGCCACCATGAACCACATGAATAGAACATCTATTTATCTAGTTACTTGACAGTATGTTTGAAAAAAGAAAAACGAAAAAAAGAACCAGAATAATAACAACAACAACAACTTTTGTCAATGGGTCAACTTTTCGCTCACCTCCAGAAACTTGTGAAAGGCTGGCTTGGCCTCCTTAGCGATCCTCACGGCATCTTTGGCGTTCAGAAAGTTGTCAATGTAAGCTGAATACATATTAGCCAGAGTCTCCTTGGAGAACTAGAGCAAAAAAAGAGGATACCGAGGCTCGCGTGCGCATTTGAAAACACACAAAAATGTGACTCATAAGCACTGACTGCAGCAAACCACAAAATAGATTCTAAAATATTGTTTGGGTGAATTTCTGAAACAATTTCATTGTTGATGTGAGTTACCGTGTCGTCATTTTAAAAGGCAGTTAGGACAACATTTTCTTTCATTCAAAAGATCCACACTAAAAACCCTGACTGTTTTCTCTCCGCAGCCTGGTAGTCCAGTGGTTAGCGCGTCAAGCTCACAGTTCAGAGTTACCAGGTTCAATTACAGCTCCGGCCTCCCTGTGTGGAGTTTGCATGTTCTTCCAGGGCCTGCATGGGTTTTCTCCGGGTGTCCTCCCACATTCCAAAAACATGCATGGCAGGCTGATTGAACACTCTAAAATTGTCCCTCTGTGTGAGTGTGAGCGTGGATGGTTGTTTGTCTCTTCTGTGTGCCTTGCGATTGGCTGGTGCAAAGTGACATTTCTTATCGCCAGCTGTACTCACCGACTGGATGAGGAGGTGTCCAACAGTCTTTCTGTCATGCCACTGGTTGACGCAGCCGTCCACCTGTTCCAGAAAGTGCTCGTGGTGCTCCAGGATCTCCGGGATTTGGTAAAACATTTCATCCACCAGCAGCGGGTCCACGATGGAGCCTCCGTCCGGTTGTTTGAGAGGACGCATGTAGCCCTGTGACAGAAAAACCACAACCATTGAATAAGCGGTCTGTGCAACACATATACACCATGTGACAAGTAGCAGTTTAGAGCAAATTCAAATCCACCAATTATCCAAACTGATTACCCTCAGAAGGATCGAGGGCGTGCTGGAGGCTATCCCAGCTGTCTTCGGGCAGTAGGCGGGGGACACCGTGAACTGGTTGCCAGCCGATCGCAGGGCACACATCAACAAACAACCATCTGCGCTCACACTCACACCTAGGGACAATTTGGAGTGTTCAATCAGCCTGCCATTTTTGGAATATGGGAGGAAGCCAGGGCACGGGGAGAACACGCAAATTCCACACATGAAGGCCTGGAGTCAAAACCCGGACCTTTACACTGTGAGGTGGACGTGCTAATCAATCAGCCACCGTGCCGCCCACGGCGCAGGAAATGTACGATCAAATACACTTGAAAGTCGTCCACCAAAACATGTCCTGTGGGTGTTTGCATCATTCCCTTCATCTTTGGCAAGCCTACGTGGCTCTGTTGGGGGCTGGAACGGAAGTTCACACAGCACCTTTAATTTATATTTCATCAAACAAGTCCACCCTCTGGCAGGGCACACAGTGAGGCCACACTGGTGACCTACTTTCACAGTTTACGTAACCCGCGCTGAGATATCAAGGCATTTAAAGATCAATAAGACTTGAAAATGATTTGCTATTAAAAAAAAAAAGAAAAGAACACCAGTCCACTGGCGAATGATTAAATGATGAGAATGATGATGAGCTCAAGTGCCAGCGGGGAAGACAAGGATGGAGGTAGAAAAGTCATTTTTCAAGTTCCTTCATCCATTTGCAAGCGACGTGTTACATAAGAGCTCTGCAGCTGAAATTGATCATTCGTTCACTCTGAGAAGCTTCCGGCTTGTGATGAAGTGTTTCCTCTCTTTCATTCAGCGACACGCTCTCATTTGTACGCTTTTTGTGAAGAGTGAATAGTTTACATGAATTAGTTGTTTGTTACGGCAAGCAATTAAGAAAAAAAAAAAGATCGGCAAGCACAGTGTAGTTGCGTCCGATATTTATCGTAAAGTGAGATTTCACTTTTAATTGGATATTTATCACTTAACGTCAGCCTACCCAGTCAATCACAATGTAGATAAACTGCCAAAAGCATCTTCCCCAACAGGTAAGCATTTGTTATCTCTGCTTTTCTCTATTTTTAAATGTTACAATGGTTGAGCGGTAAAAATAGACATGATAAGCATTCAATTCTAAGCCTCCAAACACCATGAACGAAAGAGCTTGCAGTCTCAGAGGAGCAGATCCTCTGCAGGAGTCTGCAGCTTCGGTTTGCGGCCGGTCACTGTGGTAACACTTTCTCCGGGTCGCCATGGGAACACAGCATGATTTTATCACTTTGAAGGCGCACGCAATCGTGCAAGTGCCCGGTCGGCCGCGTACAGCAATGTGAGTGTCCATCTGCGATGTTTATGGATCACATATGCGCATAATTCGGTTTCTGAGAAAGGGTCACACAGGATGATCACGCGTGACACATTCTCTCAATTGTGTGTGTGCGTGCGCCTGTGCATGTGAGTGTGTTTGAGGGAAAAAACGCAGCAAAGATTTGAGGTGTAGGTTGATCAGTTGTTCGGGAGTACATGTGTTGTTTATAGACGAAAGCGATTGTGTGGAAGGATGACCTTTTGGGTGTTACTGTGCCTACATATTCATGTTGTGACTCATTTCAGTGCAAAGTGTTGCAATTAGAGTGTGTGTTTGCGAATGTCGATCCAGACATCGCTGGGGTCTTTTCATAAAGGTTGTTGATGTTTTGATGGAGTCAAAATGTGTCGGTTTCTTCTTGAGAAAAATCCCAACTATCGCACAATCTGTGGAAACAAGCCTGCAACAGCCCATTAATAAATCAGAGGTTGTCCCATTGAGTCACGCTTGGCTGTTTTTGTGATGGCAAATGTAAATGCGCTGAAAAGTTCATCATCAAGATTAGAAGTTAAACTAACCATGAAAACGCAAAGCACCGAACCAATCAATGCAGGCGGAGAGATAATATTCGAGTCTGTCAAGGTGCCCTCGAGCAGGCCATTAAAACCCTCATGACTCAGCTCAGGGGAGAAGGACTATTTTTGCATCCCATCTGTCTGGCATCTCCCCTGCCATGTGCCCCCTGCATGTGTTTGGTTTGCCTCTCTGTGCGGCGCACACCAAAACTTATACAGCAAGGTGTCAATTAAATTAAATTCTCCCCTGAGGGATTTAAATCAGTCTAAATAAAATCAATTCAAAAATTTGGAGATGACACATGCATGCTGCTTGCTGACAAACAAGCAGCGCAGCCGTTGCGTTCAAGCACGAGGGCACAGTCAAGGGAAGAGGAACGGGGGCCTTCCCCAAACCCTTCCTTCAAAGTTGGAACCGTTGAGTTGCTCCAAAAATGATGGCGTACAAAGATGAGGAATTAAAAGTGAGGGAGAATTCATGACCTGTAGATTATTATTATTATTATTATTATTATTATTATTTGTGGGTGTGAAACTTGAAAGTGGTGGTATATGAGACGACCTCATTGGCTTTCCATACACGGGCGCTGCTCATGCTGATGAGAGTGAGACGTGATGAGGTTAGCAGATTAGCCTGATGGGGTGAATGCGCGAAGATAAGTGGATTACATAACACCTTTATTGCCTGTATTTGTAATTTATGTCCTCGGTGTTGCGCGTGTTTGTCATCACCCCCCACCCCCCAAAAAAACCCCCACACAAAGCAGAAAAAGGAATTTGCTGTTCCTCGTAATACGAGTGTGCAGTTACCTGAATCAGACTGCGCAGTGACTCCACATATGATCTCTCTGTGTCCAGCAGCGTCATCATCACATGCTTTCTCATGTCCTGCAAAGGTGAAAGTCAGACGTTTAATGACACGATTAACCCTTTTTCATTGTGTCATGTATCTCCTTACAACATTTTCTTCATAATATGAAATGGTTGGCAAGATAACACACTGAAAAAAAACACGACAAAGATTCATTCGTGCACTTGTCTGTCATGCTCCATATTTTCTGTGTTTGATTGATCAGAGTACAATCTTAAATAACATTGACAAGAGCTCAGTAACAATAACATCGTGACAAATATTCAACAGCCACGCGTTTCTGCAGAGACAAGCTGAGTTTAGGTCATGGAATTCAAGGCCCTCAAGCACCACTGAGCTATAACTACTATAAATAACTTGAAAACAAATGTGTTTGGGCATCCCAGTTGAGCCTGTGCGTGTGTGTGCGAGGCGTCACTCAACAAGTGCATTTCTTGCTTTCGGTTACGCAAATGCGGTGAGAGATGCGTTTCTATGCGCCACTGCCGTTTCGTCAAGTGGAGTGCAGACGCTCACACGAGCGCACGGGAACAGACGGCGGCGAAATAATGCTAGGGATTCCGGTTTCATTTTAGCAGCAACCATGTAACCATGGTAACGCCGGTGACTCAGACTGCAAAGACACCTCTGGAGCTAAAGGCAGGAGGACCATTACAGAAACGAAGAACTTTGGCTCTTTGTCGACATACCGCATTACAACATCCTACGCCGTTCTTCCTTTTAGTTAGACCGCATTGGTAATTCATCCGTTTTCGATCGTGATCGTCCTCATTTGGGTTGTGAGATGAGGCAGCTGATGCTCGCTGGCTTTGGGTGAAAGGAGGGGTACAGTCAAGCATTGGTTTTTGAAATGTGGAATGAAACCCACAGGACTCCGTGAGAAAACACGCAAACTTCCCACAGCACAGCCTGAGCTGAGATTTCAAGCTCGAACCTTTCGTCCCAAGACAAATGCGCTAATGATGAGGCTATGGTGTGACCCCCGCTTTCAACTTTACATCTTTATAACGGCAGACACGATAACAAACAACCTCCAACAATTAATGCTCGGTCCTCGCATTTCAGGGGGAAGGGCTCGTTTAGAGGAAGATTAGGATGGTAGAAATGTTTTTCAACTGTCTCGGGCTCGTGTTTGTGCACCCGATCATGGCAAACAGTGTCGGCGACTTTGTGGCTGGAGTGGTGTCACTCTACATGGGCGGTTTTCATTCTGTCGTATTCCATCACGAGAGATTGGCCACGTTAAGGTGAATGATGAACTTGAACTAGACTGACAAAGTGGCTGCCGACTGGATTTTGTTCTCCCCTTCAGACACATTAACCGCCTGCTGACAGGCGGTCAGGGTCGTATGCGGCTGGGATCTGGAGAAAGAGGGGGATGAATGGAGGGATTCAGCCATCGCTCGTGAGAGAAAGGAAGGAGAGCATTCGACCACTCGTCGGAGAAATGCCACGACCACACAAGTGGGAGTGCCTCTGAGAGCTCGCTGAAAGCTGATTCACAAAGAAAGTCGTTGCTCGACATTGAAGCCACATGTTCAAGCAGCATAGGAGGGAAGACAACAGAGACAGGAGTCGGAGCAAATTCAGCTACGAGTTCATGCATCACGTTTCCTGTGGCTCAGCTTGACATACTACATTTGATGTTGGTGTCATACAGTCAAGGCCACAATGTTTACTGAATGTGTGATGTCACGGCCCTGTACTGTCTTAATAGTTTTTCTCACCATTATGAATTTATGTTTCTAAAAGAATGGATAAAGGCAGCATAATTTTTTTCCTGGTCGAGGAGAAAATCCATTCTTTAAGATTCTGTGTGTGTGTGTGTGTGTGTATGACTACATTAGGATTAAAGTTCATCAAGGCATGTCGAAACCTAACGATGGTCTGACAGTTTTGCAGCCATGTATATATAAGTAAGTGAATCTGAGTTGCTTAGCTCGGCCAAACAGTTAATCCTGATCGGCGCATCCCAGTCCACTCATTTCAGGCATCAAGCCCCTCCCCACCACCACTGTCCTCTGCCATTTCCTTGCTGACAACATCCTATAGCAACAGCTTGGCTGATGCAGCAACAGGCTGCCCTCGAGCCCAAACGCGATGCATGGTCATCACCCTTCTCTGCCTTTATTCCTCCACAGATGTGACGTTAAGAAAAAGCGCGCCATCCTTGTGTTATGCCGTCATGCACTGACAGCATGTGGGTGTCTCCTTACTCAATAATTGCACTTCACGGGCTGCTGTGACCTACTCTCTAGGGATCAATAGCTATCCAACACACAACTGTATCATTACTTCTAATATCCCCCCACCCCAAATAATTGTGTGTGTATATATATATATATATATATATATATATATATATATATATATATATATATATATATATATATATATATATATATATATATATATATATATATATATATATATATATATATATATATATATATATATATATATATATATATATATATATATATATACACACACACACATATATATATATATATATATATATATATACACACAATATACACACATATATATATATACACATATATATATACATATATATACACACACATATATATATATACATACATATTATATATACATACATATATATATATATACACACACACACATATAACACACACACACACACATATATATATATATATATATATATATATATATATATATATATATATATATATATATATATATATATATATATATATATACACACACACACACAAGAAAGTGATCTACAATTACATTTGTAAAATAAAAATTAAGGTTTAATAGCACTAACTAGTCTCAATGTACAGTGAAGAACTACTACTATCCAAAATCAAGGACAGATAGTTTTTTTTCACTCTTTGTGCTCGACACTTGAGAAAAATAGACTTGATCTACGAACTTCATCTTGAAGGGACATATCGGGTTAATCTGAGAATGCTTTGCAAAACAGATCCACAACTGACCAGCGTGATAATATAAATGTGTGGAAGATTTACAGTATCATGTAGCTGGGGAAAATGATTAGTTCATATTTCTCTGCCCTTAACGAGATTAACTTGAGTCCTTCACACATGCAATGCACTTGTATGTGGATTAACCAGACGAGTGTCTTGGTGAGCGGAGGTTGTATTACGAATATGGAAGAGTTTGCGCATACACATGGGACTCATGGAACATCCTCTGTCAAGCAAAGTCTTTGAGATTCACGACTCTTGGGATAACATAATGCACAACAGCTGCTGTAAGTAAAGCATTTAGTCACTGAATGTGAGAGGGTGAAGGTGGAGAGAGAAGAGAATGGACAAATAGATAGACAGGTGGGAGTCAATATGACTGCGAGTGATTATCATGTGATTCACTTCGGCTCTAATTCCATTACAGCCTACAGAGAGAACAAATACACAATATCCCTCAGAGAAAAAGGACACTAAGAGGACGGGCAACAAAATAAGTGTACAGACAGACTGTCTTGATGGAATTCAATTAAATTGCACGAGAAGAAAAGGGAGAGTGTACCTCTCGGTTCGAGTGGGGTCTTGCAGCACAATGCCCGTTCAAATTCCTGTTATTGTTTCTGAAATGATCCAAAGCGTCAGTTCTGTCCATTCGTTCCTCTCCTCCGGCATCCCTCTCCCCTCCGTCTCCTTTATCCCCGTTCATTTCCTTCAGAGCGACGCTGAACTGGGCTTGGGTTCGAACCATCTGCAGCATGCAAAGCGGTGCGTCTAAACAAACTGAAATCACCTGCGGTCTTTTTTTTTTTATCTGCGTTTCATTCGCATCATCTGATCTTTCACTTCTGACGAAAAAAACATTTGAGGCTGAAAAATAAAGTCACAATAAACTGGACTTCTCTTTCCCCCCCAAAGAAACAAAAAAGCAGCGCCCCTCCCCCAAAAAAAAATCACCCAAATCACCCGTAATAAACAAAAAATTCAGTCCCTCCTCAAAATCTTCTGGTCTTCGGAGTGAGTCAAAGTGAGCAGCTCGTCACACCATGTGTGTCACCGTGCGCCGCGCACTCTCACTAAAGGCAACGAAGCACACTTCAGCATGCGTGCATCTTCATCTTCTACTCCACAAATGATAGAACCAAAAGATAAGCACAGGTTGATGCGTGTACGTGTGTCACAGCCCTCCTCTCGAGTGTGTATAACGAGAGACAGCAGACGCTTAGCCGCGAGCGCCCAGCTCCGCTCAGCTCAGCCAGACCGGATCAATCCATTCATAAAGAATCGATGGAAGCAAGCGAGGAGGGTGAGACAAGTCGGAGATGTCCTCTTATTGGTCGTCACCTCAGTTTATGAAGAGTGTTCTTCTCATGATTGTATAATAGCAAAGATTTATTTCCAAAACATACAAAAACCTGCCTTCTTGTCATTGCACTTGTTTCACTGAGAGCTCCCTTCTCCTTAATGGATGGATGCAAACATTAGGTCAAAAAATATTTTGGAAAGTGACCGTTTTTTTATAATGTTGTCTTATGACACCACAACCACAGCTTTGAAATAAAACAATGAAGATGTGATTCAAGTGTACACTTTGAGCTTACATTTAACAGGTTCAAGAAGTATATGGGAGCGTCTAAGTGTTATTCCAAGACAACAAGGAACCTCAACAAAAAGTGCAGACCCACATTGCCAGGTGGTTGAAAATTTTGACTATTAGCAGTGGTGAACATCTGCACTTGTGTGACATTTAAGAATGTTCAATAAACTTCACAAAATGCCTTTTTCATTGAAGATTAGATGGTTTGTTCAAAAGAGGTTTGTTTTTATTTTGTTTGTTTACATTAACGAAATTATGATGACAATAGTTGGAAGAGATAACTAGTTGGAAGAGATTGCTTTTATTTAAAATATTGTTTATTGTAGGAAATACAGTTTGATCAATGTTCCCTGAGATGGGGAAAAAGGAAAAAACCTAATCCCAGCATCCATGACATGTATCCATGGCAACAACGTGGCACTCACATCCTCCTCATTTTTGCCACATTTGCAGTTGCTGGTTAGGGATGAAAAATGTCAAACATTAAGCTTAGTGGATAGTTTAAATCTGTTAAAATATGTCAAGAGTCAAGCCCCAAATTATTCATGCCAAATGTTAGTTCAACTGAATTTGCGTTGTGTGATTAATTTGTGTGTGCCGGAACACACGAGAACGATTGTAAAAAGCGGTGTGAATTTAATCAAACAAATATTTGCTGCTATATTTGCTACATTCTATTTTACAATTCGACCCTTTGTAGATTTTTGAAATACTGTACACAGTGAACAGCATGCCAGTTAGCACATATGTGCTGGATCGTAACTGGGCTGACTTTATAACCTTCTGAGCCAAACATGCATTTCCTCTGCCACTGACAAGGATATGGCTGATTTTATGTGGTATAGCACGTTGGTCTGACCGCCCGCCCACCCACCGGCTGGATCAGCGAACGACAGCCGATGTGACGTGCATCACAGTCAACACCATCACCCTTACACCCTAACCATTAGTCAGGCTTGAGTCAGAGGAGATTAACATTGGAGAGGAATGATGACACCTGTCAGCACATCCACACAGCTTTGGGGGAGGGGTGGGCGGAGTTTTCAGTTGGAAAGAGGTTGAAAGAGGTTTTAGAGTTAAAGCTGGGTTAGTCTGTGGGTGTCCACATGAGGATTGAAAGGTGTGCATGCGTGTGTGTCTGTGTGTGTGAAATATTAACCTCGGCAGCAGTGGATGCATGACTGCCCAAATAGATCAAAACAAAGTTCTCATCACACACCTGTGCCATTGTACCACGTTGTGTGCTAATACCTGTGAGTAGTCAACCTGGCTTGTTGGACCTTTTACATATTTGTATTCACGCCCACATGCAAAACATCAAAAACAGAATGAACTGTGACAAAATTAAGCATGGATGCTACATTAATTTCAGGCAAGTGTGTGAGCGTGTGCGTGCGTCCGTGTGTGCGTGCGTGCGTGTGTCAATGCTATGGTGAAGAACAATGACAGGTAATGCCACAACAAACAACCTGGGCGCTCCAGCTAAAAGAGTCTGGAATCCCAATATCTTTTTTATGGAATTATCCATCCATCCATTTTTCCGATCCGCTTTATGTTCACAAGGGTCGCGTGGGGGTGCTGGAGACTATCCCAGCCGTCTTCGGGCAGTAGGTGGGGTTTTTATGGAACTAAAATCATCAAAATTATAAAATGTCTACAATTTAGAAGAGAATATCAAACAGCGACCTCATGTTTTTGTTTGTGAGGACAATTTAGTGTGGTACACTGTTTAAAACCAATTTATACTGCATTACTCTACTGTCCACAAGGGGGCAGCAGCCATAATATAAAAAAGGCTTATTTACACTGCGAAGGCCTCATGGTCAAGGAGCAATCCCATTCAATATTTCATTCCCCTTTTAAGTTTTAAATTAGAGTTGTTTGCTTTTACAATAGTTTGTTAATTCAGGGAAGTAAGCAACAGAGCTGTAGTTGAAATGAATGAAATTATATCGGATGCCAGATGGAGAACACACAGGTAACCAGATCGGCTCATGCTCCCAAGGCTGGCTGGTGTGTGCATGGGTGAGAGATACATGTGCAGTCAAAAGAGCCTTTGTCTTCGATAGGTTTGGGCTCTTATCCACCGGCACACGTATTGTAATGCACACAAGAGGACACACACAATGGTTAGCTGAAGAAGGCGCTTCTTCGATGTGACCTACTGGTAAGAATCACGCAAATATATACAAAGCAAACAATGAGCAATTTCATAATATTGAGCAAAAAACAGGTAGCTCATCCAAGCATCCATTTTCTAGAACGCCTATTTGGGTGAGCTGGAGTGTATCTTGGAGGACTTTGGGCGAGAGACGGGGTACACATAGGACTGGTCACCAAATATTGTATCTCTCTAAAATGGTTCAATGATTTTCTGCACCAACTGTACAAACTGTAATAGTATTGTATTCTACCACTGATCACTTTAGCTCTGCTTGAAACTATGGTTCACTTACATTATGAAATGTCCTTCCATACCAATTTGTCATGTTCTTGTTTATGATGATACTAATGCAGCGTGTATACCGGAGACAAATTCCTTGTGTGTTCTACATACTTGGCCAATAAAGATGATTCTGATTCTGATTCTGATTCTGATTCTGATTCTGCTCGTCTCTTTGACAAAATAATGTCTGATTGTGCAAGTGATTCAAAATGTGACATCAAAGAAGAAGAGCAAACAGCTTGTTTGAACGCCCACGATAAAGTGGTTAAGCATTCACGCCTACAATATGTCAATTTTGTGTGTGTGTGTGTGTGTGTGTGTGTGTGTGTGTGTGTGTGTGTGTGTGTGTGTGTGTGTGTGTGTGTGAGTGCGTGTGCACGTTTTTAACAGTATACTACTTGCAAGTCCCAATTTTGTGGTGCGTGACTTCAATGTAGTTCTACGTTGTGCCGCAAGATGTCGGGCTGCACTGGAGTCGAATGGGAGAAGATGCAGCATGTAATTAAAAGGAAGAAGAGGGAGAGAGGGGTCCCCAACTGAGCTCCAGTTAGAGTTGTCATTTCCAGAAAGAGCAGAAAATAGAGATTATATGCCTGCAAGTATTGATGTATGCTTGGTTTATGTTAAAGTAGCAATGGTTGAAATGTTTCCAATTACATAACACCTTTGCTGATTTCTGTGAGCACTACGCTGTTTTGCATTGGTCAAACATTTTGACATTTCAAAATATACTATTGAGTTTTTTGGGGGATTGGGGGGGCTGGCAGTTATGAGTCAGTCAGCGTGAGAACCGGAGCTCAGGAATAAAAAGTGTGTTTTAAGAACTTAAAGTATGTTTGAAGTTGAAATATGCTGAAACCATGTGGAAGATGTAAAACTATTTGATTTTTTTATGTGGTCTTTCCCAAATCTATGATTTTCACTTATTGTGGGCGGGTCTGGAACACACGGTGCAGAATTTAGGCGTTCTCTAATATGGTTGTTTCCTATAATCCCATCATGGGGCACAGTTTAATGCCTTTTTTGACGCAACCCACCCATGTTTTTTTTGTCCGGGTTTAGGACTGGTCAAGACTCGAACCCATACCAGTTGCATGAAAGGCCACAGCATGTTCGGTTACACCACCAATTTAAAAAGATTTGTGAATGTGTAAGAGACTGACTGTGTTTAGTTCGCTGTCACCCATGCATAATTCAAAAGACACATCAGGAACAGCCTCTCATCCATTCTTCCATATGAAGTCACAGCGCTAGCAAGTAATCGGAAATCCCATCACTTTCTGTCCGGCAATTTATCCCATAATGCACTGGGCTCCAAAGATAGCCATCACAGACGAAGTCTCTAACCCCAATACTACTCCGGAAATACCTCCGCTGGGTCCTTGTCTCTCCCACCCAGTATTTCTTTTCTAATCTTCCTTCCTTCACTCTCTGTCCATCCATCTCCATTAATTTCAAAAATTCCTTGCATGCCGCCAAAACTAACTCTTAAACAATTTCCCTTCCACAAGCCTTTCCGGCCTTAAGAAACAATGCAAGCGTTCGGAGTTGCAGCGAAGACAGGTTGAGCTTCGCAAAATCTGCATTGCCTGAAACCTGAAAGCGCGGTGCTGTGCAATCATCATTCACAACATATAAAAACAAGCTCAGAATTGCCAGCTTGCCGGAGTCCACCTAACTGTAGATTACAACATAAAAATGCTGTCATTGATCTGGAACACAAATAAAGTTGTCAATCAGTACTGCACATGCGCTGTACATACCGAATAGTTTGATGTTACACCAAAGTGGGAACTATCTTGGTAGTTTCTTTTTCAAATGATATTTTACTTCTTTCTTACCCTTAATCGGCAACGCTCCCCTCTACTTTCTCTTTTTAGTCTTTCTTAACATTCCTGACTCTCGCTAAGGCCTTAAATCCATACATCTGTGTGTTCCTTACAATAAACACAGGGTTGTGTTTTGGCTTGGTACACTCATGAAAACAAAGGGTAGTCGTGCTTTTTAAAATTGCTTTTTGTAATTCACATAGGCCGAAGAAATAAAAGTTTTACTTTGGTTGATGCAGCGATTACAGCATGTTCCTGACGACCGTGGCCTATCCCCAGTGGGGCTTCACTGAATGCTTTAAATAGATCTAGATTAGCTCAGCCAATGGCAGCCATTTTCACGGGAGCAAATTCCTCAACCTCAGCCGTTTGCTGGATTTTGACTGATTTGCACGGCCCACGGATTATTCCGTTCTATTGCGATATAAACATGCAGCCTACCAAAGGAAAGATGAGACTCTTATTTCAGTGGGGGGAAAAAAACATTTTCCGTTCTTTAGTGATTAGCATTAGAAAATAGCTACATTTCATCAGATTTCCATTTTTTGAGGAAAAAAATGACCTTTTTTTATAAAAACATGAATTTCAAGCATAATTTCGAGCATGGCGCCACTATGATTAGCTTTTGTGACATCTCACACATCTAAGTAAGACTTTCCTTCTACCAAACAACCACAAAAAGGCCTTTGATAGCGAAAATATTTATCAGCACTCTATTGAACTGACGAAATGAACTTTGAACAGAAGTGAGTGTGCGCACGAGAATGTTTGCATGCATATTTTTTTTTTTGCGGATGATACAAAATGAAGCAATCGCCCTGATAAAAGGGCACACAACATTCTGGTTTCACTTCGCTTGCCATTGCGAAGGCCTCTTCGATTGCAATGTGGCTTTTGCATGAGGCAGACGATGCCCGTGCACACTTAAATTAGAAAACCTTTATTAGTCTCGCAATAGGGAAATTCCCAATGAATGGCTGCTTCTTACTTTTGCGCAGTCGAACGCATCCTATTGCCTTCAGCTACTTCATCTCCCCTTGTCGTAGGAATACTAAGGGGGTTAATTGTTTTGATTTCTCCATCACGTCTGCTTCGAATGCACTCTCTACTAACGCCACGCTATTCCACCCGACTCTACGCGACTCCACAACTCCGCCCATGCATCCCTCCCCCTCTACTTGTTCTGCAGCACAATCCTGGTTGATCCCTTATGCCGGCTGCCACCTGCTGCACAGATTTGAAATGATTAACAACGCAGACAAGCCTGATCCTGAGTCAGAGGCTGCGTCAGACCCTACTGCAATCTACAACGCAGAGAAAAAGGAAATGACGTATACGTTTGTCATGGGAAGGGCAGTGGCTTTGCTTGACGTATTTATACGTCATGGGGAATAAAAGAGTTAAGAAAGTCCTTCATTTACAGTTACAGAGTGTGAAACTTAATCAATTGGGTGCAGAGATATTACTATTAACAGGAAGAAAGTCTTGTGATTAATGAATTTTCCTCAATCTCCATTAATTGATCATCATGCCACAGGAAAATTGTGTGCTTCCAAATTTCAAGGCGCTTCAATCTGTTCTGGAATGACTGCACCCCAGTGCACACATCAAGGTCCACGAAGACGTGCTTCAATGAATGTAG
This sequence comes from Hippocampus mohnikei, assembly GCA_026261675.1. NCBI lineage: Eukaryota > Metazoa > Chordata > Actinopteri > Syngnathiformes > Syngnathidae > Hippocampus > Hippocampus mohnikei. The sequence goes on from JAKGUB010000327.1 coordinate 6,463,806, forward strand.
TGTGGGACTTAACCACAACCAAATCACACACTTTTGGGATGAACTAGGGCAGAGATGTCAAACCAGCACGCTCTCAATCTCAGGTCCAAAACAAAACACTTTTGGAGGTGGGATGTGGAGAGTTGAAGTAACCAGACAGTGAGTCCGACTTCTGTTATTGGTCCGTCTGTTACTATGTAACACAGGTTGCCGCTGAAACATGTGAATGGAGGACAAAGCATGAAATGAATGAGGGGGAGAGAGAGAGAGAGAGAGAGAGAGAGAGAGAGAGAGAGAGAGATTTAATAGACAGTATCAGGAGTCCTACTAAAAATACAGATTTATTTCAATGGGAGATTCCCACACACCAAGCCCACTCGGCATAACATGCGGCGATGGCGAGTCATATTTTTCATGCACTTTGTATTTGCTGGATGAGTAACGCAAACCCCGATGAAGCTAACAGAGGAGGGTCTTGTTTATGACCATGTAATACCCAAAGGAAAATGGCTACACTCATAAAATAGTTAACTTTGGCATTATCTCACAAGCATGCAGGCATTCTCACTCCCTCTCCTCTATCCCTCCCCCCGACCCAACTCTCAACCCCCCGCCCCTCTCTCTCTTTCTCTTTTTCATCGTACAAACATTAACAAGTGTGCTGTCAAAAAAAAAATCCCCTCACAATGTCACGGCGGACTTTGCGACTCCTCGTACGCCCAAAACACTGTCGAGCCAAATATTTGCCATCTGAACATTTGCAACTAAATAAACGTGAGAGGCACAAGGTCATTTTGGAATCAACAAGAGTGTGACTCAACGATGAAGTAAAAGTTGGACGTTGGACACTTTTCAGAAAGATATGTTGGATTTCGGAATTTTCTGAAATGAGAAATCAAACGAAAATTTGCACAGTGTTAAGTTTGCATCGCAACATTGCGCAGCTGAACATTGTCGACTGGGTTTTATATATTGAAAGTATTGTCTTGATTTTCAACACAAACACATTAATATTAGCCACACATTTGCTTAGATTAAATCTATTTTATTTTCAAATGGCCCTCCTCCTGTGTGAGCCGTGTGACCTCATATGTTGGATTTATACAGGGCAGGAACGGGACATTTCGTTCTCGGGTACCCTTCAGTAAAGCCGGGCAGGAAAGAAAAGCTTTGTGCTGGGAGACTTCTCCAAAAAGGGGGTGTACGTCCTCTCCACTGAGTGACAGTTTGGCCTTGGAGTGGGTGGGGGTGGGTTTGGGGGTCATGACGGCATAATAAGACGGCATACTAAAATGGAAAAGGAGCAACGAAGAAACCGATGCCAAATAACTTCAGGAGAGTAAGAAAGTGGATAAAAGTAAGAGAGGAGACCCCCTTGTTTCGACCATGCACTCATTCTCTCCTTATATGGCAGGATTGCATGTGTGTGCGCATGCATGGGTGTGCGCGCGTGGCTGTGGGCTCAGTCCCAGTGTTGCTGAAAGAGGGAATGATTAGATCGGAGAATGCACACTCACTAAAGTCTCGTACTTCACGAAACCAATCTAGTCTATTCAATAACCAGGAAACAATACAAATGAATTACCGGAAAACTCATTCACCAGGAAGTTATTTTTCAGCCCCAGAAATTGTACACCCCGAAGGAATACTGAGAAACCTTTTTTTTTTTTTGGCTGCAAGACAATGAAAAGAAAACTTGAATAAATGATGGCAGGATTGAAAATAAGGAAGAGGAGAGGTGAAGAAGTGAAAAAAGTAGGAAATCATGATGCTTCTTTGCGGTTTGGGACTGGCCCAAATGATTCAGAATGCCTCAGATTGGAAGACCCCCCCCATACCACCCCCTCCCACCAAATAAAATCCTTTCCTCTTTATTTCCCATAATTCCCCCTTTGGCGCTCATGTCCGTTTCCAGAATGTACTGGCTTCAAACCAAATGACTGGAATGCAGTATTCCAGGTCGTCCTCACACGCGCACACACACACACGGGCACACACACGGGCACACATACAGCGCAGATCCAGAGCAGATTTCAGTGCTTCTTTGCACAGTTCAATTCAAGAGTTGAGAGCAAGTACAAGGGGGAAAAATATGTATAGGAGAGCACTTAATTCTGACAAAACAATTATGGTATCATGAAGAAAAAAAAAGCACCACATCACGACACCGCTAGTACTCTGCCTTTCTTAACAGTTTGCAGGCTCTGAGGAATGGACTTTATCATCCTGCAAAAGGATGTTATCACTAAACATCCTCTCAATGGCTGGAATCAAGTGTAGAAAATCTCTTGGGCATTTATTGAAGACGTGATGAGCCACGTTTAAATGATCATCCTCTAGGAGCGGTGATTTAATCATTTTTGCTGTAATAACACATGAATAATGTGTCTGGACCAAAAAATATCAAACAAACAGTAGCACAGCAGTAACTCAGCCTGTCCTCTAGTATGTCGCACACCATTCCTCCTTCGAAACACATTTCGGGTTTGTGATAAACCAACGACCCCCCGTGGGAATCGGTGGTACCTGCTTTTGGGGAAGAAGTGCAGCATTCCAGATAAGCAATCGTTATCTCTGAGGACAAAAGAAACAGCTCCCGTTCCCTTATCTTGTCATTTTTATTACACTGTCACATGGAAGGAAAAGTTTGTTTTTCCTGGAGAAGACAAAATTCCCAGGCCACTTCTATTCCTCTTCCTATTAATAGGGCTTGTGTAATGTGCGCGCACAAACACACAAACACACACACACACACACACACACACACACACACACACACACACACACACACACACACACACACACACACACACACACACACACACACATTAATCTAACTTTATTTTGTAGTTCCCAATGGGAAGTCACAAGCAAGTCTCAAGTCTTAACTTACATGTTCAAAACAGGCAAGGAAGTTCGTGTCATAAGTTACGGGTACTAAAATGAAGCAAGTCAAGTCCCCACTAAATTTTGAGCCATGCAGTGAAGTCATCACGTGGGATGAGTAGAGTCATACAGTCTTGCTCAGTCACAATCATATATGCAATACATCGGAGAAATCATGATCATAAGACAGATCAGAGAACACGGGCATATATTTGCACTTGTGTGTTTTCTGACGGTCAAATATGATTGGGCATGTAACTAATCTGGCTAATACGGAATTAAACTGAACTATCCATGACATAGAAATGAAGTCCCCCTTATGTTATGGGAAAAATATATAATAATAATAATAATAATAATACATTTTATTTATAAGCGCCTTTCAAGACACCCAAGGACACTTTACAATAACAAAGAACACAAAACAATACTGCCATTCCTCCTTTGTTCTTCTTACTTTCTTTCAGTCACTCATTCAGGTAGTTCAATGACAACCACTGACTCAAGAAGACAGTCAGCAGAGAGCCCACGGGTACGCTCTGCTTAGTAATTTTTTGTTTGCCGGAGAGAAGGGGGAGAAAAAAAAATTCAATTGAAAAATGACAACCAAAATAGTTTCCAAATCAAAACAAACAGGCACGTTTTAAATCAAATTCACGTGAGTTGCAAGTCAAAATCGAGCCGAGTCTTTCCTAAGTTTTAAGCCAAGCAAGTGCAAAAATTACTGATTCAAATTGGACTTGTGTCAAGTCATATGACTTGAGTCGCCCACTTGTGCTTCCCAGAAGCACACAGGTGGCTGCCTGCCTCATGCAAGACCGGAGAGCTGTCACACCGAGAGACAAAGACACATTGTTGTCCTCCGCAGTCGAGGCTTAAGCCTGATTAATGCGCTGCGCCGGGCTTTCCCATGTTGACCCTCTGTCATGCTGACCCCCAAATCATGCATTTCCTCAGTAGCTATTTTCTCACTACAACTGGAATTTATTATGCTGTCAAATGAATGTGGGAATCAAATTAAATACTGACAAACAACAAGACTTAAAGTGAGACTTGACTTATTTTGCCATTTTCAGCAGGAAAAATCTCATTTTGTCATTTGACCGCTTCATCACCCCCCAACCCCCCCGCGTACAATAAACGCCTTTAAGAATGCATTTTGCCTCTTGCTGACAATGACACGACATGCTCAGGTAACGACCAATCGCGATCCCGTGTGCAAATGTCACATGACCTGTGATTGGTGGTTACCTGAGCCCTCACCACGTGATGTCATTTTCAGTCGACAGAAAAATGCAAGTGTGGTTTGAAGGGGGTTCTTTTTACTTGAAAAATAATGAAGTTGTACTGTATACAATTTTTTTTTTTTTACTGCTGAAAATTGCAAAATAAGTAAAGTGTCCCTTTAAGAACAAAGTGAAAGCATGTACAACCAATCAAATGCGGAAGCGTTCAAGATCTGCAAGAAGGGTTTAAATTAAGTTTGCTGACTGAGTCAACAATTTCAATTTTTACAATGATTAAAAAGGTTGAATAATTTTGAAAAGTGTGGATTGACAACATTTGCCACAAAGCTAAAAAATAAATAAATGATTCAGCTGGAACTATTGTTCGAACTTTGCTCATATATGTGCGGCCATTTTGAGTTAATGAGTGAGTCAATCATTAGCATGACACTTAGTGCAGGGCTAATGAAGAAGTCATCCTAAATATGAGTGATGAGCTGGGTCAACTTAGGTATTTGATTTTATTTTCTGTGGGACTTTGCACATACGTTTCATAGTTTGGGTTACTGAATCTTTGGGTCTCACTCAATTATATGCGCGTAGAAATGTTCCTGCTCTGCGCACAGATCAATTAATATGGAGATGAATCACAGATTTGCGAATGTGTCTCCGCACGGCTGGCACACAAATTTGTACACACGCACAGTTCGTGAACGAGGTCAATTGTGTTCAATGGGACAGTGCACCCACCAGACTTTTTAAGTTATTTGTTTGCCATCGTCCTTGAATATGGACAAGTTGGACTTTGGCAGATGTACGCGCTCTTTAGAGTGCGGGTGAGTTCTCGTTAAATCCAGTGTTTTCAATCGCTGACATTTCACTTGGAGCCAAGAAGCTGCGTGTCATGACATCATCAAACCTGCAGGAGCATATGACTCAAAAAGGCATTTTATTGTTCTGAGTGGCCATGATCGCTTGGCTAAATGTTCTGACAGTTTGGTCAAAATCTTTTTCTTGGCGGCCTTGATTGCATTTTGGTCTTACCATGCTTTGTCAGACGCATGCATGGACCCAGAAAAACACACACACACACACACACACACACACACACACACACACACACACACACACACACACACACACACACACACACACACACACACACACACACACACACACACACACACACACACAGTCCAGGGAGTCTTTTATCGCTGAAGGGCTGTTCACTCTTTCAATGAAATCCAGATGTCGGCTTGGGGAAAGGATAAAAATAGAGTGAGGTGGGGGAGTGGGAGGGGTGCAAAGAAATACAAAAGGAGCCGATGAGGTCCGAAGGAAAACAGGGCATGAAGACAGAAAGACAGTCATACAGAAAGACCTAAATAGGTGACGTCGGGTAGGCGATGAGTTCACAGACAGGCTAATGGAGCGAACACAGTTTGGGCAAAAATGGCAATTTATTTTGTTGTCCTTAAACTCCTCTGTCTCGCCTTGCTCAAACAAAAACACTAGATGCTGTGATGTCATCCACATTCCAATAGCCACACCAACATGTGGTTGTCATGGGTGACCAAATTAAAACGTAAAGGTGGTTGCATGTTTGGTGCCTAAAACAGAACAAAAAACAAAACAACAAACAAAAACGTTCACCTTTTATCCTTTAAAAAAAAGGCTCTCTGCATGTGCGTGTGTGTGTGCCTCCCCCCCAAACCACTTCCTGCCCTACCCTCTCGATGAAGACAATTATGGCTCCTGCCAGAAGGATAGGAGAAATGGCTCCATAAAAGGCAGAATCTGCGCAGTATACTTCGACAGCACTCATTTTTCGAAGCTATAGTACCATCTGGCAAGTTTCACGCGTTTAAACGACAAACGTACTAAATTCAGAGGCGTACCGAATCATTCCTACATTGTATTACTGAAAAGATGAAGGTGATAAACAGCCACAAAGATCATAAACAAGTTGGATTTAAAGTGAGGTAGTGATGATACAAAACAAATTTTAAGCAAAATTAACAAATATCTCTTAATTGTCCACTCGTGTGTTTTAGAGGAAAACAAACAATTAAACCTGGACTTAGTTGGGAAAACTGAGTAGTTTGATCTTTCCCAAAAAAAAAAAAAGACTTAAAAAAACACACGCACAGGTAACGCAGTATTTTACAGGCACCATTTTTAAAATTAATATTAGTTTTAGCTAGGGTTAACCCGTTAACAACACAAGAACTGCCGTAACTGGTCGGCCTATGAAGCAGCGATACCACAAATGTTCAACCACCAGAAAGACAAAGAAAAAAGTACAAGACAAAAAGTCAATCATTTGCTGCTGTTTGAAAGACAGACTTCTGGCTCTGCCGCAAAGTGCCTTTCTAAATTCTCGAGGTAGTTCTAGTTCTGCTTCTTCCGAAGGAAGAAATTTATACACAGGATGGAACACGGCTTCGTTTTTCACTAACCTACTAATGCATCAGTAAAGTCCAAATTTTAGCCAACATCTGTCTGAAAAACTAAATACAAAATGACCTAATGAAAAACAACAGCGGTGAGTGCGCCTTCTTGTGCTAACTTGACTCCGTATTCTTACGCCGCTGTGCAACGATGTAGGTCACTGCCCACCATTCATTTCCTCAAAGTGCCGTGGCCATCATCACAAGAGAACACGCTGTCCTGACACATGTGTTTGGACAACCCTCATAATATGCGATTCTTTTGACACAAGTCAAATCAAGTGACAAATAAACCGAGCAGATGTTGGTGGACAGAAACGGGCTCAGTCATAATTGCCCCGATAACGAGCTTAATAAAAGACGCACACTCAAGACAATACCGAGGCAAGTTTGTTTGATATTCATTTTGCGATAGGAATTACTCAACTCAGTGTGAAGGATATTTGCTTCTATTTGACTTGTGGTTGCCCAGTGACCTTAATCTTCCCACAGGCATGTGTTGCTCTTCAGGTGCCAACATGGCTCAGATTCTGCTGCTTTTGATCTGACTGGATCAGGTCGCAACATTGGACGCTGGCCCTTCACTTCTCAGGAAAATATGCACTTCACGGACGTTTATTTCGATGACATCTCCTTGAGGAACATGACGCATAACCTGAATAATTTCTCTGCTCCCTGGACAAATTTTTTGGGAAAACCGCACAGTGCAAACGCCGGCTTGTGAATCAGATTTTCGTTGGGAGAAAAAAAAAAAAAAGCGGAGGCCTTGTTGAAAATAAGAAGCCCATTGAAGAATGAAGAAGGACTACATTGTTCCAGCAAAGACTGACCCGATTACACACAAGACCCCCCAACCCCCAACCACACACACACACCAACCCACAGCTGACATTGGGTGTCGGGAGCTTTCTTTGAGACTATCAAACATTACTTTTGAGGGGTGGGGGGCAATCTGCAGACAATATGCAGACATCATCAATAAAAATCACTCAGCCACAAAAATCCTACCCTGTGTTCCATTTGACACATCACTTCAGTTCAGGGACAGCACTCACACACAAAGACAAACTTCAAATCGTTATTTGCAGAGCACCTCCGATACACACGAACATTGGACAAAACAGAATATCAAATTATCACAGCAAATATGAACCAGAAAGCCAATTGTAAAGAATTGTGTACCATCCTGACACGCAATGAAATCCTTTTCAGCATTTTCCCCAACGATCAACGGAAACTGTTCTGGGACCTGTTTTAGATCCAAGCTCTAAATCGGGAAAACTCACTGCTCTTCATTAACACTTGCGCTGGGGCATCAACAGTAACAACTGGCAACCTGATACCCATGATGCCGCCTTTTGTTTCACAAAATAGGCATAAAGAAGGACAGAAAGAGTTTTAGGTGGGAAAAAGGAATACAGCCAATCTTTTCAATTCACTGGTAAAACAAAGAAGCTGAACCTCGGTTTCTCACACTTTGAATCACACTAACGCACGCGTCCACGCACATTTTTCTCTCTGTGAAGGTCAGCATTCCTTCAGGCTGACTCATACTTTAATGAAGACTCATCCAAGGATTAAATCTCTTATCTAAGTAGCAGCCAGGAAGACGAAACCTCCCAAAGTTCACCAGAGACGTGAAATGAATGAAATGACTTTTACGAGGGTGCACCGAGAAGACACGAACGGGCTCCCATCGCGACGGCATCGTCAATGAGAAACCCAAATCAGCTGAAACATTGCATTCATCGAGTGCATCAGAACCTTATGTTGATGACTTCACACCGCATCGCGCGCGCACCCACATAACACCTGCCTGGGATGCTGCTTGGAGCTTAGCTGAGCCCCAGTCACTTTCCTCCTCTCCTTGCGCTTTGATCCGCGATCCCAGCAGCCATTCCTGTACAGTACTGCGAGACTTCCAGCGTCTTGCGTTCCCATTTTCACGTGCCTTTCTCAACTGGCAGCTAGAGCATGATCCAAAGCGGCGCACTGATGCCATAGGACGGGCGAAGGAGCGGGTGACAGTAAAAGTAGGAGGAAAGAAATGGGGAAGGACGGTGGCAGATGCATGTCATGATGTATGCCATGTTTGACTGGATGACAAAAGACAAGTGAGAGAAATGAATCGAAGGGTCCAGTCAACCCACAGAGTGTGTGTGTGTGTGTGTGTGTGTGTGTGTGTGTGTGTGTGTGTGGACACATGGAGCTGACCACAGTCCCATGATGCCACAGTTGCACTATTGTGTGATTGGCTTAGTGACGCAGTCAACGCAATATGTTTACATAATATTATCATTCATCCTGCATTTGAACTCACATGACAAAAGGCACCACTTTCTCTCTCTCTCTCTCTCTCTCAATGGTTATTGTCGTCTTCTCCCATCTGATGGCGATTGTCATGGAGATCGTTTTCACACGTGAAAAAGTGAGTTTTGCGCTCTGTACTTGTCGACCGGTTGCGAAGAGAGCGACGTGGGGAAAAATCGGATTCGAACTAATGTATGCATATTAACTGTAGCCGTCATTTTAGGGAGCCTGCGAACGCACTCAAAATTAGCATAACCAAATGCAAGGGCAATTATGTATTGTATGTATGATTATAACGGTCATAGTACATGAAGGGGCGTTCATTTAATTTATTTCTGGTCAGTGTTAGTAGTGTTGCTAAGGAATACATTACACCACCTTTGATCCCAATTTTTCTCCATTCTCCAGCTTCTTAATTAAAAATGACATACCTGATTTACACAATTTATATATACAGTATTTGGAAAGCATTTTCACGGCCTTTAAAGGGGAGGTCAAGTAAAGCACGGTTCGAACTCCACCATGGTGACAAGCAGTGAAAATACCCCAGCCCTCATCGGGATGTTCCCCAAAATCTCATGTCATCTTCCTTGTGTTTTGCATCACCCCTCAACAAAGTGTTTTTTTATAGTTTGTGTATATTCCATAACTGTTCTCACATGGTAATAAACCAATTTAATACTTTGAAAGTCAAAACACTGGTTATGCTGAAGGGTCATACGCACAGTGTTGTACATTACATTATAAAATCGTCTAAACGGAATGTATTATGTGGATTTCTGCATCTTTTAACATCACACCTTAAAAAACATAACACACAAGACAGAGGTTTACTGTGCCCCGTCGTCCTATCAGCGTAAGAGCCGAGCAAAAACGGAATTCACACAAAAACACCTTTTAGTATGTACTGTATGCTAAAGTACAGTATGTGCTCCCAAAAGAGCTGAGAGAGCACAGCTCGAGAGCTGGAAAGTGCTGTTTCAGAGGAGACTTTCCCTACATAAGCAAAGTGCTCTGTAATTACACAGGGTGGATCCGCACACTTGAGCCAGTTAGCGCAAGACCAGCCGGAGGAAAGCTACTGGGACAGACACACGATGAGGGCATGCTAATATTATTCAAATGTTCAAAAGGGCTGAAGTTTCCTGACTTTATTCTGGCAAGACTTGAGTAAAAAGTCCAAATTCTTAGCAGGGGGGGCAGTCCTTAGAAGGGAAAGGTCACGAAAGAATATTACAACTGTCACCAACCAAAAGGCCTTCAGTGTGCTTTTCCCACAGACGTTTTGAAAGGAGTGCCACATTTGTTTGCAGACGCTGCATGGCAGTAGGCTAGGCATGTTTTGTCTTCCCCCCCCTTCCAGAAATACTTCCATGAACTCTTATGACATGAACTATACCTCAAAGATTAACCTAATAAAGATGACAGGGAGTATGAATCACAGATGTCTTTATTTTGTTATCAATGCAACTGATTTTTGGTCAATAAGGTTATCATAGAGCTATAATGCTATAATGAGTTTAAAAACCGCACCTTGTATTTTGATTAAAATCCATCAGAAGGGTACACAGCTCCTTTTTTCTTACAACAGGAAAAAAGTAACAGGTGGATGGAATATCAGTAATAACTAAACTAACCAATGAATGACCTGATGGCTGCTGATGACAAGCGAGGGGCCAGTAGTTGTTACTTGTTTTTTTAAATGAAATAATCTACATTCACTAATATTTTCTATTTTCCCATTACAATAAACAAATTCTCCCCAAAATAGTACTCCCTCAACCACTATATGAGTAATTACATTCATTCATTCATCTTCCGAACCGCTTGATCCTCACTAGGGTCGCGGGGGGTGCTGGAGCCTATCCCAGCTGTCTACGGGCAGTAGGCGGAGGACACCCTGAATCGGTTGCCAGTCAATCGCAGGGCACACAGAGACGAACAGTCAATCGCAGGGCACACAGAGACGAACAACCATCCACACTCACACTCACACCTAGGGACAATTTAGAGTGCTCAATCAGCCTGCCACGCATGTCTTTGGAATGTGGGAGGAAACCGGAAAACCCGGAGAAAACCCACGCAAGCCCGGGGATAACATGCAAACTCCACACAGGGAGGCCGGAGCTGGAATCGAACCGGGTACCTCTGCACTGTGAATCCAACGTGCTAAGGCGTAGAAAAAATAGTAGTGTGTTTCCGGTAACATGAAATTTCGGCATAGGGTCGGTCGGTCGGACAAATGTTTTTATTTTTAAAATATTTTTGCCACGCCCCATCATAAATGTAAACAAAATAACCATAAAACATAAAACAAGGAGACATTGAAACCCCGCTCGCCGAAGGAAAACAAACAAACACAAAAACTACGGCACCCTGAGGATTTCACGTAACAATAGTTACCGGTAGCGTGTCGTTTCCGTGGCGTCATTTTACGGTACGAAACATAGTTTAACCATTAAAGTCACCGCACACGACTTGACTGTGTGATCAACGCGATTTCACTGTGCCTCTGTGTGTTTGTGGTGTGTGGGTGTGTTTCTTCTAATTTACTTTCGTTTTGAGTGTTGGGGGGCGCAACAGATAGGTGCGTATGCGGGTTGCTATTTTAGTCCGCAAATTGAGGAATCGCGGATGAAAGTTTGAGATGGCGGCGAAAAAACTCACAAAGGTCTACTAATTACGTCATTTAAGAAATGGCAATGCCAGTCTGATTTTTCGTATGAATCGTCCGAAGGCGTATCACTAAACTCACCTGTGACGTATGCACAAAACACGAGAGCGAGGCAGACGGCGAGGCACGATTACATGGCAAATTGGTCATTAGATTTGTAAGCTAATCGCTGTGAAAAATGTTATGAAAAAGTATTGGTTATTCTATAATTTACTGGTTGTAGCATGGTAACTTTATGAATAAAATATTCGTCACAAGGTGTAGTAATGCTAGACTGCAACACACAAAACGCGGTCTAAAGTATTTTCGGAGATCGCGGCCGCCGCCATGATTCAATGTTGTTGACACACGACGACAAATGACGCGCATGCTCAACGTGAATATCGCGAGAGTTTGCACCGATGTAAACATCTTTCCTTTTATTATTTATAATTTTGTCTGTGGTTTTATTGTTCTTGTTTTGATTGTAAAGCGTCCTTGAGTGTTTTGAAAGCGTATAAATGAAATGTACTGTAATATCTGTTTCTTGTATTCGTGTGACGTCATAGAAAGGGAGGGGCGAGGTTGGGGAATATTGGCTCCGGTAGTTAGTCTGAGTGTGGAGCGCATGAGCGTGAGTTGTGGCTAACAGCAACTCCTTTGAATGCGTGTGTTTATTGCTTGTTTTGTTTATTAAAAAGCGACGAATTGCATCAGCGACTGCGTGCATCCTTCTCCCCGTTATTGAAGGGCATTACAGTACTATTATTATTATTATTACACAAAAATGTAGAAGGTTTGAAAAAAATGCCGACCGGAACGTTTTTGTTCGAGGTAGAAATTCTCGGTCGGTCGGGTTACCGGAAACACACTACTTTTTTTTCTACGCCTAACCACTGGACTACCGGGCCGCCCATGAGTAATTACAGTAAAACAAAAATCAACATAGGTATGAACCCTTCTAATAGGTTTTGCTTTGTTTTTATATCTAATACAGCATTGTGACTGAACAGCAAAATGAACGTTGAAAATACATGGGCACAGTGGGGATGCACTGGATTGTTGTGCATGCCTCAAACTAAAGATACATACTCCTGGGGTTCGGGGGACAAAAACAAAATCAGAGATCGTAGCTCGAAATCTCAGTCAGATATCAGATAGAAAGAGAAATCCTGTCACAGGGCCATAAGCCAATGTACAGTAAATGAAGACACCATGACTTCATTGATCTTCATTAAGAATAATAATTAATAATAATAATAATAATAATACTAATAGTAATCTTGTGCCTGTCTTCCTGTCACTGCTGGCTCAGTGGGAAAGTTTTTGGTTTTAAAATACCATTGGCCAATTGTGAAGACCTGGCGACCCTCCAACTTTCCATTGAAAATGCATGTTTCATGATAAGAATGTGTATACATCCTCAAGAGTCGCAAAGATTTATACACAAATGTACGAGAGATACATCAAGCTCGAAAGTGGACACAGGGAGAACAGGCCGGCCGCCCGCACGCATGCACGCACGCACACACTATTTCTGTCATTGTGGTCTTAAAGTTTTATGTGTCTCACTGTGTTATTTTAGACCTTGAAGCTAAGGCTGAAAACTGGCATTTACGCTCAATCCGGCGCATTTACACTGTTTATTCTTGTGTTGATTAATATGCACTATGCCAATGAAGTAAGTAAATAAATTAATAAAGGCACACACAAATGAGTCAGATACCGTCCAATAGATATCATGTCCTATAGCACTTGTCCTTGTTCGGGTCACGGGTGAGCTGGAGCCTATCCCAGCTAGTTTTGGGCGAGAGGTGGTAAACACCATGGACTGGCTGCCAGCCAATTGCAGCGGTTAGATACCTATTTTATGAAATGACAGTCATGATAACATCCTTCATCATTCCAGATGAATCCCTCATTCAATCATCAGTGACACACACTCACTTAGTGGAGAACAAAGATTTTTGCTGTGCCTGGCCCAAAAGACTCAAAAGACTACTGGTCTGTCTATGCCCTATTCCATCTAACAAGTTCACTTAAAATAGCAACTATTACACAATCCTACAAACAGACAAATTAAGTTGATCGATGCTGGTAAAAAGACTAGCCCCTTTTCAGCATGACTACATGCGGAGGGAGAGAAAAACATCAGTCAGGAGGGGAGGCATTTGTTTCATGCTGGGTGGTCTGATAAAACAGAAAGTCCATCCTGAATCTAAAGAAATGAACACACAACTTTTAACGCTCATCCAAAAGGATGACGTGGATGTTGAGCTCTGCATCTTCTCCTCGTTACCTCACTGATCATTTGGACCACAAACAGCAGCCTTTCGTGTGTGTATATATATATATATATATATATTAGAGCTGTCAAACGATTAAAATATTTAATCTAATTAAAAACTCAACTGTCATAATTAACTCAAATTAACTAAAAATTAATCATGATTACTCACGCATTTTTTATCGTTTCTGAATTTCCTTTTATATTTTTTGTCCTATTTTCCCCCATTTTAATGCTCTCATCAACATGGAATCATGAATCAGTTTTCTATGTGCAAAATGCAAATATTTACTGAAATAATTTCGATTTTCAATTTTACATGAACATTTTTCACTTGGAGCAGTTATTCACACATCATCTCTCACACAATATTACTGTCCATCAACAACAGTGAAAAAAATATTTTGTCACACAACAGCTGCTTGAACAGCTCTTTTTATGGAATCAAAACAGCGCAATATAAAGTGCACATCTAAGGTAAACTAGTACTCAGCCTATAATTTTTCACGGCCCCCTGAATAGGGATTGTCGGTCAGCATGGATCTCTCGTTCTGTACTTTTTTGATCATTTATTGGAGCACTTTGCAGCAGAAGTAGTAGTAGTAGTAGTTGTAACAGAAGTATCAGAAGCAGGTAATAACCTAAACTACACATAAATGCAGTAAAAAATTAATATATCTATCTTTCTGCATCACAATGTAAATATGTATATAATTGACATTAATTAATACCTTTATCCAACAATACGTTTAATAAATAATGTAATCAACCCTGATTTCACTATGTATCATTATCGACATCATTATTCATTGTTTTAAACGTAAGAAACCATACAACACAAACATAAAGTCGAATCGAACAAAAGAACTACAAGTCCCAATACTCAATCCCGGAAGTGGAGCGCCGGTTTGATGATCCCAAGCTGAAGCGCAATTTACTTCGTTTAAACGTCAGATTGCAGATGGACAAACATGACAACTATGCAAAAATGAGCTAAATAAAGACACCCCTGTTCTAGCAACATTTTAGCCCACGCTGTTTGCTTTGAAATGATCCATAGCTGTCGGTCTGAGAGAGGGGGCGGAGTACGGACGTCAGCTGTGTGCTTGGCCATTAAGTGGTATTTCAGACTCGACGTGCTATGATGATAGCTCAGTTTACGACTGCAAAACATACAGGTAACTTTGGTCTTGTCATTGGAACAATCTGGCAACTTTTTAAAAGTAAACTTTCCATTCATAAACTATTTAAGTATCCATTTTCTGTGTCTCGCGTTGCCGTGGCTGGCAAAACAAACGTGCGTGGACCTGTGCAGAGATCTTGATGTTTTGTTGCTGGTTTAGGCGTAAAACCCACCAGAAATAAAAGATTAATTTGTCGCGAGTTGTTTGTTTACAACAAAGAGCTAAAATGATTAGGCGAAAAAAAGTAGTGTGTTTCGGTAACATGAAATTTCAGCATAGGGTCGGTAGGTCGGACAAATGTTTTTATTTTTTAAATATTTTTGCCACGCCCCATCATAAATGTAAACAAAATAACCATAAAACATAAAACAAGGAGACATTGAAACCCCGCTCGCCGAAGGAAAACAAACAAACAAACAAACAAAAACTACGGCAAGCCTGAGGATTTCACGTAACAATAGTTACCGTAGCGTGTCGTTTCCGTGGCGTCATTTTACGGTACCGAAACATAGTTTAACCATTAAAGTCACCGCACACGACTTGACTGTGTGATCAACGCGATTTCACTGTGCCTCTGTGTGTTTGTGGTGTGTGGGTGTGTTTCTTCAAATTTACTTTCGTTTTGAGTGTTGGGGGGGACGCAACAGATAGGTGCGTATGCGGGTTGCTATTTTAGTCCGCAAATTGAGGAATCGCGCGGATGAAAGTTTGAGATGGCGGCGAAAAAAAACTCACAAAGGTCTACTAATTACGTCATTTAAGAAATGGCAATGCCAGTCTGATTTTTCGTATAAATCGTCCGAAGGGCGTATCACTAAACTCACCTGTGACGTATGCACAAAACACGAGAGCGAGAGACGGACGACGCGAGGCACGATTACATGGCAAATTGGTCATTAGATTTGTAGGCTAATCGCTGTGAAAAATATTATGAAAAAGTATTGGTTATTCTATAATTTACTGGTTGTAGCATGGTAACTTTATGAATAAAATATTCGTCACAAGGTGTAGTAATGCTAAATGTTATTCAGACTGCAACACACAAAACGCGGTCTAAACTATTTTCGGAGATCGCGGCCGCCGCCATGATTCAATGTTGTTGACACACGACGGCAAATGACGCGCATGCTCAACGTGAATATCGCGAGAGTTTGCACCGATGTAAACATCTTTCCTTTTATTATTTATAATTTTGTCTGTGGTTTTATTGTTCTTGTTTTGATTGTAAAGCGTCCTTGAGTGTTTTGAAAGGCGCGTATAAATGAAATGTACTATTATTATTATTATTACACAAAAATGTAGAAGGTTTGGAAAAAATGCCGACAGGAACGTTTTTGTTCGAGGTAGAAATTCTCGGTCGGTCGGGTTACCGGAAACACACTACTTTTTTTTCTACGCCTTAGGAGAAGTCTCCAGCTCCACTCGGAACAGAATGCGAGTTGAAAAATTGCTCGCGACGGACGTCTACACTAAAAGCTCGGTGATTGGCTCATTTCAATGTCAATCGAACTGGCACACAGGCATCCAATCTGATGCAGAAAAGCCTGGCGTCCGGTACCCTCCCACTGCCATCCAGTCCCAGAGACGCCGAACTCCGTGGGCGGGACAAAAACCAGTTTGTATCCAATGACTCGTCTCCGTTCAACGTATTGGGACAACCTACCCTGAACTCACTACCGTTTAAAGCACAGCGAAGCTGCGGCGTGAAGTAGAAGGGACTCGCGTCGTACGTCGTACCCAGTAAGAAGAAGCTGATTCGAGGCAAAGGTTGAGCACGTTGTAGCGCATATTTAGTCAATGACATGTACACACAATGACATTTACATTCATATATTTCATCACTTATTCTTTGACATTTTAGGGGAAGCAAAGCTTCCCTTGCAGTCCGAGAGCAATCGCCACTGATTGAAACCCCCGCTCGGCGGCGAGCGAGTTGGGTACCCAGCGGCTGGGTGTTAGAGCCTCTGCGTCCCGCGACCTAGACGGCCCGTGGTGGTCGTGGCCCGGCCTGGACTAGGGTGCCGTAAGACTAAGGCGGACGGGGGTCGACGTCAACGAGCGCGCGACGCGCTGGTCGGGCGGGGTGGGCGGGCGGGGAACGCCGACGGGCGCCTGACCGGGTAGTGACGGGGACGGGCGGGACGCGGAGGTGGCGCGAAGCGCACCGACCGACCCCGCGTCCGACACCGTCCCCCTCTCCCCGCGACGCCTCCCGCCGCCGTCGTCCCGCCGCTCAGCGGCGGCGGCGCCGCCGCTATTTGGGTTTCGCTCGCTCCGGGCTCGGAGGCGGGTGCGCCGCCGCCGCCCGCCTCGCGGTCGGGCGCGGGCGGGCGCTGGGTGTTCGTGGCGGGGGTAGAGTAGACGACCGCCAACGACCGCCAACGACGGCGCGCCGTACCACAACCCCGCCCGTCCCACCGCCACGCCCTCCCGCGCCGACTTCGAACGTCGCCGCCGCCCTCGCCTCGTTGAATCTTTTCGATACAGCAGTGGATGCTATTTTCTTAATATTATGGTGCGAGCATGCGACTGCAACACACAAAACGCGGTTTAAACTGTTATCGGAGATCGTGGCCGCCGCCACGATTCAATGTTGTTGACAGACGACAGGGCAAACGACGCAACGTGAATATCGCGAGAGTTTGCACCAATGTAAACACTCTAAATTCATCTTTCCTTTTGTTATTTATAATTTTGTCTGTGGTTTTATTGTTCTTGTTTTGATTGTAAAGCGTCCTAAGTGTTTTGAAAGGCTATTATTACACAAAAATGTAGAAGGTTTGAAAAAAAATGCCGACCGTAAAGTTTTTCTTTGAAGTAGAAATTCTCGGTCGGTCGGGTTACCGGAAACACACTACTTTTTTTTCTACGCCTTATTTATAGAGCAACGTAACATCCGCTGTGACGTCTGCCGCGTTAATCTCGCGAGAAAATTTTTGATCCCGATAAAATTCCCGATATATATATATATATATATATATATACACACACACACACACACACACACACACACACACACACACACACACACACACACACACACACACACACATATATATATATCACACACACACATATATATATATATATACATCCCTTGTACTCCTCAGTCATGGTTTCATTCTTCAGCACTGTGTCAGTTCTAGTCTCCATTCTTTTAGCCAGAAACCCCCCCTCCCCCCCGCCTCAACTCCCTCCCACCCTCCCACCATCTTCCTACCTGATATTTTGGCTTGGTTTGCTTACACTAAGACAAATGATCTCACTCCACTGCTATGTTCCAGAAAGTGTGCAAGAGGGGAGAGGAAAGGGAGAATCTTTACAACATAATCAATGAAGGACAGCAGGATATAACGAAAACGCAGACCTAAAATCATTTGCTGAGGAATAAAGCACGAAGAAAGATGAGGTGTAACTACAAGCAAAAAAAAAAGCAGCTTTAAGAATGAAAAGAACAAATCTCCAATCAACACAATCAACAATTCTCCCTAAGCTGTTTTTCCTTCTTTCGCATATTGCATCTTGTCTGTACTCTGTCATGGCTTGCCAAAGTTAGTGTTGCATTCAGTCCAAATCTCCCCCTCACACTCGCATGCACACAAACACACTGTGCAGCAGGGCAGTGCTCTAAAGAGCATGTTGAGAACAAGGCATTGATATATTCCAGACTAACAATATGCACACTGAGTAGACCCAAGACAAAACACACACACGCACACGCACACACACACAAAGTAGTGCTCAAATGCTCACGCCAGCCAGTAGTATTCAACATCATCAAACACTTCTGTAACCACAACAACTTCCTATTTTCCTAAAGCCATTTCCTGCACACCGAGGTCACTCACCAGCTACTGCTTCTATCACTACAGTGACAACAGTGCATGAGGAAAGTAACCAAAAAAACAGTCAGCAAGTGCTGACTTCTTTTTTTTCTGACAGGTCAAAATGAAGACACTTTAATATGCACTTTTTGAACACTATTATGCCCAAATTGACTGGGCAGCTTAGCACTGTGCTAAAATATCATAAAAGCATTTAGCCAACACTGAACATCACTTATAAAAACTTCTCTGAGCAGTACTGAACTGTTTATTGTGTCCTCTCTTTCTCTTGGCTGGCTACAATTCATATTGCATGGAACAAATAAAGATGAACAGACACATGCACTTGACTGGCTTGGCCCGCTGCTTAATGCCGTCTTTCTGACATTTGTTTAATCAGACCACTAACATCCTCTGATGTTTGTTGAACACATCTCAGACCGTAATGGTTTCTCTAATGTAGTCTTACAAATGCGCTCTTACACTCACCATATGACATGTAATTCACGATAATGCAACTTGCTAAAAGCACATACACACTTGTCAGCTGTAAGCATAAAAAAAAGCACCAACTGTTCCAGATAATATTACAAACTGTTCTAAAGTAATTACCAAAATGTGACAAAATATTTGTGTAACATTCTCTTTGTCAAAATATCCAGCTCTCATAATTCATTGTCTCTTTTATGTCGAGTCAAAGTAAGCCACAAAAACAAACCCCAAGATGTGTTTTAAATATGTACAATGCTGTTTGTAGGTGTATGTCAAAGGCCTGCTAAAACAACAAAAACAACAACAGCAACAACAACGTAAATGTGGACTTACCACTCTAGGCTTGGTCCTCTGGGGAGCAATTGCAGATGGTGCATGGTCCAAACCCTTCTGAGGTACAGCTCCTGTCATTTGACTGGCGAATATCCCGCTGGGCCCCTCAGATGAAGACGCAGAACCTTCAACCCCATCCTTATTCCCAGGGAGAGGCCCTGGACCGTCTGTGTCTCTCTCAGGAGTGTTGATGTCTAGAATATATTTCTGGGTCACATCCTCTAGAAATGGAGCCTTGTCTACTGGGCTCTTACTCAGAGCTGTAGAACCTCCAGTAGGTTGGTTTGAGAGACTGTTCCCTTCCTTGAGGGGTTGTGGTTGTGGAGGAGGCGAGATGGGTATGAAAGTTGCAGGTTCGCTGGCATGTCTTACATGCTTAGGTCTGGTCTTTGGTTTGGATGAGGGGAGAGGAGGTGTGAGCTCAGTTGTATCACGGTGACCATCTTGCTGTTCTAGTTCTGGGGGCTCCAAAGGGTCTTCGTGAGAAAAAAACTGAGCCAACCTGTTTGGGCGCTTTCTAGGGGATCGTCGAGCTATCCTAGGAGATAAAGCTTCAGCAAGCTTGAGATCAAAATTAAACCTCCTTGTCTCCTCTGCTTTCTTTTGTCCACCTTGATCTACAACGTTGTCCCCATAGGCTGGATGGCGTGACTGTGAATGAGCCTTCATGATGTCAATATTGCTACTTCCATGGTGACAATCATGTGACTGTGTGGTTATGTCCTCCTGAGGCTGGCTCTCTACTTCCCACGTTTTTTCTTTATGCTTGTTCAGGATTGGCTCGCTGCTGGAAGTTGGGATCACACCTGTCTGATCCAGCTCATTGATTGGTCCAGTGCTGACGGACTGACCTTTAAACTGAGAGTCATGGGAAAGCAAAGATGCATCACTTCGTCGGCTGGGGTCACTAAAGGATTTCTTCTTGGGAGTTTTGCCATTGCCATGATCATCAGTTACCAGTCTGTTCATTGCTCCTGGCTCAGCTACAATGCTCCTGATAACGCCACTGTAGTCACCAACGACCTCTTCCCAAAGTCCGCCATCACTGTACACAGACAAGTCACTGGCCACACTTCCTTTGTATTCTAAGGTCGGTATAGCAGGGGTGTCGGGTAGCCCTCCGCCTTTGAGAGCAAGAGATCCTAAAAGGTTGCTGTCAACAGAGGAAAAAACTTCCTCCTCTACCACAGAAGAGTGTCTCTGAGGCATAGGATCACTTAGAGAGCGATAGACTGTTGACTCCCCATTTGCTTCAGCTGCTGTTGTCGAGTCTATGGTACTGTTACAAACCTCTGAGGCTGCAATCATGTTACCTGGAGGGGAGAACTTGCGTCTTCGACGGGCAGCACTGGGGGTTGCAGGTGCTTCGAGGCCTCCTAGAGTAGCAGAAGATGCCTGCAGTACGGCTTTACTCTTGTTGGTTGCATCATTGGTCGTGTTGACACAGTCGAGCCCAGCAATGGAGTCTGTGATAATTCCGTCACTCTCTTCCAGACAGGAGGGGTGAAGCAAGGACGGAGGTATGCTGACTTCATTCAGACGGTTCGTACAGCCAGTATTGTTCTCCATCATTTCCTCTCTTTCCTCCTTAAGCCCTTTCTCTTCATGGAGCGCTGATTGTTTCCATATGGTGACAGGCTGCCCGAGTACATCCCTAGCAATGCACGAGCCCAAATTAACCCCTCTTAACTCCAACAAAGCCCTCTCGGAGGGGTCACTAGGACCAATCTCTGGCTCTGTGACAATCCCTTCATCTGTTAAACTCGACTCGTGGCCTGAAAGTTCATCCACGGAACGGTCATAGCACACGCTTTCTTCCGAGTCCCCCTTCAGTAACGCTCTCGCTGTCTCTCTGTTCTGTCTCTGCACCTTCTCCTGGTAGTCTGTATCCCTACTGTTTAGCTTCTCGGGCTGCATACTTTGTCCATCCCTCTCTCTCTTCTCCCTCTCCCCATTCTCTCTCTCCCTCTCATGTTTATCACTTGCCGCTGTGGTCTTAAATTCAGCCCCCTGGTCTGTTTCTGCCTCACCTTCAGTACTCATTCCTTTTCTCTTCTCTTCATCTGTTTTGTTGATTCTCTGTTGATCTTCAAAGTCATTCAGACTTTTCATCTCAATATCATCGTCTTCTCTGGTGCTCATCTGACAGATATCCTGAATAACCTGTCGGGCTTCCTGTACGTATCTTTCTTGCAATGGTGTTGGCATCACTTCCTCGTCATCGTCATCATACCCATAATCCAACAACCTTTGTCTTCTTCCAATCCTTGAGTCACCTCCATCGCTTTCTACTTCTCTGTCCAACAGGCACACGCTATTGCCAGTCTTCTCTCTATTCAGGTCAAGCTGTTGCTCGGAAGGGCTTCTTGTGGTTGTACCACCTGCCAGGTAACAACTCAGAGTTGACTGGGATTTACCAGAATATGTGAAGGACTTTGCACGCCGCAGAGTAGCCGTCAAGTCTTTGAGGGATAAGCGACGACCAGTGGGCAACAAGGTCCCACTGTGACTCTGTGGGCCGAGTCCAAATTGTTCTTCCTCACTAGTTTTCTGCACCTTCGGCTCTGATGAGTCTGATTTCAGAAAATTTAGCATTGTCATTGTTTCTGTTGCGATATCAGGGTTGGATTTGGATATTCCATTTTTTAAACCTGTCCTATCCTCTCCTGTTGTCTGCTGTAATCTCATGGCCTCAGTTGATCTTCCTTCTTTAGCGAGGACCCCAGCAGGGGAAGTGACTGTGGGCACAATCTTGGGGCGAGTCCGCACTTGGGTACGAGGAAAATTATCCCCATGTCCAAAGCTAGGGGAACGGTACATAGTAAAATTCCCATAGTACGTTTTACTCAACATAGATGAGGAAGCATTTCTGGCAGTGTTGTCTCCACCAGTGTGCAAAAACTTGCTTGCTCCACGGTTGCTGCAGCTTTGTTGGTCCTCCACCTTCAGCGCCTCAGTGCTGGAATATCGGCTGCTATAACGGGAACCAAAAGGGGGGATGTTGACCTTTGATACTCGAGACACAGCAGGAAGTGTCGAGGATGCCACAGGTGAAGAGATGCGCTCCCATTGCTGCTGCACCCTAGTTCTGTTCATGTGAAAAGTGGGTTCTCTTGCAGAGTGGCTCCGTGATAGTCTTTGCAGTAGCTCTCCTCCTGTGGTCGCATGGCGTGGCTTATCCAAATGCTCCATGGTCACGGAGGGCTCACTGTCGCTGTCGTCTGATTCGCCATCACGATCGTTACGATCATCACGGCCTGTCGCTGAAGCACCACCACAGAAACGCTTCTTTTTTCTCAGAGAGCGGCGCCGCCCAGCCTCCCTACTGGATGGTCCGAAAGAACCAGGACTCTCCTCCTCACTGCCCGAAGATCTACCGATGCCCTTCGCACTCCACCGGCCATTTTTACTGCGGGACAAATAACTTTCACCTCGCTCTGTGACACCCCTTTCTCCTCCACTGATGCCAACAAAAGGATGAGACGGGCCACTCCAGCCTGCACCTTCTCTTTTTCTTCTGCTATGCTCCTCCTCGTTTCCAGAACTAAACCTCCAGCGAGAGCTATGCAGAGAATCAAATTTGGCAGGGGCTGAGGAGGGAGGTACAGTTGAGAAGGAGGTAATGGCTTTATCGAGAGCTGGAGCACAGAGGGGGAACAAGGGGGGAGAGTCGGGAGCTGTAGAGGAGCTATGTGAGGAATGTAAACTATCCCTCGCCAGCCCGACCCCTGACTAACCCTTCTCTCCCTCACTATTGGCTCCTGAAGAAAGGAGGCGCAGAAGGTGTCCTGGCTCACCAAACTGTGCCGAGAAGTAGTAGCAGAGGTCTGAAGGTCACTGTGGGGGTCAGGGGTCAGCTCGATCAGTGTGGGAGTTTGAGGGGAAGCCTCTGCCACTGAGTTAGGGCTGCTACATCTGAAAGGAGACGAGCTACTTTTTTGATCACGGCAATCCTGAGAACTCCAAATGCTACTGTTTTGAATGTTTTTTCTACCACATATCTTGTCATTACAATAACCTGAAGTTAAGTGTTCTTCCTCATCAAGCATATACTGCTGCTCATATATTTTGGAGCGCAAGTCCATAGTGTCACAAAGTGTCTGGTTGACAGCAGTGCTGTTTGGGCTCTGTCCTTCAACTAAGCTCGCCTGAGACAAATATGGACTTTTGGCTTCATTAGTTGAAGTGCAAAAAGAGAGTTTGCTGCTTTTATCCAGAAGAGGGCAACCCTCAGGTTTGCTTTGCTGGCTTAAATCACATCTACCAACCAGCCTTAAATTCTCATAATTGTGGCCTTGCTTCTGTCTCTCATCAAAAAGTTGTCGAATTTTTGTCACACTGGGCCATTTATCAGAATGCAGGGAAAGAAATTCACTGCAATGTGTGGATGGGTAAGTTGTGTGAGATTTACAAGATCCGTTAATCGTGACGTCCTCTTCATTATTGATAATACAATTCTTTTGGGGATCAGATACGCAAGATTTTTTCTTACCAGTGTTGTCGTTTGTTAACAGTGCACAAGTCCGACTTTTAATTCTTCTCTCAGAGTCCGAACCAGAGACAGAGTCCGTGCTGGAGTTGAACTTTTGCACTTTGTCCAAAAAAGATTTGTTGTCCGTCAAGATTGCTGCGCCGCCGTCCTGGTGCAAGGATAGTCGAGACAGTGAGCTGCTCCTCCTGGAGGTTCGGACGCGGGGAAGTGTGCTGCTCTCACGCGGCACTGCTGTAACGTCTCCCGGCCAGGCGTTGTTGGTCCTCTCGGAGCCTCCTCCTCCCCCACTTTTACAACTGCTGCTGCTGCTGTTACTGAATTTCTCGGTGAGCTGGCGGATAGAGGGAGAAATGGAGGAGAGAGGGGCGGAGGAGGCTTTCTTTGGCTCTGCGGTCCCGGTGGTTGTGGTGGCAGAGATTTTGGAAACTTTTCTTGAGGCACTGACATGACGCTGTTCTGACCCGCTGGGCTCAAGAGGAAGAGAGCCACCGGCTGCCTCCAAATACTCACATTTGTCTTGTACCTCCTCACTTTTGTTGGCGCCCCGCGAGCCCAAATTCTTAAAAGAGACGCTGCGGTACACCGATGCATTCCTCTTGTGTCTCTCTGCCATTTTTCATAGTTGTCTTTAAGTCACGCCGCACGCTGCATCCTCTTTGAATTAAAAGTCATTTTGCACCTCGCAACCGAAATGCAACAACTTTTACCAAAGTCTGGGAACGTCAGTTGATAAAACTCACATGTTGGCGATTCCACAGTCGATTTTTTTGTGTGCCCGCCAACTCTTCATCGTTGGCTAAACGTGTGCCCATTAAGCAAGTCACCCCCGCATCAGTCTGCTCTTTCCCCAGAACTGTTTGTGGATTCTCTATTTTGGAATTTGTATTTCCGTGACTTGTGTTTTTTTTCTGTGCATGTTAATGCCTGAGATAGGGCAAGAGGGAGTGGGCGGGACTAGGGGTTAGGGGCTGTCATAACCCCCTCGGGGATAGAGAGGAAAAGCCCCCCCACATCCCTCTATTTTTGATAAGAGGAGGCAGATACTGCGCACTGAATGGCCGTACGACAGCGCTGCGACAGAATTATGCCAATTGGTAGAACAGAGTTAACTCTCATTCATTTTGCTTGATTTTAGATTCAAGCCAGTGCATCCTTTTTGTACAGCACCTGGGCGAATGTACTATATTGACAGCATCCACGGTTCCTTTTCAGTCCACAATAAAGTCTCCGTCGCGCTTCTCGGTCTGCTTTACGTGTCCTTTTGTTCGAAAGGGGAATTACACGCTGTGATTTGGTTAACTTTGTATGCAGCTCCCCCCAGAGGCTAATTTTGAGCATGACAGAGAGATTTATGAGGGCAGGTCATTTGAAGATGAGGTAAAACGACTGAAGTAAAATTGTGCATGATAAAGTATTGTGGGGACAACCCAGCCAGGGAATTATAAATATAGTTATTTGAGTTACACTTGTGTGTAAATCTGACCATTTTACGAATATTTTTAGTGTATTATAAGAAATAAATTAATCTACTGTTTAATTAGATAAATGCATTAAAATAAATGAAAATTAATAATAATTTTAATTAAATATTAGAGGACTCTTGATAAATTAAACACTACGTGGACAGATTATAGAACATGCTTTGCCCAACCCTGCATTTGATACAATTTAAGTTAAATCAACACGAGAATGTCTTGCCTCCACTGGAAAAGATGCAGCCATCCCATCACACAATCAAATTAAAGACTTGATTTAATGCATTCTAAATCTGCAGTTGGATGTGTCTTTTAATGGTGATGTGCAACTTTGAATTCTGTTGTTGTATGTCTTATAAAAACATTGTACCTCACAAATTCCCTTTTGTTTACAGCTGTTCAATCTTTTCTTTTTAGCTGTTCAATCCACTTTAAGGACGTATGCACGTTAAGGAAATGAAATAAATCGTAGTCACAGGTTTAATCAGTGTGTCAACATCCCAAAAGTTGTTCACTAACAAAACAATAGAAGCAGATTTAACTCACCTAACAAAATGGAACTGTATTGCCGATGCTAGCCCAAGGTTATGTCATGTTTTGGCACAGTTCAGAACACTCTTGTCACACATGAAACATGTAATCACAAGAGTATATATTGCAAAAAGTAAACACATTTAAACGCAAGAATCAGTCAACTTATTAATCCTCAGCAGTGTCACAGTATCATAAAACAAATGCCGCACAATGGAATGGCTCGAAATCCTTACAGTCAAAATAAGAGATCATGTGCAAGAAAAGCTTAGTGCAAAACTAATGGCGAACTTTGGTGAAATGGGATGTGACTGTCACCTAGTGGAGAAAAAGGCAACAAGGATTTACAAAACGGTCCAAAAGTATTGTACAAAACATAATACAGTACGGCACAAAATTAGTCTTGTGCCCACAGCAACTACCATCATATTGCTGTTATCCAGAATAAAATACTGGTTGCAATGTTCCTAAAATACAGTTTGCATGCTGTATCGCTTCATCCAACATACTAGAGCACAGTTCAAGACGGAAATGAAATCTTACAATGTTACAATGTACCGTTCACAGTGCTCATTAGCAAGGAAAAAAAAAAGAAATACATCATACACACGCACGCGCGCACACACACACACGCACACACGCGCACACACACGTTGACTCACGCACTGCTGTCCTTTTCCCTCAGGGTGGTGACTCTGCGGACAAACCTTTTGGTGCTCTGTCTGTACCGTGGCTGAGTAAAGTAGAAGAGAATGGGGTCCAGAAAACTATTCATACTGGCAAATGGTCTGGTACTCTTATAGATGATAGAAAAGAGATTTCTGGTCTCGCAGGACACATTCGGAAGCGTGCGCACGACTAGGTATGAGGTCTTGGTGAGGTGAAAGGGCAAAAAACTGACGCAGAATGCAGCTGCCACCACAATGATCATTTTCACAGCCCTGTCGCGTTTGTCCCTCGTCTGGATGTTGACGCCTTGGTAGAACACAGGGAGGCACAAGATGTGGGCCATTCTGCAGTAGCAAATCATCACACCTGTGAAAGGCAAGAGGAAGCCGAGGCAGGTGAGGGCCATGCCGTATGGGTAGTAGTCCGAAGACTGCTTTGGCGTGCTTAAGTCGTAACAGACGGTGCGGTTGCGCTGAATCCCCGTGGAGGCAAAGTGAAATGTGGGCGCACAGAGGAAGGCCACGAGCAGCCACACCCCTCCGCAAATGAGCCACGCCAGTTTGCGTCCACCTCGCTTGTGCCACATTGCCAGTGGGTGACAAATGCCAATGTAGCGGTGCACACTGATGCAGGTGAGGAAGAGGATGCTGCCATGTAGGTTACTGTAATCATGACAAATAAACAGGACATTAACTGCATTCGACTCCAAAAACAGCAAATAACAACAGACTTAAGTCTGAAGAAACAGACTGTTTCAAAGTAAGTTTCATGTCTACAAATAACCATGAGCCTCACCTGTAGAACTGAAATCGGACCAGTTTGCATAAAAACTCCCCAAAGGGCCAGTAATCATGACTACCATAGTTATAGATGAGCAGGGGAAGTGATGTCACATACAGGAAGTCGGCTATGGCCAAGTTGAGCATGAAGATGTTGTTGCGGGACAGACTGGGCCGCGTCCTCCATATCTTCAGTATGACGGTCGCGTTAAGCGGCAGGCCCAACAGCAAGACAACTGTGTACACGGCCGGGAGGAGGATCCGTTTGAAGTCCTCCTTATAGGTGCAGCGTGGGACTCCTTGTCGACTGACATTAATGACGATGGACAGCAGAGCGGCAGCTGTGTTTTGATCTGTGGACTGGCGACTTGTATTGAAGACGTCCAACGTGAAGGTTTTGGAGATCAGAGTTTCCGTTGTGAAAGATTCAACAAAATGCGACATCTTCAGGTCCTGGATAAGAGACAAAGCGAAATAGTCATGAAGGTGACTTATCGATTTAATGCAAATTTGTTGCAGAGAGCATGGATACCAGAGCTAACCCTGGTCAATCTTTGTAGGGGAAGTCAAGTCAAAAATGTTTTGAACAACAATACCCTCCACACAGGTTCTTGACAATAATTATGTTCTGTATTGAGCAGCAAAATCAATGAAGGTGGTTAGGCAAAATGTTGAGTGAAAGTGTGCATTTTACAAGTATTTAGGAATTGTGGCGGAGTAAAAGTACAAATGTGTGAAAGTTTTACTTAACTGACAAACTATTTGTACTCTGTTATATTACAAGACATCTGTGTTGTGGCAATATTTCAAATATCACTGACACATCAACTCTGCTCAGACAATGATTCAGAGGTACTATTTCACAATTCACACCCACGTGTGAGTGTGTGCAAGCATGCCTGGATTCAATTTTGAAGTATGAATATGTCTGTGTCAATGGATATGCCGTTCGTCATACTGTGATTTCGTAATTCCGAAGTAAGGGAAGTGTGCCGGGGGGCTGTAGAACATGTCTCTGCGCTGAGCCGTTAAGTAGACATTGATACACAAAGGCCTCTTAGCTGCTTTTTAGCAAATGAAATCACAATTCAGTTCTTTTTGGGAGAAATAATATTACTTCATCTAGTCCTGCCATCCATCCATTTTCTAATGAATTATCCTCACGAGGGCCGCGGGCCTGCTGGAGCCTATCTCAGCTGACTTCGGGCAGTCGGGTACACCCTGAACTGGTTGCCAGCCAATCGCAGGGCACACAAAGACAATCATTCAAACTCACTATCGCACTTAGGGATGTTTTTGGAATGTGGTAGGAAACCAGAGTACACCGAGAAAAACCACGCAGGCACGGGGAGAACATGCAAACTCCACACAGGAAGGCCGAAGCCGAAGTTGAACCGTGCAACTCTGCACTGTGAGGTGAACATGCTAACCAGTTGATCACCACGCCACCTCATCAAGTCCAGTGCTTCTAAATTCAATCCACACAGTAAATTTGCAATTTGTAAAGAACATTCAAGGTGAGAGAGAGACCAGTTTGTTCTCTTTCGCCTGATTTGGGTATGCAAAGTAAAGTCCTCCTGTCACAACAGTAGTGAAAGGCAGTATGATGTGACCAATGATTTTATTTCTATCCTGAAGGAACCTCGTCTGAGCACTGTTCTGGTTTCACAATCACGAGCAAAGACGATAGAAGTGAAAAACGTGAAATGTTTTATGTTCCATGCAAGCCCTGGCATGCAAATCACGAATCAACACAGGAAACATAGCTAACTTCTCAGCCAACTGAATAAGGCAAAGCGAAAAACAGTCTTAAGTCCGACATTTTATCCTGAGAGAACCCCATCTTGGCACTGTTCTGGTTTCACTACCACGAGTGTAGTGAGAAGTGAAAAACATTAAACGGCTTTCTGTTCCATGCAAGTTCTGACATGCAAATTACGAATTAAAGCAGGAAACATAACTACATTCTCTAGCAAATAATTAAGGCTAAGCAAAAGCAATCTCTGATTGTACGTTCAACATCTGCATATTAACAAAAGTGGCAAAAAAGATTGGAGAATGCGGGCATCGATCCCGCTACCTCTCGCATGCTAAGCGAGCGCTCTACCATTTGAGCTAATTCCCCTACTGAGAGAAGGACTCCCAAATGTCCTTAATATAATGTTCAAAGTCTCTTGGGTTACGATATTTCGTGACTGGTTTATACGTCCCAAGTACTGCTTGCTTCAGCTTCGGCTGGCTTCTAGTCCGCCAGATCACGTTGTGGAGTCTTTCCTAAATCAGTAACAATCGAACGAAAGGCAGTACAGTATCACGAAACCAAAGGTCTTATTTCTATCCTGAAAACCCCCCCATCTTGGCTGTGTTCTGGTTTCACCACCACGGTCGAAAAGAAGTGAAAACGGCTTTATGTTCCGTGCAAGTCCTGGCACGCAAATTGCGAATCAATGTAGGACACGAACATAGCTAATTTCTCATCCAATTGAACGAGGCTCAGCAAAAAAACAAAAACAAAAAAACAAACAGACTCTGGCCCCACATACGGCAAGGGTCTCATTACAACCAGTAAAGAAAAAAACAAGTATTGGAGAATGCGGGCATCGATCCCGCTACCTCTCGCATGCTAAGCGAGCGCTCTACCATTTGAGCTAATTCCCCGTGCAATTCAGAGACTGCCGGATGTACAATTGGGATGTGCTACAAGAATAACGCAAATTGGTCCTACTTACCTTTCGTGACGGCAACAATCAACAGGTAAACGAATTTTCCACCATTGCTGAAGACTCCTGCGGCTCGTCTGCTGGTAGAGTGGGGCACAACTTCGAACGATTTCCCCTTCAGTTTTGTTTTACAACACGGAGGTTGGACTTATTTTCAGAAGCGACACACTAAGCATTCTTTACACTTTCCCCGAGGCACACAAAGTTTATTGGTCCTCCCCCGCGCGTGTGAGGATCGAGTCCACGCATGCGCAATAAATCACTTTTATTTCGATTCATGACTGCGTGTGCCTTGACGTATAATTTATGTAGTTTTAATACTTTTTGGGGTAGATAGTCTTCCAAAAACCATATAATGCAGCTGACATACATTTACTGAACGAGCTCTTGCCACACTCATTTTTATGGAAGCGTGAAATTGCCAATATGGAGAAAACGTTTTTGGCTGGCAAGAAGGCTAAATGTAATTAATTAACAATGGTATGATAAAACTTCAATGGATGCACAAATTTTTTACAAGGTATTATGGACAATTTTTGGTCCTATATGATATATCGCTGGAAAATATTTGAGAAACGTGGTGTAATGGATGTTTTATTCAAGTGTGTGGTTTTTTTTTTTACCACCGCCACGTCCACCCCCTCAAAAATCATGACTCGACCTGAAAAATGCAATATTTTTTTGGTAACTATCTGAAGCAAACAGCAATTTATATGTTCACCGTTGGTTAACTACATTGCTTTATGGTATAAGTCGTAGATTGCAAACGGAAAACGTTTTGCTTTAGCAATTCTCCAATCACCAAATTGGCTGCAGAAAACACAGACATTCCCTCTGCAAAAAAAAGAAAGAAAAAATCCAAAAGGCTTGTCCAATTAGGCATGCGTCATTTGCGACAGCAGTTCTGACTTGTGTGTGAGTGAAGGTTCATGTTGCACAACCCAGTCAGAAGACTGAGATCACTCAAGAGAGAAGTGAAAGAGTATCATCAGTATGTCTGATACTAGTTATTTCCTCAAAAAAATAGGGGGGGAAAAGCATATAGGGAATGCTATATATATTAGAATTTTCTGAATGCACGTACAGGTTCAGTAACTTTCACTGTCTGAATAATTAAGTGAATAAAACAACCCCCCCCCCAAAAAAAAAATCAGGTAAGCCATGCTTCCTTTTGTAGGAAAGTTTTAATAGTTATTCAATGTTCTACATTTTACAGTAAATATACAATTACAAACTTGGCTTAGTTATAGTACTAAGATCACTAACTGATCTTACAAAAAAAAATCCAACATAAAATAAAAAAAAACATTAAAATAAAAAAATCAAGACAGATTTACACTTCATATCACAAGCCTGACGCAGGTCCTTCACTCTGGACCAAATAGCTAACAAACAATTCACTTCTCTCAACGCTTAATAGACGTTGGGCTTCAGTTTCAGAACACAACCATATGGAAAATACCATTGCATGTGCAAACTGGGTACCAAAGAAAAACGTCCGAAAGTTGGATTGTTCCTAATACTTGATCCAAGAGGGATGGATGCAAGTATGCTTGCTTTCTTTTTTTTTCTTTTTTGTTTTTTTGTTTTTTTTAATGGAAGACAAGGAATTTCCACTTTTTGCATCACATTTAGTGTCAAATTGAACCAAGAGTTATCGTTGACAAATTGAAATTAAAATGCTGCAGCAGAACATCCAGGACACTATTTACTGTGATATTAGTGTTTTAATTTGCATTGGACAATAAAGTAAGACCAAGCAACTGAAAGGCAAAACAAAGAAGAAAGAAGTAGTGGAAATGAAGGAGAGCGGTTTTCTGAATGGTTTGGTCACACTTTCACTGGCAAAGTGGAAAAAAAAATCAACGTCAGGGAAAAGAGACCAGTAAATTGTTTTTTTTTTCCCATACAACGCTCAGGACAGAATAAAGCAGGGAACTACAACTACATTTACCCTCAACACACATAAGTGTTTAACTGTCCATTTTTAATTTAAGTGCAAATTGAAATCAACAAGAGGCAAGGAATGGAATCGAATGAGGAAGCATCACTGTGGAAAACAACTGCTTTGAGCTAATTGTTTTGGGTAATGATCTGAAACAACTAAAATGCAGATCTGCCGCGCTAGCTTCCACATTAAAAGAGGCAATGTGTAAGAACCACAACAATTTTTTGTCTTAAACTTATACATGTATATATAGAGAGAAAATGGCAACATGGTCTGTCATCTAACTACTGTTCATTACTTGTTCAAACATTGTCACTGGTGACACCTGCTGCCTACATTTGCTCTGTAGTGTATTTATTTAAAATACCAAAACGGTGTGAATTTAGTACAAAGTATGACCTCACGTAACTCCACCCCCTTCTTGACTGTTTTTCTCAAATGACAACTTTTCATTTTGTAATACCTTTTTGTACTCCGTTTTATTCATCACAAAAATGAAGACTATTTGAGCAGGGTCTTTTTTTTTCTTCTCAATGTGGCCCTGTGAGAATTTCATTGTAACAATTTGAGAGGCACATGTTTGAATGAAAGGAAATTGGTCACAGGAGAGATGTGGCAACATTTTGCTTCCCTGTTATGGGCAGAATGATTCTGTTTCTTAGAGGGGGAGGGGGCAGGGGGGTGACAAAATGGTCAAGATGGCAAGAAAAAACAGCAAGACAGGTTAAAATTTTGACAGGCAATAGGCATTAACAACAGTGTGAGAAAAGACAGTCATAAGAGAAAACAAGATTCACAGGAAGCGAGACTTAACAAGAGTTTACCAGTTACTTAGGAGAAGAAAAGTTTACCAAACAACAATGACATGTGGC
Source organism: Hippocampus mohnikei (assembly GCA_026261675.1). NCBI lineage: Eukaryota > Metazoa > Chordata > Actinopteri > Syngnathiformes > Syngnathidae > Hippocampus > Hippocampus mohnikei. The sequence goes on from JAKGUB010000327.1 coordinate 6,496,916, forward strand.
GCAAAGGGCGTGGAGGCCGAGGACAAAGCCGTCGGACCATCAAAGCAATCGTGTGTCCACCTCAGGTCTGTCAGTCACCCATGACTCTGTCATGGTGTGAAAAAAAAAGGCTCATTTATGCCCCCCCCTCACTCAGTCAGACACCGTCAAGAACAAATACACTGAAGAGGAATGGAGTTCAAATAAAATATCAAAAGCACAAACAATAGCTGCCACAAAGATGCAACCATGCTTAGCTAGAAATGCATTACTGTACCACTTGCTGTATAAATATACTGCTTTTTTGTTTTTACTTTAAACCAATGCTATAATTCGACACCTGAATATTATGCATACTCATTATGCTGAAGTGACCAGAGTGAAGAAACACTGTAGGTTCAATAAATCCCACACAAGAAAATCCACAAATCTCTTTTTTCTCTTTGGTGGATTAAAATGTTCTTGTTTGCTTTTTATTCCAACACCTACATGACAAAGCCCCCCGCCCCCCCCAAAAAAAAAATTCTGACAGAAGCTATATGAAAGCTATAAGAATTAATGCTCTAGTGTACGATTTGTGAACAAAGAATACCTCAAACACTCAACTTCGTCTTATTTTAATTACAATATTGTGTCTTTCACACTCAGTAAAAAGCAGTAAAAATATGTTAGCTACCTGGTTACTTAGCATTAAATGATACTAATTATTTGCTTTATTTTGTCTAATTTGAGGGAATAGTTCCTCACAGATATTCAAAAGCCAAATTGTCGATATGTATGATATTAAGGCTGCATAGAGCCTGCAAACTCTTTTTTTTAACTGTGAACACAATCACTATGGTGACAATCATGAGGCAGTCTGTTTTATTGCAATATCAAGTCACCTCGACTAACCTTTGCTGCAAATGCTGCAATAGGTTTTTTTCCTCCACAAGTTGGCGATTTTTTTTTCTGTGAATCCTGAAAATGCCACGAACCTAAATTTTACACATTGCGCCTGTCTTTCCTCAACCTAAGAACCAATAGCCAAAGAATTTATGGACAACTCGAATTGTCCCAGCCCAATGCACGTAGTACGTTTTTATTTGATTCAACCTTTTTTATATTTTAAACGATTATGTGATTTTTTTTGGGGGGGGGGGGGGTGCAGATTATGTACGCGCTTGTCACTAGACAGCAATGCTTTACATGTTAAAGGTTAGATTAACCAGGGGTGTCCAAATCCGGTCCTCGGGGGCCCCTAAGCAGAATGTTTTAGATGTCTCTTTCCTCCAACACACTTGATTCAAGTGATCAAGCTTCACAGCTTGCCAATGAGCTGATCATTTGTTGGAGGGATGTCTGCCACTTTATGACACTCTTTATAGTGGCCTTGTTAAAAATGAATTACAATGATGAAAAGTTCTTTTAAGTCCGTTTTACACTTGCAGTCTCTCAGTGACAGCTCTGCTGTTTTTAAAATCAAAAGCAGTAGATGCTGTTAAATGATGCGAGTATGGTTTCGCGAGTGCTGGGTGTTTGGTTATTAGTCCTCGTTTGGGCGAGGGAATGAGACAACACGATCGGTGAGTAAATATGTATTTCGAGTGCAAAACAGACAAGACGTTTGTGCAGTCACTAGCAGGTAAGATTCCACAAACCCAAAATGCCTCGCACCATGAATGGCCATCTGCCAACACTATCCCTTTAAAGTCCCATGTCCGTCTTGGATTTTCTTGTGTTAATCATCAGTAAGTGCCACAAGCCGGTTGCATTTTTCCTCCCCCCAAAACAGGAGCGCGAGTTAGTGACTGTGTGCACGATTGCCCGCGCTGTTCACCCAGTTATTGTAAATATCTTAACCTTTGTTGAACACACTGACCGACAGCAAACCAAGTAACAACATCAGTAACTAAATGTGACCCAAAAATGCTCTCGCGCTCTATGAATTTGCAGTGTCACAACATACTAGCCTGCATAGTTTGCGGCATGAAGGAGGTGATTGTTTTTTTTTTTAATTGTACACTACAAATGATGCTTGAACACTTCTGAAATGGGTATACAACGCACGCATGGAGACGTACAGACAGGTGACAGACTCGCAACAAGACCGTGAAGACGACGAGTAAGGTTGGACTGAAAATTAAACAAAGTTGATGAGGAAAATGGTGAAAAGCAGACGCTGGTGGAAACATAAAAGAAAAGTCAAAACAAAAGGAAATTGAATGGAAGAGGCAAGGGAACATAAAGCAATTTAAATACCTGCACAAAACTAAATGAAATTGGGTATTTAAACCCTGTGCTGATATCTAGTTTTGAAAAATTTTGGCAGCATAGGTCAATAGGTCGAGTAATTGCAAAGACGGAGGGAAATGATATTGAAGAATAAGTGCGCTATATTTTCCAGCCAACTGAGAAGCAGGCGGGACCACATATGTCTACATAACACCCCCTTCCCACCCCAGGCTCTCCACACACACACACACACACACACACACACACACACACACACACACACACACACACACACACACACACACACACACACACACACACACACACACACACACACACACACACACACACACACACACACACACACACACACACACACACACACACACACGAACAACACTTGTGTTCGGTCTGCATTCTTCTGGTGTTCCAATGACAAACATGGAAAAAGAAAATAGGGGGGGAAGATAAAAATAATAATAAAAAAAATCTAAACAATAAAAGACTGTTTGGCAAATGAACAGATTTAAAGATAACTAATAAAATAAAAGCAGCTTTTGTAAAAATGTTAGAGGATGCTATTAAAGTGGCTGTTGCACTTTAGTTTTGTTCTGCAGACATGGTGCTGAGTTCCCATGGTTACCAGGAGTCTGGGTCAGATTTGAGCAGTTGCATATGATGGCGGACTCCAGATCTAGAGAAAGACGAAGAAAAAAAAAAAGCTCAGAGGTACAGGTTGGTGTTGCATGTAATATTGCCGCATTAAGTCTCGGAGGAATGAATGTGGTTCGAGGAAATGTGATGAAGCTTGGTTGTCAAGGAGACAAAAGGGGATCCACAAAAGGAATGCGTGCACATGGAAAGGGAATGAGGACAGTGGCCAAAGAAGAGAGCGTGGGTGAACACTTACATAAACTGGTGGGCTCTACCAGTGAGGTGGAACGTAGCTGTACCCAGGTGTGCCCTGGGGCCTGTAAGTGGGCACAGTAACGGGGTGCGCGCCAATAGGGGCATGCTGGGGTGTTGTCAGCAGTGTCCCTTTAGAAAGGTAAAAAAAAAAAAAAATCAGACGTTAGGGAATGTCAAAATGGCTCTTGAACTTTGCCAGTATTGTTCATGAAGGTGTAATGAACAGGGTTGCCACAAAATCACCAGCGACTCTGTTACTAACACAAGTTAGCCCCAACGCTACATTACCCACAATGCGAATATGCGTCGCATACAGGCCCACAGGCAGCGAGAGAAGCATGAGACCAGGCAGTTTCCAGAGAACAACAATGCACTAAATAAACATTTAAATCAATGATGCTCCGATTAATAAATTAATTGCAGACGACGTTGATCATCGACGTGGTTAGATGACTAATCTTTGCAGCCCGAGTAATGATTGTGTTGGTTCGACCGTTGCATCAGATGAATGCATCTTTTAACAAATAACAACTCTGCGGTCGACTGATGCCCCATAATGGCTACAGCAAAGATACAATTCTTATACTACTATAATGTACCAGATTGAATCAAGTATTAAAAAAAATAAAAAATCAGCAACATTAACAACAGGACACCGTACTCTCAAATTGCTGATGCTAGCCTGCCCCCATCAAGTACTGTAATAGCAGTTACAACCTTGAGCATACTGCATCACTGTAATGCAAAGCCCTCCTCGTATCACTGCTTCCAAATAAGGTGAAAATGACATGGTGATTGTGAACTATAGCAGCACAATAACGCTGTCAATCATCCAGCATTTGAGCCTAATAATTTTCACTTGCTAATCAAAGCTCTTGACCACTGGCATTAATCAGCCAGTGCCTTTCACCTAAATGTACCTCTAATTTTGTTGCAAATGATTTGCTGATGTCAAAGCAATGGAGGGAAGAAAAAAAAAGATATCCAGCATGTACATGTGTCTCAAGCTTGAGCCCACCTGCACTCATGGCCATGGTTGTCCCGGCGACCATCCCCATGGCAGCCATCCCATTGTTTCGAGGAGTGGGTACAGGGACGGGGGCTGGATAGAGGGCTGTGGATGGGATACTGTTTGGTTGCACCACAGTGGTATGATGGATCACATGTGGCTGAGCTGCATACACCGGTTGGGGATAATATGCACCCTGGGGAGGAACATGCAAGAAATTAGACTTTAGTCAGTATGGCACAAACAGTGACACTAGAAGGACATATTACACTTTCCCAGTACTCAGGGTAACCACATCAATATGGGAATTTTATACCGATAGCTAAATACCTGAATGTTTTATCATTCACAGAACAAATACTTTGGATCAAGTATTTGATGCGTTCTTCTAATGAACCCTTACCTGTGTGTACAGGTTCTGCTGTGGGTAGGCACTGCGGATGGGATACATAGCTGTAGGGTATGGTGTCGGGGTTGGGGTATAGGGAGGAGGTGCTCCATTTGACTGAGTCGGTGGCACTTTGTATGGGGTGCCTGCTGCAGTGTATCCTGGAAAAGGGGGAAAAAAGACTGTGTGTGTGATTAAAATCAGACGATAACATCAACATAAATACAATTTTGGTTTGCATGCTCATAATAAAAGCGCTGACAAACGTGTTCCTTTTATTGTTAAAAGAATGAATACAATAATATTGTTAAAAGAATGAATACAATAAAAACATGTCTAATAAACACTATAAGTACCACTAATTCTGTTTGTGAAATATCTTATGCAGGTGAGGTGGATAATACAAGGGGCCTTATGAAAAATGTGTATGCATCTTACACCCATCTTACAGTGCTCTGGACTGCTCGTAAATGGTGGCACTTTGCTCCTAAAATTTGAGAGTGCAATTAAGTGTTTTATCAACTCGCGCATGTGCGAACACAAAATTTACTGAATCATTTATTTTTTTTTGTAACTGACAAACATCTACTCCAGACCTCAGCCCATTTATCAGTCATAAAGTGAAATTTGAATCTTTTTTTTTTTTTGCATGGAGATTTACAGTGTGCATCTCTAAAATTTCAGGTTAAGGGTTATTGTGATCCTTGTTTAAAAAAACACCCAACGAATTGTCTGGCTTGCTGTCCTAGTAAAAGGCTGTAAAAACCTTTACAGTTAGACAATAATAATTCTGGAAATAATTAGGTGTATTTTTTAAAGAAACCTCCAGATGGCGCACCGGTGCTCTGTTGCTGCTGGTGGATCAAACATATCACTCATGACATATTTAAGAATATATTTGAAGATGCCACTAAAGTCGTCCATACAGCACTGAATCACTGTGGCAAGTCAATGAGCACAAGTAATATTTGACTACTAACAGGCGCCACGTGACTGTCTGGAAAATGAGATTTCATTCGTTTGTTGTTCATTGTAGTACCTCTGAATGACCAAGCGGAGGAGTCTGAAGGTCAAACATGCTAGGGAGTGCTGCACGGCTTATAAAGGCAAGCTCCCCTTGCACAAGGACAAGGGAACAAAGAGATGCTACTCGCTCCCTCCGTGTGAGCGGGTGTGTGTGTTAGTGTATTTGTGTGTACGTAATATGTTATGTATGCATGGCATGGGTGATGAAATATATTTATATATTTTTTAATGATGTGACAAATATATAGTAGTTATTGACGACCACGATCAGAGGATCACATTTATTTATTTATTTTAGCACAACGAGGCCCAGTTCCAGCCTCGACGACAGCCAGATTGTTGACGCTACTGGGGACTGCACAAGCTATCAGCAAGTACGATGCACTCAAGGGGTTCCTTTGGAGACTCTTTGAACTGTTCTGTTCCAATTCTGACTCTGGCCGACGTTTTAACGGACAGCCGCACGAGGGAACTTCTCCTTGCCATGGAGTCGCCGGTCATTCATGTCGGTGGGCATCCCTCTGGGTGTGGTGCCAGCTCGCCGGGGGATAGCCACAGACGCCAGCTTGGGGGACTGTCTGGCAGCACGGTGTCTGCACGAGAAGAGTGGCTGTCTTCCAGGTGGCACAGGGTCTTACAGAAACCCTGGGTCACGAATGAGGTTTGTTGGTGTCCATTCAACCCGTGTGTGTATGCAAAGGGACTTGCGGTTTTGCCTCACACGAGGTATGTTCAAGGACCAGCAACAAAATAGGATATTTCAAACTGGGATGGAAAAAAAGACATCACTGATCATGGCCATCACTTTACATTTTAATCTATTTTAGGTGTTGTATTTTAGGAGTCATAGTAATGACCATTTTTCAATTGAATTATGCTGAAGGTGAATTGTTTGGTGATTTGGTTGCACCCCTAGAGGCTGCAGCGCTCTATGCATTTGCCTATATGACCTAATTAGAGAGGTGCTTCTCATGACGATCCAGGGAGTAATTTTAAGGAAACATATTTAAAACGTGTTTATCTGTGATTCCTATAATACTAAATGCTGTTTAGTGGTTTTTGATAGTCAGAATAGTTCATGGCTGAACATTGAATTGTTTCGGCATATGATCTCAGCCATCTTTGTGGAGCTTGTGGGAAAATATTTGTCACTTGTATTAGACAGACTGGACTCACCAGGTGGATACCCGGGGCTTCCCGTTTGATATAGATTTGGCGTATATGTGGGTGCCGTCGTGGGATACCCCCCTGGATAACCTGATGGACAACAGAGAGAGACAGAAATTAAAAAGAGGAAAGAAGCAGGGAAATGGCACACAAACATCCATGGGAGAAGTGTTTGGATTGGAGAGAGACGCGCACAGATGGTGCTCATTAAAATAATGTCTGAATTTGAAATACTGTCAGCTAGACACAGCCAATACGCACCGACCTAGTAAATGAGACAAACAACACTAAAGACGTAGGAGGAGACAATTCAGACACATCCAAATTGTGTCAATTATCTTGTGTTTTTTTTTTAATAAAGGTATATGATACCTTTAAAATATGGCTGTAAATCAGCAGTGGTTCAAATCAAGTAAAGGTCTTTAGAAATTAAAAAAACATTTAAAAATCCACTGATACCGATCAGTAGAAAACCATGTGGTTGGCCCCAATTTCTGATCATGTCGATCGGCTCGGGACAACAACAACAGTATTAATTCATATTTGGACTTTAGTGTGTGGGGCTGTTTATTCTGTTTTCTCGCTAGACACACATTAATTTGCTGTCCATAGTTGGTTACTCTCTGCTGTAACGAACGCAGTACTCGCAAGACTTGAGTGAAAATGTTACTGTGAACATCAATCATCTATTCCAATATTTCACGACTACATTTAATGATAGCTTAGAGCCGGTTTAGCATGTTTTGGACTTGGCATGCGTTCCCCTTGCAAATTACTACTCAACCTCATTTAATCTTAACGGTATTTGTCAGAAGTGTCACTTATATCCCGGCTCAATTACTGCAATGCCCTTTACTTTGGAGTCAGCCAGTCCTCCATTAAGCGCCTTCAGCTGGTCCAGAATGCTGCTGCTCGCCTCTTGACTGGTACTTGTAAGAGGGAGCACATAACTCCTACTCTGGCATCCCTTCACTGGCTCCCCATACATTTTAGAGTTATTTTCAAGATCCTCTTATTTGTTTTCAAATCTCTAAATAATCTCGCGCCACCTTACCTCTCTGAGCTCATCCGCCCCTACGCACCTGCCCGGCGCCTCAGGTCTGCGGACCAGACATTATTAGATGTACCAAGAACTAAACTGAGGCTTAGAGGGGATCTAGCCTTTTCTGTTGCTGGTCCCTCTCTCTGGAATGACCTCCCACCGAACATTCGTCAAGCCGCCTCACTGCCCATCTTCAAAACTCACTTGTATTCTCTGGTTTTTGACTCAACATGACTTAGATTTGTTCTTGGTTTTACTGTTTGGTGCTTTCTACCGTCTTTATTACCGATTTGTTTTACTGTTTATTGTATATGTTAAATTGCTCCGTGTACAGCACTTTGTATGCGGCGATGGCTGTTTGAAAGTGCTTTATAAATACAGTTGACTTGACTTGACTTATTTGCCGCCATGAAGGCAATGATTCGGGACTTTTAGAGGAGCATCTCTGGCCTTATTCTTATTTCAATAACACGACTGATGCTTCTATGGGTAATCACTCAAATCACATATTTTAATAGTTTGAAAAAAAAAAGCTCCCAGTTTTTTTCTACCTGAAACTGGTCGATTGTACAGCATGGACATTACCTCACCTCCACATTCAGTACTGAGTTGGGACAGTTGGTACTGTTGCATCAGGCGTACAACCTGTGTAATTTGGTGGCATATAAAGATGACTTGTATGTGATTGTCCTACCTGCGAAGGCCATGTTCTTGGGGTTCCCATAAGGGGTTCCAGGTTGAACAGGGCTGTAGACTGGATTCATAGCTGAAGACAACCTGTTTTTGCTTAAACAGGGTGAAACGGAGAAAATTGGGACACAAAGAAAGATGAGGTGAAAGTAAAGAGGGCAAAGGAGATGGGAAAGGGACATGAAAATTACAAATACATTTACAAGATTTACATTCGCAAACAAATCCCAAGCAAATATTCTTATTCTAGCCAAACATCCAGCCAAAGGATTTTGCCAGTATTCGGTCATCGAAATCGCCCATATATTATCACACATCAAGTAAGCTCAACAAAAGCATCCATTCAACGCAAAGAAATGCTGAATTCTAAAGAGAAAGTATGAGGCCCGCTGGATATACTAATGGCTTAGTCTCCTTTATGGCGGCAAGGATAGACGAGCGCTTCCACGTACTTACCTTTCGTAAAGACAACATCGGCAAGGGCAAGTGTGTGTTAGTAGTGTGTGCGAGCGTGTAGATGTGTGCCGCGTACCTCTTGTGCGTGTCTGGTTGATACATGAAACTGAATTTGTCTGTGGGATGCCCGCTCGCCATTTCTTGCTGTATGCAAATGAGGAAGGAGTGGAAGTGGATATGCAAATCTGAAATTAAAACAGTGAGAGTTCATGATTACAACGAACACAAGAGAAGGGGAAACTAAAATGCAAGGCAAAGGGAAAAAAAAGAAAAAAGAAAGGAAACAAAAAAGCAAGCATCAGTGCAAACAAGTAGTGATAGCAGCAGGGGAAGTGGTCGTGTATCTAGCGTGCCTGAGTGAGTGAGTGCAAGTGCGGTGGTCACTGCTGCGTCTTTTATAGCACTAAAACGGCATTAATCAACTATGCTAAAACTGAAAAAACTTTCACCAACCCCTTGTTAAAGTAAGTCCCCACTAAACCATCATTGATTTATATTGAGTAAATTGTTGCCCCATGTAGATAGTTAACAAAATCATGGGGCAAAAAAATTGTTAGCTTGGAAATTGTGATTTGTAGAGTTAGGACTTCATGTTTTTGTTTGTTTTTAAAGGGTAGAATAGAATAGTTTACGGGAGACTGCTGACAAAAGAACATATTATTAGAACATGCAATATGACTTTGGCTTATTCGGCCACCTTACAAGATGCAGAGCGGATTATTATTCTTTCTTTTAACTTAATATTATTAGAACATGCAATATGACTTTGGCTTATTCATGGCAGCCACCTTACAAGATGCAGAGCGGATTATTATTCTTTCTTTTTAACTTAAAACAAACAACAAGCAAACTAAACTATTTTAAAATATTGAGGGGGGAGGGGGGGGGGGCTTTGAATAGGTCAACCCACAGGTCCCAAACCGCGGCTATGCGGGGTCCACTGCATAAACTACACCGACTATATTTTCCTCAATGACCAGGCCATTTTCTACAGTGAATACCAGATAATGGGAAGCTTACAATTGTAATAATACAAAATCACAATTTAAACAATGCTTGTTTCAACATCACAATCATGATACTAAATTCAGATAACATATTACTATATGACATGTATTAAAATGAAATGCATACATTTCTCAATGGTACAATAACCTCATTTCCTAAAGGGAAATGAGGTCCTCTGTACACCACCTGGTTGGGTTTGTTCGGCATGTAATTATCCCACAGACAGCGCACTGACACAAGGCCCACTACGTCCCATATGCCCTTCAATGCGACATTTTCAAGAGCCACATCTCTACTTTGAAGGCAGATCTGAGGAGTTCGATCTGATTTTGATGAAATTGGATGGAAGATTAGACAAGTATGATGGACCTTCTCTCAAGTGCGGCCAAAGTGGCGACACTTCTTGACAGCTGGGGACCGGGGGATGAGGTACCTTTCACATTTCACACGGTTCCGTTCTGATTCCTAGTACATGGGAATCGATACTGGTACTCGACAGGTCCAATATTTGGCTCCTTTTGTAGGCGTTTGTGGGAATAATGTTAATTTGTTTAATAATGTCTAAAATTACAATGAATAAAGTATAAATGTAACTGGTACACATTCCTATGGTGACCATTCCTGACTTTTAAGACGCATGCTCTTGAATTGTAGGGGTGACGTTTAACAGTTGTATTACTTTGAACAAAATATATAATGAAGTCAAGAAAGTGTAATGATCATGGATATGTTAGCCTCATCCAATAAAATGAGTTTATTTTGGTCTTGCAAAGTGGAGTTATCAGAAGAAAGGTGCCACAATGGCAGAATTTGAAACCCGCTGTCCTCTCTGTTGTGTGCATTTGCTTGCGCGTGTGTGTCTCTCTGTCTGTCTGTGTGTGTGCCATTAAGAACATTCAATAAAAGCGGTGAATTCACAATCCAAACAATGAAAAAGCAAAAGATGCGAGCAGACAACTCAATAAAATTAACAACGCGCAAAATCTTAAACAGCATCATGACTATGCTCAATACACAAATGAAAAACAACAAAGCCATGAGTGCCCGGTGTGCTGTCTATAGGAATTCAGTTTGTAATATAGTACCCTTTAATGTGTATGTGCATGTGTATTTATTATCTAGAATTTAATTCTATGATAGGGAAAATGCATGCTAGTCAATGTAGGGTTCTACCTTGACAGCTAGACAAATCATTTTATTATTCCAGCATTGTTGTGATGTCCTAATTATACAACAACAAAAACAAGACACGGGTCTTAAACAGATGAACTTATGAAGCAAAAACACCTTTCAAAATATGGCATTCATGTGGTCCATCCGCACCAGTGTTCTTGTTTTGTTTCAAAACACTCAAGGACGCTTTACAATCAAAACAAGAACAATAAAACCACAGACAAAATTATAAATAATAAAAGGAAGATGAATTTAGAGCGTTTACATTGGTGCAAACTCTCGCGATATTCACGTTGAGCGTGCGCATGGTTTGCCCTGTCGTCTGTCAACAACATTGAATCGTGGCGGCGGCCACGATCTCCGACAACAGTTTAAACCGCGTTTTGTGTGTCGCAGTCGCATGCTCGCACCATAATCTTAAGAAAATAGAATCCAATCGAAAAGATTCAGCAAACTATTTGACGAACACCACGGGCCGTCTAGGACGCGGGACGCAGATGTAACGAGACACCCAGCCGGGGGGTACCCAACTCTCTCGCTGCCGGCGAGCGGGGGTTTCAATAATAGTAAAAATGTCTCCTTGTTTTATGTTTTATGGGTAGTTTGTTTACATTTTTGATGGGGGGGCAAAAAAAAAGAAAAAAAAAAACGTTGTCCGACCTACCGACCCTATGCTGAAATTTCATGTTACCGGAAACACACTACTTTTTTTTCTACGCCTAATTGCCTACATCGTGGGAAAAGATTGTTTCCATATCGCCCAGCTTGACTTCGCATGCAGTCTCGAGGATGTTTCTTTGTTTTGGGTTGTTGAAACTGGTGTGTTCTATTCTCTCCTGCGTGGAAGTGTGATAACGCCCACGGCTTCTGATTTGTTGCTGTAAGAATAGATGCCTAGTGAGGTATTATGTGGGAGGATAGAATTAGCATGGGGGTTGCGTTATATCATACACGGTCACCAGGAATGGTTGCTGCTCCCGATGTCTGTATGATTATTCTTTCACAATTTCTTCCTTTCATTCTTTTCACAATATTTCACTCTCCCTCCTTTGCTCTCGTCATTATTAACCCCTCTTGTCGCTAGTGCCTCTGGGCTACAAGGAGCTCCCTTTTATGGGGTATAAACCTCATTATTGTTTTCAGACACACAACCAGTTTAATATGTGAATAAAATATGCAGGTTTACTTTGGAAAACCTCTCTGGGCTTATATGTGAGGCACTTACAAACACACAGCAACAAAAAAAACCCCTGCTGTGACAGCAATGCATGGAGCCATGTTTGACTCATGCCTAGAGGCCACATTTTATGAGTTCAGCCCAATTGAAGTCCCACTAATTGAGTTTAAGTGATGCAAATCACCCGGATTATTCATCTTCATAATTGTTTAACGTTGATCACAGCAAAACTCTAAAGAAACCTTAAGTGAGTTATTTCAACAGCCGTCTCGCTGAAATGAGTTATCCCTCATCCGAGCCTACATAGTTTTGTGCTCATAGCGAGCCTGGCTTTTGTTTGACTGTCAACCAGTAGGCTGAATCTCATGTGGCGTTTCTTGCAATCCGCTCGGGAGTATTGGTTGGCGACAACCGTATGCTTGCTGTACATTCATCAACACTTACCGTATTTTCACTACCATACGGTGCACCGTACGTATTAAAAGGTGTAGTGTCAGTTCTACGTGGTATTTCTGTATTTAACATATACACAAGACGCATTGTACTATTGGATGCAGGCATGGTAAAACGTAAACTATCTTAAAAAATACGCTAGCATGCATGCATGCTAGCCTATGTTTTTAAAAAGGCAGCGGAGGCAAAACTGAGCTTGGTTGTCCATCATTGAAGTATTTAACAATGTACCAACGTTATATATATCTTTTATTAATCCTCATCCACAAATCCATCAAAATCCTCATCTTTTGTTTCTGAAACACAATACAATACAATACATGCTGATTTATATAGTGCTTTCACAACAGCGGCAGCTGTAACAAAGCGCTTAACAAAACAGTTAACATAAAGTAAAATAATAAACACAACACAACACATAACATAAAACACAGACAGTCGTGCAGTCCTAACCACTTTTCCCCTCATACGCTTTGTTGTTTAAAGCAGTTAGAGATGAAAGAGGAGAGAATCAAACTGTCTTTTCACCAGTGGATCAGAGACGTCATGCTCAAAATGTGCACATGTCGGCTGCAAGCTAAGTTTCAAAGTCAACAAGAAGCTGTAGCATCCATTGACGAAAAAAAGAGATGTGGTTCACTTCTCCTGTCCCATGCAAATCCATTCCAATTCCAATCAGTGACTCTCAGTACCAAATACGCATCTGCGCTCCACGCCGACGCTCCTCTCTCCTCATCCTCAACTTCAGCAGCCATCCATCCAGCCTCACCAACACACTGTCCAACAGCGCCGACATCTCCACTGAACAAAACCGGGCTGTGAAAAATGCTGCCCATTACAGGCGCAAAAAACACAAGCTGTCCAGCACCGACAGTCAATGGCGCCGACATTCCTCCCAATCAAAATCTGTGCTGGTACAGGCGTGCTGCCGAGAAGGCGCAACCACCAAGCACAGATTCTTCTCCTTTGATGAATGTCGTGACCAAAAAACGCTGAAAACAGTCCACATCAGGTCCACACGACGAAACAACAAACATGTGACAACACAAAAAGACAAAAACAACAAAAAAAGAACAAAAAAAGTAAGGCTCTTGAAGAGCACTTGCTGAAGGCTGCCTACTCGGGCGCCATCTTGGGGAAAAAAAAAATGAAATGAACAGCTGTGTGTCACTCCCGCAAAGACAACATAGGCAAACATTAAAAGTTAATGCTGGTAACACTGTTAGCTACTGTTACTTTGTGCTAATGCTGCCTTCTGTTTTACTTTGACATGATGGTGCTTCAGTGTTGTAGTGAAACCTACTCCCTTACTAACTTCCATTAGGCGTAGAAAAATAAGTAGTGTGTTTCATGTTATGTGGCATGTTATAACCACAGCCACAGGGTCAGTTTACGACGGCGTGACGTCACGGCCGTAAAAGTGTTCATATGAAAAGGTAACTACAGTACTGACAATAAACGGCAGTGAGCACAGAGCCAGACTCCCCGCGTTTTATTAAACACAACAATGGCAACGAAGATGGAGCTTCCACTCGCCCTCCTCCGTTCCTCGCCCTGCCTGGCGAGCCGCATGTCCCGTGGCCCCGCTGGTTGGAATCCTTCGAGACCTTTATTGAAGCCGTTGGGCTCGCGACGAATATCGCGAGTTTGCACCGATGTAAACGCTCTAAATTCATCTTTCCTTTTATTATTTATAATTTTGTCTGTGGGTTTTGAGTGTTTTGAAAGGCGCTATAATTATTATTTGTGGCATGTTATAACCACAGCGACAGGGTCAGTTTACGACGGCGTGACGTCACGGCCGTAAAGTGTTCATATGAAAAGGTGACTACCTGTACTGACAATAATAATAATAATAATGGCAACGAAGATGGAATACTCTTTATTTATGAAGCGACTTTCAAGACACCCAAGGTCACTTTACAATAACAAAAACACAAAACAATACAAAACAATACGGGTTGAGCAGCGGCAGCCAAACGCGCTAGCGGTCACTCAACCCGGAGGAATCTCTCTCTCTCTCTCTCACCTCCAGGACATCTCTACGGGTTTTATTGTTCTTGTTTTTATTGTAAAGCGTCCTTGAGTGTTTTGAAAGGCGCTTATGAAATGAAATGTATTATTATTATTATTATTATTATTATTATTACACAAAAAATGTAAAAGGTTTGAAAAAAATGCCGACCGTAAAGTTTTTTTTCGTGGTAGAAATTCACGGTCGGTCGGGTTACCGGAAACACACTACTTTTTTTCCTACGCCTTATGTATCACGACGATATACCATGATATAGATATTTTTGTCATTCTATAATTAAAAATTATACAACATGCCATGACTGCTCACCTTTTCTCACTCCATTTTGAAATGGTGTTCAACAAATCTGCATCAAAGAAATGCATCCAGTAGTGCTGCTATATAAAATGATCAATTATAAGCATGCACAGTAGCCAACACATTTTTTCACATATGTGGATGTCAATATAAAAAAGAGGCCTGAAAATATAACACAGGCGAATTGGGTACATTTCATTCGCTCTGCTCACCTTTTCTCACTTTTATCGCAACCTTATTTCAACAAGTGACAAGTTACATTTGATTTGTACTTCATCTTTTCTCTCACTTAGTAACATATTGGTGAAAGGTGGGTGGAGAAGAGTGTTTATTTTGGAGAGCTGGCAGGCGTTCTGCTGTCAGAGAGCTTGTTTTGTTGTGTGGTTCTTCACGATACAAAAAGGAACAAGAGCAATGAAATGTATTCCTTACTTAACAAGGACACTCAATAAAAGCAGCAAGTTGTTTAATGAAAAGTGTTTACTTCGCCATTCCAAATGAAAGACACTACCAACAAAGAAGACTCGGACAAATACAGTACACTTGATCTTATTGTATTCATGTTTATGTATGTTAACATTCTATCAGTTTATTATAACTCATTTATGTCATGACACCACACGTTGGGATGCCATCTTCAAATTGCAGCGGCTTGGCAGGAAAAGTAGGAAAAGCCTATTCGACCAATGTAAAACACGCCCACCCCCACCCACCCACCTCCGCCCAAAAAAATCATGATAGCCAACAACTATGGCTGCAGGTACAGTGATCTGTGAGAAGGGGTGTGGGGGGATGGCGGGGGGGGGCTATTTTAGATCTAGGACACACTGGGACACATGTCCCATTCTCACTGTGCTGTCTTCCACCTACCTCACCATTCTGCTCTCCGAAAGGAGCTCATCAGTCACATATCTCTAGGGCCCGCATCCCTTCATTATGTTCATGCTTCCAAGCTCGCTGAAGTGTGAAACCCACCTACACAATCACTTGAATCTCTATTTAGGACACTGTGGTCTTTTTCCAAGAGGGGCCATGAATATTTCTAAAATTTACTAGTGTAATTGTTTCGTTCTACACATCATCTTTTTTTAGATACACCACAGACTTCCAGGTAAGGCATTTATTAAGGAGTATAACTTTATTTGATCTGAAATGTATTTGAAATTAAAATGATTAAGTCAAACTATAGGTCGTTCTCCCAATTTGTCATGTTTTGCCACTTTTGCAATGGAATGTTCTTCCACTGCCCAACCAAAGACTTCTGGGTAAAGGGCTCCAAATGAATCAGTTAACTGAAAACTGATTTGGCTGACTAATAGGGATGTCCCACGATCACGTGGTCGGAAATAGGGCCTGATCATGTTACTTTCAGCAGAGTGGCTTTGGGTTTATTTTTATTTATTTAATTTACATTTTTTGTGTTTTTAAGGGCTACAAAGCAACAAACTAATCGGGAAGTACACAGATATTGCCAAAAGAAAAATATCTATAGATACGTTTTATACTACGCATCATCACAAAACAGCCAGAAACAGTGCAAGTAAACATGGCCAGTGGGGGGGGAACATTCTGCTTGTAACATGAAGCTAGCGTCGTGAACAATGATAATGTCTGCATGATGGAAATATTTTCATGTGGAAACTAAGCAATTTGCAATGTGTGCAAATGGAGTATTTTTCGTGGCGGAAAGGACAGAGCTCAGTTCAACACAACTGATTTAATACGCCACATGAAAAACTGATGTGCCTAAAAAGGATTTACATGTTTTACTTGGTTTAAACCACTGCTCCATTAGCCATAGAAAAGGTGTCATCAATTTGAATGCACTTTTGTTCCCCTTCTTAAGAGATTGCCGACTATCAGTAGCGCCTCAAAATCAGGTGATATATACACACACACACACATTTTTAAGGGGTAGAATAATCGATAGAATAATCTCTTCTCAGAATATTCAATACTGACAGCCCTACTTCAGATTTACTAATGCCACATGTAGTGCTAGCAGTCATCGGTTTAGCTGTAGGTCACCATTTAAGGATATACAGTAAATATACCGGTACACATGATACGCTGGCATTGTGTTTCGTAGTATCAGAGCATTTTTTTTTTATGTCAGAGTACAAGACGTACTGTATCAGCAGTGATGTATCATGTTGGTGCATCCACAGACAGAGTGGTGCCACCTCGACCTCGGTGTTTGCGATATACTGTTGTGGAAAGAGAGAGTGGCATTACTTTGTTCAAACAAATGACCAGCCAACTCAGAACTCTTACAATTTCAAGATATTGTGCATAGTAACACCATTAAAAAATTTTGGACGTATATATGGGGTGTACAATTAAAGGAGTTCCCTGCCTTTGATGTGCTAGTTGCAGCGTTAGCCATGTCTGACTCTCTGCATCACACTCAAGTCAAAATATTGGGCAAGTAAAATATGAATGGACTATGGCAATAATGAGTCCTCTAAACAGGTAAAGTACTGGGTATTGCGAAGACGGTTGGTCAATGCTAATACGAGCAACTGTAAGAGTGTTATTCAATATAAATCGATATCGACCAATACAAGATATTTGGTGACCACCCAGCCCTAATACATATCAATCAAATTACATCTAATAGTAAATAATTTCCTTGTTCTGTCTGTGACTATAGGTCACTGGCATAGATAGCTGAACAAAGGTACTGTATTTGTTATCAATAAATAATTTTCTGACCAATTAAGTGATATGTAAAAATATCACGCAGCACACCTTAAGCGCACTCACGCTAACGTGCCCCAGCACATGGGTTGGAAATCCCGGTTGTAATCTACGAAGAACAACTCAGTGAGTGCTTGAACCACAAGAGAATGAAGTGGTGCTCAAACAGTCAGTTATTGGACCAGCGTCTAACGACATTAAGAGACTCCAGCTTTCTAGCCTTGACAGTTTTACAGCCCTCCATTCATACATGTGGCTTGCCCCCCCCTCAAAAAAAGTAAATAAATAAATAAAACAACATATGTCCCATCCATCTCCGTTTTAGCTCCTCCAGGATGAGATGGTCACCTTAGATTGAAGATAAAATTTAATTTGCCTCTCACACTTTGACGGATGTTTAGAACAGCTCAGCATGAGCAGACTTTGAACTTCACCAAATTGATTTGCATCGTACTGCAGCACTAATAATACATTTCACCAACGGAGTTACTATATGTATACAAAATATATTGTTTTGAATGTGTTAACTCCTGATTTGATGCCTGTGCCTTATCCTGGAGGTCTAGTGTGAATGTGGCTTTCCTTCCCATAGCTGACATTCTACTTCAGAGGAAGTGAACTAAAAACAGACTGAACAGCAACATTTGTACCTTTAAAATTCTAAAATGTTTGAACCTTATTTCTGTGAAGTTACTACTGGGGAAACAATTCTCTGACAAACCACATACTTTAGACAAAAATTATAATTTGTTTCAGTTCATACACTTAGCCCAGCCGAAAACCTAAATCGAAGATGAAAGGTTGGAAGTTGCAGCTCCAACCGCACCAAACAATCACACATCGGAAATAGTGTAATAATCCCATAATATGTCATGGATCCGAGATTGAATGAGATCCAAGTGAATTCGTTGCGTCACACGATTACAGTTTGCTACTGTTGAAAGCAGAAGAACAGAAACAAAACAAACGGTCCACAGCATAATGGCCCACGTTTTTCTTATTACATCCCTATCGTGGGTTATGTTTTTCCCCCTTATCTATCTCAACGCTGCACGCACTGGCAGTGCGTCACATTCCAAAGATAGCAAGCAACGCCAAAACAGCCACTGCTGGACAAAAATGGTCACACTCAAACAAGCTCAATACACCATTTTGAATATGAACTCGGAGATGCCATTTTGCCAAATTATCACCACGTTAGCCACATAGTGCACGCGTGGCTTTATCCTTTCATTCCGTGCCAGTCCATGGAGGAATCTGCACGGAGCTCACTCATAATACTGCAAATGTTAGCTTAGCTCGCGTGCTACAAACTGCAAAGTAAACCGCGGAAGCATCCCTGCCTATTTCCTTCGGCACGCGCGCTTCAGATAGCTAATTAAGTGAGTTAGCTGGAGTAAGATTAGCAGATGACAAATAAGAGGGAGGGGGCAACTGTGCAGTGGGCCACGCCGGACCGGACCAGAACAACACATTTTCACACCGTGTCGACTAAGTTCTTTCGCGAAAAGCCGTGACGATACTCCAACTACTTTTCCTTCCATTCCACTGGTTCAGCAAGCCTGCTTAGCCTAGCTAGCCGGCCAGTTCCTAAACAGCCAACGCGGAGGACTATTGGGGCTATACGAGGGGAAGAAAGAGCCTCAAAACAAACACCGACATGCCCCCCCTTACCTCCAATGAGGCGACGACGAAGACAACACTTACCAACGTCACTCGGTCGAAGAAAACGCGATTGTATTTTTCTTTCCTCCCGCGCTTGCTTAGGACTTGTCTGATCGCCTTTCTCTCTCGTGGACTTCTTGCTCGGGTCGGTGCGGGCTGGTTGAGATCGAGCTGCGTTTGAGTGGGCCCACTGGCGCTGCTGCTACAGACACGGCCGATGAGTGGGGGATGGGGGATGCACTGCCTGGAGAGAGGGAGGGAGGGGGCAATGAAGGAGGGAGGGATGGTGAGATGATGCAGGGATGCGGGAACGGGACTAACCGACCGCGGTTTAAAAAATCCGAATGGTGAATAACAACTGAAAAGAGAAGGAAAAAAAGGGACGCCATTTAATTAAAGCGCGAGTGACTGTTTACTGTTACTGTATACCCTCGCAGGTATTGACTGCTCTCGTTGGATCAAAAACTTTGAAGGTCAGTGAATATTGGCTTGATTTGACACTGCACACCGCTAAATTATTCGGTTAGTCAGATTCAGTGGTGTCTTATCGCCAACACAATCACACGTTACACTTCACAGTAAGACAGCGACATCAAGCGGCGACAAACTCAGTCATCTCATCCCAGTCCCACAGAAAAAAAAACGTCCCAGACCGTATTACACTACTGTACTTTAATTTTTTAAAAATGAAAATCATTTCCTGCTCCATGTGAAAACAACTCCCACTCCCGCCCTGCTCCCATCTATATGTATCTGTTGTTGCCAGAGTTGACTAGTGAATCACCGTTTTGCATAACAACCAGTCATCTGAACAACTTCAAACTCCACAGTGAGAAGCCCTTTGAATTGAAGGTGAAATGTCTTCAGCAACCAAGAAGAGGCTATTTGCATCGAATCATTTGTTATGGATTGCATGACATGCGTGCGCATTTATACAACACACAGTATAGGCTACATAGACAGTGTTCATTTTTTTTTTTCATTGATTGTAATATTCTGTAGTTATGGGTGTCTTGTTAAATATTTTTTTATAATTATGAGAAGTTATTAACATGATCAGTGTCCATTATAAATAGCATATAATGAATTGTGTACTTCTATATGTGTACTTTGTAGATGTGTCTGTGCCTGACACTTATGATGAATACATATATTTCTCTAACAATATTTTTTTGTAGTTTTGTAAAACCCTATGTTAGTGCTTGGAAAATTCGAATGAATCTTATTGTGGAATGATAATTGTTACCGTGCATATGTACACGTATGTTTAAGTCTCTGAAACAGAAATGTGTACTGTACAGCATATTTTTAAATATTTAATTGACTCCAATTTGTGTATGACTTCCGTTTTTGAAGTCAACCCAGTAGAACTCCAATTCCCATCAATCGTGGCGTTTACTTCCGTCCAAAACAAAAGCATTCATGTTCGCATGTACTGTAACGCAAATCTTTAAAAGTCTCTGGATTTCCCGTAAATATTATAAGTTTATAACATTAAAAATGACATTAGCGTATGGTATTGCGTAGCTACAAGCAAGTCACAGTATTTCCGAGTTCTCGCGGGATATCACGTTTCCGGAAAGTACAAGCGAGCTCTATCCATGGTTCTGCTACTGTAAGTACAACCTGTGTTACCTGTATTAAGGGAAACATTTGACACCGACATGTTACTGCATATACAATAATACTACGCTCACATGGAGAGTTTCTCTACCGATATGCGCCCGAAGTTCACTGTTTCAGTTTGGCTAGTATAGTGCAATCTATTGTACAAAAGTATTGGTTTACGACGTAAAAAAATTGACAACATAAACATATTTACGTGCTCATAAATATCATCTATGTCTTTTTTGTCGTTATCAAGATGGCTGAGCAGAAAGAGCCTTGCGCCGAGATCCGAGAACAACATACGCTGCTGCAGGTATCAAACTCACATGCACTTCAGTTGCTGGGTGTTCTGAGGTCTTTTCGGGAGCGAGGCCTTTTATTTGATTTCACCATAAAAGTCCAGGAACACAGTTTCCCCTGCCATCGCTGTGTTCTTGCAGCATGCAGCGATTTCTTCAGGTCTTGATCTCTTTCTACCTGTACATTTGTGCTGAAAATATAATGCACGATGGGGTTCTATCTGTTGTGTAACCTTTGTCTTTTTAGGGCCATGTTTGAGGCGGCTATGCGAGAATGTGATGATGGTTCAGTAACACTGTGTAACCAGTCTCTGGCTGTGGTGGACTCCTTCCTGGATTTTGCCTACTCTGGCGAGATTCTTATTACAGAAGGAAATGTAGACTCACTGTTTCAGCTTGCCTCCTTTTTGCAGGTATAAACACACGCCTCTGCAGCCACAGATCACCTATTCCAGTTTCATTCCTCTCAAATGTGCATCTACAGCTCTGAAGACTAAGTGAACAATCCAATAACTATATTCAATAGCATGACATAAATGGTGTTGTGTCTTCAGGTGTCAGTTCTGTCCAGAGCCTGCAGTGACTTCTTGTTAGGAATGATAGATCTTGGCAACTGCCTGTCACTATTGGCCCTCGCTGAAGCGTATGGCTCAGATTCCCTCCTCCAAAGTGCCATGGACTTTGTGGTTCAAAACTTCCAAGACCTTTCCAACACCCAAGACTTCCTGGACATGCAGGTGCCAGCTGATCATAAACCCACTCTCACCCTGACCTTTCCAGTACACCAAACTTGAGCCCTAATCATCACCCAATACTAATTGTACTCGACCCATCCAGAACCTTCCCTCAACCTTAACTCAAACCCTAACACTAACCCCTAACTATGACCTTAACCTATTTATTCATTCAATGATTTGCAGAGAATTCATGCACAAGTAAACAATTGCCATTCTAACGGAAGCTTCTAAAAACAGTTCTAATCATTGTAGGTGAATGTGTTGGAGGATTGCCTCAGGTCAGATGCCCTCTGTGTGCCCAGTGAGGAGGCTGTGGTCATGTCACTTCTAAAATGGATCCACCGAGACATTCCAGGAAGACAGAAGCTGCTACCCACATTGTTATCTCTGACGAGACTTCACCAGCTACCACAGCATGCACTTGAGGTATTTAGTTTTTATGTTTGTTGATGTTCTACTTTCCGTTTAATGCTGCTCATTATGCCTTTTTGCCTCTCGTGGACAAATACGTAGATTACATTTATTCTCAATTTATTCAAAATTAAATTTATCTTATTTTTCATCCATCCATCTCACTTGCCAGCTCCATGGCCATTTCCTGCCTGGCAGAGTTCATGGTGTACTCAGTTATATGGTGACACAAGCCAACTGCCATAATGGCATACAAAAAAAATGTGAATGAAATGTAAATGTTTCCTTCCCTAAATGTATTCTTTTCTTGTCTCTAAGACTCTTCATGACTCAGATCTGCTTAGCGGCAATCATTCCTGTATGGCTCTGATCTCAGCGGCTCAAAATAGACAGAGTCAGCACTGCGGCCTATTCACCGATGCCAGGCCTGCCACCACACAAAGCTACATTTACATCCACAAGACGGAGGAGAACGAAGAGATCCGACACTCTTTCTGCTACTGCCTGGAAACAGACCAGTGGAAGGAGCTTGGAATGGACCAGGCGGATGGAATGAGCACAGTGCCAGACCTGCCCGGCTCCCACCTGACTAGCTATGCCGAGAAGGTATGTGATGACTGGAATTAGAAATGCGCACTGCCACACTACAGAATTTAATTAAATCCAATAATTGGTCTGCAATACTTTTATCTGGAAAATATGTTGAGCACTGAAAAACAAAGTTGTTATTTTTAGCCGCAATTTATCTTCTTTTGACAGGGTTATAAACTGCACAGATACCGCAGACATGATGCATGGTCAAACTTGACAACTCATAGTAGACTAGCAAGCAGATGCATTTTGCTGGTAATTTCAAACTTGCCAGCTCCATGTTGCCTGGCAGAGTTCATGGTGTACTCAGCTATACTTGACACAAGCCAAGTGGCATAATGGCATACAAAAAAAATGTGAGTGAAATGTAAATGTTTCCTTCCCTTCTTCTCTCTATTGCCCACAAGATGTTTATCACTGGAGGTTGCCGTGGAAACTGTTCCCGGGCAGTACGAATCCACGTGGCAGAGCCTTTCCATAATGCTACCGATGAGGTTTGGTGCTTCTCCCCTGTAACTAGAACCTGCACACCGGCTCCAGCGATGCCCAGACCCCGAACCATGCACACAGCAGTGGTCTGTATGGACCGAGTTTATGTCATTGGGGGGCGGACGAAGGGATCCACAGGGGCTTCTTCCAGTCTACTAGAGGTGCTTTTACATACTTTTTTGTATGAGTGTGTCTAACTATGAGATCCATGTTAGAGCATTTGTTGGCAGTACAACACGTTGTATGCTCAGGTGGAGTATTATAACCCATTGGCCAAGAGCTGGTTTTCAGTCAGTCCACTGCCGACTGCAATCTTCTATCCTGAGGCCAGTGCTTGTGGGAGCATAATCTACACTTTGGGATCAGAGGTGGAGATAACAGACTCCTTCAATCCCTCACTGGACTGTTTCTTTAGCTATGACGCCCAACAGGACCAGTGGTGCCGCCTGGTGGCAGAGTTTGGCCAGTTTTTCCATGCGACGCTAGTCAAGGCCGTGTCAATTAATAAAACACTGCACCTCTGTGACCTGTCCACTTACAAGGTAGGACTTACTGTGTTTGATGTAGGTTTTCCTTGATCACACATAACACGTGTTTCGTCCTGCAGGTGTTCAGTTTCTGCCCACAGACGTGTGTGTGGAAGGGTGAGGGGTCATTTGAGTGTGCAGGGTTCAACGCTGGAGCAGTTGGTACAAGAGAGAAAATTTACATCTTAGGTGGAGACTATTCCCCTGATGAGATTACGGATGAAGTCCAGGTAAAATCGAGGATTGTTCATATGGAGATGGTCAAACTGGTCTCCGGTTGCGTTTTCGTAAAGATATGAAATAGGTTTCAGGGGCCTTGTAAATGTGTCTGTTTTTTGGGGATAGAGTGTATCCATTCACTATGAATGATTGTTGTTCAACATAGGTGTACCATAGTGACAGGAGTCAATGGGAGGAAGTGACGCCCATGCCCAGAGCCCTGACTGAATTCCACTGCCAGCTCATCAGTTTTAACAGGCACACAAACCCATGGAGAGACATAGAATGATGCACACAGGTGGCAAGAAGACTCTACAATCTTGTAAAAAGCACAGTCTTCAATGATGTTGGAAGCAAATTGTAACGAACTAACTAACTAACTCTCACTAACACCACATCCACTCTCAAAGATCATCTTCCCACTTGAAAATAAACAAACAACCATTGACACTCACATTCACACTTATGGACAAATTAGTCTTCGGTGAACCAAAAATACATATTTTTGGAATGTGGAAGCCATATTATCTGGGGAAAAAAACAATACAAACAAGGAGAGAACATGCAAATTCCACATAGGACAGCTGGAGCCCGGATTTGAACCCCCAATCACAGAGGTGCAAAGCCAATGTGCTAATCACTCATCAACCAGGGTGTCATAGGAGACCTCATTGTATATAAATAAATCTGACCCAAATGTAAAATAAAGAAGCTATACAATGGAATAAATCTGTGATGTTTTATCCAGTGTGCCCTACGAGTGCTCTTGGAAAGTTTCTTCTAACTGCAAATTTTCCTCACTTCATCAACAAAATAGATGGACCACCTTTTTAAAATGGCATTTTATTTTTTTAAGTCTCACAGTGCCTGGAAGGAATACTTCTTTGTGCAAAAGTGCTGGAGTCAATCAAATAGATCATTTATTCTGCAAAAAGTCAGCAATAATTTACAAGTTGGATTATTTTTGTCATCTGACACACAAATCACTGAAAAACAAAACTGAATAGCATGCAGATTCAGACATAACAGCACGTGTGAGTGTATAAAATGTCATCTGGTCATTGACGACATTACATTGTTTGAAAACAGGCACTGCAGTGATTTGCACAGTGTAAAAGAAGAACACCAGATGCCTGTTTGGTTTCTGGATTTTTGTTAACCTTCCCCTTTGTTCTGGAAATCCCCTTTTGGGTTTTCATACCTGAGAAAGGTATCTTACAAACTCTGAAGGCATCTTACAATCGCAGAATAGTTTATCTTTGATATGCTAACTGCATCAAAATCACAGCGTTTCCAGAGATGAAAACACGGCATCTGAAATCTGATCTAAAATAGCAGTAGACACCATGCAGATTCCATCAAATGTCTCCCATCTCCTTCGACAGGGGATGGGAGGAATGCTTATGCTCCACATTGTTAGTCCTGATATGTTTTTACCAGCAGCCACATCAAGAGAACGGTGATTAAGACGATCATGAAGTTGAGGAAGAGTTCCTGCGCCGAGCGATCCATGGCAGCTCCCTAAACAGGCAGGGTAGGAGACAGTGTCGAGGAGGCAGCAGCTGGTGAAGGAGGTACACGGAGCTGGGATGGCAAAAAGAAAGATTTGGAAGTCAAGTTTTGCCGTCCAATCCCACACCTGAGAGAAGCAAAGGGACAAATTTGCATGGAAAGTATGATGCAAGGCAAGCTTTAGTTATTCAGTGCATTTCATACACACAATAACTCAATTTACATAATAAAGAGTACACCATGTAAAAGCATTTACAAGCAAAAGAACTAACGGCATCTAAAAACAACGTACAGGAATCAAAGGTACAGTTGCTTCTTATGAGAGTGTATGCAAGAGTGCCATATCAATATACTGCAGACTATCATAAATCACGGTCGCCAACTTATCACGTTTAACAAATCCAGGTAAAATGTACTTGACCTCACAAGGAAAAAAAAATCGATATATTATCAGTTTCTTCAGTCCTCAAGTGGATCATTACCTTTTCTCTCTTTGATCTCACTCAACAGGGAGTTATGTGCTCCAGTAGAGTGTTTGCTTGTCTTGATTTCCAAAAATGCTGCTTGTCAATAGTATGGAAATGTCTACCTGGCCACTTTAATTTTCTTCTCTCCGTGTCTATCTTCAGCTTTCTGCCCTCACCGGGGGCTGGGCCTAGCCCTAAAGTAGTCAACCTCGGTGGACCGCCCATGGTTCACATGCAAACAAAATGATGTCACCCGCATTTTTAAGCGAGCATCCAATCAAGTGTTTTATTCTCCACAATCTGGTCCACTAGAGTCCCCCCTACACATAACCATAGAGAGCCTCACTCTCTCTCTCTCTGTCTGAGTTATTTATAACACGTTATTGCAGATATGAGGTGGATTACAATTGCTCCAAATACAATGCATGCATCGTCTCATGGATAGAGGAATGTGTAACAGTATCGGGGGGCACAAGATGAATAATGCAGTCAGCTATTCAAAATGTAACATTGGAGCCTCGGATGCAAGTCCAAGTGAAGCTACGATTCATCACGATGACAAAATGACCACACTTTCACTCCACAGTGTTGTTCATATAATGTTGGAACTGCAATATGAAATGTGAACAGTGCACAAAACGGTTCAAACATACATAGTCGTAAAAAAAAAAAATTGGGTGTTCTTTCCACAATAATGGTAAGTCAGAGAATTTTGAAACACTAAGAAAACCAAAGTAATTGAGCCCTGCAAATTGCTTTTGTGTTTCGAGTACCTGCTCGATTCTTTTTGCCTTAAATGTGTCGTTATCAGCATGGTTAAAACATGTTCCAGTGTATTTCACTAACTGCTGTCCATTGTCCGAATTTAGTTGTTGTAGCTTCAATATCGATAAAAGGTCATTAAACAGTTTCATTTGAACTGACATCAGAACTGGATTATGTTCTCGAACAACTCTCTAGACATCAATATTGCTGACATCAGGCCAAATGCAGAATAGGCACTTTTCAGGAGACTGTTTGAGGACAGAGTTTGTTCAACGGTAAACATGCATCGTCATCGAGAGCAAGCTATTTTCACCATTTTAGATTGGTCAATACAGTATTTTGTAAGCATGGACTGAACAATAGTATAGCTTTTTGAAAAATGCAATGGTCAAAGCATATGCAATGGTCAAACACTTGTTCTGTCTGAGATATTTGAGCATTTGGGTAAATTATAGATCCAACCCTTCCCCGCGCCCCCAAAACTGATTGGCCTGATCATTTTGAAATAAGGACGTGGGATGCATGGTTGTGTGCGACCCATTACAAAAAACCCCAAAAACCAATCCCTGACCTTTAAAGTTTGTTTTTTTAAAATGTACATTGTGATAACAAGTGATCCTCCATTGTTTTGTTTGTTTTCCACTTCTGTATTTCTCCTAGTCTGTGCCATGGTGATCCCAAGACAGAATCTGACCGTCAGCCAGCAATCCTCTGTGCTCATCTCGCACTTGACAGCTGCTAAGATTGGCATTATCTCCAAACTGGTGCTAAACCCCGTGACACACACACCTTCTGTGCACACGTCGGGGTCACGGTAGGACAAAGTGTGTTTGAGTAGGCCTATCTTGAACCTTTCCATCACAGGGCATTCCCGAGAGATCGCGCGGATCAAAATGGCTGCCATAAGTGTCATTCTATCGCCTACAATTCAGCCAATGTTGGACAAGTAGCTGTTTGAATCAGGGATTCCCATTGTTAGGAGATCCGGTGCGGCTGTGGTTGGATATAAAACGGGCTGAAGTGTGCAGACAGGATCGACCACAGAGCAACTTGACAACTGTGTATGTGTGCGTGTGTCTTAGATAAAAAAGTGCTGGCAGGGTTACCTTCTAAAGCAGAAGAGACAGAAGTGTCATCGGCACCTCAGAGAAACCATTCCATATGTTCTGGGACATGCCGTATAAGTACATGTGTGACGAATACGTGCATGTAGAGTATTTCATATGTTTATACGGTACACCACATACACAGCAAACGGCTTCAAGAATTAACATAACCGATCATCAAAAAAATTAATTAAAACAGACGAGAAAGAAATGAGGAAAAAAGCTGAACTGTCTCTTGTCAAGAAAGAAAAAGAACTTTAAAAGCATTCCCAAATTTCCATCGTTACTTTTTAAAAAATTTATTTACCATTATCTGGAATTTTGTAACATACAATTCAATACATCTTTATTTATATGGTGCTTTCGCAACAGCTCCAGCTGGAACAAAGCACTTTACAAAACAGTTCACATAAAATAACATAATAATCATACAGGCATAACATATTTAAATATAGAAGCTGAAGCAGCAAAAGTATTTATTGCTGTACAAGAGGGAGTTGTTGAGTTTGCTACAGTACACACATATTAATGACTACTGAATAAATAGTTTGCTCATCTAAACATAAATTGAATGGGAAAGACACATGAGGGGGAAAAAAACCCACCCCCATGGTTTGATTACAGAAATACATCACTGAATGTTTGCTTTTATTTCCGTATGTGCTAATTACCCCTGAATGTAGACCAATAAATTTCCAGCAATGAAAAGTTTAATGAGCCTTCAGCTGCCCACCTTTGAAGGGTCTTAAATGTTTCGACAAAGGCAACTGTGACTGGACAAGAGACAGGAATTCACCCAGCTAAAGACCAAGCTGACAAGGCCATGTACGTTTAACAAAGATTCGAAACTCTCGTTTGTATCACGTTATATTCCCAAATGGTTTGTTTTTTGTCTTTGCTGACTCCTCGTCTATACAATTCTACTACTTTACTTAGCATTCCTGGCAGTTTTGAAAATAAAATATTAAATCTTTCCTATTAAAAATGTATTTGAATTATGGATTGTTTTCAAATTGAATTTCAAGTTATTTTTACCACCAAGTTTTACGACTGCAATCCGCCCTTGCCAAGACTGCCTTTGAGATCCACTGCTTCAATAACATTCAGACTTTAATAAAGCACCTTAAACAAAGTTGTCATCTGATTTTGCTTTGTACAAAAATAAACCCAGCCGCTTTAGATTTATTTCAACTCCTTAATCTTGCTGTTTCATCACCTCTTTTTTTTTTTAATGATTCATCCTCCTCCAAATACAGTACAGGTTTGTCAGTTAACATCCAATCTCTTTGGACTAGTAAAGAACCACTATTTTTAAAAGGCAGATCTGGTTTCTCCATATACTCATACTCATATCCATCCTGCAGTCCCCAGCTAATTAGAATACAAAGATGCCTTCGGCAAGGGTTTGGAGACTGGCTCCCAGCCTCGCATTTCAAAGAGTGATTGCATGCCTCAGCGTAGACAAACCGTCCCACTGAAGTTCTCAATGTTTCCCTCCTCAGTTGCTGTGTTGAAGGTCAAAGAATCATTTGATACTCAACTTTAAAGCAAATATGAGCAAGGGGAACTTAACATAACATTTCAAAGAGTTTCTGAACACATTTAGACAACAGAACATACAGTGCAATCACCCACATGAATACAATGTGGAATTCAACACAAATATCTGGGCAAATATGCTTTGAAGGCTCATAAAAAATGATGTCAACAAACCTTTTGAGACACGGTGTTATCACATTTGAGGAAGACCGCCATTCAAGTCGAGGTACTTTTCTACCTGCTGCACTCACTCAACAATATGTCGACACTGATAGAAGAATAAGAAAAGAATGTCCAACATAGAGTGAGCTCGGTGTATCTAATGCAACTTTCATTCTCCATCCTGCTCCACAATCAGCATAATTGGCAGATGTCATTAAATTGTGAATGTTTTTTGGTTATGATGATGATGATGATGATTGTCTCCCAGTTAATAGTGATTACCGGGTAACTTATTTAACATTTATATTACAGTTTAAAATGTTAGAACGATACATTATATGTAAGGGTTTTACAGCATCACAGAACAGACTGTATAGTCGACTTTGAAAGTTTGACTTTAGTTTGACCCTGCTGCCCAGTGGCCTTACTGCATATTGTTATGAGTATTTTTGATGTAGAAACAGATTATTCTCTGTTCATAAAAACGAGATGGTTTCAAGGGCTTTAAAAATAGATGCAGCTGAGTGTCGTTATCATGTAGGGAGGCTCAGTCATGCGCTTCCCCTTCTGACCAGCTGTTGTTTTGTAGACTAAACTGACGGCACAGGGCTCCCATTGGCAAACCCAGCCTGGTGCTGCAATTACAGTACTTAGATAACTAAAGACAGGTGATTCCTACATCACATACACACACACACACACACACACACACACACACACACACACACACACACACACACACACACACACACACACACACACACACACACGCGCACACACACACTTAAAGCATGTTATAGGTGCAAGGACTCACATCCGCAATTTTTTGTGTAAACCAGCAAACACAAAGAGTTACAGAAACAGATTCATAACTGGAGACAAGCTATGCTGGAATTCAGACCCACCACAGGCATGCACCCATTTATCACCGAAACAATTCAAGGGCCTGCTAAACTGTTAATGGCTTCTTTGGCAAAGGCTCCAGGCCAGGAGAGCCACCCTATAGAGTTACATTTTATCCAACAGTATCAAGTTAGCGATGACGAGAGAATGATCCCTGGAGCATTTTTGCCAATCTTTTGAAGGAAGATTAAGGAGGCATTAAGTATGGCATTGCCATCATTGTTGGGGCTGTATTTAACATGGCCACAAGTGAAAGCAGGTTTGCACACATTGTGTACCTCTACTTTGTTTTGTTAACAGTACGGTTGAAGCCTCTGTGGACACTGATCGACCACTTGCACAACGGATTTAGAACTGCACTGCAGCTTCTGGATTCACAAAGATAATAATGCTGAGCTTCGAATGATCCATCTATTCATTTTCTTTCAAACTTATTCTCATTAGGGTTCCAGGTGTACTTGACCTGATATGCCAACTGATTTTGGGCAAAAGGCGGGGTAGATCTGATGGAAATTTACTCTTCAATGAACCTAAGAGGCATGTTTTTGAAACTAAAAGGTGCCATGAGATTATATTTACAAAGATGGAATAAATCCTTCATGTGCGGGTAAGCGATTCAGATAACGGATGGCTGTAGAGACAGAGTACACCCTGGACTTTTTGCCAGGTAATTGCAAGTCACATATAGTGTAGGCCAGGGGTCACCGACCTGTTAACTGAGAGCTACTTCTTGGGTACTGATTAATGTGAAAGGCGACCAGTTTGATCAACACTTCTGAAATAACACAGCTGCTCAAGTTACTTTTCCGTAATGTTGCTATTACGTGTCATCCTTGATAAAAATAAAGACAAAAATCATGATTCATGAATACTTTTCACAATAATTAGGAAGTAGGTCAGTATTAACATGTAACACTTGAAATAAATAAATCAACATCAGCCAGTTGTTCATATTCTCAAATGACCACTTCTACAATCTTCATTAAAAAATCACTGTCCCATCGCCGGTGAGCCCTTTTTAGAATGTGTGGTCCAAGGGCACCACTTTGGTGACCCCTGCTGTAGACAAACTGCATTCCATTTCACACTCACGTTGACGCCAATCGAAAAGGGTCCTCAGAGACTCTAACGTGCATTTTTTGGGGGGGGATGTTGGAGGAAATTCGAAGTTTTCAAACACGAACCTGGTGTGAAGCAGATATGTTAATCTAGTAATAAACATTCGTGAAAACCTGTAACCATTGTCAATAGCACAGCCACCTTATGTATGCATAAAATGCATATATGCAACTTATATTTATACTGTGTACAGTTCTTTTTCTGAAACATGTATTTATTTTGTGCATGCAACACTTTGAATTTTTTTCTTCTCTACACCCCAATTTTGCTGCTGTAGACTGTAAATTTCCCCAGTGTAGGACAAATAAATGTTATCTTATTTTAATTCACCGTGCTGCCCATTATACAGTACAGATTTAAATGTAGATTATTATTATTATTTTTTTTTTTTAATATATATATATATATATATATATATATATATATATATATATATATATATATATATATAAAATCCTCATCTCACCCCTCGGGTGGTGTCCGTCCCCATTCAGCTCGGGTCCTCTACCAGAGGCCAGGAAGCTTGAGGGTTCTGCGCAGTATCCTTGCTGTTCCCAGCACTGCACATTTCTGGACTGAGATGTCTGATGTTGTTCCCGGGATCTGTTGCAACCACTCATCTAATTTGGAGGTCACTGCCCCGAGTGCTCCGACCACCACAGGCACGACTGTCACCTTTACCTTCCAGGCTCTCTCCAGCTCCTCTCTGAGCCCTTGGTATTTCTCGAGTTTCTCGTGTTCCTTCTTTCTGATGTTTCCATCACTTGGGACCGCTTCATCCACTACAACGGCTTTCTTCTGCCCTTTATCAATGATCACGATATCCGGTTGGTTCGCCATTACCATCTTGTCAGTCTGGATCTGGAAGTCCCACAGGATCTTCGCTCGGTCATTCTCCACCACCTTGGGAGGTGTTTCCCATTTTGACCTTGGGGTTTCCAGTCCGTACTCGGCACAGATGTTTCGGTAGACTATGCCAGCCACCTGGTTATGGCGTTCCATGTAGGCTTTCGCTGCCAGCATTTTACACCCTGCAGTTATGTGTTGGATCGTCTCGGGTGCCTCTTTGCACAACCTACACCTTGGGTCTTGTCTGGTGTGGTATATCTGGGCCTCAATGGCTCTGGTGCTCAGGGCCTGCTCCTGAGCAGCCAGGATGAGTGCCTCTGTGCTGTCCTTCAGGCCAGCCCTCTCTAGCCACTGATAGGACTTCTTGAGATCAGCCACTTCACTTATGGTCCGGTGGTACATCCCGTGTAGGGGCTTGTCCTCCCATGATGGTCCCTCTTCCAGCACTTCATCCTCTGTTCCCATTGTCTGAGACATTCTCTGAGTACATCATCCGTTGGAGCCTTCTCCTTGATGTATTCATGGAGCTTGGATGTTTCATCCTGGACAGTGGCTCTCACACTCACTAGTCCCGGCCTCCTTCCTTTCGGCTTGCGTACAGTCTCAGGGTGCTGGATTTGGGATGGAACCCTCCATGCATGGTTAGGAGCTGGTCTTAACATCCGTGGTCTGAATCTCTTCCTTTGGCCACCTGATTACTCCTGCAGGGTATCTGATCACTGGCAGGGCATAGCTGTTTATATATATATATATATATATATATATATATATAGATGGCGGCTGGATAGCTCAGTTGGTAAGGCATCGGTTTGGCATACGGGAGACGGTGGTTCGAATCCCGCTTGGGGCAAAAATGAGCACATAACACCATCCAGTGTGGGTCCTTGGGCAAGATCCTTCACGCTAATGCCTACCTCATACAATGATGAGAGACAATAAAATGAATGACATGCCGGCTCAGACGTCGCCCGGCCAAACAAGGTCTGCGTCAGGTGCTGGGGAACCAGAGCACCTTGATGAAAAATGGGCTACTGGAACAAAGCGGAGATGGGCGAGATGCGATAACATGGCTCTGTTGGAATGCTACTACTCAAGCAACCCTAGTCAGAGGGGTTACATGCAGAGAATGCAGGCTGAATGGTTACTTCGAAACCCACAGTCACGGTTGACCACTTAAACAACTAGTAACTCAGTGTTCCAACATCCACAAACGGCAATTGCTGTCACAACTTGAGATTGATGAGGTACAACGCAGGTTCCATGGTGAAGGGCCCCAGGCTGCCAGATCAGAGGAGGAGGTCATACCAGAGATTGGGAGGCAAGCCCCAATGAATGCAGATGATAAGATTGGGAGGCCAGCCCCAATGAATGAAATGCTGAGCAAGGCAGCAACTGACCTGAAAGCTAAGATCATGGCGAGGATGAAAGCTGGGCAACCTAGAAACCGATTACAACGGCTATGTGAAGTACCACCTGAAAGTCTCATGGAAAGTGTGAATGCAGCACTGAGGGCGATTCCTACCACAACGATCACCAAAACCAATGAGCTGATATACGCTTCAGCATCAGTGATCCTAGAAATCCTTGGCTATCGGAGCAACTATGAGACACGTTACCCACCATGGAAAAGACGGTTGGAGGCTAAGATCAAGGAGGCTCGGAAAGATGTGAGTCAATTGACGGAGGCCCAGAGAGGTGTGATGAAAAGGCCGATTCCTGAGAGGTACACCCAGATGACCATACCTGAAGCACTCGAACTGCCAAACAAAGGCTCCAAGCCTTGTCCAGTCGCCTAAAGAGGTACACGAAAGAGAATGAGGCCAGGCGAATAAACAGGCTGTTCGCAACACAACCTCGAAAGTGTACGCTCAGTGGCAGGGTCCTAACAGCAGAGCTGACCCACCAAGACTGGAAACTGAAAGGTACTGGAAAGGAATATGGGAGAGGGAGGTTGCACATAACAGCAGTGTACAATGGCTGGTGACCCTGAGAGAGGAGCACAGCAACCTCCTGAGCAGAACCCAGTTACCATAACAGTGGCAGACATACAGGAAAGAGTCTCAGATATGAAAAACTGGACAGCACCAGGCCCGGACATGGTACACACCTACTGGCTAAAGAAACTCAAAGCACTCCATGAGCGCCTAGCAACACAAATGAACCAGTTGCTGAAGGATGGGACTCACCCAGGATGGCTAACTGAAGGGCGAACGATCCTGATCATGAAGGATCCCTCAAAGGGTACAGTCCCATCCAACTATCGGCCAATAACCTGTCTCTCCACAACATGGAAGCTCATGTCAGGCATCATTGCGGCTAAGATAAGTGGACACATGGATCAATACATGAGCGAAGCACAGAAGGGCATTGATAGAGATACCAGAGGAGCCAAACATCAGCTCCTGGTTGACAGAACAGTCGCACAAGACTGCAGGTCCCGACATACCAACCTGTGCACAGCCTGGATTGATTACAAGAAAGCCTACGACTCGATGCCACATACATGGATCACTGAATGCTTGGAGTTGTATAAGGTGAACAGGACCCTAAGAGCCTTCGTTGCGAACTCGATGAGGATGTGGAAAACCACACTTGAAGCCAATGGCAAGCCACTTACCCAAGTGTCCATCAAATGTGGCATATACCAAGGTGATGCACTCTCCCCACTGCTGTTCTGCATAGGACTGAACCCCCTAAGCCAAGTAATCACCAAGACAGGCTACGGATACCGCCTCAAAAATGGAGCTACGATCAGTCACCTCCTCTACATGGATGACATAAAGCTGTATGCTAAGAGCGAAAGGGACATAGACTCCCTGATCCACACAACCAGGATCTACAGCAGCAACATCGGGATGTCATTCGGGCATGAGAAATGTAGTCGGATGGTGACTAAGAGAGGAAAGGTAGTCCGCACTGAAGGGGTCTCACTCCCTGAAGGAACAATAGCAGACATTGAGGACAGCTACAAGTACCTCGGTATACCACAAGCCAATGGCAACCTCGAACTGGCAACAAGGAAAGCGGCTACGGCCAAATACCTCCAGCGGGTGAGGCAAGTCCTAAGAAGCCAGCTCAATGGCAAGAATAAGACCCGGCAATAAACAGCTATGCCCTGCCAGTGATCAGATACCCTGCAGGAGTAATCAGGTGGCCAAAGGAAGAGATTCAGACCACGGATGTTAAGACCAAAGCTCCTAACCATGCATGGAGGGTTCCATCCCAAATCCAGCACCCTGAGACTGTACGCAAGCCGAAAGGAAGGAGGCCGGGACTAGTGAGTGTGAGAGCCACTGTCCAGGATGAAACATCCAAGCTCCATGAATACATCAAGGAGAAGGCTCCAACGGATGATGTACTCAGAGAATGCCTCAGACAATGGGGAACAGAGGATGAAGTGCTGGAAGAGGGACCATCATGGGAGGACAAGCCCCTACACGGGATGTACCACCGGACCATAAGTGAAGTGGCTGATCTCAAGAAGTCCTATCAGTGGCTAGAGAGGGCTGGCCTGAAGGACAGCACAGAGGCACTCATCCTGGCTGCTCAGGAGCAGGCCCTGAGCACCAGAGCCATTGAGGCCCAGATATACCACACCAGACAAGACCCAAGGTGTAGGTTGTGCAAAGAGGCACCCGAGACGATCCAACACATAACTGCAGGGTGTAAAATGCTGGCAGGGAAAGCCTACATGGAACGCCATAACCAGGTGGCTGGCATAGTCTACCGAAACATCTGTGCCGAGTACGGACTGGAAACCCCAAGGTCAAAATGGGAAACACCTCCCAAGGTGGTGGAGAATGACCGAGCGAAGATCCTGTGGGACTTCCAGATCCAGACTGACAAGATGGTAATGGCGAACCAACCGGATATCGTGATCATTGATAAAGGGCAGAAGAAAGCCGTTGTAGTGGATGTAGCGGTCCCAAGTGATGGAAACATCAGAAAGAAGGAACACGAGAAACTCGAGAAATACCAAGGGCTCAGAGAGGAGCTGGAGAGAGCCTGGAAGTTAAAGGTGACAGTCGTGCCTGTGGTGGTCGGAGCACTCGGGGCAGTGACCTCCAAATTAGATGAGTGGTTGCAACAGATCCCGGGAACAACATCAGACATCTCAGTCCAGAAATGTGCAGTGCTGGGAACAGCAAGGATACTGCGCAGAACCCTCAAGCTTCCTGGCCTCTGGTAGAGGACCCGAGCTGAATGGGGGATGGACACCACCCAAGGGGTGAGATGAGGATTTTTTATTATATATATATATATATATTGTAATGCCCTTCAATAACGGGGAGAAGGATGCACGCAGTCGCTAATGCAATTCGTCGCTTTTTAATAAACAAAACAAGCCATAAACACATGCATTCAAAGGAGTTGCTGAAAGCCACAACTCACGCTCATGCGCTCCACACTCAGACTAACTACCGGAGCCAATATTCCCCCAACCTGGCCCCTCCCCTTTCTATGACATCACACGAATACAAGAAACAGATATTACACTGCCCTCCCTTTATGAAACCCTCGCCCGAGGGTTCAACAAGAAAATCCTCCAGCCGTCGTGGTCTTCTTCTCCGTCTCTGTGGTCGGCCTGGCTCTGAGTCGATATCACCTTCAGCCGGCTGACTCGGGACAACATTGGTGGGATCTGGGGAACAGGGATCCACCACATGTTCTGAACTGGCGGATGAAGCGGACCCGCCTCAAATACAGGAACACCGCTACCCGGTAGGGGCCAACCTGTCCCGATGTAGGGCAACTTTTCTGCCCCTGGGGTACTGCCACCCGATAAACTACCTCCCCACCCGCTCAAGTACCCTACATGGCCCGTCCCAATGGCTGTCTAGCTTGGGGCAGCGCCCTTTTTTCTTTTAGGTGTATACACCCAAACCAGTTCCCCAATCTGAAAGTTCCGCCTTGCTCCGCACGTCATAGTTTCGCTTTGACGTGCACGGCTTCTCCAGCTGGTCCCGTGCGAACGCGTGCGCTGCATCCAGCCGATCCTGCAGTCTCGGGCATACCCAGCCCGGCTGGTCCTCTGCGCCGCCGGAGGTCTTCCAAACGCCATCTCTGCCGGTGTTCGAATTTCCCGCCCAGCATCAGCAGAGCAGGAGTACAGCTTGTGGAACTTTGGACCGCTGAACGATAAGCCATCAGTACCAGCGGGATGTGCTGGTCCCAATCACGTTGGTGTTTGGAGGTGAGGATGGCGAGCTGCTGCTGCATGGTGTGGTTAAATCGTTCCACAAGACCATCGCTCTCGCGGATGCAAAGGGGTGGTGCGTGTTTTCTGCATGTCCAGGCGTTTACAAAGGGCAGCAAAACTTTGGACTCAAAATTTCTGCCTTGGTCACTGTGGAGGATATCTGCAGTCCCAAACCGGCAGAACATGCCCTCCAGTAGCGCATCTGCCACTGTCTCCGCCTCCTGGTCTGGCAGTGCGTATGCCTCGGGCCACTTAGTAAAATAGTCCATCGCGCATAGCACGTGCGGTTCCTCTGTCCGTCACGGGAAAGGGCCCATAATGTCCACAGCAACCCTCTCCATGGGCGCCCAACCTCTGTTGCTGAAGCGGTGCATGCGACTGGTCTTGAGGTCCCTTGTAGGCCGCACACTCGTCACAGCGCCGGCAGAAGTCCTCTACGTCCCGTCGATGCTGACCCCAATAGAACCCTTGGCGCAGCCGTCGGAGGGTCTTGGTGCTGCCAAAGTGTCCAGCGCCGGTGCTCCCGTGGCATGCTTTCAGCACCATCTCTCGAAGAACTCTGGGCACTACCACCTGCCATCTTTCATCCCCGGTGGCTGGTTCCTTCCAGGCACGCTGCAGCACGCCGTCCTTCATGCGTAACACAGCAAACTTGCTCCAAAAGCCTTTGGTGGCCACGGAGAGTCCCATCACGCCTTCCCAGGGTGGCCTCCTGCCACTCTGGACCCACTGTCGCACAGGGTTGAGATCACGGTCCTCTTCCTGCTTGGCAGCCCACTCTGCAGTGTCCACAGCCTCCAAGGTGCAGCATGACGGTCCAGCAGCAGTCGCTTCCCCACGCAGCTCCAACTCCCTGGCATCCCGCCGGTCGCAGTAGATGCAGCCACTAACAGAACATGGCCGCCGGAAAGGGCGTCCGCATTGGCGTGCTGGGCCCCAGCCCGATGTACCACAGTGAAGTGGAACGCCTGCAGCTCCTCCAGCCACCGTGCTACTTGACCTTCTGGTTCCTTGAACGACATCAGCCACTGTAGTGCGGCGTGATCTGTCCTGATGGTGAAAGGCACGCCACACAGGTAATACTTGAAGTGGCGTGTAGCCAAAACAACTGCTAGCAGTTCACGTCTGGTAACACAGTAGCGTCGTTCACTCTTGTTGAAAGTGCGGCTGAAATAGGCCACCACTCGCTCACCTTCCGGCCCCACCTGTGACAACACCGCCCCCATGCCGACATTACTCGCGTCCGTGTCCAGCACAAAAGGCAAGGCTGGATCTGGCGGGGTGAGAACAGGAGCGTTCATGAGGGCTCTTTTAGGCTGGAGAACGCCTCCTGACAATCCAGCAACCATAGGAAGGGTTGGTTGTCTTTAAGGAGGCGGAACAAGGGTGCCCCAATGCAAGAGAATCCCTTCACGAACCGTCTGTAGTACGAGGCCAGCCCCAAGAAGCTTTTCAACTGCTTCTGGTCCCTTGGTACTGGCCAATCTTTGATGGTGCGGACCTTCTCCTCCAGCGTGCTGATGCCCTCACCGTTCACTCGATGGCCCAGGAACTCCACCTCACGCTGCATAAAGTGGCACTTTTCTGGGTGCAGTTTCAGCCCAGCCGCAGCAATTCTCCCTAGCACCAGTCTC
Organism: Hippocampus mohnikei; assembly: GCA_026261675.1. Lineage (NCBI taxonomy): Eukaryota > Metazoa > Chordata > Actinopteri > Syngnathiformes > Syngnathidae > Hippocampus > Hippocampus mohnikei. Next base: position 6,536,441 of record JAKGUB010000327.1, read on the forward strand.
AGAGACTCAATTGCAGCCTGAAAGGACCCACCATGGACGAGAACATCATCCAAATACACCAGGCACCTTTGCCTTGGAATGTTTGAGAGCACCGTGTCCATCAAACGCTCAAATGTTCCTGGTGTATTGCATAGTCCAAAACTCATGACCTTAAACTGCCAGTGTCCTCGGGTGGTGCAGAATGCCGTCTTGGGTCTGGACTCCGTGGTGAGGGGACTTGCCAGTAGCCACTGCGCAGGTCAAGTGATGAGAACCACGCCGAACCTGAGACCAAATCCAAAGTCTCATCTATCCGCGGAGCCGGGTAGCAGTCCTTCCTTGTCACCTTGTTGAGCGGCCTGTAGTCCACACAGAACCGCGGTCTGGTGCTCTTTTTCTGGGGACCATGACCACGCCCAGACGCCCACGGACTGTCAGAGGGCTCTATGATCCCTGCCTCGAGCATGGCACGGATCTCCTGATCCGCGGCCTCCTGCCGGGCCAGAGGCAGGCGTCGGGGACGAACCTTTACGGGTCGCGCGTCACCGGTGTCGATGTGGTGTTCAACCAAGTGGGTGAGGCCCACCTCATTCTCACTGAGGGCAAAGATGTTCTCAAAGTTCCACAGTACCTGCCACAGCTGCTCCCGCTGCTCGACATCCAAGCCGACACAGTTCTTCTCCCAAATGGACCGGATAGCCCCAGCCCGGTTCTCTACTGGTCGGCCCGGGGTTGGCTCCACTGACATGGCTGGGCTGGATGTCCTTGGCCCCGCCAGTGGGCACTCCGACATGGGGCGAGCGGACTCTACCCGATCTACCGTCGATGGGCACTCCGTCGCGGGGCGAGCGGACTCTACCCGATCTACCGTCGATGAGCAGTCCCTCACGGGGCGAGCGGACTCTACCCGATCTCCCGCCGATTGTCGAGGAGTCAGCGCTGCTGCTGCCTTGGACAGGCTGGGTAGGGTCATCCGCACATCTGTGTTCTCTGCTGCCGGGTCTGCAATGTTGACTGCCACCCCCGGGGTACCCTGCCGAGACGCCGTGATCAGCCCTACATGCTGACCACTCGGCAGGGTGAGCACCCCAGCTCCCAGGTCCACCACACATTTCGCAGCTTTTAAAAAGTCCCGTCCGAGAATACAGGGATCACTCACGTCAGCTACCCAAGCTGAGTGGGTTGTCGACAGACCCCCCAGGACAAACAAAAATGTCCCTTTGCCTCTCATCTCAGCTGTTTCACCGGTCACGGTCCTCAGTTTTGTAAAGGTCGATGTTAAGACGGTCCCCACTGGAACAACGTCAGGCCTCACAATTGTGGCTGAAGACCCAGTGTCCACCAGGGCTGTACAGGAACGTCCCCAATCTGCACGCGAACATGACTGGGGTCCCCACGTCCGTCCAGCCCACCATTATAACTTTCTCTCCGAATGCAGGTTGCAGTTCCCGGTTAACAACTGTAGGGGTCCGCGTTGTCGGGCTACACGGACCCTTTTCCGTTTCCCTGCTGGTCCAACATCTTTGGGCAGCGCCGCAACAGATGACCTGGCTGTCCACAACCCCAGCAGACAGCGGGCGTGCACGCCGACCGCTTCCTTCCTCCTGCTGCGCTGGACGGGTCTTTATTGCGCACACCAGCTCTTCCACCCACGCTGGCCTGTGCTCCTCTCCTCCCGACAACGAGGTGGCCAAACGGGCAGGCTGATGTCTGTAGCGCCCCTTGGCCGCAATCTCCTCTCTGTAGCGAGAGCAAGTGCCTCTCCAATGGCTGCCGGGTGGGCAAGCTGGACGTGCAGGCGCAGCTCATCCGGTCTGAGAGCTTGGATGAACTGGTCGCGTATCAGTTCATTTTGGATCTCATTTGGCATTCCAGCATACGCGCGTCGACCCAGGCTCTCGATCTCATGAGCAAGACAACGGAGCGGCTCACCGGGATGTCGATCACGCTGCTTGAACTCACAGCGCAAAGAGTCTCTCAAATTAAACTTCCCAAAACGCCTCTGCAAAGCACCCACCAGGGCGTTGTAATCGAGTCTCTCTCCGGGGCCCAGAAGGAGCAGACAGGATGTAGCCTCCTCCGTCAGCGAAAGCGCTAGCTGCACGGCTTTCACCTTGTCCGACCAATCCGCTGCGTCAGCCACCAACTCGAACTGTGCTCTATAAGCCTCCCAACTTCCTTTCATGGAGGGCCACGCGAGCCCAAGGGCGCCGCCATGCATGTTTACGTCCCTTCCAATGGCGGCGGCACCTGCCGCTACGTCATGGCGTAACTCTATTCTGGCGGGCCCGCGCTCATTTTGGCGCGAATCACCAACGTCATGGCGACCGCGCTCGTTGCAACTCGACTCAGGCATATCTATCACACACGGCACGGTTTCTTCCTTTACCGTCCGCCGGGTAACGAGATCGCCGCACGGAACGGCCTCTTCCTTCACCTTTCGAGCACCGGAATCGCCGAACATCCTTAGGCAAAAAAAACGGACGTGCGACGGGTGAATCCAAAACTTCTGACACCAATGTAATGCCCTTCAATAACGGGGAGAAGGATGCACGCAGTCGCTAATGCAATTCGTCGCTTTTTAATAAACAAAACAAGCCATAAACACATGCATTCAAAGGAGTTGCTGAAAGCCACAACTCACGCTCATGCGCTCCACACTCAGACTAACTACCGGAGCCAATATTCCCCCAACCTGGCCCCTCCCCTTTCTATGACATCACACGAATACAAGAAACAGATATTACAATATATATATATATATATATTTTTTTTTTTGTTTGTTTTTTGTAGCAGTAGTACAGTATGACGTTTTTCTGGTTCAAATGTAATCCGAACTCACTCCAGGAACCTCCAGTTCCTCTTCGATGTTTCTCCCGGACAAATCTAAATAGACGCTCAATGGAGGTAATTGTGGAAAAAAACGTGAAGGTTTGCCGAATGGGCAAACTTGACAAGAAACTTCTCCGTAAACAGATTAAATCCAGTCACACTTTGCTGAAACACGAAGGAATCAGTACTAGGTCGGAACCCACTAAGGTAACGCGTAAAATTCTTGTTATTCTTGTTATTGTTATTGTTATTATTAATCACAAGAAGTGGAAACTATCGTACGGAGACTACATTTACTGTGGACAATTCGTTTTTGGGGGGTCGCATCAAACATTCAAATAGATTTTGCCGTGAATGGAAAAAAAACAGTGTTTAATTTGTTACGTGCGTATTAGTGTTTATGTGTATATATTTTTGTATGCTAGATTTATGTCTTATGTGCTATATATTTTGCCAACGAGGGAAAAAAATCCAGTTTGTTGTTATACATATTATATTCTACGATTATTTGGTCATGGTTTTTAATCAGAATTTTTAAAATCTGTAACACGAAGCACCTCAGAGAAGCTAAGAAATGGAATACAACGTCATCTATGTTGTCTTCTGGCTGTGTGGGAAATATTAGGATGACTTCTGTACAGTATGATGTTATTGTTTCAAACATTGCAATAAAAATGTATTCGTGTGTGTGCTCTGCAGAGTTTGGTGGTAGCTAATGGTGGCCTAGGGAATGGTGTCACGAGGGAGGAGCTGTCTGCTCTGCTCAAAGAGATGGGAGAGGTGGATAGCCTCGTCATGCCCCCTCACAAGCCCTATGCTTTTGTCACATATGGGTAAGATTGATAATAAATCCAAAGTTTGAACCTATTTGCCATCTTATATGCTTGCTCTTCATGCAGATCTGAGGAGAATGCCCGGAAAGCTCACATCCACCTGAATGGTCAAACACTTAGGTGTGGAGCAGAGAATAGTGTGACTCTCTACCTCAGCTTTGTTGGCTCAGGTACTGCAGTATTTTTGCCATCTGACTAGGCTTTAGGATGTGAGGGTTGAGATGATTTGAATTGTACTGTGCACAAAACTCAGGTAAATTGGAAATGATTGTTGGAAACATTGCCCTGCGATTGGCTGGCAACCGATTCAGGGTGTCCCCCGCCTACTGCCCGGAGACAGCTGGGATAGGCTCCAGCACCCCCGCGACCCTAGTGAGGATCAAGCGGTTCGGAAGATGAATGAATGAATGAATGTTGGAAACATTCTTGTCTGCTTCCGTGGTACTGCCGTCTTTGTCTGTCATTCCAATCGACGTTTATGTGTATGTTTACAGTGCCGTGTGAGCAGCAGGCTTGTGTGAGGTTGCCAGTTGGGCTCGTGTTGGTGGAGGATTTTGTTTCTCCAGAGGAAGAAGCTTTACTACTTGCTGCCATAGACTGGTCATCCACTAGTGATGCTGTCACTGGTAAGGAGGAGCCATGTGACGTGTAAAAGTGACTGAAGCTTACATATTCAGAAGGTTGAGTTTGTGAACTTGGACATCAACCTCATTGTTAATCCAAAGCGAAGCCTTCAAAGTGTCAACACATTATATTCCTTGGTGCTTGTTGACTTTCATCTTGCTTTCATTTCAAAAACAAGGATTCACTTCTGAAATAATTTCTGGAGAATCCAAATATTTATTAACTGGACAGGCAATGTTTGAAGTCACTTTGGGCGAGCTGGAATATTTTCCATCTTGTGCTGTTTTATAGTTATTACGATTATTCAGTTCTGAAGTGTAATAGGTGTGTTAATATAAACATGTTACAAAATAAATTAATTTATGTATGTATGGTTATAGTCACATTTTTACTTTTTGATGCAGAGTGATGGTTTAAATTTTGTTTATGGGGAAGCAAAGTATCTTGTAATTTAACTGCATTTATTATGACATACTGTACGTACATGTTTTTTACTGATTTGCCAACTCAAATCTAACGTTGTATTGCTGTAGCAAAAAGAGCTCTGAAGCACAGAAGAGTCAAACATTTCGGCTTTGAATTTCGCTATGACAATAACAATGTGGACAAAGACAAGCCATTACCTGGAGGTAAGATAAGTTGTATTTAACTATAAGTGTAATTTGAATTTGTGACCAATTTCATACCCCTTCACCTCTATAATTAATGGGAAAATGAATGTTGAATGTGTGTGTGTGTGTCTAGGTCTTCCCGAAGAGTGTCAGCCTGTACTGGAAAGAATTATGGAGAATGGACATACAAAGTTCATGCCCGACCAGCTGACTGTGAACCAATATGAGTCTGGACAGGGTTTGTTACTGCATTTATACACATTTTACAGCATCAAAGCCACTTTTACGCTTGCTTAAAACAGTCAACGAATAGACCCATTAAGGAAAAGAAATGCCATTGTAATATGAAAAAGGCGCAGCTAGATTAGTTGAAGGTATATTAGGCACACATGTAAAGGTGTTTATCCATAATAGGCGATTTGTAGGGGTTCTTTTGTCTCCTGTCTTCGTTTTTAATTTATTCTTATATTGTTTTTTTTGTTGTATTAATGATTTTTGCTTAACATACAGCATTTGGTATACAGCGGTGGTTGTTTTAAATTGCTCTATAAATACAGTTGAGTTGAGGTTAAATGTTTTATTCTTACCACAAGGTGGCAGCACAGCCTTTGCATACGTGGAGGAAGTTTGTTTTCTCTTCGTTCTTTCTAGAAAGTTAGACTCTGCAAACATGGGATATTAAAAAAAAAAAGGATTGAGCTCACAAGCAAACTTTGGTTTTCAATATGTACATGAAGTAGCATTTAAAAACATGGTGATTTGTCACATTTGTAGGTATCCCTCCTCACGTGGATACTCACTCTGCCTTTGAGGACACCATCCTTTCACTAAGCCTGGGGGCGAAGGTATTCTGTTACTTTTACTAACCTCAACCCTCTCTCATCAATGAAGTTACCAAATTTTTGCAAAGACGTATGATGCAGTTCAGTCTTAGACAGCATATTGAAGGAGACAGTATGCAAAATTGACTTTTTAATTGATACTTTAGAGTGCCTGCCCACATTCAATATTTAGTGTTCAACCAACAGTGTTTTTTTTTTTTTAAATCTGCTCATTTATGCAATTTTTTCTGAACAAGCTCTTCTGGGTTTCTCTGAATTGTAATGTCACAATTCAGCTAATTTATATAATAACTGCCTCCACATCGAAATTCTTCGCCCTCAGGGCGACAGGGCTGGACAAAGATCTGCCGTGATTAAGTGACAGAAAGTTTCTGTCTGCCGGACGACACTGTCTAAAAAACAATGCCAAAACTAAAAGGTAAGCAGGGCTGCATCGGGTCTAGTTGAGTACACAGATTTGTGTAAGACGACGGTGTTAGTTGGTGACAAGCAGCATATATCTGATTGCTTATTGAAGTTGTCGATCCGTTGCAGGTTGATAGGGATTTAGGTTAACGGAATAGCCAATCAACCACCGTGTGTTTGGCGGTGTGTCCACTGTAAACGTCACACAGAGCTACACACCGACAAGTGTTGAAGTATAGTGTAATGCTGTCTCCATGAATGGAAAGTTTATATTTACACTCACTTGATTCCTTACCAATCCCATTGCCTGATCCTTGGTTATTTTAATGAAAGAATGTCATTTACACTTGAAGGGTTGTTCCAGGGTGCTGATAGGTAGGAAATGCCAAGCCAAGAGAAGAGGTCACAGTAACGGCCTAGCTCAAGTCATCCATCTAATTATTTGTGCCAAAGAGGCCTAATCTTACAGACATTTGAAAATTGTTTCATCTACCGGTAATTTTCAATCTTATTGTGAATGTGCTAGTGTGCACATGTGTGTGTATATGCTTGTGTGTGAGTGACTTTGTAGGCGAGTGTCTTCAGCTGTTGTTTCATGGAGCAGTCTGATTCATTTGCCGGTGTTCCATTCACACATCTCCTCTTGCACCCATACGCACTGGTGCTGTCTTCACAAAAAAACAAATTACCTGCTGTCAGAAGTTGTGCAGGATGCAATTGGAAATGGTGTCGGTGTAATTTCCCTCAAGAGTTCACGCTGTTCAGCTCTGGAAAGGAAAGGAAACATTAGGATTCAACACTGACTCTCATGTTGATGCTTCTGTTGCATGTTCGCGGAAGTGATTACTGGCTGTGCCTCTCCTTTTGTCAGTGATAATTTGGGGTAAGGAATTGGGATCATATCAGTCCATGGTGTTGCAGCCTTAAAATCAATGTAATGAGAACCCGATCAACAGGATGTTACTTAGTCCCATTGAGGTGACTGAACAAAATGCTTCGGCTCATTTTCTTTTGTTTACAGACATGCAGTAACAACATCCCGAGCTGTCTTATTGTTATCGGTGGTGATCTTTTATGGTGTCTGTGTCTCCCCTGACAGACTTTGATGGAGTTTCGCCATCCCGACGGCCGTGTAGTAAGTGTTGCTTTGCCAGCACGAAGCCTCTTGGTGATGCAAGGAGAGAGCCGTTACCTCTGGACACACGGGTGAGTTCACTGCAAGGCAGCCATATTTACTGGGAAGATTTAATTGGTCATAAACATCTTGTCAATTTCTCAGAGGGGAGAATGTGCTTCTCCCATTGCCATTATGTGGAAAGAAAGAAAATACGGGATGTACACTAAACTTCATGATGTTTTTTATAAAACAGAATCACTCCTCGTAAATTTGACGTGGTGCCCGCCTGCGACCCACAATGCTCACCTTCTACATGTGACCTGAGTGCCAGCAACCAACTCACCTTGACCAAAAGAGGCACTCGAACGTCTTTCACTTTCCGCAAGATTAGACATGAACCTTGCTGCTGTGGTGAGCCCCATTCAAGTGCACAACATGATACTTTTCCAAATATATATTTAATATCCCACATCTGTTGTACAGTAATATTAGTACAAGATAGTCTCTTGGCTATTGTTCAATGTAAAGTTATAATTTCCTGATTGTTTTGTTATCCATTACTTGAATTGCAGAAAATGTTCTGAAACAAGATGCACTGCCACACAACCTAATGTCCAGTATCAAGCATACATTTCTAGTGGATGATACAATACAAAGAGTGCAAAGTAAAATAGCAGATGAAAGACAGATGGCAAAAATGAATAAACACTGTTGGTTTCCAATTTGCTTTGCTAGAATCAGATTTTTTTTTCTTCTCTTGCCACACATTCCAGCTTTTCCCTCTGCATGTGATAGTCAAGTAGCTTCCTCTCCACCATCTCCCCCCGTACTCCCTCGTGGCCACTGTGATGCAGCCCGTCTGGAGGAGGAGTACGTTCATCGGGTTTACGACACAATCGCCCCCCACTTCAGTAGCACAAGACACTCCCCTTGGCCACGTGTGTGCCACTTCTTGTCCTCGCTCTCTCCTGGAAATGTGTTGGCCGATGTTGGCTGTGGAAATGGAAAGTATTTGGGTGTCAACCCAGAGGTCATTAGTGTGAGTACCATTTTATTTATCCTACTATTATAATCGTATTCTTTGTCTTGTGTGACCATATTGTCACATTTTTGATCTCACTCTTTCACAGTTTTTGAAACTGTTTTTTTTTTTTTAAACAGAGATCATAAGAGTATTATGTGTTTGTGTTTCATATACCAGGTGGGCTGCGACCGGAGCAGAGCGCTCGTCCAAATCTGTGCTGAGCGAGGTTTCCAAGCACTTGTTTCCGATGCCCTCTGTGTCCCACTTCGAACAGCTACTTGTGATGCCTGTATCTCTATTGCCGTCATACACCATTTTTCCACACCAGTATGTATAGTAAAAGCACACACATTTACACGAAAAAGAAGATGGTAATAGTGATATACTGTGTACCATCTGACCAAAATGTATTGCCAAATTGTGGACAATTCTACACTTTAAACTTTTGGGGCTAGTTTGGGGAAAGGTTTTTAGTTATAGCAAGACCATGCCGCAGTTCCACAAGTTAGGTCCAAATGCATGCTTTTTGGAGGAGGAGTTTGGAGTCACACAATTTGACTGCTCTTATCCAGTATGAATGACCTGTGACTCCTTATTTTTTCACTTTGTTTTGGTTCTTATGACCCAAGGACCATTTTTTTATGGAATGTTAATAAAATAATGTTTGTGAATTATTTTGTCACAGGAGCGTCGCTTGGCAGCTGTGAAGGAGTTGGTGAGACTTTTGAAACCTGGGGGTCATGCTCTCATCTACGTCTGGGCTTTTGAGCAAGAGTACAAGCAGCAGAAGTCCAAGTATCTCAAAGACCACAACCCGAGAAACAACGCAGCCAAGGACAACCCTGAGCCTCTCGGAATATCCAGTGTTTTTGCCGGAAGCAACCCTGAAGATAACAAGAGAAGGCCTTCAGATAATTACAAAGTGACTGATGACAAACTTAGTGTTCATATTAATCGCACAGCCTTCAACTCTCGGGACCTTCTTGTTCCGTGGCATCTGAAAGAGGGGAAAGGAGAAAAAAGAAGGGAGGGTGATTCAGGAGAGGGTGTCTTCCACCGTTATTACCACGTGTTCCAGCAGGGAGAGCTGGAACAACTGTGTGTGCAGGTGGAGGGAGTCAAAGTGCAGACTAGCTACTATGACCAGGGTAACTGGTGTGTTATTTTAGAGAAGGACTCCAGAGGTTGAAGCCCATTCAAGGATCAACATTTTTGGAAAAGAATGCAATAGTGAACAACACTCACAGTGCAGAACTGTGCAGTAGTTAACACGTTAACAAAAGTGGAAATAAAATGTGTGGTGTACCATTTTATTTTTTACAGTTTGATTATGAGGCATAACTCACCTGTATTTATAGAGCGCGTGTCCTTATCCTTTGGAGGTAATTAGAATAAATGTAGGATTATACAAGAACGCTTGAGAGTAAAAACCTCAAGCCAATGCTTCACTACTGTTATCAGTGAAATTGATTGACATTTTGTCCTATGCTGAAGCATTCTGTCAGAATTTTGCAACTGCAATAAATTGCATCAATAGACGTAGTGCAACGCAAATGTGAAGAGATTGACTGAGAATGAATTCAGCCTGTAATTATGCAGTGTAAAAAAAATGTCGGAGCTACTTAAAGATAATTAAAATGAATACAGGCTAGACGTTTAATAATAGAAATAAGATAAACTCATAAGATTTCAAATTTGGAGGATAACAAGACTTGAGAAAATAATTAGAAAAGAACAGCCTTAAATTCATTTTGCTATTGTTGACACAAAGGAACAGCCAAAGCAGTAATCGTTGCAGATCAATAGTTGGCGCTAATGCGTTATGATCGTTCGTAAACGAAGAAGAAGAAATTCCTCATCAGTGTTCAGGTATGTTTTGTCTTCATTAAAATAGTAACTCTTAATTGGTTCCTGATTCTGACGCATCTTGGGTTGTTATCAAAATCAGACATGTTGTTTTTGTTACAAGACGTGTGGTCCTTCGACTATCAGGGCCGTTTTAAAACACATTGCCTCCATGTTTGCAGACAAGCGAGATACTGTATCTCCTCGGAGGTACGAAGATGCCCGAGTATTGTGTTGCTCACGGTTGCAAAAATGAGCGAAATGCCGAGGTCAAGGCACGGAAAATTACCTTTCACAAGTAAGTTTGAATTCTTGTTATGTTAAAACAATAACTTGAGTGCAGCTGTAATTTGTAGTCCACCAGAGAGTGAAATGCTAACAGCCAAAGCTATTTATTACTATTAAATAGCTACCAATTCAGTTATTTATTAATTTAATAATTTATAAAGACTACTAGGCTACTATTAGTAGATATGCTAGTAATATTTTCCAGACGGTTGCATACTAAAAATTTGCCCGAAAAATGCATCAAATAAAAATTCCAATGTCACAAAGATCATTTTGATAGGTTAAAAGTCGACAATGTTGTTAATTATTGAGTAGAGTAGGCGCAATTAATAGGTACGTGAAAACCGGTGGTCTCAGTAATATTGCATGGCATTATTGCTGTGTGGTGATTGTATAGTTCGTTAAAAATGAACGCTAGATGTCAAATGCTGAAAGAACATAGCAATTGACGTTTTGCAGCAATAACTAACTCACCCTGATGGATTTTGACTTCATTACAGTAATAATATATCAGAACTTGGACTGGTTAACCATTGCTATCTTGTGGCATGCTATAACCGTTTGACTCCATGTTTTTAAGGTTTCCAAAAGAAAAACATAAAAGGAGGCAATGGGAAATTGCCCTCGGGAGAAAAAACTTTGTAGCCAGTGACCACTCGGTGCTCTGCAGTGTTCATTTTAATCCGGAGGACTTCGACAGGACTGGCCAAACTGTACGTCTTAGAGCTGGAGCCATACCATCAGTTTTCAGCCTTCCTGCTCATCTCCACAAAGTAGGTGTATCGCTAAGATATACATAGAGTAAGCATTTTATATGCATATAATCCAAATAAATAACCCGCGATGGTTAATTGGTTGATTATAAACTATATTTCAATCTTTTTACCACTTTAGCAGGCTTCAAAGAGAGCTAAAGAATGTCTGGAACTCGAGTCGATGGACGTGTCTCAGGCTGTGTTGAAACCAGATCCTGAGCCAATTGTTGCCCGAATGACGGTTGTATCTAGATTTTAAACACTGTCGATCTTAGGCTCCAACGTGCTGGTGTTGGTTCTAATCTGTGATTTTTCTGTCTTTTCTCATATCCAGGATGGCGACAATGGGATTAATGATGAGATGAAGAATAATTCTCAGTACCACACAACTGTGAGTGCTTTGATTTAAATACCCTGTAAGAATTCCGAGCTTTGTACATTACACGTGTGCAATCCATAAGAAAATAGTAGATGTATTGAGAGTTGAGCAGGGCGTGGTTTCAGAGCATTCAGCAAACATGCGGACAGCATGTTGAGGGATGTGAGAACGTTTAGATTTTCATGATTTTTGAGCCTGGTTTGATGTCTTTATGGCCATTTCGTTTTGTTCATTCAAATTTGTCAATCTTGATAACATTCTTCTCTGTGGTGTGTCATCCATGACTTTGAGCATCATGTTTCAGGGACTTTAAACCTCAGTCCAAATACTTTCATCCGTCTTTCTCATAGGATCACTCCTACGCATTGCCTCCTGCTTGCCTTCTAAAGAAAAGGCTCGATGAAGCCCTAGCAAGACTGGAGAGTCTGGAACGCGACAGCAGGAATGCAAAAATCAGGGAAAGTAGGGCAAAGCAAACGGTGCGCTGCCTGATCGACGAACTGAAGGAGAAGGACCTCATCAACATAGAGCTACAAGACAGGCTTGATTTTTACTCAGGTCAAATGAAAGTACAAGTAAAGAGATTGCATACATTTATCAGCGTGCTTCAAAATAATTGCATTAGAAAGGTTTGCTGATAGAAATGTTGCACAGCTATGATAGATGCCCAGTTCCCTTGAGTCTTGAAGATGAACATTTCAGCACTTGATTTTAGTTTAGCTTTAGCACATTTAGGTTCAATAACACCGGATACCAACGTTTTATTTCTTCAGTTTATTTGAACAGCGATGCAAGTAAACTTTCTCCGTGATCTTTTTTGCGCTAACTCCAAATCTGCCCTCATTTTTCTCTCGAGTGCATTACCTAGGTTTTCATACTCATAATAATATAATAACAATAATGTAATGTGTAATATATTAGCAATATCAATGAATTAAGGGTTAGATTTAGCGACACAGGAAATTTTCTGAAATGTCATAGCGATGAATCATGGGGCATGGTAAAATCCCTATTGCGCAAGCTTTTACAGGTCAAACTTGTAAACAAAATATTAAAAAATGAAAATAATCTATAAAACCTGATGTGTTATGAAAAAAAAAGTGAGATTTTTGAAGTCACCAACAAAAATACATTCTGGTACACCTAAGCCATCTCTGATTAAAATTTGCTGTTGACCAGTGAGATTGACATGTTTTTGTCCTAGCAGACAGCAAAACTAGTATGTAAAAGGAAGATGAACTGTACAACAAAGTAACAATTTGAAAACAGAGCAAAATTTCTTTTCATGGCACTGTAGCTGTATTAGAGCACCTTTCATGTTTATATTTTTTTCTGGACTTCCGAAATATTATTCACAACCAATTTACTAATTTGTTTCTATTCTTTGAATTTCAGGGCTGAAACTTGACCTCCTTGAAAAAAAAGGCCAAGAGTACTCAAAGGATCAGCGAGAATTTGCCCTCACGCTCCATCTCCATGGGCCAAAGGTTTATGATTACCTCCGCGACACTCTGCAACTTCCTCTCCCGCATTCAAAGACTTTGCAAAAGTAGGCATTTTGCACTTTTAAAAATGTTTAAAATCGTTTTGAGAGGAATTTATTATTGAATAGACGTATGCAGAATTGTATCAGTCATTGTCACTGTGAGAGCTGGTCATCAACTCAATCAGGGCATCTTGTATGGATTCCAAAATGGAGCATATTGAATAAAATGAGGTTGACAAAGATGCATCACAACTGTATTGTTTTTCTTTTCGGCGTATGTGCTTTATTTTCTCTCTCATTTTAAAGGTGGATGGGACAACAACCCCATGGCAGGACAATTTCAGATGATTTACCAGCCATATAATGGTTCAGAGTGACGTTGAACCAACTGGATCAGGCAACATGAAAGAACAGTACAAGGCTGTGTTCCTGTCCGCTCTGCTCCAGGAGGTGAAGAACCGGATGATTTTCCATACTTTTCTGCCTACGTACCTGCCATCATGACTGACCATAGCTACCTGCCCACCCGTTGGTTGGTCTTTTTGAAAATGCCCTGGTCTGCATTTCTGGTGGCGTTGTTGTTTGAAAGATGTTAATGTTATGTAATGTAAGGTTTGTTGTTACCATATGCTTAAAATATATTTTTTGAGGGAAAAACGTTTCCAACCCACACTGCTTACTTGTATAATAGCTACATGTCAGTCATTTGTAATAAAACTGCATTACAATAGTTTCAATTCAGTGAGTTCTGATGTCTTTTATTTTATTTTTTTTAATTAGTATGCTTTTATGCCCAAAGTCTCTAAAGCAGGGCTACCCAACCTTTTTGAAACTAAGAGCTCCTTCTTGGTTACTGATTAATGCAGAGGGCTACTAGTTTGATAGAGTGCACTTTTGAAATAAATTTGCTCAAACTACTTTCATATGTTATAATTAATGAAATTCATTTCTGAGAAGAAACTGATCACATAAGCAATTTCTCACAATGATGAAATATAAACATCAATTGACCACACTTTATAAAAAATATCTGACAGTTTTCACATTTTGAAATGATCACTTATATCTGCATAACCATCTACACTCACACCTAGAGACAATTTAGTGTTCAATCAGCCTGCCATGTTTTTGGAATGTGGGAGGAAACCGGAGTACCCGGAGAACACCCACACAAGCCCAGGGAGAACATGCAAACTCCACACAGGAAGACCTCTGCACTCTGCAATCGACGGGCTAACCACTAGACCACTGGGCCGCACCTGTTTGTTTTGAAGACTTCACAATTACCCATGAGAATAGCCACAAAGCCCATCCAAAGGACGTAAGCAATTTACGACCTGACTGCACTCACTTACGGCGGTGTCATGGCGGCGCACGCAGTTTCTTTTGAGAGTTCAAGCACCGTTGCCGATCGGAAGGACAGTAAACGACAGGCACGACAAGAAGCGCTTGAAAGGGTACATTCTAACAACAGTTAACTATTTATATACATTCGATCTAATTCGACTCGCGTCAAAGCACACTTACTCCTGTCCTGATACAAGCTAGCGGTAGGCTAATGGCTAATGTTGTCAGCGATTGTAGACAAAACTGTCCAAACACGGAAAAGCTGATAGGACTCGCCGGCTCTGTCTGCCCGATTTTTTATGGCTTGTTTGCGGCAGGTACGTCATGTTTACAGTGACTGTTATCTACTTGCTTTCAAGCTGTACAGTGCTACCTGCACAGAACTGATGATGCTTCTGCAGCCATCAGTGTTTTCAACACATTATCATCCCGTCTCATTTGTGTTTTGCTCTGATGAAAGCAAAGGGTCTTCGCTTATTATTTAAAATGTGTTTTAATTTACTGTATTTTCAATTTATTTTGTCTATTCTGTTTCACCTCCACCCTGTTTAGGCCAAGCAACAATATGAGAGAGAGGAGAGGAGGAAGGAGCTGAAGAGGCAGAGAGGGGAAGACACTTGGATGCTCTCTGAGGTCACAGACAGATTAAAGGAACTAGAGGACGTAAGGCTTGTCAGAAAAATCGAGGATAAACCCCCCCATCCCTCATGTTGTAATTGGCTTCAATGTAGTGATTAAAAAAAGGCACCTAAAATTTTCTCACCTACATTTCCCCATCCAGGAAATTTCTGTTCAAACCAAAAAGAAGAAAGAAAAGAAATCTAAAAAGAAGAAAGAGAAGAAAAAGAAGGCCAAGAAGGAAAAGAAGGGGGCAGCAGCATCGGATGGCTCAAGTGACAGCTCAAATGTGAGTTGATTAATTCATCAAAAATAATTAATTTAATTAATTAATTTGCTTGTGCTTTATTTCTCAGGACTCAACTGAAGAGTGGATTGAAGCTGAGCCTCAGTCACAGCCTGCTAAAGCCTGGAAGGTTTCAGAGAAGTCCAAGTCTCCAGAGAACAATGGCGACTCAACTCAAAATGTCCAAGTACTGTTTCCATTTTGCTCCCAGTGGCACTGGAGGATATGTTTAGTTTCACTTGATAATTTCAAACAAATTTGAATATTCACTTGTGCATTTCAAGACATTTTAAAGGTTGGTGTTTGGTTTTCCCAGCCATTCATACCAAGATATAATATGTATCTCTTTCCTGTAGCGAGATGCATGGATGACTTTCGACTTTTTGGCCATGAAAACGACTTCTGTAGCAGAGAAGAGAGCTGAGAAAGACCGACAGAAAGAGGAGGAGTGGGCCAAAGCTCAGGCCATTGAACAAGTGTGTAGAATGTTTGAATCACCATACTTTTTTACTCACCTGTCTGATGCACAAAAGCACCTAATGCCCTATCTATATGAGTAAGATATAGTTTTAATTTCCATACTTTCTGGTTGTCATATTAACAAATTACGGTAGTGAGTCCAGCTCGCTGATACACTAAAAGAACAATCAATCAATACAAGATTCAATGGAAGATGTTTATTTTTTTTTTTATTAGAGATTATCATTTACCAAGTGAACATGTATTCTCTTATGTGTAGTGGTGGTGTAGTGATTGTCTATTTGTGGCCTGTGACTACCAGCTCATAGTGTAGTTCCACCCTACAGCCAAAGTCACCTGGGCAAAGCGCCACTTGTTCAAAGAATAACTCGAATAATTGCTGAAAACAACATTTGAGACCATAGATAATGGGAGTAGATACCATTCGTCAGTGTGGGTAAACATTAGTTTTGTGTTTATTTTTAGGATGGCTTGCTCAAATTAGAACTTAACCCGTACTGGAAGGATGGTGGAACTGGTCTCCCCCCAGAGGAGTTAGCTGGTACTGCTGCAAAAAAAGGTAAGCTTGGTTTTAAGATTTCCAATTTGAGATTTTATTTTATAAAAACAGAGAGAAGGGCCATGAGGTAAAAAAAAGTTAAGAATCAAAATATGTATTTGAAATACATAATATTTTTGTAGTACTATTATTCTAATAATGAATTAATAAATTAATAAACTATTAATAAATGAATTAAACATGTTTAATCTGCTCACTCTTTATTTTATTAAGTACATAAAATGTTAATGGTTTCTTAATGACCTAAATGTTCAGTGAGACAGATTATAAATCGGATTGTTTTTAAATCAGATTCAAGCACAACATGAAAAAAAATGAAAATGTATCCAGTAAAAGAAAACTACCTTTATGTCAATGGGAGACATAATCTAGAAATAAATCTTCCAACAGGTTCGGTGGTGAATGATGGCGGTCTGAGCTGGCTGAGGAAGAACTACCAGAGGATGAAGGAGCAGGCAGAGAGAGAGCAGCGCAGCCTGGATGATGTGGTGGCAGACAGATACGGAGTAAGGACTGATGGCTGGCACACTTTTTCAATACACGGAGCTAGATCATAGAAAAGCCAACAAGTTTATTGTAGCCAACAAGGCGATGCTCACGCAAAGAGGCTTGCAATACACAAATATTCCAACTTTTCACATGTTTATTTTGCAGTCAATGAAAGTATTCCAGCAGCGACTTGCTGAAGCAGAAGAAGCTGCTTATGGACATAAAAGCAGAGGAGGAGGGGATAATATGTTGAAAGGCAGACGGTTGGAGGGAAAGGAGAGCACAGAGAGGTGGCGGAAAAAAGGAGACGAGATGGAAAGAGATCAGTGGAGGAGATATGAAAGAGACTCATCACCTTCGTCCCAAGAGAGATATTCTGACAGGGGAAGCCATCGAGAACGAGAGAGAAATGAAGATAGTGAAAGAAACCCAAACAAGGACAAAGACAGATATAGGGACCGGTGGAGAGAGAAGGAAAGAGATGAAGAGAGAGAGAGAAACAGAGAGGGAGAGAGGCCCAGTCTTACATCCTCATTTGAGAAAAAATGGAGTCAACGTGCTTCCTCTCTTGGGTCACTGAAAGGCCGTTTTCTTAAGCCCACAGAAGATTATGACAGCAAAGGTAAGTTAATATCCTTTTGTATTACCACTATACATGCACTCTCAAAATGCTGGCAAATTGTAACACAGCGTGAGGGTTGGGCAGCGGCAAAAAAAACAAAAAACAAATAACAAATGGAGTTGGACGACAAACTTGGTGTTTGGGTGTTTTGCGTCAGCATTACTCCACGGGGAAACATCTGTAATCCTTTTTCCATATTTAATGGTCTGTGCTCCTCTAATGTACCATAACTACACCATTGAATGGCCAGCGTGCTCACAGCAGGTGTTGTTTTGTGTTTTATTCAATGTGGGCGTGTTTGGTTTAGATTGTCTGTGTATTGCAATGATATCAATTATTTGACCTATCACTCTTGTTTACGGTGCAGTTGAATCAACGTAATTCTGATTTTGTGTCTCTTGATGCTGCCATAACCTGTTATCCGTATGGAGGCAAGATTTCTGAATTGTGTGTAGTGTGGCACTGTTAACTATTCCTTATACCAATAACATTTGCATAATTCTATTAACAGTTTGGGGAATTACTTTTTGTATTACAGTGATCAGTGTCGTCTCAGAAATTAATATCATTCATCATTAATAAAAACATATGAAGGTAGATTGAGCTCTTAATTTCAAAAAGGTTGGTGAGCCCCGCTCTGTATTGTCCTTCGTTATGAGTCTGAGTGGTTGTTGTTTGTCTTTGAGTACCCTGTGATTGGCTGGCCACCAATTTGAGCCATACTGTGCCTACTGCCTGAAGACAGCTGGGATAGGCTCCAGTATGCCCCCCACCCTTGTGAGGATAACCCGTTTGGATAATGGACAGATGGATGGAAGACGAGCTGTAGAACTGCGGTGTTGAATGTGATGCAGTTGAAAAACTTGAAAAAAATGTGGCCGCAACCAGTGCCAAAAGTTTGTCTGGAGCCCAGTATATTCGCCCAGTATATTCTTCTCATCATATTTTGCCTCAATTCCTACACGCATACACAACAATTTGCTTTGAGAGTTTCAGTACTGGTATGTTTTTTATTGCATTTTCTGTGCAGCTCCCGAGCGTCCTCCTCCTAGAGCTTCTTCATCATCTTCGAGGTTCTTGAAACCCACATCAGATGATGAAGATTCTGGTCCCCGAACAACAAATACTGTGGGCTGGAAGAAGAGTGGCGGTCTTTCCCATGAGCCCGATAAGGAAGTGCGAGATGCTGCAAAGCTAACCCCTGCTCCTCGTGATGATGTAGCTGCTGCAACGGCAAAATCCAAGTCAGTTTATCTTTCCCATCGATCTGTTTTCTTTTTCATAAATCAGTCATAAAAGTACTGCCAAATGTCAGATCATGAGATCAGTATGTACATGTATTTTGGCATCATTGTTGCCTTTTTCTTAAATGTGTTGTTTTTATGCTTGCTTCAAGTGAGAGCGACAGTGATGCAGAGGAGGAAGAGATTCCACTTCTCTCTGAGGAAGAGATGAACAAACTGGGCGCCAAAATGGTGAAGGCTGAGATTATGGGTAACAAAGTAAGTCGGCCACTTGAATACATTTTTAGAATTTCAACATACCGTACAAATCTTGGCCAAATGACTCAAAATAAAGATGAATCTCAGCAAACATATAGGCAATGGCATTTCCTCCATTGATCTTTGCTAGTGGTGTCAGTTAAATGCATGATTAACGGCATTATTGAAACACCCTCACAAGACGTTTGGGTCTGACGACATCTTCCCCAACAATTGGAGCCAACACACCACCAGGTGGTGATCATTTGACAGCTCTCTTCACCCAGGTATCCAAAACATGCGGCCACAAATCCGACGACACGACTGCAAAGTCGATAAATGAACTGCGGCCTCGGGTGTCCCTGGTGCCAAGTATACATATGGACACCTTTATGTTTGAAAGTGGTGTTAGTTATGGACAATCCATGATGAACACAGATGTCCAAATACTCACAAATTAATTAATGAATAAATATTTCTGTGACTCTGTTTCAGGCTGTGTTTGAGAAACTAAAGGCCCAGTTGGATGCAGCTCAGAAAGCCAAAGACAGCCACGCTGCACGGAAGAAACTTCACGAAACAGCAAAATCAAACCAGGTCTGAATATACCACATTCATTAGTCTGTGCCCCATTTTTTGTTTTGTTTGGTTTGTTTATTGGGTAGGGGTAGCGCAATGGTCAGAAAAGAGTCACACATACACACAGGCACGGCTGTCTGTACACATCCTGTATGTTGCAGCAGAATGTAAATTGAAAATAACAAAATACATAATAGCTATCTTGTGAAGTCTGACTTGACAAATAAATTATATGACAATATTATAAATAGTACCTCTTCTGTAGAGAATCCAGCTTTAGCAAAATATCTATACACAACTATCTTTTCGTTGTAAGAATGTAAAGAATAAAACAGTAGTCTCAAAAGGATATTTTAGTCCACACACCTCCTCTGCCGGGCTCTTCTCCATCACATGTGCCCCCAACAACACGGTGCACTCCGCCTGTCATTTGTTGCACAAAATGTAAAGAAAGTGGGCAAAAGTGGACATGGTAGGCTGCTACCATCACATGATACAATCTTGATGTTGTAACTCTTTGGTAAGTGATGTCAGTATGAGAAAAAAGATTAAAGAAATCTTTTCTGGGTTTCTAAGGTGGCGGGCTGCTCTAGTGAAAAACAAGAGGTCCTATTATTCAGAACTGATCAGGCCGGTCAGGCCTGGCCCCTCAAGCCCATGTCAGGACCTCAGGAGCCCCACGGAGGACGTCGGAAGAAGAAGGCGGTAAGGAATACCTACAAGGGAAATGTAACTGCTGCCAAACATACTAGTGATGTCTTTATACCCCCCCCCCCCCCCCTCCCTCACTTATGTGATTGTATGTATAATGTGTTAATTGCCTTTTTAAGAGGTAATATTTTTATTGGTGTGGGTGTGTTTGTGGTTATTTTAACCTGCCTGCTTTTCTTCTCATGATGTTCTATTTTAATTGCTGATGTCAGACACAGTAGTATATTTATTATTCTGGATGATGCACATAAATGTATACGTTAGACCATCTACAGCATTACGATATGCACACTCACGTAATGATATCCCATACAAGATATATATTCAAATGTGTCAATTCAATGTTTTTATTGTATTGTTTTTTTTTATTGATTGTAATACACATACTATTCTTATGCAGGATCTTGAATCTAGAGGACCTTTGTAATGCTTTGTTGTAACTTGAATTTATTTCAGTCTGCAAATTGATGAAAAAAAACTGCGTGATATTTGCTGTACCGATTGAGGGAGTTGGTTTCATCAGAATGAGATCTTTTTTTTTTAACCAGTATTAATAGCTAATATACTGTACTGTGAACATGATGCCAGTGACGTTAACTTGCTTACAGCATGCGCACACTCTGTCTGTCCAGATTGAGACTCATGTTGATGGGCAGCGGGTGAGGTACTTCCAGGATGATGACAGTGTGGGTCTGAAGGAGATGGTCAGGAGGGAGAAGATGGGCTCAGCGCAAGATCAGAATGCCCTCTACTCTCGAATGGCTGCCAAGGTAAAGTAGGCATTTTGATCACAAACAGTGCAGTGCGGAATACAGCACAGAAAAAACAATGACCTTGAGGGAGGTTTGGAAGCACTGCCTACAGAAAAATAATTGAAAAAGCCACCTGGCATCTTGAAGATTAGGTTAGTTATTCCCCTAGACTGGTAATTTAAAGACTATGTTTCATTGTACTGCATTGCAAAGTTGCACAAATGAGTTGACATAATATTAAGTAAGAACTCGATGCTCAAAGCAACCAGCATTTATTTTTTAAGATTGCATTTGAAGAATTATCCAGTGTTTCTCTTTGGCTGTGTAATTCTTTAGCACCGATACAGAACCCAAATGTACATAAAATACACTATACAATATAGAATACAGTGTAGAAATATGCAGCTGTGTATGCCTTGAAATAATCTTTTATAATATATTGTCATTTTACCTAAAAAGAAACGCTTCAAGATAGCTATGATGGTAGACTAGCATATAAATGGAGAGTAGTACCTCTGCGATTGTCATGGCAACACAAGATCACCTACTTTAGTGCTTAACAATAGTGTTGATCTTTTACAAAATCCTCTTATGTGCTGCTCACCCTCTGTTACTGTTCATAGTTGTGTGCCATGTATGAACCTTGTTTGTTTTAAATGAAAATGTTGTGTTCTAAGTTATTATTATGATTATTAATTGACCTAACCTTAGGTCAATGCAGATTAGTATTTGCCACATTGGCTTAAGTGAGTTTTCAAATCTAGACTCAATCGGCATAAATGTGTTCATTTTAATGCCAGACACACACAACACTCCAGCTACATTTGGAAGCTGATATTTGCTATGCAGCCTGAGTAATCTGTCGATGCAATTTTATGTACAATTACACCAGACTATGTTTTTAAAGGTAGGAAGGGTACACACACTCCCCACAGCACGAAACTAATTCACTTTTCAGTCTCACTCACATACAGTGTATACACTTGAGCTGTGCTTGCCCCTCTCTCTCTCTCTCTCTCTCTCTCTCTCTCTCTCTCTCTCTCTCGATTCCCTTTCTCTCTCTCTCTCTCTCTCTCTCTCTCTCTCTCTCTCTCACACACACACCACAGTAATCTGTTGCCTGGTTACCATGGTGACAAGACTGAGACTTAACGGCTGAGTCGTACTCCATGTCCTTCAACTGGTCGATAGACATCGCACGCACGCGCGCGCGCGCACACACACACACACACACACACGAGATAACATTGTGTCAACATTTACAAACGGTTACGTTACAATCAAAGGGTCAATAATCATCTGCGGACATATCCTGCATATCATGTCAAAAAATAAATCCAGTCTCAGTTACAACAATACTTCTGTCTTCATGCCACTTGCATCCCGCCGTGCTATTCTCCACCATCATTAATTGTGTTCCAATCCACCCTCCAGATGATGGGAAAGACGGACGGTGACAACTACACTCTGGATGACATGTTTGTGTCAAGTGCGGCGCAAAAAGAGGGTGCGGGGAGGGAGGAGGAGAGGTTGAGGAAGCGTGCCACTGAAGAGAGTCGGAGGCTGGCGACCTCCATGGAGAAATGCCGACACTGTTTCAGCAGCCAGGAGCTCCAAAACACCTCATAGTGGCCATAGGAAGCAAGGTAATCAATTGTGGATATCCTATGTTTGGGCTTCTGGAATTCATAATGGTAATAATTAATAACATTGCTGTCCAATTAAAATCACTGCCAATAGCGGTGTCAATGTTTTCCCCTCTGAGGGGCATATGCAGAAAAATTCTAGTCATATGTTTGGTCTATTTAAGAATATACAATATTCTAATTTGGGATATGCAGTCACAATTGAGATGGTGGGAGGTGTGTGCAGCTACCAATAGGTCAGTGTGATCAGTAGCTGCAAACAGAAAGCTAGCATAGTAGGGTATCTTATAGATCAGAAACATTTGTCTGCAGGAGCTATTTTTGAGCCACTGCAATGTGCCTTTGTATATGTGATGTTTTATATCCAGGTATACTTAAGTCTACCTGCAGGAGTGTCATTGACAAATGGCCACTGTCTAGTCTGTCCTCTCCAGCATCACTGCTCCGCCACCACCTTGGATGAGGAAGTCTGGTCAGAGATACAGGTGGACCAATCAGTTGACTGTTGTACTGTACGGTAATCAAACCGCTTGCTCACATATAACTGACTTCACTTCCATCTTACTTTGAGGTATACAGCTGTTCCGACGCAGCTTGGTGCGTATGTTTGAGTCCCAGGACCTGGACTGTGTGTTCATGGAAACGCATATGAACCCACGCAAGAGACAGCACATGGTCTTGGAGTGTATCCCACTTCCCCGGGAGCTGGGTGATATGGCACCTATATACTTTAAGGTATGCGGGTTAGTGGTTGTGTCATTTTGGCCACACAACATTCGGATGTCCTCTCAAGAGCACTGAATCTGATGTGTCTGCCCCCCAGAAAGCGATCATGGAGTCTGATGAGGAATGGGCCATGAACAAGAAGGTTGTTGACCTTTCTTTGAAAGACATCCGCAAATCTGTAAGTTTTGTTTGCCTTCATGCTTCCCTAGCATCAATATAAAACCAACATGGCAATTTAAATCTGCCAATAGACCAATTTATGTCCTTCGTGTTCCATGGTTTTTGTCTCTCCCTCCTACCTCTTCATTCATTGTCCTCTGTTGTGAATTGCTTCACGCCTGGTTAATTGTTTGTGTGCTGCAGGTTCCCCGAGGGCTGCCCTACTTTGCTGTAGACTTTGGACTCCAGGGAGGGTTTGCTCATGTAATTGAAAATGAACAGAAGTTCCCACATTACTTCGGCAAGGTCAGCTTATGCCTTAACATATCACACTGGGTCTGTAAATCCCTTTTTTTCTTCACAGTTGCAAACAGCGAGTTGCAAAAGATTGAATTCCTAAAGTAATTTGGTGAAGATTGGGATTGTCACATTGTTTAAAAATATTTCTGTAATGGAGTGTAACAAAAATGAAGTCAGCCTTCCTGTACTTGAAAAGAAACGGTTTCAATATGATTGACCAGCCTTCTCATCACAGGAAGTCGTTGGAGGTATGATGGACTTGGAGCCGAGGCTTTGGAGGAAGTTGGTACGTGAAAACTTCGATGACCAGAGGAAGAAAGTCCTACAGTTTGCCCAATGGTGGAAAGAGTACGATTGTACCAAGAGTGAGGTCTAACAGGACACATTTAAACAGCATTCCTTAACTTTCTCAGTCGTTTTTGCCACCTGTCCCAGCTTCTATGGAATGTACTGCAGTCATAAAATTCCAAGTGAATGATTATTTGCTAAAAGCAATAAGGTTCATCAATTTGGACGTCAAATATCTTGTAGTGTATTCAATTAAATATAGGCCGAACATAATTTGAAAATCATCGTATTCTGTTTTTATCTAGAACACAATGTCCCAACTTTATTAAAATTGGGTTTGTTATGATTGATCAAATGCACATCCAATTTTTGGATTGAAACGGGCCTAGCCGCCTGTTATTTTGCCTTGGGTTTTCATTCTTACTCTGGCCTCACAATCATGTGCAGCTGTCACTTAATTGTTCGAGGTTGCAGTGTCATGACAGCCTTCCAGCGGAGAAGCACGACACAGCCTCCCAATCCTGTCATCTCCTCTTAGAAGTAATCAGCTACCTTGCCCCCAAATGCGTCCTCATCATTTCTTTCACACAGAACACTCTTGCCTTTTTGATTAGCCCATCACTGCAAAGAGTCACCACAGTTCACATTGCATTGTAGGATCCTCTGCATGTGAATGTGCAGCTGTGGATTTATACAGTATGTATCCCAGAAATTTCTCCTTTTTGCTGTATAGGTTTACATATTACAAATCTGCATCTGGATTTTTTTTTTGCCAGACATCGGAGACTTCAACATTAATAGAGGCCATTCATTGGCCGTTTGAAGAATCTTTGGCTGATATGATAGCCACACACCAAGCCATGTAACCAAACATTTCCATCACATGATGCAATTTGTGGGGTTGTGCAACTTGGTTTCATTTGGCCGCAGTGCACCGAGCGATGGAGCTGATCATGAATTAAGTGGACCATTGCAAAGTAATTACACTTGGCAGTCACCAGTGACGTGTGCAAGCTTCATCAGTCATTGATAGGGAACGCCCTCATTTCAGGGTCGCGCCACCCAGATTGTGTAAGTGACACACTTAAGTCGACGGGAGGAACTGCGCAGCCAAAAAAGTGTTGAGCTGTGCACCTTTTCTGCCTTAAGCACACGGACAATATGTGCACACAATATGTGAACTTGTGCATTTTGGTGACAGCACAAGAGTGAGTGGGCGGAGGCATGCTCGAGCCTATCCCAACCGTTTTTGAGCAGAAGGTGGCGTACACCCTGAACTGGTTGCCAGCCAATCACAAGGTATACATAGATGAAGAACCATTCACACTCACAATCACACCGAGAAACAATTTCGAGTGAATGTGGGATGAAACCGGACGACCTGGAGAAAAGAACCCCGGACCTCTTTCTGATTCTTGTACTGTGAGGCGGACGTGCTAACCAGTTGACCACCGTGCTGCCTGTCAAAGTATCTTGATGAATCGTTCACAACACCAAAAGCAAGTTCACTTGGCATTTTTTTTTCATACAAAACCTTTACACTATAAAAAGAGGAAAATTACAGGAACTTTCTGAAGTGTTATGCTGAAATCATTGTCGTCAAGGACACAAAATGAAACGCAGAACAAATTTCCCGCAGGCAAGTGTTACAGATGTAGTTATTAGTCTCACGGAAAAGAATCTTTCGTTGTGATCGAACAATATAGTCCCTGAGGTACAGCTTTCCGATTATACCGTATGTGCCGCCTTTGCCATTCGCAATCAAGCGCTAACTTTGCATGCCACTCAAGTGCACAATACTGTGCAATTACATCCAGGTAGTCAGAGAACAGACCTCCACTCGTCCACTAATGTTAGCTCGTCATAGATTCCTCCCACATGGTGCTAAAATATCAACGGGACTAATGGTCCAGGGGAAAAGTGGACAGAAATTCATCACATTCACCCATTTCAGCAGTCTTAATGACTTAGTGTGGGAAGCGGACAAGATACAGTGGGGCAAATAAGTATTTAGTCAACCACCAATTGTGCGAGTTCTCCTACTTGAAAAGATTAGAGAGGCCTGAAATTGTCAACATGGGTAAAGCTCAACCATGAGAGACAGAATGTGGGAAATTTTTTAAAAATAATTTATTAAAAATCATTGTGGAAAATTAGTATTTGGTCAATACCAAAAGTTCATCTCAATACTTTGTTATGTACCCTTTGTTGGCAATAACAGAGGCCAAACGTTTTCTGTAACTCTTCACAAGCTTTTCACACACTGTTGCTGGTATTTTGGCCCATTCCTCCATGCATATCTCCTCTAGAGCAGTGATGTTTTGGGGCTGTCGTTGGGCAACACGGACTTTCAACTCCCTCCACAGATTTTCTATGGGGTTGAGATCTGGAGACTGGCTAAGCCACTCCAGGACCTTGAAATGCTTCTTACGAAGCCACTCCTTTGTTGCCATGGCTGTGTGTTTGGGATCGTTATCATGCTGAAAGACACAGCCACGTCTCATCTTCAATGCCCTTTCTGATGGAAGGAGATTTTCACTCAAAATCTCTCGATACATGGCCCCATTCATTCTTTCCTTTACACAGATCAGTTGTCCTGGTCCCTTTGCAGAAAAACAGCCGCAAAGCATGATGTTTCCACCCCCATGCTTCACAGTGGGTATGGTGTTCTTCGGATGCAATTCAGTATTCTACACGAGAACCTGTGTTTCTACCAAAAAGTTCCATTTTGGTTTCATCTGACCATAACACATTCTCCCAGTCCTCTTCTGGAGCATCCAAATGCTCTCTAGCGCACCGCAGACGGGCCTGGACGTGTACTGGCTTCAGCAGGGGGACACGTCTGGCAGTGCAGGATTTGAGTCCCTGGCGGCGCATTGTGTTACTGATTGTAGCCTTTGTTACTGTGGTCCCAGCTCTCTGTAGGTCATTCACTAGGGAGATTATCAGTGGTCTTGTATGGCTTCCATTTTCTAATAATTGCTCCCACAGTTTATTTATTGACACCAAGCGTTTTACCTATTGCAGATTCAGTCTTCCCAGCCTGGTGCAGGTCTACAATTTTGTCTCTGGTGTCCTTCGACAGCTTTTTGGACTTGGCCAGAGTGGAGTTTGGAGTATGACTGACTGAGGTTGTAGACAGGTTTCTTTTATACCAATAATGAGTTAAAACGGGCGCCATTAATACAGGTATCGATTGGAACCTCGTTAAACCTCATTAGAAGAAGTTAGACCTCTTTGACAGCCAGAAATCTTGCTTCTTTGTAGCTGACCAAATACTTATTTTCCTCCATGATTTTTAATAAATTCTTTAAAAATCAAACAATGTAATTTTCTGAGTTTTTCCCCACGTTCTGTCTCTCATGGTTGAGCTTTACCAATGTTGACAATGACAGGCCTCTCTAATCTTTTGAAGTAGGAGAACTTGCACAATTGGTGGTTGACTAAATATTATTTGCCCCACTGTATTTGTGGTCTTCTGCCTACAAGTCTTCACGATAAGACAAACTATTTAAAACATTATTTCTTATCCGCATGCACACCGTGACACAAATGTTTGTAAAAAGTCCTCCCAGAAAAACAAGCGGATATAGCTTCCATTCAATGTTTCTTACCAGTTACAACTGCTTTGTTTGTAATGAGCGAGATTCTCCCCCCAGTTTGTCCTGATATTGCAGGCTAGCAGTCATTCCCAAAATGTTTTGCAGCTTTCCATACCATGAACTTGCATACAGTAGATATTGATGGTAAAAGAACACAGTCACCGCAAAGCCAGTTGCCAAGATTTTGTGTACTGTACATGCATAGTGATCACTGCAAAAGCAAAATGGGTTCCTCAGCAGATGAGCGTCCCGTCGCAAAAGGAGAAAAGCCTTCCTCAATCACAGCACATTTCCAACTCATTCATTCATTCATTCATCTTCCGAACCGCTTGATCCTCAGTAGGGTCGTGGGGGGTGCTGGAGCCTATCTCAGCTGTCTCCGGGCAGAAGGCGGGGGACACCCTGAATCGGTTGCCAGCCAATCGCAGGGCACACAGAGACGAACAACCATCCATGCCCACACTCATACCTAGGGACAATTTAGAGTGCTCAATCAGCCTGCCATGCATGTCTTTGGAATGTGGGAGGAAACCGGAGCACCCGGAGAAAACCCACGCCCGGGGAAAACATGCAAACTCCACACAGGGAGGCCGGAGCTGGAATCGAACCCGGTACCACTGCACTGTGAAGCCGACGTGCTAACCACTGGACTACCGGGCCGCCCACATTTCCAACTTTCATACTTATTTATGCTGTACAGCTAAGAAGAATTATTGCTAATTGTAGCAGAGTGCCGTGAAGTGATGTTTAGTCATGGCCACTTCGGCTGTCTGGAGATTTATCACCAAGACAGCCCTCCCTGCTTTGTCCTGTCTCCTGCCCGTGATGTTTTGGAAACGCCCAGACTCCACTCACAATGTTTTTTTATTAGACCCGCAGGACCAATCTATCACCATAAGATGCACTTGATGGAAAAATAGATGATAATGTACATGTATTGAGGTCTAACACAAAAGGAGCTCGTTGCCACATATTGATTTAACAATATCTTTAATGCTACGGTTGCACAAAATAATTAAACTGCACTTCATCGTACTAAAAGCTGTTTCGAATATTGCGGTTGCCTTATGCAACCACCGTACATGAAAGCAACAAAGGCCCGTTATCGAAACAGTTCTCACCATGAATTATAAACACTGATATTTTACTCCACCCTAAAACAAATGATCTGAATAATACTTTTTATTACTGATACATATACCGACAGATACACGTTATCTGTATACCTGCACAACTTTCTTGTGTCATGTGGCAGAACCTTTTTCTTTGCTTGACCACCCTGGATGTATTTTACCGGTACATGCTTTATACATGTCCTCTGGCTGTGTGTATTTTCCAGGCTTTTAGATCATTTACTTGACAGGACATTGTACTCTGCACACTATAGGGCCTGGATGTTCCAAATGTGGTATACTCATAAACAGTAGATAACCACCTCGTGTTTCACCGTTCATTGTCTGTTGTTTATAATAACAGTACATGTTCAGAAGATGCACGGTGGTTGAACAGGCTGATTAGGGGAGCAAGCTCTGCGGTTGGACTGGTGCCTGTTGAGACTCTGGTGGAATAGGGGAAGCAATTCTCGACCAACCCCCTGGCATACTGCCTTCTCACAGCAGGGGAGCTGCTTCAGTGACAGATTGCGATCGTAGCGATGCTCCATTCTCCGATTCAGTAACTCTTTTGTGCAATGTACTGTCAGAATGCACAATGCAACAGGTGGCAGGAGTGGATGATTGTCCGATACGTACCTACTCAGGCACTCTTATTAACTTACTAGTTCTCTGTTGTAAACACACAAGCTGAGAAGAGTTTAAAATACTGTCTAGCTTAAATCTAAAACACTATCCAGTCTTCCAAAGGGGCACAATCCTTCCATGCATAATATAGTTGTTAAAATCTGCCATTTAAATCAGATCTTACAATTGAATGCGACCACAACGGCCAGAGATGCCCTTCCCCTCTAATTCCACGATAGCACACTTACTGAGCTATTGCCATCTGCACTCGTCTATAGATGGCCGACTGCCAGCTCAGGCCAGCTAGCAGGCTTATCTTCTCTGGAACATTATTTATTCCATTGTCGAGTTGGCTTTATTAAAAGCCTATGTTATTAATGATGGGTGGCTGCTTGATTGCAAAGAGCAAGTGACCAGATAAGGAAATAGAAAAGTGTGCGTGAGTGTGTGATGGGGAGAGCAGGGACAATATACTGTAGGGTGAGGTGTGTTGAATTCATACAGCTTCAAAAAGTCAAATGAATAAGTACCTCCAGGAAATTACAGCAAGTTGTGTGTGGGTGTGTGCGCCCGCCAATGATGCATCACGTCTTGTTCCTGCTTCTCTGCACTCGCTCGTCCCTTTGGGTGCTCGTAATGAGCAGACATGCTCTGCCAGTTGAGGTCAAGGTCGTGGTTGTGATTAGTGCCTAACACGAGCACGGGAGGCAACAAGCGTGCACAATGACCGCCATCTTATTCGCTATCTGCCCATAAAGCCATATTAGTGCTTGTGTTGAGGACGTCACAAGTATGAATTGGAATGAACTCGCTACAATCGGATCATAGTCGGTTGCTGTCTGCATTTGTACCAATATTTATGGAACTGTTTGTGGATGTACTGTTGGCCTACGAATAACAAATTATTAATTTTAGCACACTGATACGATCAATGGTTACAGGCTACTTGCATTCCCAGGTGCCTCGGTTCTTACTAAGTAAAATATCCAAGCAAGTAATGATGCTGCCACAGTAAATACATATATTTGGTTAAAAACAAACAAACAAACAAACCTTTTTTTCCTTTAAACTGTATGCCATTAGCCTCATAAGTAAATTGATTCTGTCCAGTTGTCATGGTGACGGATGTACTTGCATATGCGCTCTGGAGCCAGGATGATAATCAGCCGTTGCACTTTAAGAATATCTCCTCCCTGTCAAAGAGTTTGAGGTCAGCTCTGGATATGCACCTGCTTTTCAAATCCCCGCTCAAGGATCCTTTTTGTATTCCCTCACAGATGAAATGTAATGCTATTGTAAAAACAGTATGTTATTGCTAATCATGTTAATTTATGTGGAGACAGTCATCATGTTAGTGATTTCTCACAATGATTACAAAGTAGACAAATTGTGCAACACTTTATTTCTATAAATACACTTTCAAAATGAGCACTTCTACAACATTGCTAATTCATCAGGTGAATCCACCCCACCCCAAATTGTTCACTTGGCTTTAAGAACAAAATCTTGGGCCTGGTCACAGGGGCATATTGTGCAGTACCCTATCTCTTTTTATAAAGACCATAATGATTCAAATGTTACATTAAAATGTTATGTTGAAGGCTACCGGTTTCAGTTGTGTGTATGCCAATTAAAAATAATGAAATTTAGTAGTCCGACAAGGCAAATATATTAAAATGACAAGTGTACTTCTGAGCATTAAGTGTTTTTCATGGAGCAGAACATATGCCTACCTGTAGTTCAGAATTGTAATGGTGCAAAAAGTCCATCTTCAATGGCGTTTCATCACTAATCTCGGAAGGCAAGTGTGCATCCAAGTACCCAGCCATCGCAAACAGTACATGTACTATTTGCTAGTGGTATTTTGAAGTTCGCCTCCTCACCGCGTGTTACTGTTTAACACAGTTCTCCCAATGGTGGATTTAGGATTGGTCGTAATTCTCTGACATTAACCAAGTTAAGCTTTTTTTTACATTGTTTTTGACTGTCCTAGTTTTAAGACCTCATGCTAGCACTTCTAAGGCGATCGGGATATTTATACCCGATTAGGGTTATAGGGAAAAACGACCAATTTAATAAACAGAACTCATTTCAGGTTTAGCTCATCCTCCCGATTTAGACTTCCAACATGGTGCACAAACGTATACTGTACCGATTACGTGATCAAAAACTGACTGTTTTCTGACTTGACGCACGTCTGCGCTGATTGGCGGCGGTTTTAAGTCAGTGCGGCGTCGATGTGCCTCCTATTTGTTGGCAATCCCCCCCCACTACCCCCCAGTCCTCCTCTTCGCCACATCGTTGGCCGCATTCCGAGCGACGGCCGCGGGGACGGGTCGACGCAGGAGAGGCACGTGCGAACCATGAGAGGACGCTTGCTCCGCAGACAGGAGCGCCACTGTCGCAGAGGACTATAGAAGGAATCGGACGAGGAGAAGGGACGAAGACGGAGAGCGCATCTGCTGTGATTTATTTTGGGGCCACGGGGATTCTCCTTCAAAGTGCGGAGGGGAAAGACGCGCTGCGACATGTTTGTATCCCGAATAGGACCGTGTCGGAATTACCTGGCGTGGGGCAACATGTGATGGATTTTGGCGACGTTTCAATTCTTTTTTGGAGAGGTCTGGACGCTATATGACGTCTGCTTTTTTTTTTTTTTTTAATAGGACGGCACACCATATTTAAGCTAGCTTCTTATTCGGAAATATTGAAATTTGTTCCTCGAGTGGGTCCGGTGTCGTCCTGGCATCCCCCGAGAGTTTTTGCGGTATATAAGAGCCCCCTCACCCCCCCCCCCCCAAAAAAAAAAAAACTACCTCCGAGCCTCTTACGTAAATGTTTGCGTGCAGTTAGTGCCCCGGTTGTCGGTTGAATCTCCCCCCCTCCGCCCCTTTACCCGCTCCTGCAGAATACACCCTCAGACACTCATCCTGTGCACACGTAGACTCACCTAAGCATACAAACCATGTCTACATAATAGCACAGACAGACCCCCCACCCCACCACCACCGCCACCAACTGATGAGTCCGTGTTATATAGGTGGACGTGGCACGGACCCGGCTGTAGCATCCTTCTCCTCTTCCTCCTCACCACCAGAGCTGCCGCTGTTTTCAGCGTTCACTTCCTCGCCACCATGTCCTCGTCGTCGCGCAAGATCTCCTCAGAGTCTTTCAGCAGCTCGGTGGGCTCCGATTGCGGGCTAGAAAGCCCCGGGGGGGATGGAGGGGACGGCGGGCTGGAGGCGGCCGAGGAGCTCCGAGGGTGTCCCTTCTCCTCCTTCCCCAGACCGCTTCTCTGGAACGGCCGCAGCCCCGCGGAAAGGCTCGTGTGCCCGGCGGGTGGGGAGCAGCCTGGAGTCGGCGGGCCACACAAGAGGGTGACCAGGAGGAGAAGGGTGAACCTGGATTCGCTCGGCGAAAGCCTGAGACGGCTGACATCACCCACAGTAAGGCCTTGATTTGACTTTACAACGAACTTGCCCACTAGACATATTTTTAAAGTCATATGTATTCCCTCAATTCTGACGGCATATTAACATTAGTTATTGCATGCAGCGCAGAGTTGATTTATTTTGCGTTTACAGTACTGTTCAAGACAACACTTAAAAACTGACATGAATTGTTTCCCACTGGAGGAATCCTTGTTGTCACTCCTGCACAAATTCAGCACCTTTTTAGTTGTAATTGAGATCCCAACTACCGGTACATATTTTGATGTTGTTAATTGTATAGTATAAAATTAATGTCATTTAAAAATTCAGTTTACCATTCAAAAGTAAACATATTTTTCTCCTTTTTTTCTCCTTTTTAACTCAACTTTTTTTGTTTAAAACATGTATGCCCTGGGCATAGATAAAAAGATAAAACAAAAAAGAAAAGCATTTAATTGTTTGAATCAACATTATTTATATTTTAAAGGCAAATTTAGCCACCTGATTTTGACTTGATCAGACTTGGTTGTGAAAAAAAAAACAACCAACAACAACAGCACTATGTTCATAAGCCATGGAGGTTCACACATCATGTCATGAAAACAAAGTGATGGTGATCAGTTTTCCTCTTCAGTGTGTTGTGTGTTGTCACTTTTGAAGACAAAGTGAAGTGGTATGTTCGAAAGCGGAGATAGTTGTTCTGAAGGCTAGTTCTGCTGCAGGAATGAAGACACTGGTTGTAAATACTGTACACTGTTCCAAAACAAGTTTTCATTGTTTGCTT
Organism: Hippocampus mohnikei; assembly: GCA_026261675.1. Classification (NCBI taxonomy): domain Eukaryota; kingdom Metazoa; phylum Chordata; class Actinopteri; order Syngnathiformes; family Syngnathidae; genus Hippocampus; species Hippocampus mohnikei. The sequence goes on from JAKGUB010000327.1 coordinate 6,570,060, forward strand.
AGCCAAACATTGTGCATAAAAGGGCATACGGACATTCAAATCATGATAAAGGGAATTGTGGGACATTGCATAACGCATTGGCAGAGGTGGTTTAGATCAGCAAAGAGAATTGTTACTCCAGAGTAATCCTCCAAAAGAATTACTTGAGTAAGATTAAGTACTGAAAAAAACCCCTACTTGGGCACTGACTAACGAGTGAAAAAAATAAATATATATATAGATATATAATTTGAATTGCAATTGAATGTCAAATAGATAATCTAAAATAGGAAGATACAAATTCCAGTACTTCCCCAAAATATAACTTTGAAACAGTACTAAATGTCAACAGAAATCACTTATAATTAATTCACCCACAATGAGTGGTCTTTAATATACTTTCATTGTTGACATCTGAAACTGTCACATTGCATGGTGGTGGTGGACCCCAAGAAGCAGGCACGGGGGAGGAGCAGGGTGTACTTGATGAATTGTATTTAATAAAACACAGAAAACTAAGTCCAAAACAAAGTCCAAAGTATCAAACAAAAATCCTGACTGAAGATAAAACATAACAGTAACCGAAACATGACAAACCTGATGGCAGCAAACAAACATGACAGTAGCAAACAACAGCAACAATGACCCGACACTGAATGCTTGGGGTGGGAGTCCTTTTAAAGCACGAATTGCCAAACGACCAACAGGTGTGCAGCTCAGGGAGAGCTCTGCAGTGCCACCTGTTGGTCCCAAACCGAATCATGACAGAAACAGATTGTAACTAAACTCTTTTAGGTTAGACAAACAGAACAGAAATTAGCATTTACACATTGACCTGCTAGTTTTATTACACAGAGCATTATGTTCTGCAAACGCACGCCAAGACAGCCTCTTGTATGTTTCTCAAGTTGAAGTACATTGTAAAAAACACAGTTTGCATTTTTTTGGGGGGTCAAAACAGTAGCTAAACAATTTCAAAATATAAATGATTGACATTTATGGCAACAATGTTAGTTGGCACAACAAAATAAGCAAATTGTTTGCTCCAAAAATTTTGCGGAGTTGTTTTTACTTACAGTATATCTTTAAGTTGTGGACACAATTACTTCTGTCAACTTATTTCTTTTTTGTGAAATGCGGGAAAGCTAATTTCCACATTTTACCAATTTCCGCCTATCCTCGTTCAATACAGTCAACATAGTTTCATTTGAAAACTTTGCTTCAATGTGGGTTTTTTTGTGTGTTCATGTGACGGCCTACCTCCGTTTGATTGGTGAAATTGAGTCAAATGTCACTAATACGTAGGTTGGATGAAGTCAAACACTCATGTGACATGAAGCCTCTCTGACTAACCAAAATAGATTGCGCAAGCAATTCTAAATATCCATAGATGAAAATGCAAGTAGAGAGTGGAATATTGCTCTTTTTAACACAGAAGAAACGTTTCTTCCAAACAAAAATATTACAGTGATGGTAAAGCTGCACACTTCCCAGCAGGCTTTGCAGCGCTCTTTAGAACTAATTAGCTGTGTGCAAATTCGTAAGCTGCATTCATGAATTCATGGAGCCTCCGAGGACCGTGGAAAATTTGGACAGGCCTTGCATAGAAGAAGAGGGGAGCAATATAGGCTTCAAAAGTGTGCTCCGAAATTGTCTTCACTCAGGGCCCCTGTCTCCATGGAAACGAAGGCCAGATTTGAAGGCTAGAGTTGAACGCCGCAGGAATTTAGACACACCGGCGTGTAGTGGAGGCACACCGGAAGTTACGTTATAGGGCCAATGAATTGAGCCTGTGGAGGATGCAGCTTATGAATTTGGACACAGCCACTGTTGCTCTTAAATTGCTCTGTTATAGTGTGGCTGTGATGTCTTCAAAGATGACAGCAGCAGGAACATTTCAGATAAAAGAGGGGCGTAGAGGGACATGCTGGGAATAGTCATCGACGGTGGTTGTCGCGTGCCGAAAAATAGTTGACGGTGGTGGTGATGCTTGGGGTAAGGGGCGTGTCATCCGCTGCAAAGTTGTTTGCGGACAGGACGCCATGTGCCAAAATGTATTTGGCCACAGGGTGCGGCCATCACGCGCTGAAACGTAACCGTTGTTCGGGTGGGTCTAGTGGACGGCCGTGATGGCCAGGACGGTCCTGGAAATACACCACTCCTTCGGGAAAATTCACATAATTTCTCGAAATTCCTTAAATGTTGGGTTGTGTGAGGCAGTCAGTGTGTAGAATGACTTGGAGCTCGTTGTGGCCGATAGCAACTCTTAAATGAATGGGCATTCTGTGACCGCTTTTGAATCGTGTCATTCTTGGTCACAGTGCGTTAAAAGTAAAAGTAAAATGTGTGTTGCATTGAAATTATTCTAATAAAAGTAGAATTGATCAAAAAAGTAAAAAAAAAGTACTGTAAATGTAAGTCATTACCACCCACCTCTAGACAGCAATACAATACCCAGTGGCAAGCTGGGCATTTGCTACCTGGGCGGTCTTCAGTGGGGGCTCGCTATCGCACCACTATCAAGTTGTAACCGTCAACACGATACAAAAATACGATACGCACACAGATGGGCATATCGCAGCGATGGTGATGAATGCATGCAGATTGCTGCGGATGTGTTTTGTTAGTCAAGCTTGGTTTGCTCTGACCAACTATTAACAACCAGAAAAGTGAAAACATTGTTATTATTGCTCTTTGAGGACAAACTTGAAATCTGATTAGTTAATGTTATACGATAAAGCCGGCCGGTAATACTGAAAGGTCCTCGACAGATTCGACTGCAATGGTAGCACATCGAGGCTGAAAAATATGATTTGCCATTTGCCAAGACAATTTTAAATCAAACATCCACATACACCACTGGCGTAGGATAGGATTAAATGGGGTTGCATAAGACCATGCATTTTTAGGTATCGTTGCCTTCTACACAGCTATACCTCACCCGAGGTAACCGGAATCATCTGGCAGATTATATAATAATGTGCTTGACCTGCATTTTTGTCACGTGTGTGTGTGTACTACGCTCTGATGTAAGCAGTGCAACACATGATTCTTTTTCTGTTGTACAGTCGAAGGGATCTATTTCTGTCCTTCGATGTACTGTACGGCCTGAACTAATGTGTCACGGTCAATATTTGACTTTGATGTACCCTTTTTGGTCGGATCAAAAGCTTACAAACGCGTACGTGGAAAATGCTGAGGCTTCCGCGGCAGTGCGTGCAGTGTGCGAGCGGATCAAATTTGGAACGATGCCCGTATCATTGCTTTGTGTTTCTACAGCAACGGGGGACAATTCGTCTGGAATAGTTAATTAATACTTCTTACAAAAGATTTCCACAAGCAGTAGAAGTGTCATACAAATGAGGAGTTTGACATTCAGTGTTCTATATTCTCAAGGACAGCGACACACTTATCTAGGGAGACTGCAGCTGAACGGGAATGTTCAATGTTTGTGTCATTATTATGTGATAAGTTTTATTCATCTCTCCAAAACCTCAGTTTGCATGTGTTCGGAGATTTTTTTTTTTAAAAAGGAGAGAAAGGTATCAGCTTCATTCTGGAGACTTGAAGTAGGAAAGCTCAACGAGGCAATGAATGAAACAAATTCCCTGACAGAATAAGCTACGAACCTCATTTGCCTCATCACTCATCCATGCGCATTTTATACCCAACAGACAACAGCATAAAGAAATTGCTTATGTCATTTTCATTTCGATGGTTGTAAAAATAATGTTAAATTCATTGAGAATGCTGTAACTTAATTGTATTGAGTTAAATGATATCATCCTTTTATTTATGCATGCATTTATTTTTTTTATAATTACAACTTGAAATCTGATGCATGCAGTAAATTTACTATTGCAGCTTCGGTTCATGTCCTGCAATTTGTAAAATGTGGTACAAATTCCTTATACTGAACAGCAAGTATGTGTCATGTGTACTCGGTCGATCAGAATTCTTATATTAGTAGTGAATACAGAACTCTGGGATCTTCTGGAATCTTCTAACTAGATCCCACACCATTTTATATTCTGGGGAAAAAGTTTTTAAAGAGTTCTCAAGCAAGTAAAGGGTCTGGTACAGACAAATGTGCTGTCAAAAGCATGGAATATGCATGCCAAACCAGCAATTGGCAACAGGGTGGGAATGGGATTGATTTTCAGCCCTGGAGGTCAGACAAGCCCACTTTTCATTCACAGGTATGCGTGTGCGCGCATGATATAGACACGCACAATACATGCAGTAGGCTCAGGGTTGTAACTCCCTCTGTCACTAAATCATTGTATTATCGAGTACCATCGAGAGTCATGAAATACAATGCACACATAATCCGGGTCCTTACTCAAAAGCTATGTGCATTTATGTTAATCATCAAAGGGAATCTGGGGTGATTCTTTTTCCCCAAATCGTTCTGAACAGATAAAAAGTCAACTTCTGCGATTTTCTACTCATTTCCTTATGTTGTCTTTTTGTCGGGAAGGCTACAAAATTCATATGGGTGCAAATGGCACATGCTGTTTCGGCGTGTATCTCACCTCTGTGTTTATTACCTTTCTTTTTTGGGTTGTTTTCTCTCACACACCATTGCTGCTTGCATACTCAGTAGCTGCGTGCAGCAGCAGTGTCTGTTGTTGACTGCAATGGACCGTGACAGAGAGAACAGAGCATGCTCTCTATGGCTGTCTTCACTCCCTGACCACGCTGACCCAGAAGCAATGACACCCACACACACACACACACACACACACACACACACACACACACACACACACACACACACACACACACACACACACACACACACACACACACACACACACACACACACACACACACTTATATGTGAGCAAACATTCATTTTCTCTGTCTCCCCCTCTTCTTTTCATCAAATTAGCGATCCATGACACTGATCAAGGCCTCAACACATTGTACACTAATGCAGAAAAGTGTGAAACAAAATGAGTGAGTGTGTCTAGTGATGCATTATGTCCAATGCATACAGTACAGTGTGTGTTTGTGTCATCCTAAACAGTGCACACTGTAGTAAGTCACAGCTTGATTTCTGGCTCGGTTTGAAGAATAAATCGACTGACATTGGCTTGATACCACCCATTTAGGGACTTTTATAAAAACTGAGACAAACTATTGATATGTACAGCATTAACGATCTCACGAATGCTCTGTACAGATATTTTTCTCCAGTGCAATATCAGCGCTGTCACCTCTGAGCGATCAAAGTGGAAAGTGCATGTTAGTAGTTTCCGACTGTAAGCACCCCACAGATCTACAGAAGTGTGAATGTTTGTCTGCTTGCCTGTCGAACGAGCCACAATGAACCCTTTTCAAAATGACACTGACTAAACACGGCTAATTGTGTGGTGTCTTTAAAAAAAAAAAAATTGGGACATTGCAGATGTTACATATTGTCGTGCACCGCTACATTTCCAGTTCTATGGCCTTGGTCACTATTTTCTTCCGTGCCGTCACTTGGCAGCCACAAAAAGCCAAATAAAATTCCAATGGATGACTCAGTAAGCTGAAATCTTTAGAGGTGTATTCCCACCCCCTCCAAATTATTTTTAGTTGCTTTCCAAGTTGTACTCTGAATTTTGAAGTTGCATTCTGCGGAATGGCAACTCAATATCCAGCAGTATAACGACTGCAGGAGTGAAATGCTAATGGTGGGATTTTACCTACCCCCAATGTAAAGAGACAGAGCAAACAAATAATCAGATAACAAATATGGGAACTAGACTTTTGTTCATCCTATTTTAAGGAACGCTCTTGTCCCTGTCAATTGTATTCATTATATGCACACTTATGTGTGCATGTTCTACAACGTACTCAGTTGGACCTGTAATGTGCATGGGGTATTTTTCATGTGTGTATCGTAAAAACATGCCAGCGAAATGTTGATGTATCTATACTTAAACTGCACAAGCTTCTGCAAGTGGCAATAGTTTGTACCCGTGACACACACACACAGATGCACACATTCAAACCTGCGCATGCTCTGTCGTAAATGACTTGCTGAGTCAAGGGCACAGTCAGAGAGGCATTGGAAAGTACATGTACACAAGTGAAGGGAGAGATAGGAAATCACTATTCCTTTTTTTTTTTTAAGCTCTTAGGTCCCAGCAGTCACGTGATAGGTGTATTTTCTTCTGTTATTTTAAAAGGTGAACATTTGTGAAAACAACACAATATTTTTTTTAAAAAGTTGTTTTTTGTGAAAACAACACAATATTTTTTAAAAAAAGTTGTTGTTTTTTAAATTCTCTTCCCCATTGCTCACTTGTCCCTTTCTGACTTTGCTTCATCCGTTTCAATTGCCACACACGCGCAGCCATACATGCACGCGCAGCTGAAATCACTCCTGTAAATGTCCGTAGTGGGCGGAGGCCTCTGAATGACCTCTCCAGCTGGCACACTGTGTTCTAGTATTGTCACTATAGCCTTGCATTTGAGCAGCATCACACAGGATCACATTGGACCTCTCTTCTCAAACCTATTCTGGCACAGGTGTGCAAAATACACCAGCTGGGCCAACACACGCACACGCACGCACACACACACACACACACACACACACACACACACACACACACACACACACACACACACACACACACACACACACACACACACACACACACACTAGCTGGAAGTGATTAGCAGTCAGTATTGCAGCACAATGGATGAGATTGCAGAAAAGAATGTTCATTAGAAACCAACATGTTTTTTTTTAATGTGCTTCCTTCCTGACGTCTTTGACGTTCATGTTGTTGATTTTCATCTTTGATTCGGGGTGCAGCAAAACGAGACGGCGATGCATGAGGAAATTCGAATGACCTCCTAATGAAATGTTCAAACTTCTTTCAGACACAGACTGTTCAAGAGGCTCTGCAGAGGACGCTGAGGTTTTACAGGCAACACGAGATCAGGTAGATTGTTGGTGGTTGTCTTGTCTGCGACGTCTGCCGCTATGCTCAACCGCTTTTCTGTGGAGCGTGTGTTCTACCGCTTGCTTGATTTCACGACCCTTGTCACACAAACGCAAAGACCACAAGAAGTCAACTACATCCATTCTGTCACCTCCTCTTCCGCAGCGTTCTTGTATTGAGCTGAATAATGCCGTCAGTGCAGGTGTGCCTGCGAAGATTTTGGCCTTAGCTGAGAACATTTTGTTCTTCGGGATACACTGAATGAATGGACAGCACCATTGATGGTTGCTTTCGCGTTGCGCACTCCATTTTCCTCCTCAGCGAAAAATCAATTTCACATAATAATCAACTATCAGTTCATTAGCTTTGTGATGATGTCATCATCAGTCGTCATTGTTGGTCTTTGGGTTACTCAACAGGTGTCCGGATTCGAGTCAGGAGGACCAGCGAAGGGACAGTACAGAAGAGAAGTGCCCATTTCTAGAAAATTCTGGTTCAGAAGAGGGCGTCCTTCAAATCCTGCAGTACATGGCCACCTTACTGGGTAAGACGGATGGAAATCTTTTGGCAAAAGAAAGACGATGGTCTATTGACATGCAAGACGCAGTACATGTCATTTCGCGCTCTCTAAGGTTGTATGGAATTGCTGTATGAGGCGATAATACATTTCTTTGGGTTCACAGTTATAACGGCCCTCCGAAGGAAACCATAACGAATATCACGAGACGCCAGTTTTTACACCCGAGCGCATCTGCGCGGTGTACAAATATAGAGCCCTAAATGTTTAATCTTATTAAGCAATCAGTACCCATTTGAAAAGATTTTTTTTATTCCCTCCATATTCATAATTTCCACAAAGCTTTGATATTTGATTACGCTGAGAATTGATTTTCTTTGGTCGATTTGCTTTAATTGTTGCAAAATAAAGCGTTCACGGGCAACAAACACTTATAGCATGTGATGCTGAAGTTTATGACCAGAAATGCTGGCTGGATGAATAGTCGCAGTGCCTCGTACTTGTCAAATGTGTGGTCGGATGAGTTTGGTGTGGAAGAATTTGAAAGCCCTGATTTAGACTCCCAACAAACCTCTGGGGGGAAAAAAAATAGAATCAAGCTTGTAACCGTGAAGCCTTGTTGCCAATCTTCAGTGACCTATGACGTCACAAATGTTCTTCCAGACGAGTGGACAAAAACAACCTGTACTCCATATTATTTTCCTACAATTTTAGTTCCTGCATGACGATTGAGCTGGAGTCCCAAGACTTATTTTCAGACAATTTACTGACCTAATCCCTTTTCAGATCACCGACCCCGGCTGACTCTTTGTGCTTTGCGTCTTCTCTCTCTCAGGAGTCCCATTCTTAGAGCTGCGTGAGCATTTTGGCGAGGAGTTCTTCGGCCTGTGCTTTGAAGAGAACGAACGTGTGCTCAGGGCCGTAGGTGGCAACCTCCAGGACTTTTTTAACGGCTTTGATGCCATTTTGGAACATATTCGCACCTCCACGGGTCGCCGCGCTTCATCGGAAAGCCCTTCCTTTCAGTGCAAGGATCCCCATGAGGAAGAGAAGGGCCGGAGAAAATTGGATAAAGAGCTCGGATCGCAAGATAGACGGAAGTTGTTGCTCCTACATTGTTTTAACCCGGCCCCTGTGGTGGGATTGATCATGCCTGGGCTCATCAGAGCCGTTTCCAGACGCATCTTTCATTCCGAAGTGGAAGTAGAAGAAGTGTCCCCTCTGACTCCTTTATTGCCCAAAGAAGATGCAGATCACAGCTATGCTGATTCCGCCACACCAACTCCAACTGCATCCCCATCTGGCTCCCCCTCCTCCTCACCTTCTCCACCCTCAGCTTTCCCCAGCACTGCTCCCACAGTTTGCGTGTCCTTCCAAATTCAAGAGACATGTCCTTCCTACCCCCTGCCAAACGCTGTCCCCGTGTGTCCCAAGAAAGCTCCCTCATCACTTTCAACCAACCCCAGTGATCTACGCATCGGCCTGGCCACATTTTGCCGTGCCTTTCCATTTCACCTCGTTCTCGGCCCTCGGATGGAACTTTTGCAGCTTGGCGAGGGATTACGGAGGCAGGCTCGCATCGAGCCTCACCGGAGTCTCTCGTTCAGGGACTGTTTTGAGATTATCTCACCCAAGATGGAGCCTTCGTTCCAGGGGATCCTACTGAGGCTTGCTTCCCCTTTTACGATCCGTACTAGACCAGACGCCACACAACTGGGGACCAAGGAAAAGGTAAGATGACCAAATATTTCTTGATGAACTCACATCCAGCTTGCAATGTTACACGATTCCATTTTATCACGACACACTTCCTCTAAAGATAGCAAACGCAGTCTTGTATTCGAGAAATAATCTTTGTCACGTTAACAAAAAGTAGCGGTCATAATTTTTGAAAAATCTAAGTTACAGCAGGTGCCTTCACAATGTCAGCTCAATTACTTTCTCGCCCCTACCGATTTACTCCCCCTCTCCAGTCATGGGGGTTGCCATTTATCTGGTACATATTTCCATTGATGGCAGTTCGGTGGTCAAGTGGTTAGCGCGTGGACCTCACAGTGCAGAGGTCGTGGGTTCGATCCCAGCTCAGGCCTCCCTGTGTGTAATTTGCATGGATTGTCTCCGGTTTCCTCCCACATTCCCAAACCATGCATGGCAGGTTAATGAACACTCAAAAATGTCCCTAGGTGTGATTGTATGCTCGGAAAGTTGTTTGTCTCTGTGTGCTCTGTGTGTCTCTGGATAGGCTCCAGCAACCCCCGTGACCCCTGTGAGTATAAAGCGGGTGGGAAAAGGGAGGGATGGATATGATCCGATGATCATTTATTTTTCCTTCTAACGCTGATGTTTGCATTCTGATTTAAAAAGTGATGTGCAATGTCAGAACCAAGTGCGATTTGGCTCGCTTCCAACCCAATCTAGGACTCACTTCCGTATCGGCAAACAAACTTGAAATATGACTTGCAATCTATACTATCGGAAAAGAGTCACGCCACAGACCCGCTAGTTTTGATGGGGCCGGGAGCCTTAATACATTTCAATGAGACGACAACGTCACACGAATACAAAACATAAACACGTTTCGTATTCTCTATGAAAGACAAACTGTTATATTACGTGTCGCGAGAAACTAGCAGCACCACTTTTAAAAAAAAATCCCAAAGGACAATGAAAACTATTGAGCTCAATCATGAAAGTCATTTGGTTTCGTATTCCCTCCTCAGGACTGTTATGGGTGGACTGAGGTTTGGCTTGAACTCTCCACAAATGAATCAATCCATATTGTATGCTATATCCGGTTCTTTATTGATTGGATCAGTCAACCACAACAACACCCTCGTGGTGAGAACTGACATGGAGATTGATCAGTGCTGTGCTTTCGCACGAATGCAGGAAGATACTTCAACAAATATTTCTAACCTTGCTTTTGCCTATTCTGACAGTCTGGGTCTGGCACTCATTAAAAATAACAGCTACTGTCTTCAATCTGCCTTTGATGTTCCTGATTTGGATGACGTCATGATAGATTATGTCAATGCATTTATTTGTTTGTTTGTATGTTTGTTTGTAAAAGCAGTGTATTCCTCCAGTAAGACCAAGTGATCTGTAACCAACTTTTGCAACACGCTGTCTAGTTCATAAATGCCACGCTGGTAACATTTTAAACAACACCTGTGTACAAAGTACAAAAATAAGTTGCAATAGTTGTAGTTAACATGAAAACAAATGTGTAGTAAACATAAACTTTAATGAGTAGCAGTCACTTGAGGTTTTTTTTTTCCCTTGGCTTTCTCTCATTAATGCCCTCTGAGAACCTCGCACACTTTTTGAACGTGTTGAGTGACAAGGTGGAAATAGTGTCTTATTGTTGGGTCAAGGATGGCTTGGTGAAATATTTTCTTTTACCGGTAGAATGAATTCCATCACATTTCCACTATGGACTGTAAAAGGGGATCCATTGGGGTTCACATAGCTCTCATCAAATGACTGGCAGACCAAAAACTACAGTAGTTGTCTTGCCTTTCTCCCACACACCACATGGATGGATACTGCTCAGGGTTAAGCCTTAATCTGTCGACTGTGAGCAGCTGTTTGGTTTTTTACAGTGTACATTGCTACTCAACTGCTTTGCTAAATGCGTTTTGTATGACCAAGGCAAGAAAGCAGAAAACGGAGAGAAAGGGAGGGATGGGTTGACATTTTCATGAGAAAGGGCAACAAGAGAAGGCGACAGGCCAAGGTAAAGAATCCAACAATCCCCCACTGCTGCATCCAGTGCGTGTGTGTGTGTGTGTAGGGGGTCCATTTTCAGTTTGACATCTTTCCCTTTGTCACCCAGGGACATTGGCTGGGCAAGAGACATCCAAAGGCCCACGGTCGGTAAAGGTCAAATCCCACCTCTCTCCGTCCCTACTTGATGTGTACCAGTAAACGCTAGGTGGGCTGTGGTGGCCGACTATGCAGAGGTCAAATACATGCAACAGCGCCGCAATGGTACATCAGCATGGAACGGATGTATTGTATTGAATACATTTCGAAGATTTGTCCCAGGATTCCTTTTTAAGATTGATTCTATAATATTTTGAGGTATGGTACAAGTTCAAATGACCTCAACAAAAGCAAGACGTTTGCATTGATCTCAGGTATCTGTCATCAGTTTTCAGTGTGAGAACCTTTTGAAGAAAATTGTACAAAAACAGAAATTGAAGTGAACAGTACTCTCCTCTGTGGTGTGACAAATTTAAAGAGACATTTATTTTTGGCTTTAGTGGGACTTTAAGCAAAAAAAAAAAAAGGAGTCTGTATAAAACAGAATGGCATGGCAAGGTTGATTTTGGGGGGGAGCATTTATCAGGTTTTGAAAAGAGCTCCACATATCTTGTAAGACTATTTATGTTGGTTTATGTTTCTATGACCTGAGTTGTAATATCTCGATACATACTGTATTTTCTCACTCATAGCTTATAGCTCGAGGCCCATTTGTCACATTGCGCGGATTGATTTTCTTCTATTTATCTTACCTCGTTTTATTCAGACACCCCTCATCTCCCTGCTTGTATATTACCCCCCACCCTTTGCTTCCATCTTCTAATCTTCTCTGTGTGTGATGTAAACACGAGCAGGACAGACTGCTGAGTGAAACAGATGCTCAAGCAGGCCAACACAAATCCTCCAGGGACGTGTGCAGATGAGTGTGTCACTATGTACATTATGTGTGTATGTGACAGAGAAACAAATTAGGTCACTGAGTGAAATGTACAGAGACATACAGTAATGTATCCAGCATGTTTAGACACTGAAGAGAATGCTTAACTCAGCTCCTTTAAAACGGGTTGATACCACACTTGTGTGTTCCTGTGCTGGATTGTTTTACTCTTTGTGGTGCGCTTCTTGCTGTGGAGAAGTATGTTGCCATAGAAAACAGCACTAGTGTGATTGTTCAAGCTTTTCAGGCTTATATACCGGTATTTAGAATATACTCGTAAGTTTAAATGTATACACGCCAGATTTTAGCCTCTAATTGGTTCATCAAACCAATGAAAAGATCAAACACCTGTTCGACAAGCCCCGTTGTGATGGGAATATAAATAAATGTCTGCCATGCTGTGCTTTTTCACCGAGCCAAAGCAAATAACATGCCAGCATCTCTTGACTTTTCTCTCATCATATTTAGTGAAAATTTAAAGGACACACTCAAAATAACACAGGAGCTATTGGAAGCACATTTCAAGCTTTCCAACAGCCTTTCACGGTGAGATAGACATGTAAACGTCACACACAGGGTGGGGGATCCATCCATCCATTTTCTGATCCGCTTTCAAGCTATCCCAGCTGTCGGCGGGGGACACCACGAACTGTTTGCCAGCCAATCCGCGCTCAAAATCACACCTAGGGACAATTGAGAGTGTTCCATTGACCTGCCATGCATGTTTTTGAAACGTGGGAGGAAACCGGAGTGCCCGGAGAAAACCCACACAGGCATGGGGAGAACATGCAAACTCCACAATGGGAGGCCGGAGCCGAATCGAACCTTGAGCTTGGGAAAGATGGGAAAAAAAATCTGGTGAGTAGAGAGTTTGCTCGCATGTTCCTCGCAGCCAGGAAGTGTCGGATGGCCAGAGCTTTGTGAGCAGGCGTGTTGTCACGGTGAAGCAACCCAGAGTTGTCCTGCCACAATTCTCGCTTCTTCTCATGCACTGACCAAAGAAAAAGGCTGCAGGATCTGCTGGATGACTTTGCAGGGAAAAAAAATAGACATTGTGCAACAACAGTTCTGATTTTTATTTTTCTGACACACCTTGTATGTCTCGCTTTTTGGATTTTGCCAGTATGTCGATGTGTTTGGCCCTCCCATCTTACCTGATTGCTGTATATCTGACGCACGGTATATTTGTAGTGCAATTCGAATTGGTAAAACGCTATGATGCCTCCTTGTATTTTATGGCAGCCTCTGTAGCTGTCAGCAAATGACGTGTTCTTTGTTGAGAAACCCGCTTGGCCACATTAAAGCGTCCGTTCACCTGCATATGTGAATATGCGTCTCTCATCAACAGTCGTTCAAACGAACGGTCCACTGCCCTTCAGGGCGGGTGCTTGGAACTTGAACCCTGCGGGGTCGTGGCTCCACGCGACCACACGGATGCGTATGTTTTTGTCTGTTGCCGTTTCTTGGAAAAGAGACGTCTCCCTGGCGATTGTGTGTTTGTGTGCGGCAAAAATATGGTGTGGTGTGTGTAATGCAGCCTGTATGTATTATGCAGACAAAGGAGAGCCTGGCGCTATAAATAAAACAGAGCTGCAGTGTGCTCACCGGCGGAATAATCTATTTGACACTATGGAGAGAGACAGAGGGAGGATGGAGGAGACGCTTTAGGAGAGTGCGTGTCTGCGTAAGGAGCAGGTGAAGAAGGGAAGAGTAAACGGAAGTAATCAACGGGGGTCGAGGCTGGTCAAAAGTGACCACGTGGAGGGAAAGGCTATGTGTCGGAGTACCGTACTGCGTGCTCGCATTCAAAAGAGGTGCAATGTCTGTCATCATCCCATGAGACGATTTGCCACGATGTCCATTTTAATCTCACCGCTGGGAAGATGTGCGACGCTTTGTCAGGAAGCATTTATAAACCTCGGCTCGGAACAACGGTCCAGAAAAGCTATTTGTCACCAAGTGACACGTTTGTTTCCTCGGAGATTCACGTGTTAACGAGCAATTGCCATTGTGGTTTGAGGACATTTCAATCTATAAGAGCGGCCCGGTGGTTTAGTGTTTAGCGCGTCAACCTCCCTGTGTGGAGTTTGCATGTTCTCCCCGGGCTTGCGTGGGTTTTCTCCGGGTACTCTGGTTTCCTCCCACATTCCAAAAACATGCATGGCAGGCTGATTGAACACACTATATCGTCCCTCGGTGTGAGCGTGGATGGTTGTTCGTCTCTGTGTGCCCTGCGATTGGCTGGCAACCGGTTCAACACCCCGCGACCCTTGTGAGGATAAAGCGGATCAGAAAATGGAGGATGGACATGTGTCTATAGACGTCGGACGCCAGTTCAGCCACTTTTTAAAAGCTTTTTCCCTGCCTTACAAGCCGACATGCATTATGCATTCAGCCTGACTTCACCACAGAGATCCTATGTTGCTATAATTATCTCTGAATGTGCACAAAAATGCAAGACTTTATGAAATTGTCGGTTGTGCAATTTGAAATAGGAGTGGGGGAAAAAAAAACATTTGGAGGGCTTTCTCTCCTCACATAGATTTTCATTCCTTTGTGTCTTCTTTGTCATTTCATGGCCAGGTCATGGAGTTGAAGGGTCAGATGATCCACGTGCCAGAGTCGTGCTCTTTGATGTTTCTGGGCTCGCCGCGTGTTGACAAATTGGAGGAGCTGATGGGCCGAGGCCTCTACCTGTCAGACATCCCCATCCACGATGCCACACGGGACGTCATCTTGGTGGGGGAGCAGGCCAAAGCTCAGGACGGTCTCAAAAAGAGGATGGACAAACTCAAGGTACAATGGCAGCCAGTCAGACTATTATTTCGGAGAACTTTAGAACACATTGGAACTTCTCATTTCAAAAGAAATCCAATCCAGCATTTTTATGGGCCACAGATTTGGCTCCATTTGGAACCCGTTTTTTTGACTAGAATACTGAGCGCGCATCGAAGCACCCGTCTTTCATCAAGCCTTTCTTCACTGCCCAGGCAATATTTTCAGTGACATTTCCGAAGTTAACCTCTGCACACTAAAACTATAAATAATGCCGCAATAGGAATAATTGTAATCTTTTGATGACTTGCGACAGGGAGGTCTGCTGAAGGCAAGTCGCCGAGTGTTCGGACATCAGGCATCTGGAGCCAGCTTGCAGAGTGTTTTCCGTCCCTCCGTATCAGTAGAGAATCTTTGCGGTGCCAGTCATGCACCTCTGTCTTGAACAACGATGCTAAAATCGGTTGTACTGCTGCCACTGATGAGTCAAATCTCAACATTGCCAGACTGACTGCATTGAGCAGAGCCCCCCCACGGGACTTGCTCTTCTAATTTGCTTTCAAAGCATCCACGAGCAAGTCACTGGCTCCTGACCCGATCCATGCATCTGCTCTGTGCATCATCTCTCGCTGCTCGTACTCCCCCGTGCCACTCTCATAAATAGGTGCATTTCACTCAAGTTGCCCAGATGAACAGCGCTAGCGCACTCCATCAGACGAGCTCAGAGAAGCTCGCCCACAGACACAAATAATCGCACGCAAGATTGAATTAACGCGCGGATAGATTCGGGTGTTTTTATTGTTTTTCTTCTAATCCGGTGCACTCCTCCCACATCCCAGCAGCGCCGTCGCCAACGCCTTCATCGGAACACAAAACCCCAAATCAAACCTCTTCATCACTTCCGTCCTCATCCTCCTCTTTTAGGCCACATTGGAGCGTACTCACCAGGCGTTGGAGGAGGAAAAGAGAAGAACCGTGGACCTCCTCTATTCCATATTTCCGGGCGATGTGGCGCAGAAACTGTGGCAGGGTCAACCGGTGCCCGCTCGCAAGTTTGATGACGTCACCATGCTGTTCTCCGACATCGTGGGCTTCACGGCCGTGTGCGCGCAGTGCACGCCGATGCAGGTCATCTCCATGCTGAATGAGCTGTACACTCGCTTTGACTACCAGTGCGGCATTCTGGATGTCTACAAGGTTAGTCAACAAAAACAGGATGCAAAAAAACAAAAACACTGGCTTCTTTGACACAGACATCACACAGAATTGCTGCCTCACAGACACACAGATGATTATGTCATGGACACGGGCAACCTACAATCAGATAATGATGCGCAAGAGCGGCAACTCCGCTGTCTAGTGCTTATGATTGCTTCTTACACAACCGCACAAGAGAATTGACCGTCATTGTTCAATTTCACACCCCGGTCCTGGCATTGCGGCATTTCTCACTGGCTGGTAAAAAGATATTCCCACAACCTACATACACCCTGTGTTGATGTTGTTTATACAAAATAGTGACACACACACACACACATGCACACACAAACTGGAAAAATGCCCGCTTTTACTGGCAAGTGAAAGGGGCTTCTGGGTAGGGGGGCGGGGACTCTGAAGGCAACTGGATTAAAAAAAATAAAAAAAATCAGAGCTTGAGGGTGAAGTTAAAATGCTTTACTTTAGGTAAGCCCTCATAATATCACATCAAAAAATGGAAGATGCTTCTCTGTGGGGACTTTTCATGACCGTGAGCGACTTGCTCACGGTCATGTTCCGCTCAGTCTTTGTTTTTGGGAATCAGCACCAGCTGGAGTGGATGCATTTTGAGCGGCGCACCGGTTTCTTGTTCCACATCTAGCCTTGACTAGTGTTTAAGGACTGCCAAGTCTCTGTCAGATGATTGACCTTGCTTGCTGTTATCGAGACCTCACGTTCAACGCTCATAGTCGCTCCTTTTCCGATAGTTTCTTGTGTTTTGGTTGTCCGATTCTTCTTGTCCAATTTAAGTTGTGTGTGTGTTTGGGCTTTGGACGTTTCTTTTTGTGTATTTTCGCGTGTCAAATTTACCTTGCCGGTTGCAAGCGCTTTCTGTTCATATTTGGTTTGGCCGGCTCTTTGCCGGTCCGTCGTGTTTCGAGAAATTCGTAGTTTACCTGAGTCTGCGTTTGTGGGATCCGCACACTATCCGGTTTGTTTCCGAACATTGTCAAGCACAAAAGGTTGTCTTGACAGTGTGTAGTATTAGTGGTGTCTTCTTTCTTTTGGTATTTTATTTATTTTTTTAGACAAGCGCAGTGAAGAAATAGGTGTTTGCTCTTTTGTAGGACAAAGCCAAAAACAAGCCGTCCATAATGTTTAAGAAATCAATGTAAAAGGCGACACCTAAGCAACGAACAAAAGACCCATCGATTCCAATAATTTTGCTCACTTGAAAATCGTGTGGCTTCCAACGAAACGTGCTCTGTGCTGAGTTGTTTCAAATAAAAGCTGGCATTCTGAACATGTGTCTCATGTTGTCTTTTTGTTTTAAACCCCAAATGTGTTCAGTCTACAGTACCACCAAAAACAAAAGAATCAACTTTGCCGTTTGGACTTTTTTTTAAATTATTTTTTTTGCCGTAGGAATTCTACCCTTGAAACAATTTGATTGTTGTTTTCCATATTTCCTTATTTTTCATTGTTTCAATGTTATTATTTTTTTTTTTACGCATTCCTGTTTTCGAAGCAGATGTAATTGCATGTATGTGTGCAGGGAAGAGGAATGTGTGTGGAAAAACAAAAATAGAACACAAACGCAGGTGGACGCACTGAGGAAAGTGAGGCGGCCGTATCGTGACATTGTCATGGTGACTGTCCAAACGACTTACCCGCTGGAATGCTTAAAGCCGTTTGTCTCTCTGTTTTCTCTCTTCACCCCGTTTTTTTTTTCTTTCTTCTCCCTGTCTTTTTCTGCTGGTCTTCTCCATCCTATTTGTTCAAGCCACACAGGTTTGACTCAAAGAAATGGGTTCAAACATGGGGCCTCACTCATGAGTCCATACTTAGAAAAAAAAAAATCATTAACCCTCAATTTCAGTACCTGTATTGTCCATGTTTGCAAATCCATTTCCTAAAGCCCCTTTTCTGACTAACCTACACACGTCTGTCGTCATGAAACAGCTCAACTATGCCAGTAACCAGGAGGGGATCCTCAACAGTGTTGTGTTAACATAAATCCAGAAGCCAATTTTTGGCCCCTGCTTGCAAAAAAAAAAAAAAAAAAGTTTGTTAAAATTCAACGTGACTTCACTTTTCCCACAGATAGAGACCATAGGTGACGCCTACTGCGTGGCGGGGGGTCTTCACAAGAAGGTGGACAGCCACGCAAAGCCCATCGCGCACATGGCTCTGAAGATGATGGAACTTTCTGAAGAAGTGCTCACACCTGATGGCAAGCCTATTAAGGTGAGTTTGGTGGTGTGGACAAGAGGTGTAAATAATATACTTCAGTGAACAAAACACAGACTGTTGCGACAACCATCCGTTTTCTGAATGCATAACCCCTCTGTCAGTGTTGACATACATCGATTGATAGAACTTTCAAACTGCCTCAGTTGTTGTCCTTTCATTCCTTAACCCCAAGTGAGATTAACAGCAGGTTAATATAAGCATGTCCTGTTTGTGTGGATGTGTCCGTGTACGTGGATTGAATGTGATTAAAGTGGGTTTCTTATCTAATCCTGTTTTTTGTTTGGCGATCAGATGGCCAGATGTTCATGATGTGTTTGTGTGATTTGAATGTGTGTGCGGGGAACCTCCCGAGGATGACCCCGGCCTACCCTGTCACGAGACACACATTGCCTGCTTTCCACAAAGTACATTCTTTTAAACGAGCTTTTTGACCAAAATTAAAACAGCCTCGGTCAAAAGAAAACTGAGAAATGCAGAAAAAGCAACAATTGCGTCATGAGTTTGGCGAGAGTGTGTCTTCTTTGTGAAAGAATAACAAGACTTTTTGTGCCATCATTTTATACCGACCGATAACCAGAAACAATTACAATTTGAGCAAACATACAGAAAAGAAAAACTCTTGTATTCAGCCGCCTTATCCTCTTTAAGTTTTGATTTTTCTGATGCTTCAGCCCGAAACCTGAATTTGAATGTAGAAAGACGATGAAAACAATGACACCCAACCAGTGTGTGCGAAAGAAGCAGCAACATAATTGCTAATTAACAGACAGGACAGAGGTTCTCTGTGCTTTCCAATTGTCTCAAAATAGAAAGGCCTTTGCCAAGCGCTTTTGGTCTGCATGCCCCCCTTCTGTCATTGCCGTCTCCCTGCATGCCTCGTTCCATTTGAACAAACTAAGCGACTCACGCCTCAGTAGCGTCTTGCTTTTTTGAGCTTATTTTCTGCCCGCTTTTCTCCATCTACCCCCCCCCCCCCCTTGTACTTGCCATTGGCCAATTCTCATCCTGTTGGTCCAAAAGGGGTGTTATGGCCATAACCACTTGAAAAATGCTCTTCGGTGAGAGCACTCAACTCCAGCCAACGTTGCGCTGTTATGCAAACTAGCATGAGAGCTTAGAGGGAGGGGGGGAAAAAAAAGGCTCGACTGACAGAACGATAGCGAGAGTGTGATATGAGAATTGGAAAGAACTGTTTCTACAGGGAGCGTCAGACACAAAGGCCCGGATTTATAATGCGAGTGTATGAATAGCTGCGTGACTGTCAATCAAATAATTACTGTTTTGTATTCAACCCTGTCGTGGCTTTTCATGGCCACACTGTGTGATTTAAGGGCAAACTTGTCATTTTATTAATTTTTTCCCCTCCCCATCTGAAAATCACCGACAATTGCCCTCCCATCCCCATCCGATTGCATGCTTTTGCCATCTAATGGCCTGATGAGCTTGACGTTTCCCTCTAGCTACGATTATATTGTCTCCTGGCCTTTCTATCGCTGTCCTTTCTGTCTCACTACCCCCCATCCCCTGCTGTTGCCATGGCTACATCGCACTGTGCTGGCATTCAGACCGTAGCTTGGGTTTCCACGGTGATGAGATGCTCCAGTAGATCAGTAGGAACCTACTGGGTTCCAAGGCTCGTCCTGTCTGTTCACCGTATGTGAGTGACTCATCAAGAGGACGCCGATTAAATTTGTATGGAATGGTTGGTAAATGAAATGCTGCGGGAATTGACGGATTACCTTTTTTGAAGTGCACGACGTCCCCATGCCATGCAATTGCATTGCACGTCACTCGACCTCATTTCAGCCGGCATCAAATCTGTGTAAACATTTCGCATTGCATTCGGAGTTGATTTCATTTGATTGTGAAACAATAATATCCCAGCCGTCTTCGGGCAGTAGGCGGGCGAAAACCTGAACTGGTTGCCAGCCAACTGCAGTCAGTTCTGGTTAAGTAAACTGAAACACAATCAAACCGCTGGTTTTCTTTCTTGTTGTCTCCCTAGCTGAGAATCGGCATCCACACAGGCTCCGTCCTGGCTGGTGTGGTTGGAGTTAAAATGCCACGGTATTGCCTTTTTGGGAACAACGTGACTCTGGCTAGCAAGTTTGAATCAGGGAGTCACCCGAGGTGCATCAATGTCAGCCCGACAACCTACCAGTAAGTGGCATGCGCATACGTGTGTGTGTTGCGTGTGTTCGGTACAAATGTAGGGCCGCACTTCAATAGAGCAGAAAAGCGTGATAAAGTCCATTGGAGAATTAGTGTTTTTTTTTTTCTTTTTTTTTTGTTGCGAACAACGGAAGCTATGTCCCCACAAAAAATTGGAAACGGATGACTGCGCTCATGTCAAACCGCGAATATCTTCACTGTACTATAATTTGGGAATAAACACACAGGGCAAGTGTATCACGTTCTCAGATGGAGGAATGCACCTGTGTTGACAAAGAGGAGCGCTCTTTGTCAACACAGGTGCATTCCTGTTGCAACGTCAACAAATCATCGAAAACAAACAAAGAAAAGGCTTATGAGATATGTCGGGGTGTGACATCATCGGTAACAGTCGTTCCAATTGTGTCTTTTATTTTAATTTTTTCTATACTGTAGAATCGTTGTTCCCCTGCAAAAATTTCAATTGTATCTCTTCCTCAGGCTGCTAAAAGATGACCGATCGTTTTCCTTCGTCCCTCGCTCGCAACTGGAGCTGCCTGAGAATTTTCCCAAGGAGATTGCGGGAACCTGTTATTTCCTGGAGGCGGGAACCTCTCACAGCCATGCGTCGCTGACCAGCTCTCGCTCCGCCCCCCCGGCCTCTATGAGGAAAGTGTCCTACAGCATCGGGACCATGTTTCTCAGAGAAACAAGTTTGTAGGGGTCACAAAGGATGCGGCAGACCGGAATCGAACACGTGGAGCCGACAGGACGCCCAATGGCACACATTGTGGATATGCAAATGACAACCTGGACTCATTGCTCCGGGGACGGAAGAACATACAAGGAATGATTTTCATCCCAGATGATTATTACATGGGCGACCTGGGTGGAGAAAACCGAATTCGTTTAGCTTGCTGGGATCCTCTGAGCCCCCCAAGGAATCAAGCTCTCCTCTGCAGTCTTGATTTTCACACGAAGAAGGTTTACAGTCTTGAAGTCCTGACACTTGGAGAAGATCTGGGTGGGTTGGTTGAATCGTGATGAGGATTTCCACAACCAACCGTGAAGCAGGCGCCGTGAACGACTGTGGGACTTTCTGTGGGACCACGAGTGAAGAGCAACACACACCTCCCTCCATCCACCCGACCAAATTCATGTCCCGCGTTCCATTAACTGTTGGTGTGCATCGCACTCCCCCGGGGAACGGTTGGACGGAGGAGAGGCCGGCGAGAAGCAACAATGAGTGGATAGTTCTGAAAAAAAAAAAAAAAAAAAAAAAGCTTGATAATAGAGGAAAATAATCATGCCAAAAAAATGCTAGAACGAGAGCCTTTTTTGCTTCTAACTCACAGCGAACTGCAGTCTACAACAATCCAGACATTTCATTGCAGCTAATATGTTCAAAAGTGTCCGTTTGAAAGCGATTCTCAGCTCAGTGCCTTTTCTGCTCAATATCAGGAGAAAAAAAGAAAAACACGCAGGATGGATTCATTTCAGATACCTGAGGGGGGAAAACGCCGCACATTAACACACTGGTCCTGAACTTTTTTCCTCCTGACATTTTGGTGTTTTCATCCTCTCTACCCTGAGAAAGATTCTGAACAATGAGAGCGCCCATGGGTCGGACCAGCCACATAAATATTGAACATCACCACTGTAGGTACCGGCAAATGGCGGCAATTCATTTGATTCGTCAGAGGGGAAAAAGGAAGGAGGAAAAAAAAATCATGAAGTGCACTTCATAGGTTCCGAAAATTTCAAATTGCAGTTATTCATGACATCAAGTTCGATCAATAATACACGTGATGCCGTTGGGCTCCTACGGTCACAGCATATGCAAAACTTCACATTTGCAGAAATTATTTTTTTCATCTTTATTAGGATTCTGTTCTTCTCTAATTAATTTTCCTGCAACGTACTTGAAATCTCAGGCCTTCCAAATGTGTCAGTGTAGCTCACCAACAGATACTTCAATGAAATAAATGGAGATGGTCATCGTTTGTGCATTTTTGATGCCACTGTTATAGGTTGTTTAACATGCATATGTAACATTGGTGAACTCACGATACATATTTGGCATCCCCCGCCCCACCCCACCCAAAATAATTTGCTGACCTTCGGAATGCTCAAAAATCAAATAGATCAGTGGGGATGTTGTCAATTGTGTTGCTATGGTTGTCAAAGATTGTAAGAAAAACGACATGCACAACGACGTACACATCTTGGGCTGTTTGTTTCAACTGCAGTATGCGTGTTGTGGCGCAGATGCGCACGGGCAATAAACCATTTTCTCTGCTGTCAGAGTCGGGATCAAGTCAGGAAGCTATGGTAGCCAACGATAACCGAAATTCTTGGTTTTATGTCAAAATCAAAAGTATAATTGGTCACAAAATATATGGTAAGGATGAGTTTCTGAAATCATAAAAAGACGGACAAAAATTTAAAATCTGCAATTTTATGACATTGATTCATATGGGGTCAGCTTATTTGGTGTGTACCAATGAAAATGTCAACAGGCTACTGAACCAAAAACAAAGCCCCCACCCCCGAAATGTATCATACAAAAATGAAATAAACACTATTATTTTTCATAGATTCATAACAAAAACGCATCCAATCACCCCAATGTTATGCCAATGGATTTTTGTGCGTGTATGTGGTTTCTTTTCCTTTTTTGAAATGTTATTTTAGAAAACGAGGTTTTTGATTCCACAGCGTTCACTGTAGTACTTAAAAATAAAAAAATAAAAAAACATCATGGTCCCATTTACTCTGATTTTAAAAGTTTACTTTACGCTGTTCTCTATGGGCCCCAATGTATCCAGCGAGAAATCTCTGTTTTTGTTGGTTGATCTCTGGATGTATTATATTATTGTATCATTATTATTATTATTATTATTGTTTTATGAAGGAAGAACATAAACCACTCGTGTTGGAAGCTGGTGTGTACCAGAAAACGGTTCTATGAAAGTTGTATGACTGACATCAAGGGCACATTTTCTTGTCTTAACATGTGTAAATAAAACACAGAGTGTGTTTAACAAGGAGCATAAAGGACTCTAGTTGTTATTATGTTGACACTGTGAACAGAAAACTACCAATCATGAGCTTGATTTTAGCATTAGCCTTTTGTGAAACATGGTGGCCTCCCGCTCATCGTGAGAGAAGCCAGCTCAGGAACAGAAAAAAAAAATCTCATTGATGCCCATCATAAATGCCCCTTTGTAAAACATTGCCACATGCTTTGGTATCTCCTTTGTCATCTTTTACTAAACTGACATTTGTTGAAAATATAATAATAGAAACGTTTTTCCAAAACATTCACTCTGGGACCAGTTTCCCAGTGTTATTTTTGGCCACCAAAATCTCGTTGCGGAAATAAGTTTCCCAAACAGCATTATTATTAATTTTTTTTAATGTAGTATATGTACCGTAGTTAAATTATTCACACTTACATTTTTACCAATGGATTATTTAGAGGATTATTTAGAGCAGTGGTCCCCAGCCTTATTGAAGCCAAGCAATATCATCGCCTTGACTTTAAAATGAACCCACACAGACATCCACCGAAAACTAACCATGAGTGTGGGAAAATAAATTCCAAACGTGTATAAGTATGAAACTCTTCATCGGTGTATTGTAATTGCAGAATAAGTTCAAGCAATGTCGTGAGCTTCATCGTACACGTAGACCCATGGAAGTGCCCATATGAGTGCACGATAACAGTCGGAGGAGCGCTGTACTTTGGTTTCTTACTTTTCAAGCCTCCTTTGGCCTTTACAGCCCAGCACAGAAGACAAAACTTTTCCCAAAGTGCCGCTTCGGTCCCTCGTTTTTTTTTTTCTGTATGTATTCCGCAAAATTCAAAGGGTCAGGGTTGGAATCTCCATCCTGTGTGGAGTTTTCGACCACCTTCCAACAATATGCATATTATGGGGTTAACTGGGGACCCTAAAATAGACAATAACTGTGATCGACTAGTTGTAAATGAACCTAAAATTAAAAAAACAAAAACAAGCACATTGAGTCAAGCCATTAAACTCCACACAAAAAAGGCCGGAATTGAGATTTGAACCCCCCTGCTGTCTGCGTGCTACCAGCGCCCACGGCTCTTCCGTTATGGCAACAAAACAAAAACAAAATACAATCCTTGCGTGTCACTGCTGTTCATCCCTCAACTTTGCGCAGTCGTTTCGTGCAGCTCTTTATTTATGCCCCTCGACCCTGTTATGCAAATACGTCCCCATTACACTAATTGGCATTGTGAGGGGTGAATATTTTACATGAATGGTCTCCACTGCACATTCCGGTGACTATGGGTTGCGGCATGACATCGCACGCTCTAATGTGCTAATGGTAATTACACACACAATAGCACACGCTCACACACAACCGCAGGTATCAATGGACAAACAAAGGTCAGGCAATTTACGCACGGTGCCCGTTGTATTAGCCAAATGAAGCAGAGCTGAATAGAATAATGGTAGTGCTGACAAGAAGAAAACATCTTGACTGTCTGTCAAGAGGTGTGTGTGTATGTGTGTGTATCGTGTCCGTGTGTGTGGGACCACACTGCATGGCCGCGAATGATGCGGTTGTTACTTGTGGTCGCATGCGGAGAGGAGACGCTTCGTGATCTCTGGGTGTGACGTGTGATTACTGGAGAACGTGTTTTACACTGCGAGAATTTCACTTGCAAAAATCAAAGTACATTTGGGTTTCTCTTCTTTTTATTTAACATTGTCTAATTATCTGCATAACATCTGGCACTAAGTCAAACCGGCACTGTGATGATAGAAAACTTTACGTTATGACTTTCATGACACTGGTCAAGACATTTTTAAATTAGAGATACAAAAGAAAATATATTTTTTTAAAAGTCGGCATCAAAAATACTTTTCGGGACACATAGAGCCATGTCTGATCCAAAATTGCTGTTGACCAGTGTTATTACTGAGTAACGCATTATTTTCAGTCCACTCTTACTACATAATTCATATTGAGCCACAGATAAACTGTTCTTCCTTTAAGGACATCCACTCTTCTGCTAAGACTTTCTGGGAAATTTGGGTGATCACTGTGACCTGAGAGAGGGCCTGGCTCACAGTATCAGTTCAAGTTCACCCGTCTCTCCAAAATATCTTTGAAAGATGACAAATCAAGAACAGGAGTTGGATGTGAGTGACAACCATATTTGGTCACATCAACTTAAATAGTGCCATGTGACTTCACCGAGCCAACTTTTAAATAAAATGGAATGGAAGTTAACTTGACTCTCACCCAGAGATGGAAAAGGCTCAAGCTCACCGTGAACCAAACGAAGACAAGTAATACAGAACATTTTACAAAACCTTTTGAGACACGATTTTAGTATGTGGAGGAAGTCAATGTTTCGCAAAGTCTCATGGGAGGCAGGTCCATAGGTCAATGTCGGAGATGTGCAATTCTCTGCATCTTAGAATGTTGATGTGAAGTGTTGGGTAATGATGGGAACCTCAGAAGCATAAAAGAGCAAGAGTAGAGCTAAAAGGCGGTAGCTGAATCTTGAAATCAGTGCTATTGTTGCATGCGTGCGCGTGTGTGTGTGCGCGCGCGTGGGCGACGTGCGTCCCAATTTCATCCAATCTAAAAATGGATGTTGATTGTGTTTGTGTGGAAGATATTTCCAAGTTTTGGGTTTGCAGGCCCCCTGAGATAGCCTTGGCCAGCCCCTGGCCCCCCGAGGACAAAATTCGAGCTCTGCCACTGCTCCCTGGCTCTGAAATTTTCCATCAGGGTTGCCTTAGTGCAAAAGAGATGGGCAGGATTGGGGATTAGAGTTGATCCATGCAAATTAAAAGCTTGTGAAGGAAACCCTGCAGGGCTGCGTGAGCAGGATCCCCAATGCAGGATTTTTAAGTACGCGTGAAGTGTGTGTGTGCGCTTTACATTGCTCATTAAAAACATCCCTTCTTCAGTTTTTTTTGTTGCCTTTTATTCATCTTAACAATGAAAGTGGTGCTGATGAAAGAGCTTTGTTTTTTGGTGTGCCTTTTTCCTAGAAGTCTCCCATGGCAAAATTTGCAGTAATCACCGATCAAAATATATCCCCAAGGCAAATATTTTAAACTGCAGGATTACCCAAAACGCACGGCAAATATCACGGCCACAACTGAGGTTTGTCTTTACAATGTCTCCTGAGTGAGAGACGGGAGCCTTATTTTGTAAGTTTTTTTTCGTTGAAAAGCGCCTTACTATACATGGTCGTTTTTTTCCGGTTAAAACACCTTAGTATACATTGTCGTTTTTTTTCGACTAAAAAAGCCTTACTATACATGGTTGTTTTTTTCGGCTAAAACGCCTTACTATTTCCGGTTAAAAAACCTTAGTATACATGGTCGTTTTTTTCTACTAAAAACGCCTTACTATACATGGTCGTTTTTTTCGGCTAAAACGCCTTACTATACATGGTCGTGTTTTTGGGCTAAAAACAACTTACTATACAAGGTCTTTTTTTTTCGTCTAAAAACGCCTTACTATACATGGTCGTTTTGACGTCTAAAAACGGCTTCCTATACATGGTCGTTTTTTTCGGCTAAAAATGCCTTACTATACATGGTCGTTTTTCTCGGCTAAAAACGCCTTACTATACATGGTGGGTTTTTTCGTCAAAAAACGCCTTACTATACATGGTTGTTTTTTTTGTCAAAAAACGCCTTCCTATACCTGGTCGTTTTTTTCGCCTAAAAACGCCTTACTATACATGGTGGTTTTTGTCTGCTAAAAACGCCTTACTATACATGCTCAGTTTTTTTCGGGTAAAAACGCTTTACTATACATGGTTGTTTTTTCATCTATAAACGCCTTACTATACATGGTCGTTTTTTTTTTGGCAAAAAACGCATTACTATACATGGTCGGGTTTTTTTTACGCTAAAAATGCCTTACTATACATGGTCGATTTTTCGGCTAAAAACACATTACTATACATGGTCATTTTTTTCGGCTAACAACGCCTTACTATACATGGTTGTTTTTTTCCGCAAAAAACACCTTACTATACATGGTCGTTTTTTTCGGCTAAAAATGCTTTACTATACATGGACCTTTTTTTCGGCAAAAAACGCCTTTCTATACAGGGTCGTTTTTTGGGGCAAAAAATGCCTTACTATACATGGTGGTTTTTTTCATCAAAAACGCCTTACTATACATGGTCGTTTTTTTTGGGCAAAAAATGCCTCACTATACATGGTCGTTTTTTTCAGCAAAAAACACCTTACTATACATGGTCGTTTTTTTTGGCAAAAAATGCTTTACTATACATGGTCGTTTTTTTTGACAAAAAAACGCCTTACTATACATGGTCGTTTTTTTCGGCAAAAAACACCTTACTATACATGGTCGTTTTTTGGCAAAAATGCCTTACTATACATGGTCGTTTTTTGACAAAAACGCCTTACTATACATGGTCGTTTTTTTCGGCATAAAATGCCTTACTATACATGGTCGTTTTTTTTGGTAAAAAATGCCTTACTATTACATGGTCATTTTTTTTGGCAAAAAAACGCCTTACTATACATGGTCGTTTTTTTCGGCATAAAATGCCTTACTATACATGGTCGCTTTTTTGGTAAAAAATGCCTTACTATACATGGTCGTTTTTTTCGGTAAAAAACGCCTTACTATACATGGTATTTTTTTGGCTAAAAACACCTTACTATACATGCTCGATTTTTTTCGGCTAAAAAACGCCTTACTATACATGGTCGTTTTTTTGGGCATAAAATGCCTTACTATACATTGTCGTTTTTTTGGTCAGAAAGTGCCTTACTATACATGGTCGTTTTTTTCGGCTAAAAACGCCTTACTATACATGGTCGTTTTTTTCGGCATAAAATGCCTTACTATACATGGTCGTTTTTGCTGGGGCTAAAAATGCCTTATTATACATGGTCGTTTTTTTTCGGCAAAAAATGCCTTACTCTCAATGGTGTTTTTTGGCTAAAAACACCTTACTATACATGGTCGATTTTTTCGGCTAAAAAACGCCTTATCATACATTGGCGTTTTTTTGGTCAAAAAATGCCTTACTATACATGGTCGTTTTTTTCGTCTAAAAACACCTTACTATACATGGTGGATTTTTGGCAAAAAACACCTTACTATACATGGTCGTTTTTTTTGACAAAAAAACGCCTAACTATACATGGTCGTTTTTTTCGGCATAAAATGCCTTACTATACATGGTCGTTTTTTTCGGCAAAAAACGCCTTACTATACATGGTATTTTTTTTGGCTAAAAACACCTTACTATACATGCTCGATTTTTTTCGGCTAAAAAACACCTTATTATACATACATGGTTGTTTTTTTTCGGCCAAAAAAAACCTTACTATACATGGTCGTTTTTGTCTGCTAAAAACGCCTTACTATACATGGTCGATATTTTGGCTAAAAACACCTTGATACATTTTTTGGGCAAAAACGCCTTACTATAGATGGTCGTTTTTATCGACAAAAAAACCCTTACTATACATGGTCGTTTTTTTCGGCATAAAATGCCTTACTATACATGGTCGTTTTTTTGGTAAAATTGCCTTACTATACATCGTCGTTTTTTTCAGCAAAAAACGCCTTACTATACATGGTATTTTTTTTGGCTAAAAACACCTTACTATACATGCTCGATTTTTTTCGGCTAAAAAATTCTTATTATTCATTGTCGTTTTTTTGGTCAGAAAATGCCTTACTATACATGGTCGTTTTTTTCGGCTAAAAATGCCTTACTATAAATGGTCGTTTTTTTGGGGGCTAAAAACACCTTAATATACATCGTTTTTTTTGACAAAAAACGCCTTACTATACATGGTCGTTTTTTTCAGCTAAAAATGCCTTACTATACATGGTCGTTTTTTTTGACCAAAAACAACCTTACTATACATGGTCGTTTTTTTCGGGAAAAAATGCCTTACTCTACATGGTCGATTTATTCGGCTAAAAAATGCCTTATTATACATTGGCGTTTTTTTGGTCAAAAAATGCCTTACTATTCATGGTCGTTTTTTTCGTCTAAAAACACCTTACTATACATGGTGTTTTTTTTTGGCAAAAAACACCTTACTATACATGGTCGTTTTTTTGACAAAAAAACGCCTTACTATACATGGTCGTTTTTTTCGGCATAAAATGCCTTACTATACATGGTCTTTTTTTTCGGCAAAAAACGCCTCATTATACATTGTCGTGTTTTTGGTCAAAAAATGCCTTACTATACATGGTCGTTTTTTTCGGCTAAAAACACCTTACTATACATGGTCGTTTCTTTCGGCTAAAAATGCCTTACTATACATGGTCGTTTTTTTTGACAAAAAAACCCTTACTATACATGGTTGTTTTTTTGGGCTAAAAACGCCTTACTATACATGGTCGTTTTTTTTGTGGCAAAAAATGCCTTACTATACATTGTCGTTTTTTTCGGCAAAAAACACCTTACTATATATGGTTGTTTTTTTGGCAAAAAAACGCCTTACTATACATGGTCGTTTTCTTCGGCATAAAACGTCTTACTATACATGGCCGTTTTTTTCGGCTAAAAACACATTACTATACATGGTCATTTTTGGGCTAAAAACGCTTTACTATACATGGTCGTTTTTTTCGGCTAAAAAACGCCTTACTATACATGCTCAGTTTTTTTCGGGTAAAAACGCTTTACTATACATGGTTGTTTTTTCGTCTATAAACGCCTTACTATACATGGTCGTTTTTTTTTTGGCAAAAAACGCATTACTATACATGGTCGGGTTTTTTTTACGCTAAAAATGCCTTACTATACATGGTCGATTTTTCGGCTAAAAACACATTACTATACATGGTCATTTTTTTCGGCTAACAACGCCTTACTATACATGGTTGTTTTTTTCGGCAAAAAACACCTTACTATACATGGTCGTTTTTTTCAGCTAAAAATGCTTTACTATACATGGACGTTTTTTTCGGCAAAAAACGCCTTTCTATACATGGTCGTTTTTTGGGTCAAAAAACGCCTTACTATACATGGTCGTTTTTTTTGGGCAAAAAATGCCTTACTATACATGGTCGTTTTTTTCGGCAAAAAACACCTTACTATACATGGTCGTTTTTTGGCAAAAAATGCCTTACTATACATGGTCGTTTTTGACAAAAAAACGCCTTACTATACATGGTCGTTTTTTTCGGCAAAAACACCTTACTATACATGGTCGTTTTTGGCAAAAATGCTTTACTATACATGGTCGTTTTTGACAAAAACGCCTTACTATACATGGTCGTTTTTTTCGGCATAAAATGCCTTACTATACATGGTCGTTTTTTGGTAAAAAACGCCTTATTATACATTGTCGTGTTTTTGGTCAAAAAATGCCTTACTATACATGGTCGTTTTTTTCGGCTAAAAACACCTTACTATACATGGTCGTTTTTTTCGGCTAAAAATGCCTTACTATACATGGTCTTTTTTTTGACAAAAAAAAGCCTTACTATACACGGTCGTTTTTTTCGGCATAAAAGGCCTTACTATACATGGTCTTTTTTTTGGTAAAAAATGCCCTACTATACATGGTCGTTTTTTTCGGCAAAAAACGCCTTACTATACATGGTCGTTTTTTTGGTCAGAAAATGCCTTACTATACATGGTGGGTTTTTTTGGCAAAAAACACCTTACTATACATGGTCGTTTTTTTCGGCTAAAAATTCCTTACTATAAATGGTCGTTTTTTGGGGGGCTAAAAACACCTTAATATACATCGTTTTTTTTGACAAAAAACGCCTTACTATACATAGTCGTTTTTGCTGGGGCTAAAAACACCTTACTAAAAATGGTCGATTTATTCGGCTAAAAAACGCCTTATTAGACATTGGCGTTTTTTTGGTCAAAAAATGCCTTACTATACATGGTCGTTTTTTTCGGCTAAAAACACCTTACTATACATGCTCGATTTTTTTCGGCTAAAAAAAGCCTTACTATTCATTGTCGTTTTTTTGGTCAGAAAATGCCTTACTATACATGGTTGTTTTTTTCGGCTAAAAACGCCTTACTATACATGGTGGGTTTTTTTGGCAAAAAACACCTTACTATACATGGTCGTTTTTTTTGGCATAAAATGCCTTACTATACATGGTCGTTTTTTTTGGTAAAAAAATGCCTTACTATACATGGTCGTTTTTTCGGCATAAAATGCCTTACTATACATGGTCGTTTTTTTCGGCTAAAAACACCTTACTATACATGGTCGTTTCTTTCGGCTAAAAATGCCTTACTATACATGGTCGTTTTTTTTGACAAAAAAACGCCTTACTATACATGGACGTTTTTTTCGGCATAAAATGCCTTACTATACATGGTCGTTTGTTTTGGTCAGAAAATGCCTTACTATACATGGTCGTTTTTGCTGGGGCTAAAAATGCCTTATTATACATGGACGTTTTTTTTCGGCAAAAAATGCCTTACTATACATGGTCGTTTTTTGGCTAAAAACACCTTACTATACATGGTCGTTTTTGGCTAAAAACGCCTTACTATACATTGGCGTTTTTTTGCAAAAATGCCTTACTATACATGGTCGTTTTTCGGCTAAAAACACCTTACTATACATGGTGGTTTTTTTTGGCAAAAAACACCTTACTATACATGGTCGTTTTTTTTGACAAAAAAACACCTTACTATACATGGTCGTTTTTTTCGGCATAAAATGCCTTACTATACATGGTCGTTTTTTGGCAAAAACGCCTTACTATACATGGTCGTTTTTTGGCAAAAACACCTTACTATACATGGTCGTTTTTTGGCAAAAATGCCTTACTATACATGGTCGTTTTTTTCGGCTAAAAACGCCTTACTATACATGGTCGTTTTTTTCGGTCAAAAATGCCTTACTATACATGGTCGTTTTTTTCGGCTAAAAACACCTTACTATACATGGTTGTTTTTTTCGGCAAAAAATGCCTTACTATACATGGTCGTTTTTTGGGGCAAAAAATGCCTTACTATACATGGTCGTTTTTTGGCAAAAAATGCCTTACTATACATGGTCGTTTTTTCGGCTAAAAACACCTTACTATACATGGTCGTTTTTTTTGGCAAAAAACACCTTACTATACATGGTCGTTTTTTTCAGCTAAAAATGCTTTACTATACATGGTCGTTTTTTTTGGTAAAAAATGCCTTACTATACATGGTCATTTTTTTCGGCTAAATACACCTTACTATACATGGTCGTTTTTTTCAGCTAAAAATGCCTTACTATACATGGTTGTTTTTTTTGGTAAAAAATGCCTTACTATACATGGTCGTTTTTTTTTGGCTAAAAACACCTTACTATACATGGTTGTTTTTTTCGGCATAAAATGCCTTACTATACATGGTCGTTTTTTTTGACAAAAACGCCTTACTATACATGGTCGTTTTTTTCGGCAGAAAACGCCTTACTATACATGGTATTTTTTTGGGCTAAAAATGCCTTACTATACATGGTCGTTTTTTTCGGCATAAAATGCCTTACTATACATGGTCGTTTTTTTCGGCATAAAATGCCTTACTATACATGGTCGTTTTTTTCGGCATAAAATGCCCTACTATACATGGTCGTTTTTTTTGGTAAAAAATGCCTTACTATACATGGTCGTTTTTTACGGTAAAAAACGCCTTACTGTACATGGTATTTTTTTTGGCTAAAAACACCTTACTATACATGCTCGATTTTTTTCGGCTAAAAAACGCCTTATTATACATTGTCGTTTTTTTGGTCAGAAAATGCCTTACTATAAATACATGGTCGTTTTTTTCGGCTAAAAACGCCGAACTATACATGGTCGTTTTTTTCGGCATAAAATGCCTTACTATACATGGTCGTTTTTTGGGCTAAAAATGCCTTATTATACATGGTCGTTTTTTTTCGGCAAAAAATGCCTTACTCTCAATGGGTTTTTTTTCGGCTAAAAACACCTGACTATACATGGTCGATTTTTTCGGCTAAAAAACGCCTTATTATACATTGGCGTTTTTTTGGTCAAAAAATGCCTTACTATACATGGTCGTTTTTTTCGTCTAAAAACACCTTACTATACATGGTGGTTTTTTTTGTCTAAAAACACCTTACTATACATGGTGGTTTTTTTTGGCAAAAAACACCTTACTATACATGGTCGTTTTTTTGACAAAAAACGCCTTACTATACATGGTATATTTTTTGGCTAAAAAGACCTTACTATACATGCTCGATTTTTTTCGGCTAAAAAAATTCTTATTATTCATTGTCGTTTTTTTGGTCAGAAAATGCCTTACTATACATGGTTGTTTTTTTCGGCTAAAAACGCCTTACTATACATGGTCGTTTTTTTTGGCAAAAAACACCTTACTATACATGGTCATTTTTTTCGGCTAAAAATGCCTTACTATAAATGGTCTTTTTTTTGGGGGCTAAAAACACCTAAATATACATCGTTTTTTTTTACAAAAAACGCCTTACTATACATGGTCGTTTTTTTCGGCTAAAAATGCCTTACTATACATGGTCGTTTTTTTTAACCAAAAAACGCCTTACTATACATGGTCGTTTTTTTCGGGAAAAAATGCCTTACTCTACATGGTCGATTTTTTCGGCTAAAAAACGCCTTATTATACATTGGCGTTTTTTTGGTCCAAAAATGCCTTACTATACATGGTCGTTTTTTTCGGCTAAAAACACCTTACTATACATGGTCGTTTTTTTCGGCTAAAAACGCCTTACTATACATGGTCGTTTTTTTCGGCATAAAATGCCTTACTATACATGGTCGTTTTTGCTGGGGCTAAAAACGCCTTACTATACATGGTCGTTTTTTTCGGCAAAAAATGCCTTACTCTACATGGCGTTTTTTTTCGGCTAAAAACACCTTACTATACATGGTCGATTTTTTCGGCTAAAAAACGCCTTATTATACATTGGCGTTTTTTTGGTCAAAAAATGCCTTACTATACATGGTCGTTTTTTGCTAAAAACACCTTACTATACATGGTCGTTTTTTTTGGCAAAAAACATGGTCGTTTTTTTCGGCTAAAAATGCCTGACTATACATGGTCGTTTTTTTTTACAAAAAAATGCCTTACTATACATGGTTGTTTTTTCTGGCTAAAAACACCTTACTACATGGTCGTTTTTTTCGGCTAAAAATGCCTTACTATACATGGTCGTTTTTTGGACAAAAAAACGCCTTACTATACATGGTCGTTTTTTTCGGCATAAAATGCCTTACTATACATGGTCGTTTTTTTTTGGTAAAAAATGCTTTACTATACATGGTCGTTTTTTCGGCATAAAATGCCTTACTATACATGGTCGTTTTTTTCGGCAAAAAACGCCTTATTATACATTGTCGTGTTTTTGGTCAAAAAATGCCTTACTATACATGGTCGTTTTTTTCGGCTAAAAACACCTTACTATACATGGTCGTTTTTTTCGGCTAAAAATGCCTTACTATACATGGTCGTTTTTTTTGACAAAAAAACGCCTTACTATACATGGTCGTTTTTTTCGGCATAAAATGCCTTACTATACATGGTCGTTTTTTTGGTAAAAAATGCCTTACTATACATGGTCGTTTTTTTCGGCTAAAAACGCCTTACTATACATGGTGGTTTTTTTTGGCTAAAAACACCTTACTATACATGTTCGATTTTTTTGGCTAAAAAAGCCTTACTATACATGGTCGTTTTTTGGTCAAAAATGCCTTACTATACATGGTCGTTTTTTTCGGCTAAAAACGCCTTACTATACATGGTCGTTTTTTTGGCAAAAAACACCTTACTATACATGGTCGTTTTTTTCGGCTAAAAACGCCTTACTATACATGGTCGTTTTTTGGTCAAAAAATGCCTTACTATACATGGTCGTTTTTTTCAGCTAAAAACACCTTACTATACATGGTCGTTTTTTTTGGCAAAAAACACCTTACTATACATGGTCGTTTTTTTCGGCTAAAAATGCCTTACTATACATGGTCGTTTTTTTTTACAAAAAAACGCCTTACTATACATGGTCGTTTTTTTCGGCATAAAATGCCTTACTATACATGGTCGTTTTTTCGGCAAAAAACGCCTTACTATACATGGTCGTTTTTTGGTCAAAAATGCCTTACTATACATGGTCGTTTTTTCCGCTAAAAACGCCTTACTATACATGGTCGTTTTTTTCGGCTAAAAATGCCTTACTATACATGGTCGTTTTTTGGCAAAAAACGCCTTACTATACATGGTCGTTTTTTTCGGCAAAAAACGCCTTACTATACATGGTCGTTTTTTTCGGCTAAAAATGCCTTACTATACATGGTCGTTTTTCGGCAAAAAATGCCTTACTATACATGGTCGTTTTTTCGGCAAAAACGCCTTACTATACATGGTCGTTTTTTTCGGCAAAAAACGCCTTACTATACATGGTCGTTTTTTTCGCCAAAAAATGCCGTACTATACATGCTCGTTTTTTGGGGGCTAAAAACGCCTTATTATACATGCTCGTTTTTTTCGGCAAAAAACGCCTTACTATACATGGTCGTTTTTCTGCAAAAAAAGCCTTACTATACATGGTCGTTTTTTTCGGCAAAAAACGCCTTACTATACATGGTCGTTTTTTGGTCAAAAAATGCCTTACTATACATGGTCGTTTTTTTCGGCTAAAAATGCCTTACTATACATGGTCGTTTTTTGGCTAAAAACGCCTTACTATACATGGTCGTTTTTTTCCGCTAAAAACGCCTTACTATACATGGTCGTTTTTTGGGGGGGCTAAAAACGCCTTACTATACATGGTCCTTTTTTTCGGCTAAAAATGCCTTACTATACATGGTCGTTTTTTCGGGTAAACGCCTTACTAAACATGGTCGTTTTTTTCGGCTAAAAACGCCTTACTATACATGGTCGTTTTTGGTTAAAAACGCCTTACTATACATGGTCGTTTTTTTGGCTAAAAACACCTTACTATACATGGTCGTTTTTTCAGCATAAAACGCCTTACTATACATGGTCGTTTTTCGGCTAAAAACCCTTACTATACATGGTCGTTTTTTGGCTAAAACGCCTTACTATACATGGTCGTTTTTTGGCTAAAAATGCCTTACTATACATGGTCGTTTTTTGGCTAAAAATGCCTTACTATACATGGTCGTTTTTTGGCAAAAACGCCTTACTATACATGGTCGTTTTTTTCGGCTAAAAATGCCTTACTATACATGGTCGTTTTTGACAAAAAACGCCTTACTATACATGGTCGTTTTTTTCGGCATAAAATGCCTTACTATACATGGTCGTTTTTTGGTAAAAATGCCTTACTATACATGGTCGTTTTTTCGCATAAAATGCCTTACTATACATGGTCGTTTTTGGCAAAAACGCCTTACTATACATGGTCGTTTTTTGGCAAAAATGCCTTACTATACATGGTCGTTTTTTTGACAAAAAAACGCCTTACTATACATGGTTGTTTTTTTCGGCAAAAAACGCCTTACTATACATGGTCGTTTTTTGGTAAAAATGCCTTAATATACATGGTCGTTTTTTTGGCAAAAACGCCTTACTATACATGGTCGTTTTTGGTCAAAAATGCCTTACTATACATGGTCGTTTTTTCGCATAAAATGCCTTACTATACATGGTCGTTTTTGGCAAAAACGCCTTACTATACATGGTCGTTTTTGGCTAAAAATGCCTTACTATACATGGTCGTTTTTGGGGCTAAAAACACCTTACTATACATGGTCGTTTTTTTAAGGCAAAAACGCCTTACTATACATAGTCGTTTTTGCTGGGGCTAAAAACGCCTTACTATACATGGTCGTTTTTTTCGGGAAAAAATGCCTTACTCTACATGGTGGTTTTTTTCGGCTAAAAACACCTTACTATACATGGTCGATTTATTCGGCTAAAAAACGCCTTATTATACATTGCCGTTTTTTTGGTCAAAAAATGCCTTACTATACATGGTCGTTTTTTTCGGCTAAAAACACCTTACTATACATGCTCGTTTTTTTTGACTAAAAATGCCTTACTATACATGGTCGTTTTTTTGACAAAAAAACGCCTTACTATACATGGTCGTTTTTTTCGGCAAAAAATGCCTTACTATACATGGTCGTTTTTTGGGGGCTAAAAACGCCTTACTATACATGGTCGTTTTTTTCGGCAAAAAATGCCTTACTATACATGGTCGTTTTTCGGCTAAAAACGCCTTACTATACATGGTCGTTTTTTTCGGCTAAAAACGCCTTACTATACATGGTCGTTTTTGGGAAAAAATGCCTTACTATACATGGTCGTTTTTTCAGCTAAAAACACCTTACTATACATGGTCGTTTTTGGCAAAAACGCCTTACTATACATGGTCGTTTTTGGCTAAAAATGCCTTACTATACATGGTCGTTTTTGGCAAAAACGCCTTACTATACATGGTCGTTTTTTCGCAAAAATGCCTTACTATACATGGTCGTTTTTGGCAAAAACGCCTTACTATACATGGTCGTTTTTTGGTCAAAAATGCCTTACTATACATGGTCGTTTTTGGCTAAAAACACCTTACTATACATGGTCGTTTTTTTGACAAAAACGCCTTACTATACATGGTCGTTTTTCGCATAAAATGCCTTACTATACATGGTCGTTTTTGGCAAAAATGCCTTACTATACATGGTCGTTTTTGGCAAAAATGCCTTACTATACATGGTCGTTTTTTTCGGCTAAAAACGCCTTACTATACATGGTCGTTTTTGGGGCAAAAAAAATGCCTTACTATACATGGTCGTTTTTTTCGGCAAAAAATGCCTTACTATACATGGTCGTTTTTGGCAAAAAACGCCTTACTATACATGGTCGTTTTTGGCAAAAAATGCCTTACTATACATGGTCGTTTTTTTTTTATACATGGCAAAAAACGCCTTACTATACATGGTCGTTTTTTTCGGCAAAAAATGCCTTACTATACATGGTCGTTTTTTGGGGCAAAAAACGCCTTACTATACATGGTCGTTTTTTTGGGTAAAAACGCCTTACTATACATGGTCGTTTTTTTCGGCTAAAAATGCCTTACTATACATGGTCGTTTTTGTCAAAAACGCCTTACTATACATGGTCGTTTTTGGCTAAAAATGCCTTACTATACATGGTCGTTTTTTTCGACAAAAAACGCCTTACTATACATGGTCGTTTTTTTCGGCAAAAAATGCCTTACTATACATGGTCGTTTTTTTCGGCTAAAAACGCCTTACTATACATGGTCGTTTTTTGGTCAAAAATGCCTTACTATACATGGTCGTTTTTGGCTAAAAACGCCTTACTATACATGGTCGTTTTTTGGCTAAAATGCCTTACTATACATGGTCGTTTTTGACAAAAATGCCTTACTATACATGGTCGTTTTTTGGCATAAAATGCCTTACTATACATGGTCGTTTTTTGGTAAAAACGCCTTACTATACATGGTCGTTTTTTTCGGCTAAAAATGCCTTACTATACATGGTCGTTTTTTGCGCTAAAAACGCCTTACTATACATTGTCGTTTTTTTCGGCTAAAAATGCCTTACTATACATGGTTGTTTTTTTCGGCTAAAAACGCCTTACTATACATGGTCGTTTTTTTCGGCAAAAAACGCCTTACTATACATGGTCGTTTTTTTCGGCAAAAAATGCCTTACTATACATGGTCGTTTTTTTGGCAAAAAATGCCTTACTATACATGGTCGTTTTTTTCCGCAAAAAATGCCTTACTATACATGGTCGTTTTTTTCCGCAAAAAACGCCTTACTATACATGGTCGTTTTTGGCTAAAAATGCCTTACTATACATGGTCGTTTTTGGCTAAAAACGCCTTACTATACATGGTCGTTTTTTCGCTAAAAATGCCTTACTATACATGGTCGTTTTTTGGCAAAAACGCCTTACTATACATGGTCGTTTTTGGCAAAAATGCCTTACTATACATGGTCGTTTTTGGCTAAAAACGCCTTACTATACATGGTCGTTTTTTGGCAAAAATGCCTTACTATACATGGTCGTTTTTTGGCAAAAACGCCTTACTATACATGGTCGTTTTTGGCAAAAATGCCTTACTATACATGGTCGTTTTTTCGCAAAAATGCCTTACTATACATGGTCGTTTTTTGGCAAAAATGCCTTACTATACATGGTCGTTTTTTTCGGCTAAAAACGCCTTACTATACATGGTCGTTTTTTTCGGCTAAAAATGCCTTACTATACATGGTCGTTTTTTTGGCAAAAACGCCTTACTATACATGGTCGTTTTTTTGGCAAAAAATGCCTTACTATACATGGTCGTTTTTTTGGCAAAAACGCCTTACTATACATGGTCGTTTTTTTTTGGGATAAAATGCCTTACTATACATGGTCGTTTTTTACAAAAAACGCCTTACTATACATGGTCGTTTTTTGGCAAAAATGCCTTACTATACATGGTCGTTTTTTCGGCAAAAACGCCTTACTATACATGGTCGTTTTTTGGCAAAAATGCCTTACTATACATGGTCGTTTTTTTCGGCTAAAAACGCCTTACTATACATGGTCGTTTTTTTCGGCAAAAAATGCCTTACTATACATGGTCGTTTTTTTGGCAAAAACGCCTTACTATACATGGTCGTTTTTTGGCAAAAAATGCCTTACTATACATGGTCGTTTTTTGGTAAAAACGCCTTACTATACATGGTCGTTTTTTGGCAAAAATGCCTTACTATACATGGTCGTTTTTTGGCTAAAAACGCCTTACTATACATGGTCGTTTTTTTGGCTAAAAATGCCTTACTATACATGGTCGTTTTTTTCGGCTAAAAACGCCTTACTATACATGGTCGTTTTTTTCGGCAAAAAATGCCTTACTATACATGGTCGTTTTTGGGGCTAAAAACGCCTTACTATACATGGTCGTTTTTTGGCAAAAAATGCCTTACTATACATGGTCGTTTTTTTAGGCTAAAAACGCCTTAATATACATGGTCGCCTTACTATACATGGTCGTTTTTTGGCTAAAAACGCCTTACTATACATGGTCGTTTTTTGGCAAAAATGCCTTACTATACATGGTCGTTTTTGGCTAAAAACGCCTTACTATACATGGTCGTTTTTTTCGGCTAAAAACGCCTTACTATACATGGTCGTTTTTTTCGGCTAAAAACGCCTTACTATACATGGTCGTTTTTTGGCAAAAAACGCCTTACTATACATGGTCGTTTTTGGGCAAAAACGCCTTACTATACATGGTCGTTTTTTGCCAAAAACGCCTTACTATACATGGTCGTTTTTTGGCAAAAACGCCTTACTATACATGGTCGTTTTTTTCGGCAAAAACGCCTTACTATACATGGTCGTTTTTTGGGGCAAAAAATGCCTTACTATACATGGTCGTTTTTTTGGCTAAAAACGCCTTACTATACATGGTCGTTTTTTGGCTAAAAACGCCTTACTATACATGGTCGTTTTTTGGCAAAAACGCCTTACTATACATGGTCGTTTTTTTGGCAAAAACGCCTTACTATACATGGTCGTTTTTTTCGGCTAAAAATGCCTTACTATACATGGTCGTTTTTTGGCAAAAAACGCCTTACTATACATGGTCGTTTTTTGGCAAAAATGCCTTACTATACATGGTCGTTTTTTTGGTAAAAATGCCTTACTATACATGGTCGTTTTTGGCATAAAATGCCTTACTATACATGGTCGTTTTTTGGCAAAAACGCCTTACTATACATGGTCGTTTTTTGGCAAAAATGCCTTACTATACATGGTCGTTTTTGGCAAAAACGCCCTTACTATACATGGTCGTTTTTGGCAAAAACGCCTTACTATACATGGTCGTTTTTGGCAAAAAACGCCTTACTATACATGGTCGTTTTTTGGCAAAAATGCCTTACTATACATGGTCGTTTTTTTGGGCAAAAAATGCCTTACTATACATGGTCGTTTTTGGCAAAAATGCCTTACTATACATGGTCGTTTTTTTCGGCTAAAAACGCCTTACTATACATGGTCGTTTTTTGGCAAAAACGCCTTACTATACATGGTCGTTTTTTGGGTCAAAAATGCCTTACTATACATGGTCGTTTTTTTCGGCTAAAAACGCCTTACTATACATGGTCGTTTTTGGCAAAAACGCCTTACTATACATGGTCGTTTTTTGGCTAAAACGCCTTACTATACATGGTCGTTTTTTGGCAAAAATGCCTTACTATACATGGTCGTTTTTTGGCAAAAACGCCTTACTATACATGGTCGTTTTTGGCTAAAAACGCCTTACTATACATGGTCGTTTTTTGGCAAAAATGCCTTACTATACATGGTCGTTTTTTGGCTAAAAATGCCTTACTATACATGGTCGTTTTTTGGCAAAAACGCCTTACTATACATGGTCGTTTTTTGGCTAAAAATGCCTTACTATACATGGTCGTTTTTTTGGCAAAAATGCCTTACTATACATGGTCGTTTTTGGCATAAAATGCCTTACTATACATGGTCGTTTTTTGGCAAAAACGCCTTACTATACATGGTCGTTTTTTGGCAAAAATGCCTTACTATACATGGTCGTTTTTTGGCAAAAACGCCTTACTATACATGGTCGTTTTTTTCGGCTAAAAATGCCTTACTATACATGGTCGTTTTTTGGCAAAAACGCCTTACTATACATGGTCGTTTTTGGCATAAAATGCCTTACTATACATGGTCGTTTTTGGCTAAAAATGCCTTACTATACATGGTCGTTTTTTGGCAAAAATGCCTTACTATACATGGTCGTTTTTTGGCTAAAAACGCCTTACTATACATGGTCGTTTTTTGGTTAAAAATGCCTTACTATACATGGTCGTTTTTTTCGGCATAAAATGCCTTACTATACATGGTCGTTTTTTTGGCAAAAAATGCCTTACTATACATGGTCGTTTTTGGCAAAAACGCCTTACTATACATGGTCGTTTTTTTGGCAAAAACGCCTTACTATACATGGTCGTTTTTTTGGCAAAAATGCCTTACTATACATGGTCGTTTTTTTTTCGCAAAAACGCCTTACTATACATGGTCGTTTTTTTCGGCATAAAATGCCTTACTATACATGGTCGTTTTTTTCAAAAAAACGCCTTACTATACATGGTCGTTTTTGGCAAAAATGCCTTACTATACATGGTCGTTTTTGGCAAAAAACGCCTTACTATACATGGTCGTTTTTTTGGCAAAAATGCCTTACTATACATGGTCGTTTTTTGGCAAAAATGCCTTACTATACATGGTCGTTTTTTGGCTAAAAACGCCTTACTATACATGGTCGTTTTTTGTCAAAAACGCCTTACTATACATGGTCGTTTTTTCGCTAAAAATGCCTTACTATACATGGTCGTTTTTTGGCTAAAAACGCCTTACTATACATGGTCGTTTTTTTTCGGTGACAAAAACGCCTTACTATACATGGTCGTTTTTTTCGGCTAAAAACGCCTTACTATACATGGTCGTTTTTGGCAAAAATGCCTTACTATACATGGTCGTTTTTTCGCTAAAAACGCCTTACTATACATGGTCGTTTTTTCGCTAAAAACGCCTTACTATACATGGTCGTTTTTTGGTCAAAAATGCCTTACTATACATGGTCGTTTTTTCGGCAAAAACGCCTTACTATACATGGTCGTTTTTTGGCTAAAAATGCCTTACTATACATGGTCGTTTTTGGCAAAAACGCCTTACTATACATGGTCGTTTTTTGGCATAAAATGCCTTACTATACATGGTCGTTTTTTGGGCTAAAAACGCCTTACTATACATGGTCGTTTTTTGGCAAAAATGCCTTACTATACATGGTCGTTTTTTCGCAAAAACGCCTTACTATACATGGTCGTTTTTTGGTCAAAAATGCCTTACTATACATGGTCGTTTTTGGCATAAAATGCCTTACTATACATGGTCGTTTTTTGCTAAAAATGCCTTACTATACATGGTCGTTTTTGGCTAAAAACGCCTTACTATACATGGTCGTTTTTTCGCTAAAAATGCCTTACTATACATGGTCGTTTTTTTGGCAAAAACGCCTTACTATACATGGTCGTTTTTTGGCATAAAATGCCTTACTATACATGGTCGTTTTTTGGCAAAAACGCCTTACTATACATGGTCGTTTTTTTGGCA
The DNA here is from genome assembly GCA_026261675.1 of Hippocampus mohnikei. Classification (NCBI taxonomy): domain Eukaryota; kingdom Metazoa; phylum Chordata; class Actinopteri; order Syngnathiformes; family Syngnathidae; genus Hippocampus; species Hippocampus mohnikei. The sequence goes on from JAKGUB010000327.1 coordinate 6,613,730, forward strand.
AAAATGCCTTACTATACATGGTCGTTTTTTCGCTAAAAATGCCTTACTATACATGGTCGTTTTTGGACAAAAACGCCTTACTATACATGGTCGTTTTTTGGCATAAAATGCCTTACTATACATGGTCGTTTTTTGGCAAAAACGCCTTACTATACATGGTCGTTTTTTCGGCAAAAATGCCTTACTATACATGGTCGTTTTTTCGCTAAAAAACGCCTTACTATACATGGTCGTTTTTGGCTAAAAACGCCTTACTATACATGGTCGTTTTTTGGCAAAAATGCCTTACTATACATGGTCGTTTTTCAGCTAAAAACGCCTTACTATACATGGTCGTTTTTGGCAAAAACGCCTTACTATACATGGTCGTTTTTTGGCTAAAAATGCCTTACTATACATGGTCGTTTTTGGCAAAAACGCCTTACTATACATGGTCGTTTTTTGGCATAAAATGCCTTACTATACATGGTCGTTTTTTCGCAAAAACGCCTTACTATACATGGTCGTTTTTTGGCAAAAAATGCCTTACTATACATGGTCGTTTTTGGCGGCAAAAAACGCCTTACTATACATGGTCGTTTTTTTGGGCAAAAAATGCCTTACTATACATGGTCGTTTTTTTCGGCAAAAAACGCCTTACTATACATGGTCGTTTTTTCGCATAAAATGCCTTACTATACATGGTCGTTTTTTGGTAAAAATGCCTTACTATACATGGTCGTTTTTCGCATAAAATGCCTTACTATACATGGTCGTTTTTGGCAAAAATGCCTTACTATACATGGTCGTTTTTTTCGCTAAAAAACGCCTTACTATACATGGTCGTTTTTTGGCTAAAAACGCCTTACTATACATGGTCGTTTTTGGCAAAAATGCCTTACTATACATGGTCGTTTTTTCGCTAAAAACGCCTTACTATACATGGTCGTTTTTGGCAAAAACGCCTTACTATACATGGTCGTTTTTTGGCTAAAATGCCTTACTATACATGGTCGTTTTTGGGCTAAAACGCCTTACTATACATGGTCGTTTTTTTAGGCATAAAATGCCTTACTATACATGGTCGTTTTTTCGCTAAAAACGCCTTACTATACATGGTCGTTTTTTGGTCAAAAATGCCTTACTATACATGGTCGTTTTTTCGCTAAAAACGCCTTACTATACATGGTCGTTTTTTCGCTAAAAATGCCTTACTATACATGGTCGTTTTTGACAAAAACGCCTTACTATACATGGTCGTTTTTTCGCATAAAATGCCTTACTATACATGGTCGTTTTTTGGTAAAAATGCCTTACTATACATGGTCGTTTTTTGGCATAAAATGCCTTACTATACATGGTCGTTTTTTGGCTAAAAACGCCTTACTATACATGGTCGTTTTTTTCGGCAAAAACGCCTTACTATACTTGGTCGTTTTTTTCGGCATAAAATGCCTTACTATACATGGTCGTTTTTTTGGTAAAAATGCCTTACTATACATGGTCGTTTTTTTGGCTAAAAACGCCTTACTATATATGGTAGATTTTCGGCTAAAAAAATGCCTTACTATACATGGTCGTTTTTTGGCAAAAACGCCTTACTATACATGGTCGTTTTTTCAGCATAAAACGCCTTACTATACATGGTCGTTTTTGGTAAAAACGCCTTACTATACATGGTCGTTTTTCAGCAAAAACGCCTTACTATACATGGTCGTTTTTTGGCTAAAACGCCTTACTATACATGGTCGTTTTTTGGCTAAAAATGCCTTACTATACATGGTCGTTTTTTGGCAAAAACGCCTTACTATACATGGTCGTTTTTGGGCTAAAAACGCCTTACTATACATGGTCGTTTTTGGCTAAAAACGCCTTACTATACATGGTCGTTTTTTGGCTAAAATGCCTTACTATACATGGTCGTTTTTTGGCAAAAACGCCTTACTATACATGGTCGTTTTTTGGCATAAAATGCCTTACTATACATGGTCGTTTTTTTGCAAAAACGCCTTACTATACATGGTCGTTTTTTGGTCAAAAATGCCTTACTATACATGGTCGTTTTTTGGCATAAAATGCCTTACTATACATGGTCGTTTTTTGGTCAAAAACGCCTTACTATACATGGTCGTTTTTGGCAAAAACGCCTTACTATACATGGTCGTTTTTTGGGTAAAAAATGCCTTACTATACATGGTCGTTTTTTTGGTCAAAAACGCCTTACTATACATGGTCGTTTTTTCAGGAAAAAACGCCTTACTATACATGGTCGTTTTTTTCGGTTAAAAATGCCTTACTATACATGGTCGTTTTTTCCAAAAACGCCTTACTATACATGGTCGTTTTTTCGGTTAAAAACGCCTTACTATACATGGTCGTTTTTTTCGGCTAAAAACGCCTTACTATACATGGTCGTTTTTTGGCTAAAAATGCCTTACTATACATGGTCGTTTTTTCGGGTTAAAACGCCTTACTATACATGGTCGTTTTTTCGGCTAAAACGCCTTACTATACATGGTCGTTTTTTTTGGGGTTAAAACGCCTTACTATACATGGTCGTTTTTTGGCTAAAAACGCCTTACTATACATGGTCGTTTTTTCAGCAAAAAACGCCTTACTATACATGGTCGTTTTTTGGCTAAAAACGCCTTACTATACATGGTCGTTTTTTCGGCTAAAATGCCTTACTATACATGGTCGTTTTTTGGGCTAAAAACGCCTTACTATACATGGTCGTTTTTTTGGCTAAAAAATGCCTTACTATACATGGTCGTTTTTTTTGGCAAAAAATGCCTTACTATACATGGTCGTTTTTTTGGGCTAAAAATGCCTTACTATACATGGTCGTTTTTTCGCAAAAACGCCTTACTATACATGGTCGTTTTTTGGTCAAAAAATGCCTTACTATACATGGTCGTTTTTTCGCTAAAAACGCCTTACTATACATGGTCGTTTTTGACAAAAACGCCTTACTATACATGGTAGTTTTTGGTTAAAAACGCCTTACTATACATGGGTACCGGGTTCAATTCCAGCTACAGCCTCCTTGTGTGGAGTTGCATGTTCTCCCGGGCCTGCGTGGGTTTTCTCCGGGCACTCGGTTTCTCCCACATTCCAAAAACATGCATGGCAGGCTGATTGAACACTCTGAATTGTACCTGGTGTTTTGTGGCGTAAAAACGTTGTTACTTTACATGTGTCGTGTGATTGGCTGGCACGCCGATTCATGGTCGTCCCCGTCTACTGCCTTACTATACGGCTGGTTTTGGCTCCAAACCCCTTACTATACATGGTCGTTTTTCAAAAGCGCCTTACTATACATGGTCGTTTTTGGCTAAAAACGCCTTACTATACATGGTCGTTTTTTCGCATAAAATGCCTTACTATACATGGTCGTTTTTGGTAAAAATGCCTTACTATACATGGTCGTTTTTTCGCAAAAACGCCTTACTATACATGGTCGTTTTTTTGCAAAAATGCCTTACTATACATGGTCGTTTTTTCGCTAAAAACGCCTTACTATACATGGTCGTTTTTTGGCAAAAACGCCTTACTATACATGGTCGTTTTTTCGGCAAAAATGCCTTACTATACATGGTCGTTTTTTGGCAAAAAACGCCTTACTATACATGGTCGTTTTTTTCGGGCAAAAACGCCTTACTATACATGGTCGTTTTTTGGCAAAAAACGCCTTACTATACATGGTCGTTTTTTGGGAAAAAATGCCTTACTATACATGGTCGTTTTTTTCCGCCAAAAACGCCTTACTATACATGGTCGTTTTTTCGGCTAAAAACGCCTTACTATACATGGTCGTTTTTTGGTCAAAAATGCCTTACTATACATGGTCGTTTTTTTGGTCAAAAACGCCTTACTATACATGGTCGTTTTTTCAGGAAAAAACGCCTTACTATACATGGTCGTTTTTGGCAAAAAACGCCTTACTATACATGGTCGTTTTTTCGGTCAAAAATGCCTTACTATACATGGTCGTTTTTTCGCTAAAACGCCTTACTATACATGGTCGTTTTTTCAGCAAAAACGCCTTACTATACATGGTCGTTTTTTCGGGAAAAAACGCCTTACTATACATGGTCGTTTTTGGCTAAAAACGCCTTACTATACATGGTCGTTTTTTTCGGCCAAAAACGCCTTACTATACATGGTCGTTTTTTCGGTAAAAAACGCCTTACTATACATGGTCGTTTTTTTCGGCCAAAAACGCCTTACTATACATGGTCGTTTTTTCGGGAAAAAACGCCTTACTATACATGGTCGTTTTTTCGGCAAAAACGCCTTACTATACATGGTCGTTTTTTTCGGCCAAAAACGCCTTACTATACATGGTCGTTTTTGGCAAAAACGCCTTACTATACATGGTCGTTTTTTCGCAAAAATGCCTTACTATACATGGTCGTTTTTGACAAAAACGCCTTACTATACATGGTCGTTTTTTCGCATAAAATGCCTTACTATACATGGTCGTTTTTTCGCAAAAACGCCTTACTATACATGGTCGTTTTTCAGCATAAAACGCCTTACTATACACGGTCAGTTTTTTCGGCTAAAACTTACTATACATGGTCGTTTTTTTGGGCTAAAAACGCCTTACTATACATGGTCGTTTTTTCGGCTAAAAACGCCTTACTATACATGGTCGTTTTTCGGCTAAAACGCCTTACTATACATGGTGGTTTTTTTTTTCAGCATAAAACGCCTTACTATACATGGTCGTTTTTTTGGCAAAAACGCCTTACTATACATGGTCGTTTTTGGCATAAAACGCCTTACTATACATGGTCGTTTTTGGCAAAAACGCCTTACTATACATGGTCGTTTTTTGGCAAAAACGCCTTACTATACATGGTCGTTTTTTGGCAAAAACGCCTTACTATACATGGTCGTTTTTTGGCTAAAACGCCTTACTATACATGGTCGTTTTTTCGCTAAAACGCCTTACTATACATGGTCGTTTTTTCGTCAAAAACGCCTTACTATACATGGTCGTTTTTTCGCTAAAAACCCTTACTATACATGGTCGTTTTTTGGCTAAAAACGCCTTACTATACATGGTCGTTTTTTGGCTAAAAATGCCTTACTATACATGGTCGTTTTTTCGCATAAAATGCCTTACTATACATGGTCGTTTTTTGGCAAAAATGCCTTACTATACATGGTCGTTTTTCGCATAAAATGCCTTACTATACATGGTCGTTTTTTTGGCAAAAACGCCTTACTATACATGGTCGTTTTTTGGTCAAAAATGCCTTACTATACATGGTCGTTTTTTGGCTAAAAACGCCTTACTATACATGGTCGTTTTTTGGCAAAAACGCCTTACTATACATGGTCGTTTTTCGGCATAAAATGCCTTACTATACATGGTCGTTTTTTGTAAAAAAATGCCTTACTATACATGGTCGTTTTTCGCAAAAACGCCTTACTATACATGGTCGTTTTTATTGGCAAAAAACGCCTTACTATACATGGTCGTTTTTTCGGCAAAAACGCCTTACTATACATGGTCGTTTTTTAGGCAAAAAACGCCTTACTATACATGGTCGTTTTTTTCCGCTAAAAACGCCTTACTATACATGGTCGTTTTTTGGACTAAAAACGCCTTACTATACATCGTTTTTTGGCAAAAACGCCTTACTATACATGGTCGTTTTTTTGGCTAAAAACGCCTTACTATACATGGTCGTTTTTTTCGGCAAAAATGCCTTACTATACATGGTCGTTTTTTTCCGCAAAAAACGCCTTACTATACATGGTCGTTTTTTCGCTAAAAACGCCTTACTATACATGGTCGTTTTTTGGTCAAAAATGCCTTACTATACATGGTCGGTTTTTTCGCTAAAAACGCCTTACTATACATGGTCGTTTTTTGGGCTAAAATGCCTTACTATACATGGTCGTTTTTGACAAAAACGCCTTACTATACATGGTCGTTTTTTGGCATAAAATGCCTTACTATACATGGTCGTTTTTCGCTAAAAACGCCTTACTATACATGGTCGTTTTTTCAGCAAAAACGCCTTACTATACATGGTCGTTTTTTCGCTAAAACGCCTTACTATACATGGTCGTTTTTCGGCTAAAACGCCTTACTATACATGGTCGTTTTTGGGCTAAAACGCCTTACTATACATGGTCGTTTTTTTCAGGTAAAAACGCCTTACTATACATGGTCGTTTTTTTCGGCAAAAAACGCCTTACTATACATGGTCGTTTTTTAGGTAAAAACGCCTTACTATACATGGTCGTTTTTTTCGGCAAAAAACGCCTTACTATACATGGTCGTTTTTGGGCAAAAACGCCTTACTATACATGGTCGTTTTTCGGCAAAAAACGCCTTACTATACATGGTCGTTTTTTCGGCTAAAAATGCCTTACTATACATGGTCGTTTTTTTCGGCAAAAACGCCTTACTATACATGGTCGTTTTTTTCGGCATAAAATGCCTTACTATACATGGTCGTTTTTTTCGGCTAAAAACGCCTTACTATACATGGTCGTTTTTTCAGCAAAAAACGCCTTACTATACATGGTTGTTTTTCGCTAAAACGCCTTACTATACATGGTTGTTTTTTGGCTAAAACGCCTTACTATACATGGTTGTTTTTGGGCTAAAACGCCTTACTATACATGGTCGTTTTTCAGGTAAAAACGCCTTACTATACATGATCGTTTTTTTCAGCATAAAACGCCTTACTATACATGGTCGTTTTTTTTAGGTAAAAACGCCTTACTATACATGGTCGTTTTTCGGCATAAAACGCCTGACTATACATGGTCGTTTTTTTGGGCAAAAACGCCTTACTATACATGGTCGTTTTTCGCAAAAACGCCTTACTATATACATGGTCGTTTTTCGCTAAAACGCCTTACTATACATGGTCGTTTTTGGCTAAATCAGTTTACTATACATGGTTGTTATTTTCGGCTAAAATCGCCTTATTATACATGATCGTTTTTTTCGTCTAAAAACGCCTTACTATACATGGTCGTTTTTTTCGGCTAAAAACGCCTTACTATACATGGTCTTTTTTTTCGGCTAGAAATGCCTGACTATACATGGTCGATTTTTTCGGCTAAAAACGCGACAAAAGGCATATTTGACATGCACTCTGGAAGGTTTGCAGGAAAAAGTAACTGTTTGGTGTTGTTTCTTCTCACATCACAGAGCGGGGCTTGAACCGGGGTTGCCTGGATGGAGAGCCGGCGCTTAGACCTCTACACCACCAGTAACTGTGACTTGCACTGCACGATATGCGAATTTGACATACACTCTGGAGGTTTTGCAGGAAAAAGAAACTGTTTAGTGTTGTATCTTTCACTCATCACTGAGCGGGGCTTGAACCTGGGTTGCCTAGATGGAAAGCCACCGTGTAAACCTCTACACCAACAGTAACTGCAACTTGCTCTCCACGACAGGCGTATTTGACATGCACTCTGGAGGTTTTGCAGGAAAAAGTAACTGTTTGGTGTTGTTTTTTCTCACATCACTGAGTGGGGTTTGAACCCATGCTAACAATCGATGGTCGGTTTTTTTTGGCTAAAAACGCCTTACTATACATCGTCGGTTTTTTTTCGTCAAAAACGCCTTACTATATATACATGGTCGTTTTTGTTCGGCAAAAAAAAACCTCACTATACATGGTCGTTTTTGTCTGCTAAAAACGCCTTACTATACATGGTCGATATTTTGGCTAAAAACACCTTACTATACATGATTGATTTTTTGGGCAAAAATGCCTTACTATACATGGTCGTTTTTTTGGCAAAAAAACGCCTTACTATACATGGTCGTTTTTTCGCTAAAACGCCTTACTATACATGGTCGTTTTTTTCGCAAAAACGCCTTACTATACATGGTCGTTTTTTTCAGCAAAAAACACCTTACTATACATGGTCGTTTTTTCGCAAAAAACGCCTTACTATACATGGTCGTTTTTTTCGGCTAAAAATGCCTTACTATACATGGTCGTTTTTTTCGTCAAAAAGGCCTTACTATACATGGTCGTTTTTTCGTAAAAAACGCCTTACTATACATGGTCGTTTTTGGGAAAAAACGCCTTACTATACATGGTCGTTTTTTGGGCTAAAACGCCTTACTATACATGGTCGTTTTTTCAGCAAAAAACACCTTACTATACATGGTCGTTTTTTGGCTAAAAACGCCTTACTATACATGGTCGTTTTTTTCGCAAAAATGCCTTACTATACATGGTCGTTTTTTTCGGCAAAAACGCCTTACTATACATGGTCGTTTTTTCGGCAAAAAACGCCTTACTATACATGGTCGTTTTTTCGGCAAAAACGCCTTACTATACATGGTTGTTTTTTCGCTAAAACGCCTTACTATACATGGTTGTTTTTTTGGCTAAAAACGCCTTACTATACATGGTCGTTTTTGGGGCTGTAAAAAACGCCTTACTATACATGGTCGTTTTTTTGGCAAAAACGCCTTACTATACATACTCGTTTTTTTGTTTTTTTTTAAACGCCTTACTATACATGGTTGTTATTTTGGGCTAAAAACGCCTTATTATAAATGGTCGTTTTTTCGGCATAAAATGCCTTACTATACATGGTCGTTTTTTTGGGCAAGAAACGCCTTACTATACATGGTTGTTTTTTTCGGCATAAAACGCCTTACTATACATGGTTGTTTTTTTGGGCATAAAACGCCTTACTATACATGGTTGTTTTTTCGGCATAAAACGCCTTACTATACATGGTTGTTTTTTGGGCTAAAACGCCTTACTATATATGGTCGTTTTTTCGGCATAAAACGCCTTACTATACACGGTCGTTTTTTTCAGGTAAAAACGCCTTACTATACATGGTCACTTTTTCGCATAAAACGCCTTACTATACATGGTCGTTTTTTCGGCAAAAACGCCTTACTATACATGGTCGTTTTTTCAGCAAAAACACCTTACTATACATGGTCGTTTTTTCGCATAAACGCCTTACTATACATGGTTGTTTTTTGGGCTAAAACGCCTTACTATACATGGTTGTTTTTTCAGCAAAAACACCTTACTATACATGGTCGTTTTTTTGGCTAAAAACACCTTACTATACATGGTCGTTTTTTCGCTAAAAATGCCTTACTATACATGGTCGTTTTTTGGCAAAAACGCCTTACTATACATGGTCGTTTTTTCGCATAAAACGCCTTACTATACATGGTCGTTTTTTTGGCAAAAACGCCTTACTATACATGGTTGTTTTTTCGCATAAAACACCTTACTATACATGGTCGTTTTTTCGGCAAAAACGCCTTACTATACATGGTTGTTTTTTTGGGCTAAAAACGCCTTACTATACATGGTCGTTTTTTCGATAAAAACGCCTTACTATACATGGTCGTTTTTTCAGCAAAAACACCTTACTATACATGGTTGTTTTTTCGGCATAAAACACCTTACTATACATGGTCGTTTTTTGGCTAAAACGCCTTACTATACATGGTTGTTTTTTCGGCAAAAACACCTTACTATACATGGTTGTTTTTGGGGCTAAAAACGCCTTACTATACATGGTTGTTTTTTCGCATAAAACGCCTTACTATACATGGTCGTTTTTTCAGCAAAAACACCTTACTATACATGGTCGTTTTTTTGGCTAAAAACACCTTACTATACATAGTCGTTTTTTCTGCTAAAAATGCCTTACTATACATTGTTTTTTGGCAAAAACGCCTTACTATACATGGTCGTTTTTTCGCATAAAACACCTTACTATACATGGTCGTTTTTTGGGCAAAAACGCCTTACTATACATGGTTGTTTTTTCAGCATAAAACGCCTTACTATACATGGTCGTTTTTTCGCTAAAACCCCTTACTATACATGGTTGTTTTTGGGCTAAAAATGCCTTACTATACATGGTTGTTTTTTCGGCATAAAACCCTTACTATACATGGTTGTTTTTTGGCTAAAACGCCTTACTATACATGGTCGTTTTTTCGCTAAAACGCCTTACTATACATGGTCGTTTTTTTCGGCTAAAAAAGCCTTACTATACATGGTCGTTTTTTGACAAAAACGCCTTACTATACATGGTCGTTTTTTTAGGCAAAAAATGCCTTACTATACATGGTCGTTTTTTGGTAAAAACGCCTTACTATACATGGTCGTTTTTGGTCAAAAATGCCTTACTATACATGGTCGTTTTTTCGCATAAAATGCCTTACTATACATGGTCGTTTTTTTGGCAAAAATGCCTTACTATACATGGTCGTTTTTTTGACAAAAAAACGCCTTACTATACATGGTCGTTTTTTTCGGCAAAAAATGCCTTACTATACATGGTCGTTTTTTTGGCAAAAATGCCTTACTATACATGGTCGTTTTTTTCGGCAAAAACGCCTTACTATACATGGTCGTTTTTTCGGCTAAAAATGCCTTACTATACATGGTTGTTTTTTTGGCAAAAAACGCCTTACTATACATGGTCGTTTTTTTCGGCAAAAAATGCCTTACTATACATGGTCGTTTTTTTGGTAAAAACGCCTTACTATACATGGTCGTTTTTTGGTAAAAAATGCCTTACTATACATGGTCGTTTTTTTGGCTAAAAACGCCTTACTATACATGGTCGTTTTTTTGGCTAAAAACGCCTTACTATACATGGTCGTTTTTGGCAAAAAAACGCCTTACTATACATGGTCGTTTTTTTCGGCAAAAAATGCCTTACTATACATGGTCGTTTTTTTGGTAAAAAACGCCTTACTATACATGGTCGTTTTTTGGGCATAAAATGCCTTACTATACATGGTCGTTTTTTTGGTAAAAACGCCTTACTATACATGGTCGTTTTTGGTCAAAAATGCCTTACTATACATGGTCGTTTTTTTCGGCATAAAATGCCTTACTATACATGGTCGTTTTTTTTTGGTAAAAAATGCCTTACTATACATGGTCGTTTTTTTTGACAAAAAAACGCCTTACTATACATGGTCGTTTTTTTCGGCATAAAATGCCTTACTATACATGGTCGTTTTTTGGTAAAAATGCCTTACTATACATGGTCGTTTTTGGCTAAAAACGCCTTACTATACATGGTCGTTTTTGGCTAAAAATGCCTTACTATACATTATTTTTTTTGGCAAAAACGCCTTACTATACATGGTCGTTTTTTCGCATAAAATGCCTTACTATACATGGTCGTTTTTTTGGTAAAAACGCCTTATTATACATGGTCGTTTTTTGGTCAAAAATGCCTTACTATACATGGTCGTTTTTTTCGGCTAAAAACACCTTACTATACATGGTCGTTTTTTGGCTAAAAACGCCTTACTATACATGGTCGTTTTTTCGGCCAAAAACGCCTTACTATACATGGTCGTTTTTTTCGGCATAAAATGCCTTACTATACATGGTCGTTTTTTTTGACAAAAAAACGCCTTACTATACATGGTCGTTTTTTTCGGCTAAAAATTCCTTACTATAAATGGTCGTTTTTTGGGGGGCTAAAAACACCTTAATATACATCGTTTTTTTTGACAAAAAACGCCTTACTATACATAGTCGTTTTTGCTGGGGCTAAAAACGCCTTACTATACATGGTCGTTTTTTCGGAAAAATGCCTTACTATACATGGTCGTTTTTTGGCTAAAAACACCTTACTATACATGGTCGTTTTTTTCGGCCAAAAACGCCTTACTATACATGGTCGTTTTTTTCGGTCAAAAATGCCTTACTATACATGGTCGTTTTTTTCAGCTAAAAACACCTTACTATACATGGTCGTTTTTGAGCAAAAACACCTTACTATACATGGTCGTTTTTTTCGGCTAAAAATGCCTTACTATACATGGTCGTTTTTTGACAAAAAAACGCCTTACTATACATGGTCGTTTTTTTCGGCATAAAATGCCTTACTATACATGGTCGTTTTTTCGGTCAAAAAACGCCTTACTATACATGGTCGTTTTTTCGTCAAAAAATGCCTTACTATACATGGTCGTTTTTTTCGGCTAAAAACACCTTACTATACATGGTCGTTTTTTTCGGCTAAAAATGCCTTACTATACATGGTCGTTTTTTCCGGCCAAAAACGCCTTACTATACATGGTCGTTTTTTCGCATAAAATGCCTTACTATACATGGTCGTTTTTTTGGTAAAAAATGCCTTACTATACATGGTCGTTTTTTTCGGCATAAAATGCCTTACTATACATGGTCGTTTTTTTCTGCAAAAAACGCCTTATTATACATTGTCGTGTTTTTGGTCAAAAAATGCCTTACTATACATGGTCGTTTTTTTCGGCATAAAATGCCTTACTATACATGGTCGTTTTTTTGGTAAAAAATGCCTTACTATACATGGTCGTTTTTTTGGCTAAAAACACCTTACTATACATGGTCGTTTTTTTTGGCAAAAAACACCTTACTATACATGGTCGTTTTTTTCGGCTAAAAATGCCTTACTATACATGGTCATTTTTTTTTTACAAAAAAACGCCTTACTATACATGGTCGTTTTTTTCGGCATAAAATGCCTTACTATACATGGTCGTTTTTTCGCAAAAACGCCTTACTATACATGGTCGTGTTTTTGGTCAAAAAATGCCTTACTATACATGGTCGTTTTTTTGACAAAAAAACGCAAAACTATTCATTGTCGTTTTTTTCGGCATAAAATGCCTTACTATACATGGTCGTTTTTTCGGCATAAAATGCCTTACTATACATGGTTGTTGTTTTCGGCTAAAAACGCCTTACTATACATGGTGGGTTTTTTTGGCAAAAAACACCTTACTATACATGGTCGTTTTTTTCGGCTAAAATGCCTTACTATACATGGTCGTTTTTTTGGGGGCTAAAAACACCTTAATATACATCGTTTTTTTTGACAAAAAACGCCTTACTATACATAGTCGTTTTTGCTGGGGCTAAAAACGCCTTACTATACATGGTCGTTTTTTTCGGGAAAAAATGCCTTACATGGTGGTTTTTTTCGGCTAAAAACACCTTACTATACATGGTCGATTTATTCGGCTAAAAAACGCCTTATTATACATTGGCGTTTTTTTGGTCAAAAAATGCCTTACTATACATGGTCGTTTTTTTCGGCTAAAAACACCCTACTGTACATGGTCGTTTTTTTCGGCTAAAAATGCTTTACTATACATGGTCGTTTTTTTGGACAAAAAAACGCCTTACTATACATGGTCGTTTTTTCGGCATAAAATGCCTTACTATACATGGTCGTTTTTGCTGGGGCTAAAAACGCCTTATTATACATGGTCGTTTTTTTCGGCAAAAAATGCCTTACTCTACATGGTGGTTTTTTTCGGCAAAAAACGCCTTATTATACATTGTCGTGTTTTTGGTCAAAAAATGCCTTACTATACATGGTCGTTTTTTTCGGCATAAAATACCTTACTATACATGGTCGTTTTTTTTTGGTAAAAAATGCCTTACTATACATGGTCGTTTTTTGGCTAAAACACCTTACTATACATGGTCGTTTTTTTCGCAAAAATGCCTTATTATACATTATTGTTTTTTGGCAAAAAACGCCTTACTATACATGGTCGTTTTTTTCGGCATAAAATGCCTTACCATACATGGTCGTTTTATTTGGTAAAAAACGCCTTATTATACATTGTCGTGTTTTTGGTCAAAAAATGCCTTACTATACATGGTCGTTTTTTTCGGCTAAAAATGCCTTACTATACATGGTCGTTTTTTTGGACAAAAAAACGCCTTACTATACATGGTCGTTTTTTTCGGCATAAAATGCCTTACTATACATGGTCGTTTTTACTGGGGCTAAAAACGCCTTACTATACATGGTCTTTTTTTCGGCAAAAAATGCCTTACTCTACATGGTGGTTTTTTTTCCGCTAAAATAACACCTTACTATACATGTTCGATTTTTTTGGCTAAAAAACGCCTTATTATACATTGGCGTTTTTTTGGTCAAAAAATGCCTTACTATACATGGTCGTTTTTTTCAGCTAAAAACACCTTACTATACATGGTCGTTTTTTTTGGCAAAAAACACCTTACTATACATGGTCGTTTTTTTCGGCTAAAAATGCCTTACTATACATGGTTGTTTTTTTGGGCTAAAAACGCCTTACTATACATGGTTGTTTTTTTCGGCATAAAATGCCTTACTATACATGGTCGTTTTTTTCGGCAAAAAACGCCTTATTATACATTGTCGTGTTTTTGGTCAAAAAATGCCTTACTATACATGGTCGTTTTTTTCCGCTAAAAACACCTTACTATACATGGTCGTTTTTTCGCTAAAAATGCCTTACTATACATGGTCGTTTTTTTGACAAAAAAACGCCTTACTATACATGGTCGTTTTTTTCGGCATAAAATGCCTTACTATACATGGTCGTTTTTTTTGGTAAAAAATGCCTTACTATACATGGTCGTTTTTTCAGCATAAAATGCCTTACTATACATGGTCGTTTTTTTCGGCAAAAAACGCCTTATTATACATTGTCGTGTTTTTGGTCAAAAAATGCCTTACTATACATGGTCGTTTTTATCGGTATAAAATGCCTTACTATACATGGTTGTTTTTTTTTTGGTAAAAAATGCCTTACTATACATGGTCGTTTTTTTGGCTAAAAACACCTTACTATATATGGTAGATTTTCGGCTAAAAAATGCCTTATTATACATTATTGTTTTTTTGGCAAAAAACGCCTTACTATACATGGTCGTTTTTTTCAGCATAAAACGCCTTACAATACATGATCGTTTTTTTTGGTAAAAAACGCCTTACTATACATGGTTGTTTTTTTCAGCATAAAACGCCTTACTATACATGGTTGTTTTTTTCGGCTAAAACCCTCTTACTATACATGGTTGTTTTTTTGGGCTAAAAATGCCTTACTATACATGACTGTTTTTTTCGGCAGAAAACCCCTTAGTATACATGGTTGTTTTTTTGGGCTAAAAACGCCTTACTATAAATGGTCGTTTTTTTCGGCTAAAAACGCCTTACTATACATGATCGTTTTTTTCGTCTAAAAATGCCTTACTATACATGGTCGTATTTTTTGACAAAAAAACGCCTTACTATACATGGTCGTTTTTTTCGGCATAAAATGCCTTACCATACATGGTCGTTTTTTTGGTAAAAACGCCTTATTATACATTGTCGTGTTTTTGGTCAAAAAATGCCTTACTATACATGGTCGTTTTTTTCGGCATAAAATGCCTTACTATACATGGTCGTTTTTTGGTAAAAAATGCCTTACTATACATGGTCGTTTTTTTGACAAAAAAACGCCTTACTATACATGGTCGTTTTTTTCGGCATAAAATGCCTTACCATACATGGTCGTTTTATTTGGTAAAAAACGCCTTATTATACATTGTCGTGTTTTTGGTCAAAAAATGCCTTACTATACATGGTCGTTTTTTTCGGCTAAAAATGCCTTACTATACATGGTCGTTTTTTTTTACAAAAACGCCTTACTATACATGGTCGTTTTTTTCGGCTAAAAACGCCTTACTATACATGGTCGTTTTTTTCGGCTAAAAACGCCTTACTATATATGGTCGTTTTTTTCGGCTAAAAATGCCTTACTATACATGGTTGTTTTATCGGGTTAAAACACCTTACTATACATGGTCGTTTTTTTCGTCGAAAAACGCCTTTCTAAACATGGTCATTTTTTCGGGTTTAAAACGCCTTACTATACATGGTCGTTTTTTTCGTCGAAAAACACCTTACTATACATGGTCGTTTTTTTTCAGCATAAAACGCCTTACTATACATGGTTGTTTTTTTCGGCTAAAACCCCCTTACTATACATGGTTGTTTTTTTCGGCTAAAACCCCCTTACTATACATGGTTGTTTTTTTTGGGCTAAAAACACCTTACTATACATGGTCAATTTTTTCGGCTAAAAATGCCTATACATGGTCGTTTTTTTCGGCATAAAATGCCTTACTATACATGGTCGTTTCTTTTGGTAAAAAATGATTTATTATACATGGTCGTTTTTTCGGCATAAAATGCCTTACTATACATGGTCGTTTTTTTCGGCAGAAAACGCCTTATTATACATTGTCGTGTTTTTGGTCAAAAAATGCCTTACTATACATGGTCGTTTTTTTCGGCTAAAAACACCTTACTATACATGGTCGTTTTTTTGACAAAAACGCCTTACTATACACGGTCGTTTTTTTCGGCATAAAATGCCTTACTATACATGGTCGTTTTTTTTGGTAAAAAATGCCTTATTATACATGGTCGTTTTTTTCGGCAAAAAACGCCTTACTATACATGGTCGTTTTTTTGGTCAGAAAATGCCTTACTATACATGGTTGTTGTTTTCGGCTAAAAACGCCTTACTATACATGGTGTTTTTTGGCAAAAAACACCTTACTATACATGGTCGTTTTTTTCGGCTAAAAATTCCTTACTATAAATGGTCGTTTTTTGGGGGGCTAAAAACACCTTAATATACATCGTTTTTTTTGACAAAAAACGCCTTACTATACATAGTCGTTTTTGCTGGGGCTAAAAACGCCTTACTATACATGGTCGTTCTTTTCGGGAAAAAATGCCTTACTCTACATGGTGGTTTTTTTCGGCTAAAAACACCTTACTATACATGTTCGATTTTTTCGGCTAAAAAACGCCTCATTATACATTGGCGTTTTTTTGGTCAAAAAATGCCTTACTATACATGGTCGGTTTTTTCGGCTAAAAACACCCTACTATACATGGTCGTTTTTTTGGGCTAAAAATGCCTTACTATACATGGTCGTTTTTTTGACAAAAAAACGCAAAACTATACATGGTCGTTTTTTTCGGCATAAAATGCCTTACTATACATGGTCGTTTTTTTCGGCTAAAAACGCCTTACTATACATGGTCGTTTTTTTCCAGCATAAAACGCCTTACTATACATGGTTGTTTTTTTCGGCTAAAACCCCCTTACTATACATGGTTGTTTTTTTCGGCTAAAACCCCCTTACTATACATGGTTGGTTTTTTTGGGCTAAAAACGCCTTACTATACATGGTCGTTTTTTTCAGGTAAAAACGCCTTACTATACATGATCGTTTTTTTCGGCATAAAACTTCTTACTATACATGGTCGTTTTTTTTAGGTAAAAACGCCTTACTATACATGGTCGTTTTTTTCGGCATAAAACGCCTGACTATACATGGTCGTTTTTTTGGGCAAAAAACGCCTTATTATACATGGTCGTTTTTTTCGTCAAAAAACGCCTTACTATATACATGGTCGTTTTTTCGGCTAAAAATGCCTTACTATACATGGTCGTTTTTTTGACAAAAAAACGCAAAACTATACATGGTCGTTTTTTTCGGCATAAAATGCCTTACTATACATGGTCGTTTTTTTCGGCTAAAAACGCCTTACTATACATGGTTGTTTTTTTCCAGCATAAAACGCCTTACTATACATGGTTGTTTTTTTCGGCTAAAACCCCCTTACTATACATGGTTGTTTTTTTCGGCTAAAACCCCCTTACTATACATGGTTGGTTTTTTTGGGCTAAAAACGCCTTACTATACATGGTCGTTTTTTTCAGGTAAAAACGCCTTACTATACATGATCGTTTTTTTCAGCATAAAACGCCTTACTATACATGGTCGTTTTTTTTAGGTAAAAACGCCTTACTATACATGGTCGTTTTTTTCGGCATAAAACGCCTGACTATACACGGTCGTTTTTTTCGGCATAAAATGCCTTACTATACATGGTCGTTTTTTTTGGTAAAAAATGCCTTATTATACATGGTCGTTTTTTTCGGCAAAAAACGCCTTACTATACATGGTCGTTTTTTTGGTCAGAAAATGCCTTACTATACATGGTTGTTGTTTTCGGCTAAAAACGCCTTACTATACATGGTGTTTTTTTTGGGCAAAAAACACCTTACTATACATGGTCGTTTTTTTCGGCTAAAAATTCCTTACTATAAATGGTCGTTTTTTGGGGGGCTAAAAACACCTTAATATACATCGTTTTTTTTGACAAAAAACGCCTTACTATACATAGTCGTTTTTGCTGGGGCTAAAAACGCCTTACTATACATGGTCGTTCTTTTCGGGAAAAAATGCCTTACTCTACATGGTGGTTTTTTTCGGCTAAAAACACCTTACTATACATGTTCGATTTTTTCGGCTAAAAAACGCCTCATTATACATTGGCGTTTTTTTGGTCAAAAAATGCCTTACTATACATGGTCGGTTTTTTCGGCTAAAAACACCCTACTGTACATGGTCGTTTTTTTGGGCTAAAAATGCCTTACTATACATGGTCGTTTTTTTTAAAAAAAAACGCAAAACTATACATGGTCGTTTTTTTCGGCATAAAATGCCTTACTATACATGGTCGTTTTTTTCGGCTAAAAACGCCTTACTATACATGGTCGTTTTTTTCCAGCATAAAACGCCTTACTATACATGGTTGTTTTTTTCGGCTAAAACCCCCTTACTATACATGGTTGTTTTTTTCGGCTAAAACCCCCTTACTATACATGGTTGGTTTTTTTGGGCTAAAAACGCCTTACTATACATGGTCGTTTTTTTCAGGTAAAAACGCCTTACTATACATGATCGTTTTTTTCGGCATAAAACGCCTTACTATACATGGTCGTTTTTTTTAGGTAAAAACGCCTTACTATACATGGTCGTTTTTTTCGGCATAAAACGCCTGACTATACATGGTCGTTTTTTTGGGCAAAAAACGCCTTATTATACATGGTCGTTTTTTCGTCCAAAAACGCCTTACTATATACATGGTCGTTTTTCGCTAAAATGCCTTACTATACATGGTCGTTTTTTGACAAAAACGCAAACTATACATGGTCGTTTTTTTCCGCATAAAATGCCTTACTATACATGGTCGTTTTTTTCCGCTAAAAACGCCTTACTATACATGGTTGTTTTTTTCCAGCATAAAACGCCTTACTATACATGGTTGTTTTTTTCCGCT
Organism: Hippocampus mohnikei; assembly: GCA_026261675.1. Lineage (NCBI taxonomy): Eukaryota > Metazoa > Chordata > Actinopteri > Syngnathiformes > Syngnathidae > Hippocampus > Hippocampus mohnikei. The sequence goes on from JAKGUB010000327.1 coordinate 6,632,675, forward strand.
AAAACCCCCTTACTATACATGGTTGTTTTTTTCCGCTAAAACCCCCTTACTATACATGGTTGGTTTTTGGGCTAAAACCGCCTTACTATACATGGTCGTTTTTTTCAGGTACAAACGCCTTACTATACATGATCGTTTTTTTCAGCATAAAACGCCTTACTATACATGGTCGTTTTTTTTAGGTAAAAACGCCTTACTATACATGGTCGTTTTTTTCGGCATAAAACGCCTGACTATACATGGTCGTTTTTTTGGGCAAAAAACGCCTTATTATACATGGTCGTTTTTTTCGTCAAAAAACGCCTTACTATATACATGGTCGTTTTTTCGGCTAAAAACGCCTTACTATACATGGTCGTTTTTTTTGGCTAAATCAGTTTACTTTACATGGTTGTTATTTTCGGCTAAAATCGCCTTATTATACATGATCGTTTTTTTCGTCTAAAAACGCCTTACTATACATGGTCGTTTTTTTCGGCTAAAAACGCCTTACTATACATGGTCTTTTTTTTCGGCTAGAAATGCCTGACTATACATGGTCGATTTTTTCGGCTAAAAACGCGACAAAAGGCATATTTGACATGCACTCTGGAAGGTTTGCAGGAAAAAGTAACTGTTTGGTGTTGTTTCTTCTCACATCACAGAGCGGGGCTTGAACCGGGGTTGCCTGGATGGAGAGCCGGCGCTTAGACCTCTACACCACCAGTAACTGTGACTTGCACTGCACGATATGCGAATTTGACATACACTCTGGAGGTTTTGCAGGAAAAAGAAACTGTTTAGTGTTGTATCTTTCACTCATCACTGAGCGGGGCTTGAACCTGGGTTGCCTAGACGGAAAGCCACCGTGTAAACCTCTACACCAACAGTAACTGCAACTTGCTCTCCACGACAGGCGTATTTGACATGCACTCTGGAGGTTTTGCAGGAAAAAGTAACTGTTTGGTGTTGTTTTTTCTCACATCACTGAGTGGGGTTTGAACCCATGCTAACAATCGATGGTCGTTTTTTTTTGGCTAAAAACGCCTTACTATACATCGTCGGTTTTTTTTCGTCAAAAACGCCTTACTATATATACATGGTCGTTTTTGTTCGGCAAAAAAAAACCTCACTATACATGGTCGTTTTTGTCTGCTAAAAACGCCTTACTATACATGGTCGATATTTTGGCTAAAAACACCTTACTATACATGATTGATTTTTTGGGCAAAAATGCCTTACTATACATGGTCGTTTTTTTGGCAAAAAAACGCCTTACTATATATGGTCGGTTTTTTCGGCTAAAAACGCCTTACTATACATGGTCGTTTTTTTGGGCAAAAAACGCCTTACTATACATGGTTATTTTTTTGGGCTAAAAAACGCTTTACTATACATGGTCGTTCTTTTTCGGCAAAAAACGCCTTACTATACATGGCCGTTTTTTTCAGCAAAAAACACCTGACTATACATGGTGTTTTTTTCGGCATAAAACACCTTACTATATATGTTAGATTTTTTCGGCTAAAAAATGCCTTATTATACATTATCGTTTTTTTGGCAAAAAAACGCCTTACTATACATGGTCGTTTTTTTCGGCATAAAACGCCTTACTATACATGGTCGTTTTTTTTGGGCAAGAAACGCCTTACCATACATGGTTGTTTTTATGGGCTAAAAACGCTTTACTATACATGGTCGTTTTTTTCAGCAAAAAACACCCTACTATACATGGTGTTTTTTTTGGCTAAAAACACCTTACTATATATGTTAGATTTTTTCGGCTAAAAAATGCCTTATTATACATTATCGTTTTTTTGGCAAAAAAACGCCTTACTATACATGGTCGTTTTTTTCGGCATAAAACGCCTTACTATACATGGTCGTTTTTTTTGGGCAAGAAACGCCTTACTATACATGGTTGTTTTTTTCGGCTAAAACCCCTTAGTATACATGGTTGTTTTTTTGGGCTAAAAACGCCTTACTATACATGGTCGTTTTTTTGGGGGCTAAAAACGCCTTAATATACATGGTCGTTTTTTTTGACAAAAAACGCCTTAGTATACATACTCGTTTTTGTTTTTTTTTTAAACACCTTACTATACATGGTTGTTTTTTTTGGCAAGAAACGCCTTACTATACATGGTTGTTTTTTTCGGCATAAAACGCCTTACTATACATGGTTGTTTTTTTGGGCAAAAAATGCCTTACTATACATGGTTGTTTTTTTTTCGGCATAAAACCCCTTAGTATACATGGTTGTTATTTTGGGCTAAAAACGCCTTATTATAAATGGTCGTTTTTTCGGCATAAAACACCTTACTATACATGGTCGTTTTTTTCAGGTAAAAACGCCTTACTATACATGGTCACTTTTTTCGGCATAAAACGCCTTACTATACATGGTCGTTTTTTTCGGCAAAAAACGCCTTACTATAAATGGTCGTTTTTTTCAGCAAAAAACACCTTACTATACATGGTGTTTTTTTCGGCATAAAACGTCTTATTATACATGGTTGTTTTTTTGGGCTAAAAACGCTTTACTATACATGGTTGTTTTTTTCAGCAAAAACACCTTACTTTACATGGTGTTTTTTTTGGCTAAAAACACCTTACTATATATGGTAGATTTTTTCGGCTAAAAAATGTCTTATTATACATTATCGTTTTTTTGGCAAAAAACGCCTTACTATACATGGTCCTTTTTTTCGGCATAAAACGCCTTACTATACATGGTCGTTTTTTTTTGGCAAGAAACGCCTTACTATACATGGTTGTTTTTTTCGGCATAAAACACCTTACTATACATGGTCGTTTTTTTCGGCTAAAAACCCCTTACTATACATGGTTGTTTTTTTGGGCTAAAAACGCTTAACTATACATGGTCGTTTTTTTCGATAAAAAACGCCTCACTATACATGGTCGTTTTTTCAGCAAAAAACACCTTACTATACATGGTTGTTTTTTTCGGCATAAAACACCTTACTATACATGGTCGTTTTTTTCGGCTAAAAACCCCTTACTATACATGGTTGTTTTTTTCGGCTAAAAACACCTTACTATACATGGTTGTTTTTTGGGGCTAAAAACGCCTTACCATACATGGTTGTTTTTTTCGGCATAAAACGCCTTACTATACATGGTCGTTTTTTTCAGCAAAAAACACCTTACTATACATGGTGTTTTTTTTGGCTAAAAACACCTTACTATATATAGTCGATTTTTTCTGCTAAATAATGCCTTATTATACATTGTTTTTTTGGCAAAAAACGCCTTACTGTACATGGTCGTTTTTTTCGGCATAAAACACCTTACTATACATGGTCGTTTTTTTTGGCAAAAAACGCCTTACTATACATGGTTGTTTTTTTCAGCATAAAACGCCTTACTATACATGGTTGTTTTTTTCGGCTAAAACCCCCTTACTATACATGGTTGTTTTTTGGGGCTAAAAATGCCCTACTATACATGATTGTTTTTTTCGGCATAAAACCCCTTAGTATACATGGTTGTTTTTTTGGGCTAAAAACGCCTTACTATAAATGGTCGTTTTTTTCGGCTAAAAACGCCTTACTATACATGATCGTTTTTTTCGTCTAAAAACGCCTTACTATACATGGTCGTTATTTTCGGCTAAAATCGCCTTATTATACATGATCGTTTTTTTCGTCTAAAAACGCCTTACTATACATGGTTGTTTTTTTTCGGCTAATAACGCCTTATTATACATGGTCGTTTTTTCCCTGAAAAAAACGCCTTACTATACTCTTTTTTTCGGCTAAAAACACCTTACTATACATGGTTGTTTTTTGGGGCTAAAAATGCCCTACTATACATGATTGTTTTTTTCGGCATAAAACCCCTTAGTATACATGGTTGTTTTTTGGGCTAAAACACCTTACTATAAATGGTCGTTTTTTTCCGCTAAAAACGCCTTACTATACATGATCGTTTTTTTCGTCTAAAAACGCCTTACTATACATGGTCGTTTTTTTCGGCTAAAAACCCCTTACTATACATGGTTGTTTTTTTCGGCTAAAAACGCCTTACTATACATGGTTGTATTTTGGGGCTAAAAACGCCTTACCATACATGGTTGTTTTTTTCGGCATAAAACGCCTTACTATACATGGTCGTTTTTTTCAGCAAAAAACACCTTACTATACATGGTGTTTTTTTTGGCTAAAAACACCTTACTATATATAGTCGATTTTTTCTGCTAAATAATGCCTTATTATACATTGTTTTTTTGGCAAAAAACGCCTTACTGTACATGGTCGTTTTTTTTGGCAAGAAACGCCTTACTATACATGGTTGTTTTTTTCAGCATAAAACACCTTACTATACATGGTTGTTTTTTTCGGCTAAAACCCCTTAGTATACATGGTTGTTTTTTTGGGCTAAAAACGCCTTACTATACATGGTCGTTTTTTTGGGGGCTAAAAACGCCTTAATATACATGGTCGTTTTTTTTGACAAAAAACGCCTTAGTATACATACTCGTTTTTGTTTTTTTTTTAAACACCTTACTATACATGGTTGTTTTTTTGGGCTAAAAACGCCTTACTATAAATGGTCGTTTTTTTTCGGCATAAAATGCCTTACTATACATGGTCGTTTTTTTTGGCAAGAAACGCCTTACTATACATGGTTGTTTTTTTCGGCATAAAACGCCTTACTATACATGGTTGTTTTTTTGGGCAAAAAATGCCTTACTATACATGGTTGTTTTTTTTTCGGCATAAAACCCCTTAGTATACATGGTTGTTATTTTGGGCTAAAAACGCCTTATTATAAATGGTCGTTTTTTCGGCATAAAACACCTTACTATACATGGTCGTTTTTTTCAGGTAAAAACGCCTTACTATACATGGTCACTTTTTTCGGCATAAAACGCCTTACTATACATGGTCGTTCTTTTTCGGCAAAAAACGCCTTACTATACATGGCCGTTTTTTTCAGCAAAAAACACCTGACTATACATGGTGTTTTTTTCGGCATAAAACGTCTTATTATACATGGTTGTTTTTTTGGGCTAAAAACGCTTTACTATACATGGTTAATTTTTTCAGCAAAAAACACCTTACTATACATGGTGTTTTTTTTGGCTAAAAACACCTTAGTATACATGGTTGTTATTTTGGGCTAAAAACGCCTTGTTATAAATGGTCGTTTTTTCGGCATAAAACGTCTTACTATACATTGTTGTTTTTTTGGGCTAAAAACGCTTTACTATACATGGTTGTTTTTTTCAGCAAAAAACACCTTACACAACACACAAAACACATGGTGTTTTTTTTGGCTAAAAACACCTTACTATATATGGTAGATTTTTTCGGCTAAAAAATGTCTTATTATACATTATCGTTTTTTTGGCAAAAAACGCCTTACTATACATGGTCCTTTTTTTCGGCATAAAACGCCTTACTATACATGGTCGTTTTTTTTTGGCAAGAAACGCCTTACTATACATGGTTGTTTTTTTCGGCATAAAACACCTTACTATACATGGTCGTTTTTTTCGGCTAAAAACCCCTTACTATACATGGTTGTTTTTTTCGGCTAAAAACGCCTTACTATACATGGTTGTTTTTGGGGCTAAAACGCCTTACCATACATGGTTGTTTTTTCGCATAAAACGCCTTACTATACATGGTCGTTTTTTTCAGCAAAAAACACCTTACTATACATGGTGTTTTTTTTGGCTAAAAACACCTTACTATATATAGTCGATTTTTTCTGCTAAATAATGCCTTATTATACATTGTTTTTTTGGCAAAAAACGCCTTACTGTACATGGTCGTTTTTTTCGGCATAAAACACCTTACTATACATGGTCGTTTTTTTTGGCAAAAAACGCCTTACTATACATGGTTGTTTTTTTCAGCATAAAACGCCTTACTATACATGGTTGTTTTTTTCGGCTAAAACCCCCTTACTATACATGGTTGTTTTTTGGGGCTAAAAATGCCCTACTATACATGATTGTTTTTTTCGGCATAAAACCCCTTAGTATACATGGTTGTTTTTTTGGGCTAAAAACGCCTTACTATAAATGGTCGTTTTTTCGCTAAAAACGCCTTACTATACATGATCGTTTTTTTTCGCCTAAAACGCCTTACTATACATGGTCGTTATTTTCGCTAAAACGCCTTACTATGCATGGTCGTTTTTTTTGGGCTAAAAACGCCTTACTATACATGGTTGGTTTTTTTCGGCTAATAACGCCTTATTATACATGGTCGTTTTTTCCCTGAAAAAAACGCCTTACTATACTCTTTTTTTCGGCTAAAAACACCTTACTATACATGGTTGTTTTTTGGGGCTAAAAATGCCCTACTATACATGATTGTTTTTTTCGGCATAAAACCCCTTAGTATACATGGTTGTTTTTTTGGGCTAAAAACGCCTTACTATAAATGGTCGTTTTTTTCGGCTAAAAACGCCTTACTATACATGATCGGTTTTTTCGTCTAAAAACGCCTTACTATACATGGTCGTTTTTTCGCTAAAACGCCTTACTATGCATGGTCGTTTTTTTTGGGCTAAAAACGCCTTACTATACATGGTTGGTTTTTTTCGGCTAATAACGCCTTATTATACATGGTCGTTTTTTTCCCTGAAAAAAACGCCTTACTATACTTTTTTTTCGGCTAAAAACACCTTACTATACATGGTCGTTTTTTTCGGCTAAAAACGCCTTACTATGCATGGTCGTTTTGTTTTGGCTAAAAACTCCTTACTATACATGGTCGTTTTTTTCGGCTAAAACCCCCTTACTATACATGGTTGTTTTTTTGGGTTAAAAACGCCTTACTATAAATGGTCGTTTTTTTCGGCATAAAATGCCTTACTATACATGGTCGTTTTTTTGGCAAGAAACGCCTTACTATACATGGTTGTTTTTTTCGGCATAAAACGCCTTACTATACATGGTTGTTTTTTTGGGCAAAAAATGCCTTACTATACATGGTTGTTATTTTGGGCTAAAAACGCCTTATTATAAATGGTCGTTTTTTCGGCATAAAACGCCTTACTATACACGGTCGTTTTTTTCAGGTAAAAACGCCTTACTATACATGGTCATTTTTTTCGGCATAAAACGCCTTACTATACATGGTCGTTTTTTTCGGCAAAAAACACCTTACTATACATGGTGTTTTTTTCGGCATAAAACGTCTTACTATACATGGTTGTTTTTTTGGGCTAAAAACGCTTTACTATACATGGTTGTTTTTTTCAGCAAAAAACACCTTACACAACACACAAAACACATGGTGTTTTTTTTGGCTAAAAACACCTTACTATATATGGTAGATTTTTTCGGCTAAAAAATGTCTTATTATACATTATCGTTTTTTTGGCAAAAAACGCCTTACTATACATGGTCCTTTTTTTCGGCATAAAACGCCTTACTATACATGGTCGTTTTTTTTTGGCAAGAAACGCCTTACTATACATGGTTGTTTTTTTCGGCATAAAACACCTTACTATACATGGTCGTTTTTTTCGGCTAAAAACCCCTTACTATACATGGCTGTTTTTTTCGGCTAAAAACGCCTTACTATACATGGTTGTTTTTTGGGGCTAAAAACGCCTTACCATACATGGTTGTTTTTTTCGGCATAAAACGCCTTACTATACATGGTCGTTTTTTCAGCAAAAACACCTTACTATACATGGTGTTTTTTTGGCTAAAACACCTTACTATATATAGTCGATTTTTCTGCTAAATAATGCCTTATTATACATTGTTTTTTTGCAAAAACGCCTTACTGTACATGGTCGTTTTTTCGCATAAAACGCCTTACTATACATGGTCGTTTTTGGCAAAAACGCCTTACTATACATGGTTGTTTTTTCAGCATAAACGCCTTACTATACATGGTTGTTTTTTCGCTAAAACCCCTTACTATACATGGTTGTTTTTTGGGGCTAAAATGCCCTACTATACATGATTGTTTTTTCGCATAAAACCCTTAGTATACATGGTTGTTTTTTTGGCTAAAACGCCTTACTATAAATGGTCGTTTTTTCGCTAAAAACGCCTTACTATACATGATCGTTTTTTCGCCTAAAACGCCTTACTATACATGGTCGTTATTTTCGGCTAAAATCGCCTTATTATACATGATCGTTTTTTTCGTCTAAAAACGCCTTACTATACATGGTTGGTTTTTTTCGGCTAATAACGCCTTATTATACATGGTCGTTTTTTCCCTGAAAAAAACGCCTTACTATACTCTTTTTTTCGGCTAAAAACACCTTACTATACATGGTTGTTTTTTGGGGCTAAAAATGCCCTACTATACATGATTGTTTTTTTCGGCATAAAACCCCTTAGTATACATGGTTGTTTTTTTGGGCTAAAAACGCCTTACTATAAATGGTCGTTTTTTTCGGCTCAAAACGCCTTACTATACATGGTCGTTTTTTCAGCAAAAAACACCTTACTATACATGGTTGTTTTTTTCGGCATAAAACACCTTACTATACATGGTCGTTATTTTCGGCTAAAATCGCCTTATTATACATGATCGTTTTTTTCGTCTAAAAACGCCTTACTATACATGGTCGGTTTTTTCGGCTAAAAACGCCTTACTATGCATGGTCGTTTTTTTTGGGCTAAAAACGCCTTACTATACATGGTTGGTTTTTTTCGGCTAATAACGCCTTATTATACATGGTCGTTTTTTCCCTGAAAAAAACGCCTTACTATACTCTTTTTTTCGGCTAAAAACACCTTACTATACATGGTCGTTTTTTTCGGCTAAAAACGCCTTACTATGCATGGTCGTTTTGTTTTGGCTAAAAACGCCTTACTTATGGTCGTTTTTTTGGCTAAAAACTCCTTACTATACATGGTCATTTTTTGGGGCTAAAAACGCCTTAATAATACATGGTCGCTTTTTGGCTAAAAACGCCTTACTATACGTGGTCGTTTTTTTTGTCTAAAGACGCCTTACTATACATGGTTATTTTTTTCGGCTAAAAACGCCTTCCTATACATGGTCGTTTTTTTCGGCTAAAAACGCCTTACTATGCATGGTCGTTTTTTTCGGCTAAAAACGCCTTACTATACATGGTTGTTTTTTTAGTCAAAAAACGCCTTCCTATACATGGTCGTTTTTTTCGGCTAAAAACGCTTTACTATGCATGGTCGTTTTTTTTGGCTAAAAACGCCTTACTATACATGGTCGCTTTTTTTCGCTAAAAACGCCTTACTATACATGGTTGTTTTTTTCCGCTAAAAACACCTTACTATACATGGTCGCTTTTTCGCTAAAAACGCCTTACTATGCATGGTCGTTCTTTTTTGGCTAAAAACGCCTTACTATACATGGTCGTTTTTTTCGGCTAAAAACGCCTTACTATGCATGGTCGTTTTTTTTTGGCTAAAAACGCCTTCCTATACATGGTCGTTTTTTTCGGATCAAAACGCCTTACTATACATGGTCGTTTTTTTTGTCTAAAAACGCCTTACTATACATGGTTGGTTTTTTTCGGCTAAAAACACCTTACTATACATGGTCGTTTTTTTCGGCTAAAAACGCCTTACTATGCATGGTCGTTTTTTTCGGCTAAAAACGCCTTACTATACATGGTTGTTTTTTTAGTCAAAAAACGCCTTCCTATACATGGTCGTTTTTTTCGGATCAAAACGCCTTACTATACATGGTCGTTTTTTTCGGCTAAAAATGGCTTACTATACATGGTGGTTTTTTTCGGCTAAAAATGCCTTCCTGTACATGGTCGATATTTTCGGGTTAACACGCCTGACTATATACATGGTCGATTTTTTTCGGCTAAAAACGCCTTACTACACGTGGTCGTTTTTTTTCGCTAAAAACGCCTTACTATACATGGTCGTTTTTTTTGGCTAAAAACGCATTTCACATGACCCAAAAGCTGGATTCCTGGAGTTTCGAGTCATGTGGAGACCATCGGGAACAGTGAAAAGACTGTCTGATGTGACTGAAGCGCAAGTCTGAGCTCAAGACTTCAGTCTTTGAAAAGGCTTCGAGTGAGTTGAGGATGGATTTGGTCATGATAGGCAAAGACTCGAATTCAAGTCAAACAATTTATTGGACAGAAAAGCGAACATGACAATGTAAAAGCATTTGACCAGTCAATCTTTGTGTGGGCCAGTTCAAGTTGCACGCACACAAACACTGATGACAGGCCTGAAATGGGAGCATGTGCTTGACCAGCTCATGCGTGATGTCACTGACATCCCATGACACACCAAGGAGGACATGAGCACGTCCGACTTCTCTCACTGAGACAAAAACTAACTGCCGTGTACTCCACAACAACAAGATCACACTCTTCTGGTCAAATTTTTAAATGACATTGAAGTGGGCCAAGTTAGTCATATGTATGTATATATTATATATGCATAATATATATACTGTATATGCATATATAGACACATTTTTAAACTAACTCGGTCCACTTCAATGTTTCAAAAAATATTCCAGAAGTGCTTGATGATGCTCGGGTTGTCTATGTGGAGTTGACACTGTTGTGCAGTACACGAAGCAGAAGTTTAAGTTGAGTGAGAGACAGACAGGCGGGCACACTCACCTCCACCTTGTGGTGCAACGTGACATCAGACATCAGCTCTTCAAGCACACCACACAGCTCAGTACTCGCGCGTGTCCAAATGCAGGTTGGCGTCCCTTCCGCATGTCCTCCGAGTCTGGCGGCTGCGCCTTGGGTCCAGTAATCTGACTAATCTGGTCAAGCAGAAAAACAAAACAAAAGTGGAAAGTCACACACTGTAGTCCATAAAAAAGTTGTTTCTTTTTTCTTTTTAATTTGAGTCATTATTCGTAAAGTGGCAGACTTTTACTTTCAACCCGTCCATTTCCAAACGTGCCCGCACTCGCAATGCATCTGTTTGAGCGATCCACTCGCGGCTCTCTCCACACACCTAAAGTACAATGAGCAACCTCCTTTCGAAAAACAAATGAACAAAGTCTATTTTTGTTATGATGCAGCATGTTTGATTGTTGTTGGTTGAAGTTGAATTTTGTTGCTTGTTTTTTGTTTGGAGCCTTTTTCATGTTCAATAAAATAAGTAAAAAAACATTTCTTTGCTTGATAATTGTTGCTATTTGCAGCCAGTAGAGTGCAATATTTAGTTCAACAAGTCATTTATCAAAATGTATGCTAAATTTGTTATAAATATTTAAAAGAACAGCTGAAGTTAAAAGAGCCATTTGAGAGCCAAAAAGAGCCGGCTCCTTTCACTGAACCGGACCACCGTAGAGAGCCGAAAATCCCATCACTAGGGCACACAAACCGCACGAGCGCGCGCCTGTGTGTGTAGACGCACGCTCGTGTGTGCGTATCCTCGCGCTTCCTGGAACATCCTTTAACTTCGTTACAACGCTCCCATTAGATACTCATTTCGAATCATATTGCTCTACAATCCAATCATGTTGCATTAATGAATCTATTATTAGTGCCAACAGTGTGCACGTGATGTGTTTTGACTTGCGCTGTAGTATTTCCTTGTTTGCGCGGAGAGGGTGTGAATGACGAGTATTCTGAGGCAATCATTTCAGCGTCACAAAGCTTTCTTAGCAAGCCTCTCTCAAGGTCATGTCACAGAATAAGGATCCAGAGATCTCAAGGAAGAGGTAGCTCTCTCTGAGGCTTTGCAAAGAGCAGAAACTTAAAGTCCAGAATCTCAAGACGGGGTAAATATTCGGTCTTTATTTATGAAGTAATGTCTGTGCCGGACCAAAGCTACAGAAAGTAGAAACAGAGCTGATGGCTTGAATCTTCGATGAGCTACCTTGGCAAGCGGAATGAAGTCATTCTCTTTGTGCTAATAAATGCTTCATTGGGTTTTGGCCTGATCTTGGAATGGAGAATCCAGCTTACCCCTGATGCTGGTGAGGATACAGAAAATGAATGGATGGAAAATCGGGGAGCGGAATGTTCAGCCTGTCTATTCTGGTTCCATCCTTTTTATCACTCCCCTTTGCACAAACTCATCCCTGCACACAGTGGTGCCCCCCCCCTCCCCGCCGCACTCCCTCACACAACACAACACAACACACAAAATGCTTTCATGCTGCACAAGATTGGAAACTTGAAATTTAAATATGCTCGAACAGTAAACATTCCCCTGACCTGTTTGACTTCTGACTTTGGTGAACTTGCACTATTTGCCTTCCTCTTTCAGCTGCAAAAACAATCTAATGGCATTTTGTTCATTTGTTTGTGTCTATGTGATAGTACTGTATTGATGTTTTGGTAATTTTTCAACCTTTTGCGGTAAGTAAATGGGAAAATGTGTTTTGTGTGTTTTCAGGCAGCAGATGGTTTGTCTTACATAAAGAACATTTGCCTGCGTCGAGGCACAGTGTCATGTTTTGACAACCGCTGGCCTGACATGTCAATGGAAACGTCATTAAAGTAGTAAAAAATATATAGATGCTTCCAATTAGAGGACTTCCTGATGAGGTTTACAAAGACAAACAACATGATACCATGTGCAATATTTCCCATCACTGTAAGTCACATTGCTTGTGTCGAACCTTTTGAGTGTGGCCCAACCTTGACGATAACGTTTCAAGGACTGAAAACACGTGATCTGTTTGAATGAGTCAACTTTCTAGCGTTGTGCGATGTCTCCACTGGTGAATTGTTCTGTTTTTCTGAGACTTGCTGGCCGTGTGCATTGGAGTCCAAAAAGACAGCTTTTTTTTGGAAGGTTCTAAGAAGCTCTTGCAGAATTCCACCAAATCCAAATAGCATCTAACTTCTCAGGATTTATTGGTCCTACTGCTGCCAGAAGACCAATTAAGAGCACAGGCAGTTTTCAGTATCATGATTACCAGTAATCGTTTTTTTTTTCTTTTCTTGTAGCTCCAGCCAGGTGGTACTAAACAGCCATGACGGTGATGCGTTCACCATTTTGTTCACCTTTGTCGCAATGAGTTACATTTCAGCTTCGATGCTCACTTACATATTTCCCTCTGTGCTAGATCATTTTTACTCCAGCCAGAAAAAGCTAAAGGGTTTAATCCCGTACATGCTCACCAAACTGAGGCTACAGTATCTCCTCTTTCCGAAGTGAATGTTTTCCTCACTGTGGTGTTGCATTCGCTCCCACAGGGCATTCGTTTGGTCAAAGCAAATCAATGAGGCACAGTGATGGATAGCCATTTAATAATGGATCAGTGTGTATCGATGTTCGTGTAGGGAAGGCGTTTGCGCATCTTCATGCACTTATGAGAATTTGAACAGAAACTGCACAAGAGAAGGCAGTATGTTTTTCGACATTGGTAATTATTTGCAATAGCTCTAAAAATTAAAAAGTGGGATTGCCTTTAAAATGCCAAGCTGTTGATCAATTGAGAGGCAAGTCCCAAGGCTTTTGTTTTTGTATCCATTTCAATTCAGTATATCTTTTGAAAAAATCAAATACCGTAGCATTTCAAGGGAAATTCAATGCTCTGCTGTTTACTTGCAATCAAAACTACACTCATCATGACAACCTCGACACGAGTCAAGACGCCGACGAGTAACTCCCCAACAATTATTCGCCCGGTTTCATTTTTCGTCTACCGCAGGAACTCCAATTGTGTAAAGGATGTGTTGAAGAGGTGTTAAGAATATACTTGATAATCTTACAATTCAGGTCTGGAGAGATCGAGTTAGCATGGCTGTGTGTGTGTGTGTGTGTGTGTGTGTGTGTGTGTGTGTGTGTGTGTGTGTGTGTTTGTGTGTGTGTGTTTGTGTATGTGTGCGCGTGCGTGTGTGAATGTGTCAGCTTGTCTACATGGATGTATGCACGCATCTGTAAAGGCGAATGGATGCTGTGCAGCTGTGATCATTGACATGTTTTTCTCACTAATCAACCGTTTGAATATGCAGGAGTGACTTTGATTAGGGTGAGGGTGAAGACTGATACAGGTTCAGACTGTCGGTCAAATGAGAAGTCACCCGCCTTCTCTCTTGCATGTCCTCTTCTTCCTGTCATTTACAATTGCCCGTTTGATGAATTTATTCATCCTCCCTCAAGTCCACGTCACTCATAAGGTTTCCATCCGAAACATCCCATACCTCCATCTACACTTACTGGGCAACATCAAATTTCTCCATTGTGGGACAAATAAAGATTTTCTTATCTTATCTTATCATGTCAGAATCAAATAATGTGACCATTTGTCACCCCAATTGGTAATATTGGGATTATTTTAATGAATGGATAAAAGTATAGTGAAATCTGGCCATGATCTATTTTTGACTGAGAGTTTTTGATTATAAACTAGGCGTGTATACGATATGTGGGATGTAGATTAGGTCAAGGTTGTGCTTTGGAGGGTTGAGGTCACACCCAAACACAAAGCATAAGTAAGAATGATGATTCAAGAGAAAATAAAGTCTGGTCCAATTTTGTTGCCCTTTTTATATCTCGGCATGTGGGCCATGTTTATTTATTGTTCTCAAATATTTCCCCGTTTTTTTTTTCGCCTAATCCTCAAACTATTTGATTCTTGTGTGACTCTCCATTTTTGCCCTTTCCCACCCTATCCCTCCATCCTGTCTTTGTGATGCGTCCTTCTGCCTCTGCCGGCAGCATTGGATTACCTCGGTGCATACGCGCACACATAAGCGCGCGCGCACGTGGTCCCTGTCACACACTCATAATTTTTTCTTTTGCATTAGTGCAGCTGGCTGGATGTAGATGTCCCAGTTTCAGATGGAAAAACAGTCCATGGTTTGTATCAAGCTGTGCTTGTCTTAAGGTGCCTTGCATTGCACACGGATTGGAGCAAATGTCATTTCTTGCTTTTTCACCTTTCCATCTCATTTATTTGGTTTGTTTTTTCAAAATTTCACGATAGGCTTTATTTTTACAACAGTCAGCGTAGATCTGATGGGACTTGCTCCAAAGCTTTGTGGCTTGGCGATATGGATTCTGGTAGATTCAGAAATGTGCAACCATTTTCTGGGTATTGAGCCTAAAATGTTTGGTCAAACGTTTGTGGTCATGTCTTAGATGTCAAGTCCACCTGACTAAGTCCATTTTCGCTGGAACTTAACTCCTAAAAATGTTGTCAGCGGAGGTTGTAGGCCTACCGAATATTAAAAAAAGAAGAAACTGGACACATTTAAGTCAGTATAATTTACTTTTGATTGAACTGTATAGAACTTTTTCCATTCATACAAATTACATCTCTAGTGAAATGGAAATTTTGTGAACATGTGGCTCTATTTCCACTAATATCACTGCAGTGTGCGTGTTTTGATTATGCCAAATGTGGCGTGACATTCTAATCGCCGCACGCCGCAATTTTTCAGAAGCACAAGAAACAAATGGTGATGGCTGATCGCACCCACATGCACATAAACATTCAGGAAGAGTCGGCCTGAATAATGAAGCCGAGCTGCATATCGGATGATTTTCCTTCTAATTGTGTTATGTTGGGAAACTCGTATTACATTACAAGGATACCGGCCAGGGCTTCAGTGTTACACACGAGCCCACTGAGATGGCTGCAGTGCATTAAATGGAACTGGGCCACAGTTAATCGAGTAAACAGGACAGGGAAACACCTGTTTGACTAAAAATAACTCCACTAGTTAGTATACGTATTGGTTTGGCTTCATATTGAACAGCAGCTACACAGGCAAAGGAATGCTGAATTGAGTTTCCTTAAAATACTGTATTTTATCCTGAGTGAAATGGTTATTGTCCATTACGCCATTGTAACGACATATGACGGCATAATGTGACGTGCAAAGGTCACATGGAGAGATGTAAAATGTGGTATGATTCAGTGGGATTCTTCCCATATTAATTTTGTTCTTATTGCTTGTTCACTTTGACTTGAGGCAACACCCGATCAAATTGTAATCGGCTACTGAGGGAAACACAGAAATCCGCCGGTGCTGACAATCATTACACGTTCGATATTTATGATTGCGATTCTTTCCGTCCGTGTGGTCACCGAGGTTGCCGATCCATCCACTCTGGGACTGTAAAATGAACTGGAACAACAACCGATATGGAACCGGCTGTTGCCGGATCCAAATAGATGTCTTCTTTTTAACGATGTTGTTGTATCAGTGATCACTGTTACGACGATAAGTGAACATTCGTAAACTGTCAGAGAGCACACAATGTGCTCCTACTACGCTTGGATGGAATGTTTCCCCCTCTCCAATGAACTCTTGTCATCATATAGAAAAAAAAAAAGATTTCTGCGGTCTGATAAGCCTTGTAAACCCGAGGCTACTAAATATGCTCGCTTTCAAGTGTGACTCCAACCTGACCTCAGTGCAAGATTTAAAATGGCCAAGAGGCAAAGTAATTCAGGCCAGCTGGAGGCATTGACTGCGAGCATATGTGTGCGCGTTTTCAACCTCTATTTCAATTTCTTTCAGGGCAGTAAAAGGGAGTGCATTTACATACTTGGCCACTCACACTCATGTATAAATAGAAACACAATTATCTGTCTGCAGACACGGATGATTTCCGGGCCATGCCTGTAATCGCCATTTCAGTACAGCCTTTGACTTGAAAGAGTGTCTGAACATGGAAGCAGAAAAGGGCCGAGAAGTAGACTTTCCCCTTTTTGAGTGTTTGGAGATTTCAGGGCCATCATCCTGGACCTGAATGATTGCAGTAGGTGCAAACCCAAGGAAGTGATACAGTGACCCCCCGCCCCACTTATCAGGTGACACGTTCCACAACTACCAGGAATCTCCAGAGAGACTTTGACTAAGCGAGCTTTCACAGTGGCTAAAAGTGTTTTTTTTTTTCCTTTGGCTCTTTAGTGCTTTTTGTGCGTGGTGCCACCCCATAAGGAAGTGATGCTGCAAAGAGGGGATCTGCGTTTGAACCGCGCAGGCAGAAATGGAAGTTATTATTTCTGTTACAAACGCCAATTCCATTGGGGACACCGCCCACATCTGGGGCTCATCTCAGACGGTGATGAGTTTGCCGACGAGAGGGAATTGCACCAGCTGGATGGGCAGCAAAAGGCCATTGATGCTGCTCGTGTCAGCAAAGAGCAGGAAACACAATTCAAATCTGCTTGTGTAAAACTGGAGTAGAAGCGTTGAAAATGTGATGGAGTCTCCTTTTTCGCAGTGACATTGTGCTAAGGTTCGAATTTATTTCAGCTGGACCCATGAATCTACGGTGCTGACGTCCACTACCGTTCCACGAGGGGCAGACTGGAGGAGCCTCCATTGCTTCTTCAAAGATACCTTGCATGTCATGAAGTTGAAGTTAAAATATTACGTAATTTCTTGAACGTGGCAGCGCATATTGTATTCAATGCCATGAATAATTAAAAATGTTCTGAAGGCGTTCAAGCAGGCACAAATGCTTAATGAAGTGCCTGGTGTGTGCTAGTAAGTAAGAAAAGGTCCATGTTGACATTGTTCCGTTAACAGGGCACCAAATTGCCCGCTGCTGTGAATTTCAGTGCGTACGTTTGTTTGTCTGTATTGGTAAGCGGTCCTTGGGAACACTGTAACTGGTCAAATGTGACAATATCATGCTCCGAATGTCAGAAAAAAATTGTCAAAGTGAACGGGGACTACATTGTATGTCATCTTTGTCTCACAGGTGCTTCGGCTTTCGTTTGGAAGCTTTCCCAGTAGGCGGGGTCTTCCTCTGTCAGAGGTGAGGCTGACGCGATGAGGTCAGGGAACGTCAGCAGTGTGAAAGCGGTGGGTGGAGGAAGTGATGAGGGAGGATTCTGAAAGGGAACAAGACAAATGATGTGCATGACATGATGACCGCTCGCACCATATAATGCGGCAAAGGTTACAATTTGGCAACTGCCGACCGCTCATCCAAAATAACTTAAAAATAAGACAGAGGCAAAACACAATACTTACTGTCGAGTGTCCCAATGCTACAGCAACATGATGATCAGCGTCAAGTAAACTCTCCTGCGTGCACACATCATAAAAATTGTGTCATAACATGAAGACAGTTTATGAACATTGTCTGTCTATCGAAACAAATCTAATGCCGACTTACGGTCAGCGCTCAATCTCACACGTCACTATACCTTTCTCAAAATGACTTTGATAGTTAGCAGCCAGTATGAAATGGGTGTGAGCACTGCCATTCCAAAACATTTTACTGGTCAGAGGTTGCAGGTCTAAAACCAAGACCATTTTTGCGATGGGAGTATGGTACAGTGATAACGACCACAAAAAAAAAAATCATGGTTGAAAAAAAACACTCCACCATTATCAATGTGAGTGAGCTGCTACTCCCTTATGAGAAAACCTTGACACTGGAACTGCATTAAGCATCGGGTACCTCTCGAGGGTAAGTACGTGACGAGAGAGACGCGCTTGCTCGCTTTAGACTGCTGGTAACCTTTAGCGGTCACATGCTAATTCTTCTGCCGGTGTGCATGTCGGCGAGGATGAGAGAGAGAGGAGGGTAAAAGATAACTTCAGACTGAGGGCAAAAGGGAGGAGAGGGATGATGGCAAGAAAAGAAAAGAGTATGAGGAGACGGATTTTAAAAAAAAGAGGGCAATCGAAACTGACGTTTCCTCTGCCTTGATGGAGCACCCCTTGGACCTCGCTCTCAATCTCAGCAGTGTGAGACCACCTGGGATTCACAGAGTGGATGCTTCCATTAGGAAATCCACAG
Source organism: Hippocampus mohnikei (assembly GCA_026261675.1). Lineage (NCBI taxonomy): Eukaryota > Metazoa > Chordata > Actinopteri > Syngnathiformes > Syngnathidae > Hippocampus > Hippocampus mohnikei. Next base: position 6,651,309 of record JAKGUB010000327.1, read on the forward strand.
AGGGGCAGGTGTTGGCATTGACCTGCCTTTACACTCATTCATTCCAGGCATTGTACTGCGTGTAATTGGTCGCTCCTCCGCCGTGTTTGTAACAATCTGATTTCATCCAGGACCTTCTTAAGTGCTTGCAAATTTCCCCAGTGTGGGACAAATAAAGGTTATCTTAGCTTAAATACTGTTCGGGGTCTAAACTAAAACAAACGACAAATACCTTTTGTAAACAGATGGCACTCTTACGCAACATGTTCTTATTAAGATGGAGTGGGAAACCAAGCACGGCGATACAAGAGACTAGCACGTCTGCCTCTCAGACCTGTGGATTTTGAATGTTTAGTTGCGTGGGTTTTCCCCACGTATGCGGGCATCGTCCCACGAGTAGACCAGGAAGTGCAACACAGACACGGTGCTCGTTACAAGCCACACACGCAACAAACTATGGACAATCCATAATTGGCGGCTTTGTAGTTATGACCTTCCACAAGCAAACATTTGAATAAACTGTCAGCTTCACATCCAGATATGAAACATGACAGTTCCTAGTTTTTTTCATGCCTCTGCACAGGGGACATATGCATTTTTTTTTTGTTATAATAAGAAAACAGTTCAAAAGTTAATATGTCTAAAAAGGCATCTTCATCTGGGTCTTACCCAACACAATAGCTCCGATACATATACTCACTTCAAACAGCCAGCTCTCCTCTGCCTCTTCATCCAGATGCATTCTGGTCTGGCAGAGAACACGGGACTGTGTGAGAGCTTCAGAGGACAGATGAAACTCCAATCTTTGGAGATTGAAACCCAGTCCTGTGCCAACGGCCTTGAGGAAACTCTCCTTCAGCGCCTTGAGAAGGACGAAAAAAAATCCCAGTCAGCTCAAGGAAAGTTGTAGTAAGATGATTGCTAATTTTGTCTATTCCATCACTTTGACATCGCTACGTGCATGCTCGCAAAAAACAAGCACTGATAAATCCAGCAGAGTGTTCACTTAATTTCTCATTGAGGGACTAAAAACTTAAATAACTTATATTGATAGTGACAATGATTAACAATGTCATTATGCACATCAACAGATGGTAATCAATGAAAATGCACAAGCTAAACACTGTATATTGATGATTTCTGTACATATGGATCTGTGTGTGTGAATAAGGGAGAGGGAAAGAAGGATTATCAATATGATGCTTCTTTCTCACAAACGCATACACCTAAAAATCCCAGCAGGACATAGAAGCGATACAATGTGACAACAAGGTTGTACGGTCGCCTGGTTACCCAGTGGCGGTAGAACATAGCGAGCTGATGCTGCTCGGAGTCAGCTGACTTGATGACGCGCCACTCGTACGGCGTGAATTGACGAGTCATGACGCGGAAGAACTCGGGCACTGTGTTGCTACCTGAAGAGAGGTAGGGATGGAGGGAAAGAGAGATGGAACCAAAAACGACAAAAATGAATTGAGATGACGGTTGTATCAGATGTGAAGAGGTAGACAAACATCATTACTGTACTCTAGCGCCATCTCGCGCATGCAAAAAAATTCCCTGTATTTTTTTTCCTCGATAGTATAACAGTGACACCTAGTTGTCAATTTTGAACACATGCGCAATGTACTAACATTGCACACAGTACTGTAACTACTCTAACTACAGTGTGTATTAGAATTTTCATGCGTTGTAAATTGTGCAGAGTTCTGGAAGGTTTTTGGAGCAGACGTCAAATTATGAGCACTGGTCCAAATGTGACTGCTTGATCACTTACCAGGCATGACTGTCTTCATGATGTCAACCCCAACTTGAATGCCTTTCTCAGCAGCAAGCACCGCATAGTCCCCCTGGTGAGAGATGTTAAAGCTCCAGGTCTGAGGTTCCGCTCCCGAATCTGGGCTGACCTGGACAAATCTAGATTGAACATCGATGCCGTCCCTAAGTACGCCTGCCTCTCATGACTATAACAGAGGCCCATGTAGAGAAGGTGTGTTAGAGGCACGTGCACTATATTTTCCATCAGCCCACATTCCAACTCCTGCGAAACAAATGATGATATCCGTCCCATAAGTAGTGTTAAAGGAAATCATCACGAACTTGAAGTGGTACAGCTAGGTAAGGCTTCCCTCTCGGAGATCGTTTCAGGCGGATATGTGCCCAGGGAATGTTCATCCTCTCGCACACGAACCTCCTAAGCAGCAACCTGCCAGCCTGACACACGAACGCGTTTATTAGACAACCGAATCTCAGTGACATTTTGCCATAGGCCAATTTGTCCAGCACAGCTCACCATGGCTGATTTGGCATCTTTCGCGAAAACAAACTCTCCTATTCTGTCTTTCTCCTCCGGCTGAACGCAGCGAGCAGCAAACAGCCAGTCAGCCCTGGCAGGAGTCCACGACCCGCAGCGAAAAGCCCAGCGAATAGAACCCATTCGGTCATCAGCCTCTGACATCTTGACTCCTTGAACACGAGTTGTGAACGTCAGAAGTTGTCACCTTGCTCACGTTAGCATTGCGCGCTAGAGAGAGATACATGTTATTTCTGTGAGTAATCATTCAGATATATCCGATATCTCATAGCGGAGCTAAGCGTCGCGCGTTTCTATACGATTGTAACGTTGAGTACAGTAGTGGGCGATTTGTTTACATTTTAGCCACGGACTCCACACGTTCCCGGAAGAGTACAGCGAGATATGATGATGTCATACAAGACACTAGGCCGATTGACCAATAAGACGCACCAAAACTGGGGCCCATTAAAGATGCGTTCAATGCCAGTTAAAAGAACTCGGATATTTTAGAATCGTTAAAAATTGATACCAACTAAGAAAAGAAATCAATTACAGTACAGTAACCCAAAGTATAATTTCTGGCAGACTAATAAGAGTAAGTAAGGTGTTATCTGAGTTATCAGTCAGATATAATAGTAGTAGTTAGGTGATCAATGTCTGCATTTAATGGATAGCCGTCCACTTAGCCTACTGCATAGTGAATTAGAGTTTTTGGAAACGAGACGATGCGCAGATTGACTTTTTCATGGAAATTAGACTATGAAATACTGTATTTCGTTGTCTCGCGCATGTTTCTTTTCAGCATGTTGTGTTTGATGTATTATATTTGAATAAAAAACAAGCATTCAAGGTCTGTTTTTTTTCCTTTTGGAAACTCATTTCATAACAGAGATAAGAAAATATACATTAAGAAACAAAGCATGACTTAATAAGCCAAACCTTCCCGAAATTAAGGCTCTATGAATAAGACATTTATGTAGTCTTCAAAGTAATCGTCAAAGTCATCTGTAAATGGCAATGCTGAGGTCACGAAGCATTAGATTTCACATTTCATCAGCAAAAAATGCATGGCTGCACGAGAAAAGGAAAAGATGTATCCATGATCAACTTTATTTAGCTATTTGGTAGCAACCAGCAGATGGCACTAGTAACTAAGACCCATCTGTTCTGAAGGCCAATGACTGCAGAAAAAAAGTCCTGAAGAACAGCAATTTTTTCCTTGACCTTTCGGAAGACTGTTTAAGCCAGTTTCGTCACAAAGTTTTGCGTGAAGGTTTATCCTCATCCTGCAGTTAGTAGTATATGCCTGTCATTCTTCTTTTGCTATTGATTGTCTTTTCACGAGGGTCGCGGGCGCGGTCGAGCCCAGCTGTCTTCAGGAAGTAGGCGCTGTTACCCAGAACGGGTAGACGAAAAACACTCACAGTTAGAGTCACACCTTGGCACAATTTAGGGTATTCCATTAACCTACCATGTTTTTGCCATGTGGAAGGAAACTGGAGTATACCCAGGTATGGGGAGAACATGAAAACTCTACACAGTAAAGCTGGAGCCCGGAATTGAACCCTCGACCTCTGTACTGTGAGGCCGACGTGCTTACCAGTCATTGTGAAAGACAAAAAAAACAATTGAAAATAAAATTAAATCTCCCTCTGTCTACACTCACAAGTTCAAACATATACACTTACACACACATTGTGTTTACTTTTTGCCCCACTTTGAATTGCTTCTTTTCATGGTGCTTCAAAAGGAGTTAGTTTTACAGGAAATCTGGTACAAAGGAATCTGCTGTTTCAAGTGTCAATCTAATGAGTTCAGCATCACCCCTTCTGTGCTGTGTGAACGTGTCCCCGCAGGCTGACTGTAGTGCAGCAGATAAATAAACACACAGAGAGATGTTCAGCTGTAATGTTTACTATAAAAAAAAAGTAAAAGCAAAAACTAAAGAACTGCCACGCTGACATGTCAGCCCGGCAGATGCCTTTTTTGTGGTTTAAGCCTGAAATGAATTTGTTAATTGATCTAGTATCAATATATAGAACATCTATTGTAAAATTATCTTTCTCGCATACATACAGTACAATTTCAGCCTGAAAATATCTGCAACCCCGTTCATTACGTGTAAACACCAAAAGTTCGTTTTTTTAGAATCACTTCCATCTGTGCCAGGATGTGCACAGGATTGCTACACTGTGACATACAAGTTAAAGAAGCGAAGGCCAGTCGTTCAGTGAATTACTAAATGTGGATCATCGGGAGGCACCCAAGCAAAGAGGGAGAAGGAACATGAATTGCCCTTAAAAGATCAATTTACTTGTATGCTCTTAATTAGTAATCATGGAGTTACTCGTCACTGTTCAAAAGTGTTGTGTGTGGGGACTTGGGGGAAGAGGAGTTGTGTCACAGTGATGCAAGAAGAGGGCCAGCAAAAGTTGAAATATGGAACGGAGGACATTTTTGCAGGGAGTTCAGTATATGGCGTCACCCAATGTGGCCTTGCGTGTGCATTCGGAAGTCTTTTGGGTGTATTCTCTTAACTATCATATTCTATAGCGACGTGCATAAGAATCGATAAGAATTGATTATTAAGATATTTTGTCAGATTGTGTGGAAATTGGCGATTGATGCGAAACGGACTGCAGTCTTTCAGGCTCTCAGCTGTTTTAAGAAGTACAACAATGGCTACGGGAAGTTGGCAACTCCTCCACCGAGCATTGTTATTCTCGTGGACACCGGCGTCAAATCATGGAATCAAGAGGTCAGAACAGTGAGTGAGAAAGTGGCCACATCCATTGAAATTCAGTGAAATGCCAATGCCCGAGTATTTGCTAACAGTCACGCTTCTAGCAAGGATGCCAAAAAGCCTTGTGATACTGTGAATAGTGTCCGTATGGCCCACGTTTCTGTCCAGAAACACCCAAATCACTATGGCATACAGTAAACCTTTATTTGCCCGACGTGAGAGAGAAACTCAAATGTTAATTCATGACAAAATAAATGTGACCCATTTTTATTTTTCAGATTTGTCACACTATTATTCCAATGAGCACAAGTGGTGTCATGTGAATTTATGAAATCAAAGTTAATACACATCAGCGGGTAAACATGGGCCAATGCAAATTTGGGTCCAAACATCCACAGCCAATAAATCTTTCAGGGTGAGCTTGTCTTGGCATCAGGTTTACACCTGACCTCACTCTGAGGCAACATTAGATGAACACAAATGCTACATGCCCCAAACGCTACACACTCGTCACGTCGTTCATTCTCTCCGTGCTCTCACTGTTGAAACTTTTTGAATTTCCTTTTTTCACAAGGAAACCCATTTTGCTGTGCCCGGGCAATTGACGACCCTGTGTTTCTGTATCTGTATGTTTGTGTGTGCATCTTTGTATGTATGTGCCAAATGGGCTTTCAGTGTTGGGTGGTACACACAAAGACTGTGGCATTTTAATATTGTCAAGTTATCAAAAAAGCCCATAAAACAGAGTGTATGTTATACTGTGTGTGTATATATATATATATATATATATATATATATATATATATATATATATATATATATATATATATATATATATATATATATATATATATATTCAATTGTTTTATATAGCTATATATTTACATATATAATATGTAGATTGATAAAAACAAATTGATTTTAACTACAAGTAGTGGCAAGTTTCGTTTGTCCTCATTATTGCAATGATTTATTATCTAACATTAAAAAAAAAAGACAGTGTGAGTTTCGCTACACCTTATTTACAGCAGTTTTAAAAAGCAAACTTTCTGACAATAAGCTCTCATTGTACCTTGAACTGTCTTTTTATTACCCGAGAGAAAAATATTTAGACTACATGTTGATACGGTTCGGATTAATCAAAGCTTTCACATTATGGATGAATAATTTGCAACCTGGGCGACTACATTGGGACACTCAGCTGTTTGCAAATGTGCAAAGATTGATTTGTATATTCAACTAGCATAACTTTCTGATGTATTCATATAAAGCACTCTGTCGGTAGTCCCTTCATAATCATTGCGATTGATTTAGCCTCGTGTTCGCTGGTTGGCTGTCGTTTTTCTGGGTCTTTATCTATGTCACAATTCACCGCATCCTGCATTTGAATGCCACCAAAGTCAAAACGGGCCAAGGATCCTTTCATGCGGACCAAATGTTAGCTCATCACAATGCTATCTCCTCTGCGACCGCCCACACTTGAAGATTGTTAACACCCTGAACTTATTTCACTAAGGTGGTACAAAACACAGAGGAAGCGTGAAACGCCAATTTTAATACAACACGAGGTACCGATATGTGAAACTCTCGGTTAACTTACTTGTCAGTGGCTATGGCAACATGTCACTTAAGTATCATGACCATAAGGCTAAGTGTAAGAACATGCGATGCAATTTCACGAGGGCCACTCTGCCTCTGAATGCACTGCCTCACGCAGACGTCTTAGGCTGGGTTCTCTTGAAGAATGTAGCCACTGAACTGGACATACATACATTCCACTGGCCGCTAAGTTTCTGCCCAGAAGACTGTCGAGTTCTGGTCACACTCTACTGTCCCCAAGCCACTTGTCTAAGAGGGCGTGGTCATAACAGAACATGGTCAAATTTGTATTCTCGGGCCCGCATAGGCCACGTTGACAGCAATGTGGAGGTTTTGTCTGCTTCATTGTGGCTGTCTGCCCTGCTGCGTGGGGCAAGAATTCATTTTGCTTGAAAAGTAAGAAAGTTTTGTCTTTCATATTTGAATTTCCATGGCAAAGTCTGTATTGTCCCCCAAAACAATCAGGCTTACAGTTTTGTGGTCTTCTAAGAGGATACACCTGGCACTTTGCAGGCAAGATGATGACAGCAATGACAGTGTAATCAACATAAATGTTTGTCTTTGTAAGGCGTTGTTGAGGGCTGCCGTTTATTGGCCAAGACTGTCCAATGAAAACAAGATGAGAGATTTTTTTCTTTATCATCATGATTGTGGTTACAGCTCAGCGTTTTAGCCTCAGTTCGTTTGGATGAATCTTCCAAAACCAAAAATAAAGAAAAAGAAAAAAAAAGTTGCTGCAGCCAACCGTAGCAACGCTCTCTACACGACGTATTCCATTTTCTCATATAAAATAAGTCAGAGGCAGCGGGAAAAGATGTAAAAATGTACGCCGTCTGAAGATAAAGTGATGAATATGGACGTGATCCTTCAATGTGAGTCTGCATGTTGGTGTGTCACTAAGGCACAGCGGATCTTTTTTGGTTTTCAGGGCAGTCCGGAGGAGACCACTGCAAGGCCAGGGTGTCGGAGGGTGGCGTGGCCAGTGTGCACAGCTTTAGGGCAGTCTGGCGTTAGAACGCGGCCGTTTTCCCCCACACTTCCTGTGATGGACAGACGGGCCTTGTTTCGCATGGCTTCAGAAAAAGACAACTGGGTGAGGAAGAACAGAAAAGAGGCTGGTCAAATTATGCATGGGGAAAACACCCCACAAAAACGGTACCATAAATGCACCATTTCTTTCAAAACACATATGCATGCATTTGACATAATCATGCATGGGTCTTCACACGTATTACTTGGAACGCACAAAAGTTGGGAAGGTGCAGTCACAACAAGTCGCCTCGGCTAAACACGGTTTGACTTCATATGCCTTAGTGTGTCATATGCCTTAGTGTGTTTGATACTTATTTTGGATTTAAGAGTGGTAAAGCAGTCCTGACGTTGAAGTAATTCAATGGACTGTTGTGTCCTCCATCCTCGCTCACACTCAATCCTGTCATAAAAAATATTTTGCAAATGTTTTTTCTGGGGGCGGCCCGGTAGTCCAGTGGTTAGCACGTTGACTTCACAGTGCTGAGGTACCGGGTTCAATTCCAGCTCCGGCCTCCCTGTGTGGAGTTTGCACGTTCTCCCCGGGCCTGCGTGGGTTTTCTCCGGGCACTCCGGTTTCCTCCCACATTCCAAAAACATGCATGGCAGGCCGATTGAACACTCCAAATTGTCCCTAGGTGTGAATGTGAGCGTGGATGGTTGTTCGTCTCTGTGTGCCCTGTGATTGGCTGGCAACCGATTCAGGGTGTCCCCAGCCTACTGCCCGAAGACAGCTGGGATAGGCTCCAGCACCCCCCGCGACCCTAGTGAGGATCAAGCGGTTCGGATAATGGATGGATGGATGGATGTTTTTTCTGGTGTTTGAAATCAAATGTTTTGAGGGGGGGTTAAAAAAAGAATTTCAGAATTCCTGGTGTGAATGCACCCCCAAACCATGGATCACACAGAAGGGCAATCACGACATTAAATGCTCACACGGGCAAAAGGTAAAAACAGACAACAAATCAACAAACGCAAGATCTGTATTGTAGACATCTGCATTTTAGAGTGACCATGCTTTTTTTGGGTGAGGTGGGTGAGGGGGGGGGGATTGAAGTGATTCCATAGCTGGGCAGAATATAATTTAAAAGGGATCATTTTTGGGAAGGTGAGGATTTGAGAAACATCAAGGGAAAACAGGAAAATGACATTTTGTTTTGTGTTGAGGATTCGGATTTATAGAGAGGGAGTAAGTGACTTTACTGCTCGGAGTAGGGGGGCACACTTCACACGGACAGGCTACTCCATGATGTTTTTGCATATAATGTTTCAAATTAGGCAGCTTAGATTTTTAAAATCAGCTTGTTTATTTTTAGATTCATTTGACGCCATTTAATTTGCCTTTTTTAACATCATTCAGAAGCTGTGCTAAATGAAGTGTTTGTTGATCAGTTTTTCCCCTCCAGCGACGCTGGGCCACTTTGACGTTGTCAGGCCCCGATTTGGCGAAAGCACCTCTCAAGTCCATCTGCAACAGGGATGCGCAGCTCCACTATATAATATGAACGCTGAACCTGAGTATTTGAAGGTTTGGTTGAATGCGGATCACAACTTCTGTATGTTATCATGATGTGTAAACATCGCCCTTCTGACTTGGCTCTTCTCAGGTAGTTTTCAGGTTTTCACACTGTGAAACTCGTGGAATTGTTTTGAATGTGAAGGATCTCTCACATGGACTTCCTTGGTGCGATTTCTATCACATTACTGCTGGAAGTGAGAAAATAACTGATGAAAGCTGGTGTCGACGCTGAACATAATTAATTTGGAAGTGGAAGCTGTCATATTTGAATGAGAAAATCTGTGTGAAACAATTCAGATCCGTCCAACACCTTTAACATGTTGTGTATCGACACAATACAGTGTCACAACATGATAGGTTAACCGAAGTCACCAAATTATTTTATCAGTGTGACATATACTTGTGTCATCTAATTTTCTTTTATTTGTCCTTAGATATATTTCCGTGCATTTTTTCACATGATAATCACTAAATTTCTTCACTGACCGCTTGGAAGAAATATAATGATTCTGCTGCCATCCAGTGGCAGTAGAGTCAATATCAACTTTATCATGGTTGATATTGGTTTGCTGCGAAATAAAAACATAACCTTCCATTGTACAAGATGATCATCTTCAATAATTTTGAGTGGATGGAGTTGTGCATCCCTGCTCCATTGTTTTTTTACAATGCAACTGAGTACAATGCAGTTGTCTAGTTGTGTCATTAACTATGAGCATCACCATCACTGGCATGTCATCATATATCCATCCTAATAGTATTGTAGCCAAAGATGGTGGAACCAAATCCAGCAGAAGGATAACAGCAAAAGAAATGTACCTAAAATTGTAGGCCGGTAATAAACAAATGGCCAAAACAAGGTTTCATTAAAAACAAAAACAAAAAAATCACCTTTGATTCCACAATGCTTGACCACACGTACTCATGAGCATGAACATAAACAACAAACTCCAGCATCACCATGATGACCACCACCACCACCATCATGACCCCACCTAGACGGACGGCAGCCTCTAAATCCTACCCCTAGATCTTGACCCCCTCGGAGCCGTACACGTTGTACCCCTCCCTATAAGTGGCTAGATTCTGGGTGCTTGGGGAGGGGCTGGGGCAGTGGGGGGGACTAAGGTCCACCTTCATGCGTTTGGCTTCGGCCCGCGACTTGTAGCAGAACTCGACCAGCGCCACAAGCATGGCGAGGCCTAGGCCGCCCACGAGGATGTAGAAGACCCCGGCCACGTTAGACAGGCTCAGGGCCTGAGACGACTTGTCCTGTGGAGCGCAGGGGGGTGGAGGGTGGGGGGGGGTGGGGGTGTCAGGGAGGCGGTGGGGTTGGGTTGGGCAAGGGGGTGAGGCAGAAGCCAACAGGGAATGTTGTCGATGGTTTTCAGAATGCAAGAAAGTCAAAGAAGGAAAAAAAACAAATACAAGTGAGTGAAGAGAATCAAGGTGAGATGGAGAGAGTAACAAAAAAAAGAGGAGAGGAGCGGTGGAGAGAAGAGAGACAAGAGGGTACAGGGGGTTAGACACATTCAATAGTGATCGATTTCAGTTCATTTCATTGCGATTGGGTCAATATGGCATCATCAAGTCATGCATCTGGAATGATTTTGCACAATTTGCTTCATCATAACAAATTCTAACTACCGGTACATTCTATGTCTACAATGACCGTGGATACTTTCACTGATCCGACCACTTCTACAGTGTATACTTGTACACCTCCAATGTGTCATTGTGTCAGAGCATCTGAAATTATTAACAGTCTTTCAAATTTATCAATGTTAGCAATGACAAAATTTCACTGCGCTCGCAAAAACATTCAAAGCAGCTTGCATCTTTTATGGTTTAGCTCAGTGGAATGTTATTTTTATGTATGATATGCTCGTATTCTATCCTTTGGGTCAATCAATGTCCCCAAATCTCGAGGAAACAAACATTTAGGGTTGACAGTGATATTTAAGAATTTTTTTAAAGCATCAAATTGTATTACATACATACAAAAAAATAAAATAAAATCCGAGCAATTGTCATTTTGGCTGCTGGTTTATATGACAACAGTAGTTTTTCAAATGGGATTTTAGGAGTCCTCTTTTAGATGTACATGTACAGTATTTGTTTCACTTCACAATAAACATTGGAACACAATTCAGTGTGTTTATATGGTAAATAACCTGTCAAGTTTTACCTTTCCAAATATGACGATGACATGAACGTGACCATAGCCTAATAATAATCGGTGGTGCAGTCACCATTGTGACCATCTGAAGCCAAATGCAATGGAAATGAGTTTGCCACAGATTGCTACAGAAACTGAGGAGAAAGTGACTACCGTGACTATCTGTTTTGAAAAATTTGATGCGTTTCGTTAAATGTGATTCGCCATCATGTACAATGACATTCAAAATGTATCTTTTTTTTCCCTTAATGTAAGCACCACACGCACCACACGTACCACACACACACACACACACACACACACACACACACACACACACACACACACACACACACACACACACACACACACACACACACACACACACACACACACACAGATATAAAAATGCTGCTATGACAGTAGTTGCAGTAATCTGGAGCATGTTGAGGATGAAAGTTTTAGGCTAGCATTCTGGGCTGTGACAGCGTGAGACTGACCTTACTTCCAGAGTCCTTGGGTCCACATTCTCCCTTGTCATACCACCATTTGTTTTTCAGTTTGTCTAAGACGCCCGCTTCGCTCAGTTTCAAAACGGCAAGGTTTACCGGGATTCTTTGCGTGTAAAAATAACATAAATAACATCATAGGTCATGTTATTTTATGTTATTAAAAGTCTTTCACATATGCATTGCACAGCTCAGGTCACAACGTTAGCAAATACTTCATCAAGTGACCTAGTGCGGATCCCACTGAGTACATGTGTGTATGCTCGTTGAGGAGGGGCTGGGGGAGTGGAGCTCTGCGAGCTACAGACATATGAGTGGGACCCACCTTTGTCACTTCACATAAGGCAACCATACTACCCCAGATGTTTTTTTTTTTGTTTTGTTTTTTGCAAATACTGTCCGGACAGGAATATTGACCCCCAGAGGCATTGGTAGATCTCTGCTATGGCTGGGAGAGACTGTGATACTGCCGCGCTTTTACCTGCAAGTCTTTTTACTCCATCGCATTTTATCTGTGTCTGCATTTTTGGAATCCAAACTTTATTCAGTTAGTTCCAGAAACGTGTCGCATTAGGCTTTTTTTGACCTTGCATGATTGTAACCATGTTTCATTAGAATTATTCCCCATGGATCTGATATATTTTATTTGTATTTTCTCAACAGTATGGTGATAACTTGATCTGACTGGTATCTGTCAGGTAGAAAAGATATTCGCTAGCTCCGTTTTAGGTGGCAACGAGGCCACAGAAACATTCCTGCCCTGCGATTGGCTGGCAACCGGTTCAGGGTGTCCCCCGCCTACTGCCCGAAGACAGCTGGGATTGGCTCCAGCACCCCTCCCACGACCCTTGTGAGGGGAAAGCGGATCGGAAAATTGATGGATGAAAACATTCCTGCCTTTTTCTCTCCCCAGATCTCCACTAGGGGGCAAACATTCCTGCCTTTCCAGTTCTTGGAGATTGTCGTCTTAAATCCATTCAATAGAGAACCTACACACCACCTTGGCTCTTTACTTTCAGAAGCAAGTGTCAAATCTGTAGGCGTTGCTATAATCAGTTAAGATTTATAGCCATCTGATAAAGTGTATTTTGAGAGAAATGTTTATCTTTTAATATGCTCAAGTGGTGTACCGGTGTCAAAGGCTCTGAACCTTTTCATGTGGAAAAGGGGCACACTGTCGACAACAGCTGCAACCTTGAGTCTACATTCAAAGCAGAAGGTTTTCTCAGGAGGTTTTCAACATAACGTTTTCCCTTTGCCAACACTCTTCACCAGGGTAGATGCTTGCATTACTGCAGGATGGGGGCCATCTTAGGCTCCCCAGCCGGCGATTGACCCCCGTTCCCTCATGGTGGGAGGGCAGACAGAGAGGGCTAACCTTGGAATCCCCTCCCCCGCTGCCACATTCTCCTTTGTCATACCACCACTTGTTTTTCAATTTGTCCAACAGGCCCTGCTCGTTGAGCTTTAGCACGGCCAGGTTGACCGCATTTCTTTAAAGTAAAAAAAGGAGGAGGGGGGCGGGAGGGGGGGGACATAAGATAGTTTGGTCAGAGCAAAAGATAGAAGGAAAGATAGTCAAGCTGGAAGGGCACCAGTGCCAGGTGGAAGAAGGTGAGGGATATGGGAGCAAAGGGAGGACAACTAAGAGGTGGTGGAAGGAAGATGGAAAGCACCCCAGAAAAAAAAATCTCTACCTCTTTTACTCTCTTCCTTAAAATGTGTTTTTTTTTTTGCAAATGCTATCTGGATAAACTGTACAAGAGGTTTCACACAGTGCCAAATTGCTGATGTACAGTGTTAACCAGGGCTGTAGCCTGCTGATGGAGCTCCTGTCCCATTGTGCAGCGTCACTGCCCTCCAGCTAGTCTCAATTTGAGTGTGTGTGTGTGTGTGTGTGTGTGTAAATCCACTTTCCCGCAAGCTTCCTATCACACCCCTGAAGGGATTGTGACCTCCAAACAAAATTCAGGGACATAGGCTGAGTTTTGGATTTAAAAATGGGTCTCAAAGTGGAAGTTTTTGAAAAGTACTCTGTTGTGACTGTATCTTCAAGTACTGCACATCGTAGCCTTTTCATACCTATGAGAACCTTTATGCAAAAAAAAATGCAAACAAAACCCTTCCTGCTTTTATTTTATAATTAAATAAGAATGTCAAGAATTAAACAGTTTGTGCATCAAAATGCATTCAATGCGGCTCTTACTGGCATCCACGACTTTGGCTCAGGGGCAGTTTACATTCTTTGCTGACTTTGGGCGAAAGAATCTGTTGTAAGGCAAAGCTACGAGGTTGCATTAAATCTACGTGCAATTCTCTCAGTGGGAGTGGCAAGAAACATTCTATTAACTAACCATTGTATTTTGAAAGAAGGAGTGGAGTGGCTCAGAACAAAAATCTTGTGAGGGGGTGGTGGAGATCAGAACACAACCTTTGTCCATCCTATACCAGTCGCAACTGCTAACGTTTTGAATTGCTTTGCGTGCCGCACGGTGGAGCAGGAGCGACCCCAAGGATTTGGGGGCCTCTTGAAAAACACCCATGACCTCTGCTGCAAATTGAAAATACTATTTTCTTGGGCCTGTCAGGCATGGGTGCTTAGAGTCATTGCCACTTTTCTTTTCCCACCTTTGGCAGTCCTGTAGTGGAGCACGTGGCTACCATGTCTGAATCACAGCCAGAAGCTCTGGGTTCAAATCTCATCTTGAGCATTTCCCTGCTGAGTTACAGTGCTGTATAGCATGAACACTATAAAAGGGATGACTGCTTGGAGGGATTGCTATGGGAATTTTGTATAGCTGTCAAACTGGAGTTCATCATCTTAAGTGAGAAGATGCAATGGGCAACACTTGGTAAAAATACCCATTCATAATTAGATTTGTTTTAAAAATGGCATAATTATTGTGTTGTTTGTGTTCATTTGGAGGGGAGGACTTTGCACAAGTAAAGAGAGTTCAGAGATATTGGTCAAGACAGTGTTCTCTGGGGTGATCTAATCTACAAGCTCTAATGAGATCAGTGGTTCTTAACCTGGGTTCGATCGAACCCTAGATGTTCGGTGAATCGGTCTCAGGGGTTCGACGAAGCCTCTGCCATGGAGGTTAAGACACACGCAACTCAGCATGACAATTAGTGATAACACGCCCGCTTGGCCATCACTGGCCGCCGATTATCACATGACATTGCTTGTCCAATCAGTGCTGTGGGAAATTTAGTTCGCTTCGTAGTCAACGTGTGACTGTCGGGATAGGACGTCGTACAATTAAAAAAAAAAAAAAAGAACGTCTAATTACCGTATTTTCACGACCATAAGGCGCCATTAAAAGTCTAGTGTATGAGCCGAGTTCCAATGCCTGCTTGAGCACGCTTCTGGCCGACACGCTGTTTATATAGAGAAAAGTCGGGCGTAAGTGACGTCAGGCATGCGGAAGTCTGCCAATGAGTGAAGGGTGGGCGTGCCCAACAACACGGTGCGCCGAATGGTCGTGAAAATACGGTATGTCTTTAAATTGTATTTACTTTTTTCTGCTTTTGATAAATGTGTTTTTAAAAAAATATCTTGAATTTTTCATGAAGGACTCGGTGAATGCACATATTAACCTGGTTGGGTTCGGTATCTCTAAAAAGGTTAAGAACCACCGGCTTAGATGATTAGAGCAATGGATGAAAAACAGGTCATAAACAGTCACATATCATTATTTAAAGTTAAACTTCAAAATGCAATGACTATAATCATCTGAAAACATTTTTCCTCACCAATATGACACTATGAGGAGAGGCAGCCTCACATTCATAGAATATTATTAACCCTCGCCACTGCTATTTGAGGGACTTCTTTACAGCACTCATGGGGAAGGTTCTAGGACGGGCATGTTGCTTTGCTTTTTGTACAAGTTGAGGAAAAGATTTGAAAGCGAGAAATGGAATTGGCTGATTCGTTATTTCCCCTCAGCAGACAACTATCACATTGGGAAAGCACTGCAATAATATGTGTCAAATAAACAAAAAAACAAACCCTAACACATTTATGACTTGAATTGCCTAAGAAGTCAATCGCTGTAATATGTATCCACACTGCAAGGAAAGAAGGGTGAAGCGTTTTTGTTTGGTCAAGTTTAAGTCCCCCATTAGTCAGGCCCCTCTGCTCAGCGCCTTTTATTGCTGTTTCCTATAATTTCCCCTTGTGGGTGTGGATGCAGTGTCTATAGCCTGAGGTGATTGCCCCTCCTCACAGCTATGTCACCGATCTGCTTCGTCATCATTATAACGATCATCACTACAAATGCCTCTGCTTCAAAATAACACAGACACAAGACAGCAGACACATGGACAGTGTTACCTGGAAGGTGACCCTGTGAAGAAACGAGTGTAAAGGAGGAGCAACGTAAAGTGACACGGGACATAACGATGGCCAAAAATATAAGTGACAAAGAGAAACACACAATGAGACAAACTAAGAAATTAAGACTCAAGGTGATCAAGAGGAGATTATGATGATGTCTACACATTTAAACATGTCACGATAATTGCTGCTGGGTGAAAACTTATTATTATTATTTTTACATTTTATTTATTTATTTATTTATTTGCGAGAAATAGTGGAATTGTGTTGATTTGTGGCATCCAAAGGATGGGGCACGTCATCACAGTGTAGGTAAAAAAAAAAAAAATCAATGGTCACTAAATTCTTGTTCGATTTGTGGATAAGAAGTTTCCACCGGGCAGCAATGACAGAAATTATTGTATAAAAGGCACAGCAGGGTAGGTGGAATATCGCAGCAATAGCACAGTATCACTCTTGTTACTGTTTGCTATTGTTACACTATTCCACCTACCTTAACTGTGAGCCTTTGGGTGTCGCAATTCCGTATCCTTTGGAGTCCAGGTTGCCCCCGACTTTCATGGTGTCGCAAGGCTTGCGTTGCTCCGTGTACTCATTCATGGTGGACTCCAAGAGGAAGGCGTATTTCCCTTTGGATTTGCGCACCCTCGCCACACCTTCCGCAGTGGTTTTGGTGAAGACAGTTGGCTCGGCTGACTTCATGTATGACCACATCTTCTCATATACAGCTATTTTGGACCTCTGGGGCGAAGAGAGATGGGGGAGAACACAACAGCAATTAATTCATGTCGAGAACAATTCAATATTTAATGATAGAGCGAGTTGTGTCAATTTGCTCGATGTTTTACAGAAGAGAACGATTGGAATTAGCAACAGTAGATTTAACATTTCCGACGCAATCGTGCTTCGTATGAGGAAGGCTCCAGCCTCTCTCTCTTTCTAGAATATTCTTGAACTTGTCAGTAATTCTTTTACAACTTTGGGATATGTGAGACGGCGCAACGGTGGTCGACTACTAAGCACGTCCGTCTCACAGTGCCCAGTGCAGAGGTGCAGGGTTTGATTCCCGCTCCGGCCTTCCTCTATGGAGTTTGCATGTTCTCCCCGTGTGCCTGCGTGGGTTTTCTCCGGGTACTCCGGTTTACTCCAAGATTCCAAAAAGATGCATGGCAGGTTAATGGAACACTAAAATTGTCCCTAAGTATGATTGTAAGCCCTGTGATTGGCTAGCAACCAATTCGAGGTGTAAATTCTCTGCAAGATTCTCTTCCCCATGGATCTGATATATTTTATTTGTATTTTCTCAACAGTATGGTGATAACTTGATCTGACTGGTATCTGTCAGGTAGAAAAGATATTCGCTAGCTCCGTTTTAGGTGGCAACGAGGCCACAGAAACATTCCTGCCCTGCGATTGGCTGGCAACCGATTCAGGGTGTCCCCCGCCTACTGCCCGAGGACAGCTGGGATAGGCTCCAGCACCCCCCGCGACCCTAGTGAGGATCAAGCGGTTCGGAAAATGGATGGATGGATGGACAAGTGAACCGACATCAGTTTTTTGAAGGAAGCTAACATCGGCAGCCTGAAACCAACAGATATCTTGACACAAGCCACAATGGACAGGCCACATCATCCGTACGGCCCAATAACTCCGCAACAATTGTTTCACGGTCAGTTGAAGGGAGGACAGCGCACCCCAGGGGGACATAAGAAGTGGTACCAACACATCATTAAAACTCTCCTTAAAAGTGCCATTTCAGTCTGAACATTTGGGAGGAGGCAACCCTTGAGGGCATCATGGAGCAGCATATCCCATTGTGGTACAGCACAGCTGGAATAGGACCTTCGAGGAAGGCAGGATTCACCGCCAAAACAGTCCCACAAACGCAAATGACAACAACCTTGAAAACCGCATAACAATATCACAATTGCAAAAGTGGATCAGTCTCTAAAGCCACCTAAAGACACACAGATAACCAGCCCCACCAACAGTAGGAATCGGAGGACAATCTCACTCAGAGTTATTGCCAGTGATGATGTCAATCAACAATTGTGTACACAGACCAGCTGTCCTTCAGGTTACAGTAAGCGCAGGAGTCATGAGCATTCTCGACGAGACGCCCCCACTGAGACCTTTTTCATTCCATCAATCATCTCTTCATAACGATACAGTCAATAGGTGTGTCACTTGTTTTTTTATGTACAGAAATCCCTCATTTATCACAAAGGTTACGTTCCAGTCAGAAATACCGACCAAACATCTGCTCTATTGAGTGATGTGGAAGTGTACACGCAAGTACTATTAGCCAGCTAATTCTTGGCTGTGAGCGTTAGCCGAGGTGATGTACGGAGATGGCGTTAGTTGAGGCTATCGACAAAATGAGGAAGAATGTACTTTTGATGACAGTATTTTAGTACCCTTTGCTTAATAAAGCGATCAAAGAGCCCGTGCTCTCTCTATCAACACCAGCTGTTATTGATTACAGGTGATGATTATTTGTGGTGATAGGCAATATCTGGTTAGCTAAATATGTTTCCCGGAGACGTGCGGTCGAGTAACTGTACTGCGCTGCACAATGAAAAAAAAAATCCTTGATGCACTGAACCCGCAACAAGTGAACTGCGATATAGCGAAGGACGACTGTATGTTCCAAGTTTGCATAGATACAAACCAGTCACAAAATAACAACTCGCACAATTTAATGAGATAAAAATCCCACCTTTTCAGAGATGATCACGCTCAGTGACAGTGTCGTAGGGGTATTCATTTATCAATCTATTTATGATTATGTATCAGTGTGCCGCGAAACCATAGAAATACTGGCTGCTAACCCAGCAGGGTGATATCGTCTTATAAAATACAATACAATACATGCTGATTTATATAGCGCTTTCACAACCGCGGCAGCTGTAACAAAGCGCTTAGCAAAACAGTTAACATAAAGTAAAATAATAAACACGACATAAAACACGGACAGTCATGCAGTCCTAACCACTTTTCCCCTCATACGCTTTGTTGTTTAAAGCAATTTGAGATGAAAGAGGAGAGAATCAAAGTGTCCTTTCACCAGTGGATCAGAGACGTCATGCTCAAAATGTGCACACGTCAGCTACAAGCTAAGTTTCAAAGTCAACAAGAAGCTGTAGCATCCATTGACGAAAAAAGAGATTGGTTCACTTCTCCTGTCTGATGCAAATCCATTCCAAATCCAAGCGGTGACTCTCAGTTCCAAATACGTCCTCCTCTCTCCACATCCTCAACTTCAGCAGCCATCCATCCAGCCGCACCAACGCAGACTGCCCAACAGCGCCGACATCTCCACTGAACAAAACGGGGGCTGTGAAAAATGCTGCCCATTACAGGCGCAAAAAACACAAGCGCCCCGGGGCTGTCCAGCACCGACAGTCAATGGCGCCGACATTCCTCCCAATCAAAATCTGTGCTGGTACAGGCGTGCTGCCGAGAAGGCGCAACCACCAAGCACAGATTCTTCTTCTTTGATGAATGTCGTGGCCAAAAAACGCTGAAAACAGTCTACATCAGGTCCACACGACAAAAACAACAAAAAAGAACAAAAAAGCAAGGCTCTTGAAGAGCACTTGCTGAAGGCAGCCTACTCGGGCGCCATCTTGGAAAAAAATAAAAAATAAAATCCTGGTGTTCTTATCATGGGAGAAGCCCCAATAAAAACTCGTTGACAAGAACATGACAAGGCGGGTGGGGTTGCCTTCAAATAAACCTTATTTCAGTTATTACTTGTGCAAATTATTTAGGAATACCCAAAAGTCACCACAAATTTGATACCACATTCGTATTGTATCGGATTACACATGTGCAAGTGATATAATGTGTGTGCGTGAAGTTGATAACTGTGCAGGGGGAAGATGTGTGACAATGTGGTGTGTCTCTTTCCAGATTCTTGAACAATGAGTGAGGCGGTGAAGGAGGAAATGGATGCTGGAATTCACCTTCAAGCATCCGCACTTTGAAAAACATTTAATTACACACCGACACACAAATGGGCTCAGAGGAGGGGATGATGCTCATGCACATACACTCACATGCATCCATAGGCCTATGAATATGTTCATGTGCACTCATTCATACACACACATGTAGTCACACAAACAGACAGATAATTAATGGCGGTGGTGAATCCCCCTCAGCTGTGGGGGAGTAAATTGCTTTTTCACCCTCCACAGATTTCAGCCTGCTCGTTATGTTGATGATGCCAGAGCTGTTCAAGGAAGCACAAACTGTCTGCTCTGATAGCACCCCGCCAATCCCCACACATCCAAGCGGATACCCAGCATCCTCACTTACAGCTCATATCTTTTAAATCTATTATTTGGTGTATAAGCGCACACAATGAGCGCAAGATTCTTTGGAATACTACAGAGCATGAGCACATGTGTCAGAACACAGTTAGTGTTCCCCTGGAGACTCCGCTTAAATGATCATTGCCAGCAAGCTGTGAGTGAGCGAAACCAAACTTGGGCTTCTCTCAAGTCACTCAACTTCATGCCGCCACTCTCTACCACGCCCTGTCCACTCTTATCATTTCTCCACAAAGGGTAAAGTGCTCAGTGCACTTGCCCACAATTTTATGACTTTTGACTGTGTACATCACATATTTCCACTGAATTTTGTGGAGGCTTGGGCATGGGCCAAGCAACATCCATCCATCTATCCATTTTCCTAATCCGCTTATCCTCACAAGGGTTGCAAGCGTGCTGGAGCTTATCCCAGCTGCCTTCGGGTAGTAAGCGGAGTACACCCTGAACCGGTTGCCAGCCAATCACACCTAGGGACAATTTAGAGTGTTCAATCAGCCTGCCGTGCATGTTTTTGGAACGTGGGAGGAAACCAGAGTACCTGGAGAAAACCCACGCAGGCACGGGGAGAACATGCGAACTCTACACAGGAAGGCCGCAGCTGGAATCGAACCCTGCACTCTGCACTGTGAGGCAAACGTGCTAACCAGCCGTCCACTGTAACTGTTCAAATGTAAAACCAGGCTCTATTCAGTCACTCTTTAATTTTCCACAGCTTATCATTCAGAGTGACTCATGAGCTGGAGCCGTTCCCAATTTACCTTTCTGTTAAATGTGGTCGCAGCTGTCTCAGAACATTGCTGCTTCCTGTTCCCTTTCTTATGCATACAGTTCGAGTGACAATTTGCGTGAATTGAAAAATATGAAATCAAAAGTGTGTCGTTTCGGTCACTCATTTACATGACAACAGCCTTTTAAAGAGAAGTTCTTTTCAAATACGATTTCAAAATGGAAGTCTTTGAATGAGGAAGCGTGCCAGACCCTCACGATTGATGCAGTTTCACCAACTAAGTGTACATTACTCCCGTGAGTCTAATAGTCAAACAAAACGTATGCCAAGATGAGTCTAACTAACATACATCGACTTTCTTTTGGATGAGGCCATAAGGGTGGGCACTTGGTGCACACATTTTTGATACTGGTGCCGTATGAAAATGTCTACAGGTGGTTTTTTGCATCATCCGTCAATGTGATGTCACGCTCCACTTTTTACTTCACTACTGTACACTAACTGGCATGGTGGTGTGCTTCCCGCATCTGTGTTGTGCTACTCAAGAGGAATAGTTCCTCCCTGTGTTCTACCAGCTGCGTATGAGCTGGATCGTTACCCCGCCGTATTTAGTTTTGGTGTTTGGGTTAATTTTCCAATCCTTGCCACGATCAGGGTGACTTGTTTGTCAGTGAAACCAGACATCAGAGTTTCTACCTGTTACCTGATCCTAGACGTGCTGATTTGAGGAAATAAAACTTTTTTACTCTCCAGGTAGCACTCATAATATTTCCTCAAAGTTCCCTCCACAAGTCGAGGCATACAAGGTTTTATCGATAAGAGCTGTTGTAAATAAGGTCACAGTGGTTTGTCGATAACCAGAAAGAAGCAGACGGTTTCATTGACACTTTAGCATCAATTTGGCTCCAAGCTAGGCACACTTCAGGACCATTTCAGCAAAGCTTTTACCCGCCCCACTGAGAATTCGGGAAATGGCCGTCGATGTATTCTTTGCAGCACACACCAGGAGTGGAATAAATCAGTTTATACGCTCATTTGTTATCGTCCTGCCTGCAGTCAGAGCTGAATACTTTTGCTCTGCTTTGTGCACGACACCGCAAAGTCTGGAATGAGCTCTCTGTACAGGTACCATGCCCAGTGCTGCTGCTTTCTCCAATGCTGCCGTTGAGTAGTGTGTTTGAAATAAAGTCTTGCTTGGCATCATCACACAGCCTTGTTTTCGTTTGGTATACATTTGTTTGGGTACACCGCAGTGTGTAGTTAAACACGCTCCCAGCCGAAGTCTGGTGTAAATATGGTCAGAAAACAAGAACACTATTTGAAAATAGGAAAGAAAGAACACCACCGTGTTGCTTATTTGTGGATGAATATGGCAAACGCAAGAAAACATACCGTATTTTCCGGACTATAAGTCGCGGTTTTTTTTCATAGTTTGGCCGGGGGTGCGACTTATACTCTGGAGCGATTTATGTGTGAAATTATTAACACATGATTATGTCATTTCACATGTTATTTTCACATGCAACCACAAGAGGGCGCTCTCGGCCTGTGTTGATAAATCGACAATGAGTCTGACGTAAGCGACGTAGAAGAAGAAGCGGCGCATCGTCTACCTCCCGAGTTGGGGGTGTGATTTGAATTTAGTGATTTGTACTAGTGAAACTGATAGTTTGGTAAACGTGTTAGCATGTTCTTTATGCTGGAGTTATCTGAATAACTGACATTATCAGGCATGTCAGTCATGTAACGTTAGTATACCGTACACTTATTCTGCCTGTTGTTCTCTATTTTATTTTAATTTTAAATTGCCTTTCAAGATGACATGTATGTTTTTGGTCTTGGATTTTATCAAATACATTTCCCCCAAAAATGCGACTTATACTCCAGTGCGACGTATATATGTTTTTTTTCTTCTTAATTATGCATTTTTTTGGCTGGTGCGATTTATAATCCGGAGCGACGTATAATCCGAAAAATACGGTACTTGGTGTTTCCAAAATAGAATAGAGAATTGTGTTTTGGAATCACATTAAAATGTCAACGACCAAGTGCTTTAAGGCCGTACCCTGAAGAACTCTTTAGTAGAACCTGAGTCCAGTGTCCCATAGGCTATCTCTGTCTGTTTGGCCAAGTCCTCTGCACTCTCAATGGGGGAAACCATCCTCTCCACAGTCAGGAAAGCAGCGAGGTTGGCTGTGTAAGAGGAGATGATGATCAGGGTAAAGAACCACCACACACCTCCCACAATACGTCCAGACAGAGACCTGGAGAGAAGACAGATGGAGGTGGAGGAGGGAAAGAGAGAAAGGAAGTGTGGCGCAAAGGAAATGGAGTGGGAAGCGAGAGGAGGATGGGCGCAACAGAAGGAAAAGATTATTGGGGGGGGTTGAGATGGATGTTTGCAAGCAGATGATGAAGGACCAAGGGAGTGTGAAGGTTAAGGGGATAATAAAAAAAAACAACCACACAAAAAAAAATGAGAACAAGAGTGATGGGGATTAGCAGAGGAAAAAACAGAGAGGCTTAATTATTACTTTATTTCTCCAAAACATTTTCACCAACTCTGCATACATGACTGTGGGCGCAACATTATTGCCAAGAAAACCTCTTTCATCTCCACAACCAGCTCAGTATGCACCATAATAAAGACTTCATGCAACTGATTGTAATCTCAGTCCTCTTCGAACCCACACACTCTCGCTTTTCTCTTCCTCCATGTTTATGCTCTTGAGCTCGCAATTAAGAGCAAGTCCATGAACCTAAGTGGTAATTCTCTTTTTGTTTGCATGAAAATGTTTTTTTCTGTGTAAGGGGAGAGAGGGAGGCATGAACACTGAACAAACCCGAGTTTCTTTCATTTAAATGCCTTGGAATTGTGTGCATGAAAGGCCTCTGTAAAACTTGTACCCTTCACAAGCTGTCTACTCTCTGAGGGTCTCTCGACCATGGAAGCAGCAAACAAGGAAACACGCATCATTTATTTCATTGCTTATTCCAAAGTTTAGCCATTTTAAAAATATTTTTGGCCAGGCACCATCTGACTTTTCAATTTAGGGCACCCAAAGGGGTATCGGCTGCTGCATCCCAGAATACAAACATTTAGGTTAACTATGGATACACTGATATGCAGCTTGTAGTGTTTGCAGTTGGATGACTTTCACATAAGCATGGGAAATATGGAGTTGAAATAAAATCTCAAGTTTTATTTTTTCACAAAAGACTGATTTCGGATTTTAGCTAAAAATGTTTCCCCATTTGCAAATTGTGATTTTTTTTCCCCCCTCAATCTGGTATTTGCTCCTAACATGCTTTCAAATTTTCTCCTCTCGTGATTTATTTGCATTTCCATACAAATAATATATATTTTTTCCCTTTACGGATATACAGTGGGGCAAATAAGTATTTAGTCAACCACCAATTGTGCAAGTTCTCCTACTTGAAAAGATTAGAGAGGCCTGTCATTGTCAACATGGGTAAAGCTCAACCATGAGAGACAGAACGTGGGGAAAAACTCAGAAAATTACATTGTTTGATTTTTAAAGAATTTATTAAAAATCATGGTGGAAAATAAGTATTTGGTCAATACCAAAAGTTCATCTCAATACTTTGTTATGTACCCTTTGTTGGCAATAACAGAGGCCAAATGTTTTCTGTAACTCTTCACAAGCTTTTCACACACTGTTGCTGGTATTTTGGCCCATTCCTCCATGCAGATCTCCTCTAGAGCAGTGATGTTTTGGGGCTGTCGTTGGGCAACACGGACTTTCAACTCCCTCCACAGATTTTCTATGGGGTTGAGATCTGGAGACTGGCTAGGCCACTCCAGGACCTTGAAATGCTTCTTACACTCCTTTGTTGCCATGGCTGTGTGTTTGGGGTCGTTGTCATGCTGAAAGACACAGCCACGTCTCATCTTCAATGCCCTTGCTGATGGAAGGAGATTTTCACTCAAAATCTCTCGATACATGGCCCCATTCATTCTTTCCTTTACACAGATCAGTTTTCCTGGTCCCTTTGCAGAAAAACAGCCCCAAAGCATGATGTTTCCACCCCCATGCTTCACAGTGGGTATGGTGTTCTTCGGATGCAATTCAGTATTCTACACGAGAACCTGTGTTTCTACCAAAAAGTTCCATTTTGGTTTCATCTGACCATAACACATTCTCCCAGTCCTCTTCTGGAGCATCCAAATGCTCTCTAGCAAACCGCAGACGGGCCTGGACGTGTACTGGCTTCAGCAGGGGGACACGTCTGGCAGTGCAGGATTTGAGTCCCTGGCGGCGCATTGTGTTACTGATTGTAGCCTTTGTTACTGTGGTCCCAGCTCTCTGTAGGTCATTCACTAGGTCCCCCCGTGTGGTTCTGGCATATTTGCTCACCGTTCTTGTTATCATTTTGACGCCACGGGGTGAGATCTTGCATGGAGCCCCAGATCGAGGGAGATTATCAGTGGTCTTGTATGGCTTCCATTTTCTAATAATTGCTCCCACAGTTTATTTATTTACACCAAGCGTTTTACCTATTGCAGATTCAGTCTTCCCAGCCTGGTGCAGGTGTACAATTTTGTCTCTGGTGTCCTTCAACAGCTTTTTGGTCTTGGCCATAGTGGAGTTTGGAGTATGACTGACTGAGGTTGTAGACAGGTTTCTTTTATACCAATAATGAGTTAAAACAGGCGCCATTAATACAGGTATCGATTGGAGCCTCGTTAAACCTCATTAGAAGAAGTTAGACCTCTTTGACAGCCAGAAATCTTGCTTCTTTGTAGCTGACCAAATACTTATTTTCCTCCATGATTTTTAATAAATTCTTTAAAAATCAAACAATGTAATTTTCTGAGTTTTTTTCCCACATTCTGTCTCTCATGGTTGAGCTTTACCCATGTTGACAATTACAGGCGTCTCTCATCTTTTCAAGTAGGAGAACTTGCACAATTGGTGGTTGACTAAATAATTATTTGCCCCACTGTAAGTGCTTCCTCTTATAAAATGTCCTTTTTTCATTAAAAAAACAACAACATCCTTGATACATGTACATTTAAAAATATGAATATTGCATACAACAATGTACGCCTTGCTCAACTGGACTATGTTTTTTGTCCAAAAATAACACTCCACACACTCGAGCATTAGCAGTGTTTTCTGATGTAGAATAGCTCAAGTGAAGCAGGGCAACTGCGTAAAAATATTTGCAGATTAGAAGTACCAGTACATACAAATTTCCAATGTGGTGACAACGATCTATTTTTTTTCAACATATAAATAGACCATCCTTTTGACAATGTTCAGTTGTGTCAGTTTCTTGGTGGGAATTCAACTAACAAGTAGCTTTTTTTGGGAAAATAGTTGCATCAGCAGTTGGAAATGTTAAGGTCAACCAAATTGCTAAATTGGCAACAGTGACTGTGCTTTTGCAAACCAGCTCCTTTATACTCAACATCAGCAGGGACTTGCGTTGAACTCCGGAAACTGTTCAGAAGAGCCCCTTACATGACAGATGTTATACTGTCTCTGTCAGCAGGTGAATACAACCTTCATGAATTAATCTGTGATTGTGTCAAGAGTTACGTAAAGCTCCGACAGCTTCCAAAGAGGATTCAGCCACCACAGACCTGCAGAAACTGTCTTTACTTGTCAAGTCCTTCAAAGACCAGAACACATTTGATGACAAAAAATCTCAGGCGTCCAGAAGGGTCCTCACTTGGGGCCAACATCAGAAATGGATGCTTAGACTTACAATCCTAACATTTAAAAATGCTCCTCAATATTGGGAATTGTAAAAATATCCTTTCGGAAAACAGATAAATGTCTTGTCTAGCAACGAATGCATTGCCCTTGACTTGTTTGTGTGTGCTGTCCTTGAGGAGAGGAGGAGAACATGAAAAAAGAGGTGGTTATTAAACACTATTTGGCCTTGCACCAAGTTAGAGATGATGTGTACCTCCTGGAGGTCGATGAAGAGTGCGTCAGTCAGATAAGGCTGTGATGGAGCGTATGCTTGCATACATGGGATCGAGCGTCTGTGTGTGTGTGTGTGTGTGTGTGTGTGTGTGTGTGTGTGTGTGTGTGTGTGTGTGTGTGTGTGTGTGTGTGTGCTGGGTGAGCAGACTGAGTGAAGTCCTTGATTCCTCATGTGACACGAGTTTGAACACATTTATCTGATGCCGTGAAAGTCCGCGTCGGTATGCAACACGCAACTTATTCAACGGCGGGTCATGTATCATCCATGATAGCCAACAGATTGCCTTCGCAATCGCCGTGTGTGAAAGATTAATGGTACACCCTCTTTCTTTCTTTCAGTTTTTTTGTTGTTATTCTCACATATTTTCCTGCATATGACACTTTTCGAGGGAACACAACAGTATTTTCACTCAACCAAACAATTTCAATTTAGGCACTGCCTGCATGGCCACTGTGATTCCTTCCATTTTGTTTATATTATTTTCCAACAGCGGCATATTTATCTGTCTATCAATGCATTTCAAAAGACTGTGCTCAAACTAACCACCACAGACGTACGGCATCTTTGTAACGAGCAGCAAGAGGGAAGGATTTGAAGCTGTATTGGCTGGCAACCGGTTCAGGGTGTCCCCCGCCTACTGCGCGAAGACAGCTGGGATAAGTTGTATATGGTACATGTTTGAGATTTTATTTCAAAATATATGTTATCAGTGCCTAATAAAGTCAGACACACACACACTGTACAGGCTTTTGGTCTAAAGAAGCATAAAAAAACAACCTAAATGTAGATCTTCTCTGTAGGCCTGTCCGACTAATCGTACTGTCTATTGAATCGGGCGATATTAAGTCGGGCAAAAATCTGCCGATTATTTGCTTTTTTCTCCCCAACACATTAACACATTACAAAATATGATAACGATAATGATGTACAACCACCCGACTCCTCAAAAAGAGCAAACATTTGATTTTTGCCAATTTTTCTCTCTGTTGAAAAGTTAAAAAATACTGAAGGACAATGTTTCAAAGTATTGTTAAAAAAGGCAAATATTCTGCCTGCATTGTGTTAGGGGACCCAAAAAGTTTTTTTTTCTTTCTAAATTAATCGTCTTATTAATCGGTTACCTGAATTCTTTCTGATTAATATCTCAAAAAAATAAAATTCCAAATCCAAACCGTCACCAAATTCTCCAGAATGCAAACAAGCACTTCTGAAAATCTCACAAATTAGCAGAGCATGTAGTCAGACGGCTACGATTACAGATGCGTTGCCATTAATTGTGTGAAGGCCACGAAGATGACGCCCCCCCCCAAAACAAAACCCTATTGTTTGTGAACTGCTGTGAAATACAGTCTGTACAAGTGGATTTTAATTAGCGACCTTGTGACCAATCTGAGTTGGGAAGCTTCAGTGCACCACTGTAGTTGGTGAGTCATTCCATTAGATGGATCTGTTGCAATCATTAAGTATTCAGGCCACCTGGGGCCATTTACTCAATACATTACACGCACACACACACACACACACACACACACACACACACACACACACACACACACACACACACACACACACACACACACACACACACACACACACACACACACACACTGAACTGTAGAAGCAGCCGCCGGCAGCAGCCAGCACAGAGGAGAGCTGTAATTTCAGATGTTTATTGACAAAGACATCCAATTCCTCCGAGATGTTTTCTTCTGATCGGTTAACTTCACTCTGCTGCACTCCGCCTCGACCCTCCTCCTCATCAGCATCACTTTCCTGCAATTTATGCTAACAATTGCAGTCCCATCCCTCAACTGCCCATCATCGTTTTCACCGCACCTCTTCCGCAGTGACCTTGCCAATCAGTGACATTAACACCCGACAAGTCCCAACCTAAAGATGACAGGCGGGTGATGTAAATGTCTTATCAAGGTCACTCTGACAATACAGGCCATTGTGTGTTAATGCTTTCATGTATCCTGCCACTCACCGCTGTGCATGTGGACGCAAAGGCGCAGCAGTGTGCTTTATGTGCCGAGACACAGACAGTTCTTGTCATGGGAAGTCAATTCATTAAGTCAAGGATTAGACAACGGATCAGCGTGAGCAACCCTGAAAAGATCAGACGAAAGAAGATAAGGAAGTCTTATGGAGAGATTGGATGCGATGGAATGTAAAATTGGAAAGGTGAGATCGTTCCCAAAGATAGATGAATATAGATGGCGCAGGCTATAGAGTGAGAGTAAAAGACCTGAATAGGAGTGTAATACTCTGACTGCAGAGATGACTGCAGCGGCGGGGAGCGAGGGATGCAAGCCGCATACCAATCATGGCAACTCGATACGCAACACACGCGGACGCTCGCTCACGCGCACGCGCCGGCGCGCATATATTCAAACAACACGTGTCACAGATTGTTTCCCCGAAGATGCTCAAGAAGGTTACGAGAAAGAAATGCGCTCTGTTTGAGAATGTATACCAGAAGGTCAGGAAATAGCTGAGCAGGCACGAGGCATCTCATTGAATAAGGAATAGCTGATGATGTTTGCATTCAAGCAATGAAAATCTTTACCTTGGGAGGTCTTTCACCATATTTGATTTAAAGCTCCGGCATAAATGGCAGCCTGAATATGCTGATCCCTGCTGACCTGCCAGATTAAGTGTCACAATGGTGATGGAGAGGATCAAACCTGAGAAAATACGGGCGGCTGGTGGTCATGGCAAGCTTGGAAATCAAATTCTTATGCGCTCCCCTCTGACCTGCTTGTATATGAGCTGGACAGTGGATGCTGTGGCGTGGTGAATATCTTGCTATCATGGACTACTTGTTCAGAGGTCATGTGTTAGGTCATGTTTGTTTTTGATTGTGCATATATTTGCGGCGTTAATACAAATAGTATTCAACGGGTTCCGAAATGTTACGGAGAGGCCGAGGCGTGGGGTTGAATAGCATCGCATGCCAATTCCACAAATTTATATTGAACGTGTATTGGGTGATTGTTTCATTTTTAATTGAAACATTGACAAATTAATTTTCAAATCGATTAATCGACAACTAATTAATGGAGATTTGTTTTTTTTTACAATCGATTCATCGTTTCAGATAGCGTTTGACATTTTAAACGGTCCATATCCTCGGATTTCAGCTTTTCAAAAGTAATTATTCCGATCCCTCTCGTCCTCCACGAAAGCAGACTGATTATCTTTGTGTCGAATCAAAATAAAAGATTCCCTTTTACCTTGGAAAACAATGAGCGACATTTTGTCTCTTTTCCGTCATCTTACCAACCACTAACATCTCAAACCGATAACGGAATACTAATTCATTCGTTTGCGTATTTTCCACCAAGTCCATTTGAAATGTTGTGCTGTTTTGGAATAAAGGGATGGAAATAACAACTTTTTAACTCTGATTGACCAGTTAAGCAACAGATGAATCAGTTATTGAGATCATCATTAGTTGCAGCCTGAGACAGTCAGTCTGCCCTTCGAAACAGGAAGTTCATCGCAGACAGTCCGGCACCCGCAGTTGTTGCACTGCTCCTGTCGCTTAGCAACCATGAAATCGAGTGGGCAGTCATGACACGTTTGACTCGTTGCAAGTAAGGTTTTCCAAAGTCGGATTTAACCGAATCTAATTTTGATAAACTTGGTAACCCTGAAATTGTCAATACCAGAGATGCCAGCTGCCTATTTATACAGACCCCGGATCAAGGTTATGAAATTATTTTGACGAATGCTTCAAAATAACCGGTGCAATTTTGGAAGGGGGTTTTGTTGCAGTTTGACTTGTCAGCTTTCTGGCAGCAATTGGAGTAGACAGACAAATTGCATTTTAACACCTCCTACGTTGACAACGAGGAGAGACAGAGGGATGAAGAAAGTTCACCATCGACCGAAAATGTCCTTCTTAACCAGTTGAACAGCCGTTTTCATATTAGTTCAGATGTCACTATCCTAATGACAGTTGCACATGTCGAATGCAAAAACCGCTCATATTTAAAGCATACATTTTAGCAGGTATTCCGTGTGAAAATCAACAAATAATGTCGGGATATAAAAGAAGCGTATCTTTTTATTTAGATCGACAGTTGGTAATGACATGTAATAACTGTCGATGCTGATACAATTTTTCGCATGATGATGTTCTGGACCTCAGCTTTAAACATTCTCATGAACTAAAACTCTTTAATTTTTTTATTGACTAACCCTATTTGAGTCGGGATGCAGCCTTAAAATAAAACATTGTTCACAAAAATCCCATGACCAATTTTAAAGCCAAGCAAATGTCATGACATTATCCAAAAGTTTTGCTCTTTGGTTGTTCCCCACTTTTGGGATTTGTGGTATTTCTCGTGATACCAAACAAGCTTTGAAATATTTTATTTAACTTGCATCAACTTCTGCAGAATTTTTTTTTAAATGGACAGATAATGTGA
Organism: Hippocampus mohnikei; assembly: GCA_026261675.1. NCBI lineage: Eukaryota > Metazoa > Chordata > Actinopteri > Syngnathiformes > Syngnathidae > Hippocampus > Hippocampus mohnikei. The sequence continues at coordinate 6,682,944 of JAKGUB010000327.1, forward strand.
AAATAAGCTTATCCTCTTGGTATAAGACGTCAACACGTAAACACCCGATTCAATGAACAGTTTCAGTGTTTAAGCATTTGTACTGGCAGTGTTGTGGCACATTCTGCTTCATGACCAGTGGCCCCCTATCCCGCCATTGCAAAATCCTTGTTTAGATGGCTGATGACAAACTAACTCCAGTCATGGAAATTATTTGATCTCCTTGTTTCCTTCAATTCCTCGTTGATTTTAATGCCTGGCACCAAGAAAGATATGTCATGTGACTCAGAAACAGAAAAGAAAACATGGAGTGCCTTTAGAGTTCCATAGATATCGATGTAAGAACTGAAAATATTTTGCTTCTTATCAAGAAAATCATGGAACCCTTATGATCTGTTTTTGTCGGTGTCATTATATTTGTCCAAACATATGAACACATCAAATGAACAAGAAATCGAAGAAACAAGGATCGTATTATGTTTTTTTTTTTTTTCTTCTTCCAGGACGGTGGCGTGACAAAGTCTCTAATGCGGCAACAGTAACTGCTTTTGTAAAAGACCTCCTCATTGTTCGCAGCCATGCTGTTTGTGCAAGCAGTGCACACACGCTTTAAACTACAGAAGCTCCCCAAATAAACTCGAATGAATCGGTTAACCGCATGAATTCCCCAGCCGTGCCCCTCTGACCACAAAGATATTAATATTTTTTTCAACCTTGAAAACAACTTTTTAATTTATGCTTTCTTCTTTGGGCTGCTATTCTTCATTTTGCCCCTCCAAACGCATGTGGCGGATGACACAGGATTAGGTAGAAAAATCTTTGAAAAGTACACCCGTGACAGCCTTCTCTTTGTAACGATTATAATCAGGCATTTATAAGCGCAGTAATCCTGGTTTTTATAGCGGTCGTGCTGTATTGGAGGTGACAAGGCTGGGCAATTTCGATGATGAACACCAACGTCATGTTAAGTATGGCATTATCGCAAGGACAGCTGCACACACAGACACGGGCACACTCGAGCTAAGAGCAATGAGAGGTTTTTTTTGGTGGGGACGGGGATTGTTGTGCAATTGCACAAAAGCTATTCATGTGCGCATGTGTGCGGCTGGCGCGTTGCGTGCAGCCCGTGTTGTCAGGCGCTCTTCGTGTTTGAGTGGGAATGTCACTGCATGCAGATGGCACAGGTATTTTTTTTTTAAGCATTGTTATTGGAATCGACCCGTTATTTGCACAAAGTGGGAGTGAGAGAAGACAGCTGTTGGTGAGCGAGGAATGGGAGACAATGAAGAAAAGTGAGGAGGAGAGCAAAAGAGAAGGCTGGAAGGGTCATCGCAGAGCCAACTTTTGTTCATTGCTCAAACATGAACGACGTCTGTGGGTGTTCAACCAGGTGTGAAAGCACAGCAGAGAAGAATATAAATAAGTCTTGGAGCTGAAAAAGTTTGCAAAGACAGAAGGCCTTTCAGATGTTTTTTTTTTTAGGGTTTGTTTTAGTGCGGCTAGTAATGTTTTTTTTTTTCTTCAGGCAGGAAAAATCTTGTTATGCATCTGTTTAAATCTATGATTGGGTTTCTTATGACGATCCAAATGAAAAGACTCAGAGATGAACACTCAACAGTGTCTCATTTACTTCAGCATGCCGCGTGCTAGTTCCTAGCCGTCCCGACGAATAATGCACGCAAATCTGAACAAGGGGCAAAGGGGTCAGAATTGATTTTTCATTTGATTCTTACGACTGTTTTGGAGCTGTGTAGAAGGTTGCTGATCCGGATTTTATAAACACAATGTGGATGCATGTCAGATGTGGGCAGCGGAGTGCCCGAGTAGGTCTGAGGTGTGCGATTTGAATGTTGTTTGAATGCTTTGCCCTTTTGCATGTTTTCCACCATGCATGTTTGGTCTGGGTACTTCAGCTTCTGTTCCGCCCACAGTCCAACAATTTGTGATAGGTTCACTGAAGATGACATTCGTCCATAGGTACGAATGTGAGTGTGAGTGATTGGCAGTCAATTGCAGGCCACACATACAAGATAATGAGAAGGTTGTTATTATCCAAAATATTCCGATGGAGTTTCAAATCCAGACCCACTGACTCATTCCACATTGTTATGATTAAATCGCTTTTTTTAGATTTCTTTTTGATTTGGATCCAAAAAAGGAAAACCGACACGAGTGAATTTCCTGACTATGTACCAGGTACAGACCACTAAGCAGAAGCAACCCTGTGTTTCCATGGCAATAGATGATATTTTTTTTCATATTGAAGAAACGTTAAATGCACTTCTCATGCAATACATAAGGTGCTGCATGCTGCAGCCTTTCGTGTCAAAACTGTGCCAGACATAGCAAGCGAGTGTCCTGTTGCCCCATTGAACACCAGTTACACGAATAGGAATTTGGACCTGTTCGTAAAATGAACAGTAATTATTGCAAAATACATTTGATAAACATCACCCAGATTTCATTTCCTTCGAAGCACACATTGAACCTGTCACCGTCTCACTCTTTTAGGACATTTGAGCCTGTCCTCAACTCCTCCCGATGCTCCTCCTTTCCTCAGATTTGCTCTCTAAAGGTCCATGATGTCCATAAATATTTCAATAAACTGCATTCTCAGGTTATCAATAATAGAATGCCATTTTCATATAAATATTCTAAAAATACAGCTGGACTCTGCCTCTTCTGTGGTTCATGAAACATTTACGGACACCTAGCAAACTGTGAAATCTCCCACCCTTGCTCACCCATATAGACGAGGACGAGGGACCATGTGCCCATGTTTCCTTTTTAGACTTCCATATTTCACGTTTATGGTGTTAGTGTGTATATTTGATGTGCCCAGATACACACCATGTCACGGGGCAGGAGCTCAGGTCAGTGCTAAAATGAGCAAAGTGTTTTTGCATTGTAAACGGTCTGTATCAGTCGACCTGAGAACACATCCTGTCACTGCTCTGCCCGGATGACTCACTCCCAGCGACCATTTTGATGCGGTTGTGTGTATTATTGCCTGTCTCTGGTGATGCTGCAGTTAAAAAAAAAAAGTTTTCTTTTGAAGGCGACTTGTTTTTGATTGATTGACGTTTGAAGTTTCAAACTCGCGCTCGTAAAACAAGAACCGAAAAAGCAAGGAGGAATCAAAAATCTGAAAAATAAATCTCACAAATGAAAACCACACGTATGCTCGTGAGCCATATATTTGATTGTCTCAGGCACAATTCACCCTAAACTGGAGGCCTGTTGGCAGTACAAGAGTGCTCATGATTGTGAAACTGGAAGCATCATACTGCGTGAGTTCAATGCCCAAAGAGGCCGAAGCCTTTTATATGCAGCCAGTTGTGGATCTTGTCTAAAATACACATGAAATTTTAACAAAGGATCCAGTGGAGCAACCTGGATGCCTTGCTCCACTGGATCCACACACACACACACACACACACACACACACACATGCACACTCAGTGTCACAGACCACATCTTCTACACTCACCGCGGTGAGATGTCACAGCCTTGTTGCATGAAGGCTCCCAGTGAAAACCAGAGGGAGTTGAAGATGCCAAACTCATTTGGAGGTTGGTCGTTGGGGCCCTGCTCTGTGGTGCCCTCCTCTGGTTCCTCAGCATGCCACTCGTATGGGCTGAAGCGACTCACCTGAGATGACACAAGAAAACAATGTCTTTTCGTACCAAAATAAGGAACATATCCGTTTACTTTGTGACACCCAGACAATCGTGCATGATTTCCGCAACCCCCAACACTCACCAAGAACAGCACCACGCTGACTCCGATGTACGCAAACACGATGCACATCCAAATTTCGTAGGCCAACGGGTCCAGGAAAGAGAAAACACCTGGTTTGGACTTCTGAGGCTTCTTAATCATGATGGAGATTCCCAGAGACATGAACGGCTTTGAGAAGTCGATCACTTCTTCTCGAACCAAAGTGATGGTAAGTGGGGCCACTGCGATTTCCGCTTTCTGCAAAGAAAAGAAAGGGATTGGATTTCTTTGGTGTTTCAATGCCATTGATTTCCGAGCTTGTGCCTTTGTCTGTCGTCTCCACTTGTGCAAAAGGGGAGCATCAAAGGGGGCTGATCATGTCAAGAGCAAGGACAAATGAATGGGCAAGTAGCATCGTTAGTTCAGTGGAGTTTGAGGCGGGAGAAAAGGAAGAGCTGAATCAGCGCGTGGAGACATAAAGAGGGAGTGAATTTACAGTACATTGAAGACTGATTCGAATAACCTGGCAGTGATGTGCGAGGAAGTGAGAGAGCACAAACAGGCAGGAACAATTGGGACACACAAAAAGACAAAAAGATTAAAAAGGGTGTATGAGAAGATGGACCTTTTAAATGCGTTTCCCTTTGAATGCCTCATCTGGGAGCACAGCGAGCACTCGGCACAAATCAAACCTGATTAGTCAACGTGCTGTTTCCTCAGAATCACCTTCCATCAGGAATTGTGCAGGAGGCCAATTATTTCCGTTACTGCTCTGTGACAATCTCTGCTTCCACACTTTCTCGAAGCGACGACTGACATTGTCTTCTCAGTCTGAGCTCCCTCACGATGTGCATGGTGTCGAACGCATAAGTGGTCCCCATGCTAAATTCTCCTGCACTTATCGAACTGTTCAAGACCAAGCTTGGCCGCAGGAAACATGCGTGCAAGGCTTCTGATAAGCACGTCCCTGTAGCAGAGTGTCGGGGCCCAAAGTGGGGCCACACTGGCAGGATACGCGACCGTCCAAGTGGAACCGGCAATACCTTCTGTGCTGACTTTGTGAAGATGATGAAGTTTTATCTTTTTTTTTTTCTTACATCTGTGGTTGTAGCATAATCAGTAGTCTGAATATTGTCATTAGTAGATTCCAATTTGGCCATCTGTCTATGGATTTGCATCAAAACGCACATCATTTGTCAGTCTGTATCCCAACATTCGTGCATTGTTATAGCAACCCAACAAAAACAATCAAAATGGTCCTGTACGAATCTAATATCATCTATCCACACTTACCCCGTAAACAAGCTCGCCCACCATCCCGTTCCAGATCTTCGTCTCGGGATCTCTGGCTCCGTATTTCCCATCAGGTACAATGGAGATCTTGTATTTGATTCCAATGTGTTTGGCGATCTCTGAGGCCAGATCCACACAGTAGCCCTCGTACTGGTCATTGCCTTCATATAGCTCCCAATTCTTTTTCAGCATCACGTAGGGGCCCTCCTACAAAAGCGGCACAAGGCAAGAAAGACACCGTTTGGAGATTGCCGATTGATGTGAAAGAACAAAAAAAAGTTATGCTAAATAGGGAAAAAAGATACAAAGAGAGTAGTGTCAAGCATGTTTATTTCCGCATGAAAAAACAACAACAGCAATACAAGGAATATGTCTGACTTGAGTGACTTAATTTCTACAAACAGATCTTAATATTTCTATTTATTGATATAGCTGGTGGATATTGTCCATCTTCACAACATATCATTTTATCTAAAAGTTTGGCAACCACTGATTTGTAACATATTAATTTTTTTAAATCAACAATCACTCACGAGAGACAACAGCACAAGCGGCAAACAGAAAGATGGAAGAGAGGGACACGTTTTCTTTCTTTTGAGAAAACACCACTCAAGTGTCAATGATATGATAAAACTGAGGATAAATGATGACATCAGTTCTTTTCACATATTTCTGGAAGCCTTATTTGTGAAGTATTCTGACTTGTCGACTTGTCTTATCTCTATCAGCCTTGACGTGCCTCCGCTGGGGCGTGCACCTGCCTCAGTGCCGCAGTGTTGCCGATGCTAAGGGAGGAGTGATGTTCAACAGAAGGGAAATACAGACGAGGAATGAACGCTGCTGCTTTGAAGGCGCCTTGTCAAAGGCAAAATGACTTTTTGAGCGTACAGTTTGCCAGATGAAAGCAACGCGCGACTCTGTGGGTTTGGTGGGTGCGTTTTTAGAATTCAAAATCAGACACAGATGCACATGCACGCACACACACACACACACACACACACACACACACACACACACACACACACACACACACACACATACACTTGCACAGATTGATGGTAGTGGTGAATTATTGCATTATGCCTGAGGCTGCTGCCCTTGTAATCCAACTGAACCAAGCCTATTAACATGCTATTGGGCTCTTCTAATCAAACACAAATCTCCTCCAATTAATCAAGAAGGCTTTTTCAGTTCGGTGGAAAATGGCAAATTTTAGCCTTGAAATGTTCAGATGAGCAGTGCAATGAAATGTGCAAATGAATTAATTGAAACAGCATTACAATTAGGAGGATGGAAGACGGGGGCTTTACGAACGCATAATCGTTTTTAGATACAAGGAACCTCAAATCATGAAATTAATTGGTTGAATGCGCCGTTCGCAATGTTCAGAAATTGAGCTAATGTTTGCCGTTGAAATCACTGGAAATGCAATTAATCTGGTCCAGTTATACAAATTATTATTATTATTATTTTTACCAATGCGTGGTTAAAAATCAATATGTTACAACATAGAAATGAGTGAAAAGAAAGAAATAAAACACTTAACACGATGACCATTGTTACTCATTAACGCTGGCAAAATGGGAGGAGAACTCCAGCTCTTCCAATGAAAAAAATGTCTTCTTTCATAATAACATGGGGAAATTCTGATTCAAGTATTTTTTTTATATATCAAACACAGTATTCATTGAACCATTTGATACAAAAAATACATTTGATTAAAAAAAATTAAAAAATAATTCAAACTGATCAGCATCATTAAATCAGGAACCTAAAACAATTAAACAAAATCAAATACACAATTCATAAGTTTGAGGAAGGGATATTTTTCTGTTCCAGCGTGACAATGCCGCAGTACACCAAACATCAAGATATGCTTAGAATTATTTATTTATTTATTTATTTATTTTTTTGGGGTGTGTAAGAATTTGACCTTTGGGATTACCAAGAACAAGCAGGATTTCAGGTCCAACATCAGCCCTGGCTTTTGAAATGTTCCTGATGAAAATCGGACACACTCCAACATCTTGTAGCGAGTCTTACCAGAGGAGTGAAAGGTATAGCTACAAAGGGGGGCGAATGATATTTCATTCCATTTTACTTCCCATGAAATGGATGTGTCCCAATACTGTACTTCTAGCATGCCCACACTGCCTTCGGTTTTTCATTCTTCACCGTCCAAAATCTCACATATAAAAGAGGACAACTTTGTCCAAGTCCAGTGCCTATAAAATATTGTGAAAGTTCTCTACTCCAAAGATAATCATGTTGTTTTCTTAGTTTTATTACGATATTACATTTTACACTTTAACCAGCTTTAATATAACCGTCACATGAACATATTGCCCCGTTGTGTCGGAACGTACAAAAAAAACATTCCTCCTCCAATGACATCAGTAGAAACATTAGCAGGTCTCTGGGCGCTCATTCCATCGACTCAACATGAATCATAAAATTAATGAACACGCAGGCGTGCGCTCTCTAATAGATCAACACAGCAATCTAAGCTGCTCGCTGACTTGGAATATCACCCAAATGAGAGCTTGACATCATATTGAAGTCATTCGCAATTTTATCTCATTTGCTGTTTACTTCAAATTAACTGCCACCACATCAATTGTAATTGTTTTATTTGAAAGTTTTAACAATGTTAAAGGAACGAACCTGATGATCGTGTTACGAGTTGTGTAATCATATCAAGTGTGCACAAAAAGAACAGTGGAACACAGACTAGTTTCACGTCCTATAATTTGCATGGAAGTTAGCATAATACGATAATAAGAATCAATATTTCCTTGAATACACAATCAATTGCAAGGCAATCCCCCTGAGGGTTGCCGTAATTGTACTCATTCTCTTCACCGATTGAATCGTTTACTTTATCTGCGCCAACAAGGGGAACTTCATCATTCCCCTTGTCTCCTCTTCAAATTGCCCTCAAGTTCATCATGTTAGAAGGTTAAGTGGTGAAAATGTGATAAGCCCACTCTGCGGAGATAATATGAAGGAAGCAACGCACGCGCACACGGGTCGGAACATTTTCATTTCAAAGTCTCGTTAATGGCTTATATTAGTTTGTGCCAGATGCCTTTGTCTCAGCGTGAAGGTTGTGTGTGTATGTGTGTGTGTGTGTGTGTGTGTGTGTGTGTGTGTGTGTGTGTGTGTGTGTGTGTGTGTGTGTGTGTGTGTGTGTGTGTGTGTGTGTGCGTGCCTGCGCGTTTGTTACTTGGGGACAATATCATGCTTGTTTGAGTTGTACCGGGGCAAGGAATAGGGTAAAAAATGTGGAGATGGGGACAAATAAGTGCAAAAAGTGAATCTGAAGATGAAAAAGTCATGTGCTGGCTCTTCCCTAACGCAATTTCAGTTCCTGTTGACTGTTTATTTACCTGTATTAGGGCCAAAAGGGGAGAAGAAAATCTGCTAACTATACAAAGTCAACCTCAAAAACTGCTCAAAAAATGTCTGCCTCAAGACTGTAAGTAGGAAGAATAATAAAAGAGGAATCAGGATAAAACAATTCCCACAACCATGTTTACCACACAAACATTTGTTGCAAACACACGCAGTGAATCTACGGGACTACTTTTATATTGGCCGGTAAGGAATACGGAGAAAGACAAACAATTTCCCAAGGTTTGGAGACACTTAAAATTCAAGAAGGCTGAAAGTAAAATGCGATGTAATTACTTTAAAACAGATCTGGCGTGAATAAAGACCCAAAGATATTCCAATTTGCCTGTCGATCTTCGTTCCCACCCTCACCTACGGTCACGAGCTGCGGGTCGCGATCAAAAGAACGAGAACACGGACACGAGCGGCCGATATGAGTTTAGAGGTCATTTTCGCCTCCACTTCCCAGGCTTGCCATCGGAGCAGACACTTGACGGCTATGAGGGGTAACGAGACTGCAGCTTCAATGAAAATATTTACTTTGAAACGAGTATAATGTTAATTCATTAACGTTGGCTCTATTATTTGCAGAAGCGTTTATTTTGCAGTTGTGCTGTCCGACCTTTTTCCAACGGAGGGGTATATGCGACTATTGGATGAAATAATCAAAAGAATAAATGACTCTAAAGATATTTGTTTGCGACAACACTGAAGTTATTAAATAGATAATACTGAATGCCAGATTCCATTATTTGCTCGTGGGTTTACATGGAGGTAACCTCCGATGCTAAATGTTTTCTTTATCTAATGATCTACAGTTATATCCCATGTGTCATTACCATAACAAGACCATATTTTAATCATGCTTGAGTTCATGCTTGATTGACCTCGGCTGTTTTATTTCATTCAATCCGGGCGTGTTGTTTGCCATCCGTCATCACTTTGCATATTTCAGTGATGTCAGGCTCACATACAGTCCACTGATCTGATTCACTGCGTTGTGGTCTATGACCTCTAATTTATGTAAAATTCAGACACACACTTGAAAGAAACCTAATTCCAATCTGAGGATACCTGAATCGAGTTTCTTTTTTCTCTTTGCTCTGAACCATACAAGCATAAATAAATAAATAAATAAATAGATAGATAGATAGATAGATAGATAGATAGATAGATAGATAGATAGATAGATAGATAGATAGATAGATAGATAGATAGATAGATAGATAGATAGATAGATAGATAGATAGATAGATAGATAGATAGATAGATAGACACATTGATAAATCTGACTCGAACCAACTCATTTGAGCCTGGTAAATCTCGCCTGAAACACCAGAGATGGGAAAATAAAGGGCCGATCAGTCCAAAAGAGACCAAAGTGTGGATACGTTGAAAAAAAAAATGTGCAGAAAGGTACAAAAGGAAAGGAGGGGAGCAACAAAATAATTGACAACAAATGATCCAAATGGCTATGCAGTACAAAAACATGGCGGGTTGAAATCGAGATTCGTAGGAGCAAATGTTTGGGGCTGATAAGGCATGAAAGGTTCCTGATATGTGCCAAACAGACTTGCCGTTTGAGCCAATTTGCTCCATCGAGAAAACAGCTGGACAGTGAATAGTCCACTCGCATTCAAACAATCAGTTCATCATTACAATACGCTAGACTGTGGCTAAATGAATAACCAACGGCCGAGGCATAAAATATGCCCGTGAGCCATCCGTTGCGACAGCCAGAGGGCCGAGCCAAGCGGTCGCAGCCTATTTCAGTCTGTCAGAAGGACAACCGGTCCATTCGTGCCCCAATTAGTCAAATTACAGCACATAATCATGCACTCACTGATGTATTGGCCAAGTGAGTCAGCATGATTGTCTCTGAGCTATCTCGACATAAAAAGAGCAAAACACTTCAGCATTTAGCTCCTCGGTCTGTGTGTCGCTTGGTCAAGTCAACTGCAATTCTCTGCAAGAGGGCCAAGCACGCATTCTCCTTTTCACTGAGAAAGCAACCTGTTTGTGTCGGAATTGAAAGATTCCAAGAACCCTTCATGAAAAGAAAAAGATAAAAGTTGCTGGCTGAATTCGTATATTGCAGTATAATGCTTTAACTTGATATACAGTGGAATTGCGCTCTATAGGTAGCGACTGTGTACACCTTCCGATCACTCCTGCTGTACACTTTTCAACTGTACAAACTGTCATAGTATTGTATCACTCACTTTGCTGCTTGAAAATTTCTTACATTATGAAATGTCCTTCCATACCAATTTGTCACTTTCTTCGGAACAAAGCACAATAAAGAAATGATTCGACTGCAGTAATCCAACTGTTGTTTGTTGTTTCATCAAGTGGAATTTCATTGTTTCATCAAATGTTATCAAATATTCAATTTCAAACACATTTTCATGAGCATAAAACCACGGGCAGGAAAACAACATTAATAAGACATTACAATGTATTTTTATTACAAACAACAACCGCGTGCTAAGCGCGATGGGAAGCGCCCTGCGACTGAACAATTGATCACTACCGAAGCGCACTTTTCCTTTCCGAGCAGTGTTTGGTTTTTATTCTGCGGTGGCTTAAGGGCCCGCATGCATGAATCATCGACTTGGGAGGGTCAGGCTAAACTGTGTAAATGGGCAAATATGCCACATAATCTTTCAGGTGTGTTGTTTGCCAGTGTCAGTGTTTCATTGATGGTGCTGAATAACAAATAAAGAAGTGCGTTGACGTAATTTCAGGTGAAAAAGTAAAGAATTTTTTTTGGGCGGCGGGAAGTAACATTGAAGTAAATCAAAATTGAATTATGTTTAAGTTTAGTGGGCAAAGAAGGAATTTTGACTTTGACTTAATGGCTAGACCTTCACGCTTCCTCCCTGAAGAAGTGAAATACATTGGAGGCAAGTTGACCCTGCAGGCATGACAGTAGATTTAGAAAAAAGATGGAGTTCAGCGATGAAGGATGAATAATATTGAAACGCGAGGCCTCTGTCAAATGAACAAATGATGGGACGTTCTGTGTTTCTGCTTTTGTCAATTATAGTCACAATTAGATCTGATGAGAGGAAGGCTACAGTATTAGACAAAGCTCGCATTAGGCATTTTATTTCAAAGGCCAAAGTGTCTCCTCCGGGTTCCTGATCTTCCACCGAATATGGTGTCTGCCAGCGATTAATTTATAACATCCATCCACTCAAGTCCCATCACGTTTTTTTTTCATGAAGGTCACAAGTGAGCTAATTCGGCCTCATACATGCCGAACGCACCGATGGACAATTTAACACAATCGAAGGCGCACATTTTCCAGTCATAGGAGAAGCAGTAGTAGCAAACCTACGGCAAGCACGGGAAGGAAATGCAAACCCGACACAAGAGCTGAAATTCGAACCTAGAACTGTGCTAGTAATGTTTCCCCTGTTCTGCCCTTGTTAAACATTATTTACTGTTATTGTTCATTTCCAGTAATATGTCGTTACATAACCCTCGGGTACCTTAAAGCAGGCTCAGCCACAAAGCAGTAAACTAAGTATGAGTCGGGACAAAATGACAAAAAGCAGAATGAAAGTAGCAGTTCTCTTGTTAGCAGTAATCATGGTTGTGTTCAATGATGAGTTTGTATTTCCATGGTGAGTGAAGTGTGTGGGTGGACCCGTGTCTCTCTGCACCGCAAAAAAACACAACATGAAGTGAGATATGATGCAGATTGGATATTAACGATTGCAGAACTGAAATTCAAATTTACATCGGATGGACAAAAGCTAATGCAGGCAAATGCAAATAACCTCGCATCGAGACATGTTAAATTGGGGTTCCCACCTGAAATTGGAATTGCTGCAAATTTTAAGATCCTGATGAAATATGCATTTTGAATTTGGCCATATATTTGTCGTGAATTTTTCCTCAAGGATTGTTACCATAATGTACTCATTTCATTGGTCGGTTGATGTCATGGCTCCATGCTTCGAATGCCATTCTGTAGAGCTCACACCTCCAACAATGGTACTCTGTTACCAAAACTGTGTCTGAATCCTCAACAAAATGTCGACTGTTTCTCTCACAGTGTTCACTTTTTCACAAAGTCAAAATGATTGCTGTGAAAAAAAATCAAAAGCAACAAAGCTCAAACTGGACTACCACACACACACAGTTACATCGTCACGAATGAATAGCTAGATTCTGGATATGGACGTGTAAGACGTTGCTCAACAATCATTGGCCACACACATTAAAAAAAAAAAATCAAAAGGTAATACACGTTTGAATGCAGAGGTTTTGGAGACGCCCCTTTGTGTCTTTCTCCAAGCCGGGACTCAGTTGAGATGCAGCGAGACGCTTGTTTCTTCAGTGTCGCAGCAGAGGATTCTTCTTCATCAGAGGCTGCAAAGAGGAGGAGGTGGCTGAGCTAACGTTAGCCAAGGTCTGCTGAGGTATCCATCCACAGAGAGGTATGAAGGAGGCGTGACCAGAGAAACAGTGGAGCAGATGGATTCATGGGAGAGGAAGAGGACAGACGTGTTTGGGGAGAAAATGGCAAGACACATCAAAAAGACGTGGACAGTAATGCGCTGCCGCCTGACCCCCGCTCACACTCCCCATCCGCACTGCAAACCGCATTTTAAAAGACCGAGACAAATGATTTGAAGTTTGTCTGCCACATTGAACAGAACCCATTTAGTGGAAAAAGGGTCTGGCCTACCACATATCGGCCACAGATGGATGATGTCAAATCCCAAACACAAACACGCTCAACCCTCCTTCTTCTTAGATTGACACCGTGCCACGCTTATTTAATTGACAGTGGGCTGGCATGCGAAAGTCATTAGAAGAGTCCAGACTGAGGTCACGTTCGAATGGTCAGTTTTAGATTTGCCTATTAATGAGACATTAGTCTAATCAAGTGTCACTCCCTTGGGGGCCACGTTCGGAGGGATTGCTAAAACTTTTCGGAGTTTTCTGAGGCATGAATACAAATTTGCTGCAGGACACTCACTCTCGTCTCCCTCTATTAGGCTGGATTTACACTACGTGGTTCAAGTGACACCATTCTGATGGACCATGCCAGCAGAAAGAAGGCAGGGGGGACAAAACCAGGCCACATGTTCCCATCAATGTGACAGCAGTGTAAGTGGACAAATCAGATTCAGTACGTATACCCTGTCAATGCCAGTCTGATCCAAACACACTGTTAGCTGATATATACCCATGCCATCCCCACTCCGCCGAAACAACACAAACAGGCACATTAACAAACACATTAGCGACACAGATGTACATAGATCATTTTCGAAGAAAATTAACTGCAGACGATTGCCAGCGGAGTAACGGTGAGGTTTCCCTCACGAAACCAATTAGCGAAAAGAATCATCTCAGGCCAACCAAAGAAAATACAACCTTTTTAATTATTATGTATCATTTGGATGGATGTGTGGATGTGGACCTCCCGGGTTATGATCGCGTGCATTTGGGGTGTCTGTGCATGCAGCTCGGTTTGATGAGATCAGTGGATGAAAATACAGAAATACTGGGTTTGTGTCGATTGTCGCCAAAATTGGACATGGGCTCTAAATTGGAATTAGGTCATTGCAGTGTAAATCCAGCCATCTAAACAGATATTCCATTGCATTTACAGCATATTTTATTTCGTGTCATGTGGTGGAAATCAGATATGATCGTGATTCAGCACTAAAAATACTATAGCTGCCCACCTCTTAAATGACACCGTAATTATACAGAAAACAAAGCAGTCAGTTGGAACATTACCATGATAGTCGTCACAATTACTGTCCGGTTCTCCATCGCTGAGCTGTCATTGGACAAGGAATTTTCATTCTGGACCAAGACAAGTTTGTCGATGTCATTCCAGTAACCGATCTGATCCGAACACGTGGGCAGAGGAGTGACAAAAAAAAAGAAAAAGAAATCATCCGATTAGTCTCTTTTATAGCTCAAGTGAAAACCCAATTGCAGTAAAGACAAGGGAAACACATTAATAAAACAAACAAGACGACCTAGAACAAAAAGTAAAAGCCAACCAACAGAATGAGCGCAGCCACAAATTTCCCCCTGGAACTGACGATATTGAGTGTGAGCTCAGAACTTTCAATAACATGCACTGCGCTGTCAAAGGAACTGAAATAAGACGCCGTTTGATTTCTTGTCTTTATTGTAAGAATATGCGTTTCCCCGAGTCGGAAAATATTAGAAGATCCTTAGCTCATCATGATGAATTGTTTCTTCACCCTTGTCACAGATTTTTGTTTTATGGCTGGTGTGTTCAAGAATTTTTCTGCGTCTCTTCGACTGCTTGCCTGACTATGAGTCATTGTTTGTTCAGGTGAAGGTACTGTCACAATGTAACAATGTACAATGTATAGCGAATTTTGATCTCTGCATTTAACTTGCAAACACTGGATGGCAAACATGTAGCATCCGGGGACTGAATCTTGTTGGCATCTTGGTCAGTGAAGCTGCTTGAATAATGTCCTCATAATTTGCTTTTTATTTTGATAAAAATGGAGGGGACGGGGGGACGGGGGGGGTTAGTTAAAACTAGGAATCTTTTTTTATTTTTTATCTTTTTTAAATATATAAGGCAATTGAAAACGGAAATTATAACAATAGAATCTGGCTGTATTGCCCCCAATATTTGCAGTGTTGGTTTGGAGCCCGACACGGAATTTTTCAGACCTATGAACCGCAGTAACAGTTACAGAATAACGTTCCACTTCAGATTGTGTTAAATGTCATGGTTTATGACACCCGAGGGAGCAACCACAGACACACAAATAGTACTTGTCGCCACAGCCTACGTTTCCGTGTTCCCGATGTTTGCCGGGTGTGACCTTGTGGTTTCTGCTTGGCAGCTTTTTGAATTGTCACTTGAGTCGAAGGATACATCAACATTTTTTTTAGGCTTTCTGACAGCCTTTGCTATTTTGTTCCTCTTTCCTTCAAAGCAACATTCTATCTTACACTATCAATCTGTGATCTCTGAAAAATACATCATTCTGAAACGTTTATCTTGTTACTGATTCAAACGCACACAAAAACAAACAAAAAAAAGCCAACCTTGCGTGGTCCGTTGCTCCTCAGTTCAAACACATCCATTGTGTAATTGATTCTCCGACCAAAGTGATCAAATTGGATGTTGCCAGTCAGGCCCTGAATGCGCACCTGGATTTATAACAACAATTCGAGACAATTCAAGTCAAAAGACAAATATTTAAACGGTTCTCAGGTGTAACGGCGTTAATGTTGTGAATGTCTGTATGGATGACTCTTGAAATAAAATTTAACAAGTACAAGCAGGAAAAAAAAAAAACAAGAGTAGACTTTCAATCAATGAAAAACCCAATTTAAATCAGTACCTGCTTGAGTGCTCGTTCCATGTCTATTCCTTGATTCCAGGGAGCAGCGGGATTGGCCAAGCAGTCTCCAGCATTTCCCCGTCGACTTATGTCAATTTTCTGACGACGAAGAGTGCGAAAGGCTTCAGCCATCACAAGAACGCCGTCGTAAGTTAAGGATGACGTATACTGAAGAGAGAAGAAAAAAACAGAGGGAAATCCATATATTAGAATTAGAATTCTTTGTGTACACTGCATCTAAAGCACACGCAGTTCATGCACCATTTATCCAGTGTGTGCAAATAGCCAGAAAAAAAAGTGGAAAATAAAAATGACCAAGAGCTCTATTTTGACTCATGAGCACTCAACTCATTCATTGTCTCAAGTGTTTTAGGGCAACTCATCACACCGACTGGTATATTGCCACAATCGAGAAGTCACAGGTCCTAACATTAAGATTGCGTTCAAATACACTCACTTGGGAATTTTTTCCTATCCTGTCATCATTCAAAAACCTAAACCTGCCATGGCATTTAAGATTTGAAACCGAAGAAAGAATTCAAAATTCCGAGATGTTCAATATGTGATCTGTTTGAAAAGTATTGACGGTGTTTTTTGTTTTTTTTTCTTACAAATTCATTAAAAGTAACTCACGCCTCAGCAGGGAACATCATTACACTCATCCAGCTGCGGCACCACATGCCGACACTCGGTTGGGGGCACTCAAACACACAGCAGGCAGCCTTCACTTCACAGCAGAAACGACCGGCGTCGTGGTGATGGGAGTATTGAGACGAGTGAAATGACAAAGTCAGCGGATGTGCTTCACACCTAAACAGGTAGGTTTCTCCTTGCTGACGTGCCTTGATTATTTGTATGCCTTCAAGAGTACAGCAGGAGGCCGCGCAACCAACTCATCACCTTTTCATTCCTCAACGTGAGACGGATAAAAAGCCTTTGGCTGCTTGTTCAGTTATATGAAATATGGTTACATTCATTACATTTTTGGTTTTAATTTCCAGCTACATTGTCGCCAGCCTTCCAAATAATTGACATAAGTGCTCACCTAGGGCCCGGCGCCACCAGGGTGCTCCCAAACTCCACGTGACCTCATCAACCCCATCCTTAAAAACCTCTACTGGCTCCCCATTCCCCAGCGTATTCAATTAAAACTCTTCCCTTCACAATCGACCTTCCGCACCCATGCCCTCCTTCTCGACCCTCTGCTCTTCAAATGCAAAACAACTCGCCATCCCCGTGACCAAGCACAAACCCCCTGGGAATGGAGTCTTCTCTGTCACCGCCCACACCCTACCTCAACACCTCCGCGACTGTACTGACCTCCCAGGATTCAAAACTCCCTTGTTCCGCAACACCTTTTAATCTTTGCCACTCATTTCTTGCTTTGTTTTTCTTTTCGTGACATTTGTTTGTTTTAAAACTTGTGTGTACTGTATTAAGATTTATACTGTGCATTTCTATCCTGTACCTCTTAATTTTTGTTGTAAAGTGAGTATGAACTGAGTATGATGATGATGACGATGATGATGATTATTCTTAGCAAACATGGTGTTATGCAAAGCAAAAATAATGTGAAGGAAAAAAAAACAAAAAGCTTTGTACTTGTGCAGGCGTATGACATTTATATAATTCTACCTCAGATCAAAATATTACTTTAACAGGTTAACTGAACATTTTTATTACATTTTCAGAAAATCTCAAGGCACATCGGGACTCATTTCAGGGCACACCAGCATAAAATTACTGGGTAAAGACATTTTGAGTGATGGCTGAAAGCAGTTAGCTCAAAATCTACTGCTTATGTAAAAGGGGCAATTTCTATTATCGTGCATTTCACAGGGCCCATTATCAAACGAAAATATTGCGCGACTCGCTCAAGGCTAAGGGAGCGGAGAATTTTCCTGTAATCCTCCATAACTGAGACCTAAGCTCTCCGCAGTCACTCCCTGTCCAAGCACCTCCAAGTACATGGACCACAACAACTTCTAAAGAGCACATTCAAAATAGATAAAGATGGAACTCTGGTTGGGTGTGAACCTTGAATCTCATCTATAGAGGTTCTTGTTGAGTAGCATAAAAGCCTTCCACTGCGTGCTTCAATTTATGGCCCTTCGAACGCCAATTCAGCTTGAGAATGACACAGAGCCAACACAGAGCTCCAGTATGTTACCAAGGATGAGAGCGAGCGCTAAAATTAGGCTCCAGACTGTTGAACACGGCCAACAACCCAATGGAAAAAGAATATTAAAAGCCAAGTCAACTCTAGAAGTTTCAATACAATAATATGTTCTATGCAACCTCACAAGTCTAACCGTGGTTTTCTGATTCATATTCCCTATTTATGCACCTCAGACTGAAAATAACATAACGGTTGCTCAAGGCTGAGGCCACAACCTATCACGGCTCACTTATTTTCTGAATTTGGTCATGTGACATTTGCAAGCTCCATAATATTGCTGAGGATGAAGTCGTTCAGAAAATGAATAGATGGATGGATGGACATATTCAGACCTCACCATAGACAATTTAATTAATTTGTTTAATTTTGTACCTCACTGGTACAATCAAAAATATTTGTGCTTTACAATCAGAATTTTTTTTAAAGCCTTGAAAAAAGACAGCTTTTTTAATGATGTACCGATTGCATGGTGGGTGACACCTACTTTTAAACAGAATGCCAGCAGTTGTGCATCTCTACACACCGACTGTCTATTTATTATAAGCATGAAAAACGACGGCGTCATTAAGATACTAAATGTTTTGTAAAGTGTCGAGGAAAATGAACGCGGCTAATAAGGATTCATCCGCTGAAAGTGAGGATGCTGATGAACCAATTAACACTTGTGTTTGGGTGAACGAATGACATGCCAAGAATAAAGAATATCATCATCAATCTGGACAAAAGTAAAAAATATTGAAACATATCTCATTAGAGCCATTGTGCGTGTCTTTATTTTCAGCCCGACTAGAAAATAATTTGTATGCTAGCCAGGGTGATTAAGATACCTGCTTTACATAGGATTTGTACATATATTATGTGGCTAAGTGGGCACATCTGCAGTTAATATATGGAAATAAAAAACAGAACAGGCTGTCATTAAATTAATAGGACATTTAAAGTGTGAAGAGATAATTATTGAAAGGACAATTATTGAAAAGGAACAGTTGAGAGAGTAGAGCACTACTGTGAGGAGAGTAAACGGATGAGTGCAAATACAGAGAGGTGAGTTACTGTATATTGTGGAATACACACTACTAGACATATTGTTATTCTTATACATATAAGGGATCGGACTGTGTAATCGCATGAAAATCCCAGTGCAGGGATAGAAAATCTGCAGCGAAACCTCCATGTTGACATTGATTCCTTTGTTGGATCAACCAGTATATTGCTCTTACAGCTGCAACGTTTGGAAAAAGAACTTGCACTAACACTGAAAATGTAGAGGATAACCTTGAAAGGACCTGGCTTATTTGAAGAAAAAGCAAGATTGCGCAATGTGGGTGTTTCTACAATAGAAGAGCTAAAGTACAGAAACGTATTTCTCTATTAATTGAGCAATCAAGCCAGGGTTCTAAACGACCCATTAGTTCCCTTTGAGTCCTGATTCTTCATCTTACAAACGCCTTTTGGACGTTTGTAAGCTTCCAACCTCTCTCAGGTCTAACATCTGTAACCTCACAAATTTTATAGATGAGTGGGCAAAAATTCAACACAGTCCATTATATCATCTTGTACAAAAATCATTCCAGTAGAGTGGGCCCTGTTCGAGGCAACAACATAGGGGACTGCACTTTTTCTTCCTGCAGGTATACCAAGACCAAGACCAAGCCACGGATGCCAATAATTAGATAGAGTGAGTGTACTCATTGAAAAAAAACAACTTCTACTTTATTGTTCTAGAAAGAAGCTTGCCAACACGAAGATTTGTTTGGGAAATATCAAAGACTTTGTAAGCCCTTTCTGCTAGTATCATCCAAACTTCATTTCTTAGGTTGTAAGATCGCTCGTATATACCTTGGGTGGGCTCTCTGATCCAGGATATTCCCTTTGATCGAGTTTGTTCCAACGCTGCATCAGTTTAATGACGATAGGCTTGCTGAAGTCCACGAGCTGGAAACCAGTCACATTGGCGCCACCGTGCATGAACCTTTCCAGAGAAATGTCTTTAAACCCCTGGAAGGAAGCACAATTACAAAAAAAAAAAAAGACGGTTATGCTCCAATTCCTATTATCAAGACTATAAGAGCTCTCCTGCCAAATAATGATACTTATCGTACTCACACAGATTATTAACACTATTTATCCCTAATGAATATGGTGTCGCTTCTGCTACTTGATAAGATTTCATGCAGGGCATCTTTCTGTAGTAGGGTGATTCATTTAGAAAAGAGGTAAAGTACAAGGTAGACCACATGTGAGCCTGATCCTGAATTGATGAAAAGTAATTGCTGAAAGCACCGTGAGCTTTTTCTTACTTGACCTCATCTCCCAGCCCTCTCCTTCACGGCCTCATCTCAAGTAACCGAGAGATTAAAAATGCGGCATTGCTAAATAGACTCTTCGAAATCCGATTTCTACATCTGTAACTTCTTGATCCAAGCAACAAAATGCAGCATATCAATATTGACAACGGAAGACTCTGACAACAACGCAACTCGGGCATCTGATCTGTTTGGTTTTTTTTCCCCACGTCTGGCAACTGCAAAACATGATGCAAGTGTAACACCAGCAACAAGCCAAAGTTGTCTTACCAGGTTTGCTACGATGTAGTGGTAGCCTTTTACGTGTTTTCCCACACTGACTGCCTGAAGAAACATTGACAGAGTGCAACATTAAAATGATGAACTACAAGGTTGGCAATAATAGGCACAGATGATATTGGTTGAAAACAAAATTGTTGTTACATTTTGCAATGAACTGGATATAAATACACTCTTATGAACACTTTGGATACAATCCTCTGAACAAGGAATGCAGGATTATATTCGATCATGACATTAAGCTAGTTTCATTTGTTTATTTTGTATTTTTTTCATACACACCCACACCCACACACACACACACAGATGCGAACGGAGAAGTGCGTCTCCGAGCAGGGACGCTAGCCAACACACACACTGTCGGGCCCATAGTGACACGGCTTTGTGTCTGTTGTAAACACTAATGTGCGTTTGTGTGTCTCTCCGTCTGTCTGTTCACTCACCATAGAGTCCAATTAAAAAACAATCTGTCTGTCTGGGACGTGGAGTATGTGTAGTTCGACAGTGGCGCAGGTTTAAACACAAATGCGTTTGTTTATTCACATAGACAACATGTATTCTCGATATCTGCATTCATGGCGAATGCATGCGTCAGAGCTCGATGTCAGATTTGTATCACTGTTGTTCAAGTGTGTGACAAGTACTGAGAATGGATCAGATGTGACGTTAGGCGACGGAATTAAAAGGACATTGGGAAGGAAACAGTCGTCAAGCGCCGCGCACTCGCCCACACACACGGGCACAGATGAATGCACACACACACACACACTATTGTATTGTGTTTTTGCAGCCTTGGTTTTGCAAATTTTTCTGCCACATCATCTCTCATTAAGCCAAGTAAAAGAACAAGGCCCCCTGCCCACCGCACATGCATTATAACTACCAAAGTAAAACAAAAACAAAAAAGAAAAATAAAAGTACAAAATGAATAGATCCTCGTCATACTCATTTTTAATAACGGTTCGACAGCATCAATGTCACACTTTAAAAACCTCTTTCCAACACTACTGGTTCATGCTCACTGGCTTGACCGTTTCCATTAGGGCTGACAGCGGAAATGGACCTGTGATATTTGTATGCGACTCAAACTCATATTTTTCCATTAATTTCACAGAGGAAATGAATGTTTTGTTTTTTTTTTCAAATCGGGCATGCTGCCCAAAGTTGCCTGAAGCTGACAATTAGCTGGCAGACAGCAGCGATGCAATGAAAACATCAAAATGGAAAAGTGCCATTCCTTCATTAATGACTGAAATTAATCATGTTCAAATCATGTAAAGAGTACACTGCGGTATATTGACAGCACCTGTTCGAGCATGCTCTGTAGTCTCTCTGGCTCCAGGTCAATGACAAACTTTCTCTCTTGTCGTCGGTCCAGATCTTCTAAAAGTCGGCGATATCCAGCCTCGTTGAAACTCTCCACACAAATCGCGCTCACCTGAGATAATGTTGCATATACAAATTAAGTAGGCAGAAATAAATCGGATCACGACATTGCATGGCATATAACAGAAGTGTAGATGACTGCAGGGTCATGCAAACCTCTTTTTTTACATGCTGCATGATATGTGTGTTTATTTTGGGCTGCTTCCAGAGTCGTGTGTGAGTGTGTGTGTGTGTGTGTGTGTGTGTGTGTGTGTGTGTGTGTGTGTGTGTGTGTGTGAGTCTACTTACCTGCCAGCCGTTTTGCCCCGCTCTCTCCATGATTGCCTGCAAAATCGCATAACCTAGACAAGTGAGAAAATGGAGACGGGAAAATGGAAGCACGGACAACATGAGACCTGCTCGAAATGTGAAGCAATTATGTTTTGCTGTTTTTACAAAAAAAAAATGTTCATGCTTAATATTCCCTTCAGTGTTCAGAAAATGTTTGATTTCATCACAATTACAACACAGTGAGCACATATTGGCAATATCAGCAAAGTGCTTGCAGGTGTGCCATAAAATCCAGCAGACTCATCAACCCATCTCATTTACCGAAGCAATACCCTAATGTCTTGTTTTCCACGGGAGAGGGTAAAGCACTTACTGTGTCATCCCTTGCAACAATCTCCTCTTGACCAACACTTCACTACATCAGGAGATGATGTGCCAAACA
Source organism: Hippocampus mohnikei (assembly GCA_026261675.1). Classification (NCBI taxonomy): domain Eukaryota; kingdom Metazoa; phylum Chordata; class Actinopteri; order Syngnathiformes; family Syngnathidae; genus Hippocampus; species Hippocampus mohnikei. The sequence continues at coordinate 6,705,564 of JAKGUB010000327.1, forward strand.
CTATTCGACTGTGAGTCAACGCTAGGTTTCAATGGACGTTTCGTGTTTGTGATGCAATTCATTCGGCACAACGTGGAACCCTCTGAATTTGAATACAGCAAATTAAGAAAAGGTCGAACAAATTACATAATTTGAGACGTGACATTTGCTCAGAGGCATCAATGAACTAAACTCTATATTGAGTAGATTAAAAAAAAAAAGTAGACAAGAGTTTTGTAGCTACATATAAGGATGGGAATCAAAAATGTCTTTCTGAGAACAGGTCCCAGTATTTCTATTACTCGGAATTGTTTGTTGGCCATTCTGTTTATCGATTCCTCTGACATCGCAAATGTCACAAATAAATGATATAGACCTCTATCGTTTCTACCCTCATCAGTATTTGGACGCATGGGGTGTTGCGTACATTAATGTCGCCTCTGAGACGGTTACACTACAGTCGCTTATATATTATCCCCGTGCCTCATTCGCCAGCGATGTACACACGTTACATATGACTGCAGAGGTTACCGCAGAGCAGCACGGTGATAACAACAAACTAGGGCCCAACCGATTCATCGACGATCTGACCAAATCAGCCAAAATTATTGTTTTTAAAAAGTAGAAATGATAATAACAGACCAGAGTTTTTCCAATTAAACACTGATATCATTTAACTTGCTCATAAAACCTTAAATGCAGTTCAATAGGTATGGGCAAGAAGTAAAGGGCATGCCTGGCTGCCAGAACGATATTCTGCGTGAATGTTTGCCGTTTTCCCCGTTGTGGGAGTGAACACAGATGACTGGATTTCCAGCCAATTGAAGTGGCTTCCCGTATTCCCTTTATGTAAATCACTGCAGATTAGGTGTGCAGTCTAAACTGCGGAAACAGAAGAACATTTACTGAAGTCCATGTAGGAGATTTGTATGCGCAATGTACGTTTATAAGGAACTGCAAGATACCCATATGCGGATTGTGAAAACAACTCTCAATATGTTGCAGTTCAAGAACTTTGATAGAATATGGGATACATTGTAGTTGTCTTCGTCCATATGCTATATTAAGAGCTGTCTTCAAAAAGGCAGTCTTGGCTCTCTTTAGGTTGTGCAGGTGCACTGCAATAAGAGTCCAGTGTATTCACTGACTGTATATATAATATACTGGTATGTATGAATATTATATATATACTGTACATATATCTGTATCTGTCTAGCACTGAGTGTAAAACAGAGCACCGTGTTGCTGCCCATTTTCCAACACATTACCAGACGCAGAGCCTAATGGGAGCTTATAATGTGGGACCCTTCCGTGGTCAAGTGAACACAGCAAAAAGTCTACACATCCATCCTCTGCTGCATTTCCCCTTATTTCCCTTCTTGTTCTCCATCTTGCCATTCCAGTCTCCCCCCACTCCTGCCTTTCTTCCAGTCACATCAAACCGGCGACCACGGCCCACCCACCGCTCTCTTGCATTTTCGATGAATGATCGTAGCTGTCCCTTTCCTATCAACTTGTTTGTCCCCTGCCTCCCTCATCTCACACCTGTCCTTCACGCTTCCACTCTTTCTGGCTGCAGGGCCAACTCGAGTGACTCTTGTTTTCTGCCTCTCTCTTCACTTTCATCAATCATCAGTAAGGGTACGAACCCAGATAGCCTGGACCAAAGGAGGAAAAAAACCTCACACAACACATAGAAACGAGTGTACTCACACTAGGGATCTATACCATGGCCCGGTGGATCACGTCTGACCTTTATTTCCTCTCTGTGTTTTGGGAATTGCTTCAGTTCTTTGAGATCGATTGAGAATGGTTTTCACATTTGCATAATGTGATGGCTACATAAGGGCCATGCCACTATAGTGAGCCTGAGTACAAACCGGTGAAAAAGCTGACTGAATCCAAACTACTAACTGGTTGCTTCCAGGATTGTCTCTGCCAAACGGGCAAAATCACAGCAGAGTGTGTTTGCGCGTCCTAGAAGGAGCATATGTAAAATCGAAACAAATTATCTAAGGGTTGACTAGGAGCCACTCACAAGTAGTCATGCCATACGGATGACAATACTCTTTCCAACTCTGCGTGTCACTGTATCTGGTTCATTTCATTACACTGTGACAATTGGTACCGACCTGTGCAGGAGCAGTTTTTCGGGTATACCGCCCCATTTTTTTGCAAAGTTATAAGGTGGAGAGCAGCAAAAGAAGCCTATTCTTTGTGTATTCATGACTCTGGAGTATTAGCATAAAAGAGTAGCGCAATTAATTGGATTGCAGCATTAAATCATAATGCACAAGCTGTTTGCTTCTTTGCGTTCTATTTAATTTATGATCACCAAGATGTACAATATTAGACAGTGCAGGTTGTTCTTATTGAAAAACATAAATTGAATGTTTTTGCGGGGAGGCTCGGATGGATCAATGGCATTTCCATCCATTTCAATGCTGAAAGACGATTTGCGATGAACAAATTAAACTCGTATCTCAAGGCACCGCTGTATTTGTATGCAATTGGTGTGTTTGTGGCTTTTTACCTCGATCCGTATCATAGAGAAAGACAAAACGGCTCCAGTCATAGTGGTCCAAAAGGGACAGCAAAGCCCCTCTGATGGATGGCCGCAGCTGCAGGGTGAACTGGGCCTCTCCTTCGGTGGGGAAGCTGGGTGTTACCAGGCTGATGTGCAGGGCTCCGCAGAATGACGTCAGCGTGTTGACTGAGCGTTTGTCATAAAGGCCGAATATGGCGAAGACTCCCCTTGAATACTGGGAACAGACTGTGAGGGGGAAATGGAGGATTGAGAAAGTAGATGAAAGGTGATTGAAGGATGCAGATGAAACAAGAAGGGAAAGGTGAACAGAAACATTGAAATTACACACGTGTTTTTTTTTTTTTGTAAAGCAACCAAAGAGCATACATGCCTATGAGGAAATATACCATTGTATAGTTACATTAACTTCCATCTGCCTATACATCTAACAACCCTTTCAGGCAACCAATGACATAGCTTTAGAATAAGCAAATGTCTCAAGTTTCTATTTGTATTTGTTTCAACTGATCGATCTGAGTTTCCAAACATCAAATTAATGTCAATAGCAACAGCAGAAAATAAGCTGTTTGGCATAGGCAGTGCCTTAGCACATTTCATATGGGTGCACGCACACAGACTCAATTGTTGCTCGCCACACAAATGATCGACCTTTCCATCTGAGGATCATTTGAAGGGTAATAAGCCCCCCCCCAAAAAAAGAAATCTGCAGTTTTTTTATCTAAAACTGTTTACACATAATACGGCTGGAGAGTATAATCCGCTACCTTGCATATATTTAGGGGAAGGCCAGCCTATCTAAATATATATATTTATAAATATCTAACAAACAAAAATTACTAGCCAATAAAGTGGCAGCTATTGCTTGTCATTATTCATTGCAGGTTGTAGTCAAATAATGCCATGTGTTTATAGCTTCATATCCTTAAGATTCATACAGCCTCCATTTGTCTGTTTGCACCCTGAATGTTGCTCCACTCTCGCCTCCTCTTCTTTGGTTCCCTCCTTCGCTCCCTCCTCCTAGGACCCAAGAGTAATTCCATTATCAGCTCTAAGCCTCAGTGGGGGTAAATAGTGAGGGACATGCAGCTTTGACGCTTCGCCTTGTGGCAATTAGACAAAGCTGAGACCTCTGCACCCAGCAGGCGATAAGGCGGGGGGATTTCGTCTTTGATTATAAGTGACACAAGCTGAATGTCTTCATTTTAGACGACTTGCATATAATGTTCTTGAAATTAGTCATTCAGTACAAGCCGAGTCATGGTGTCCTCTAAATCAAGTACAGTACGATATGTACTTTATATTTTTTACATAATCAGATAACGTACTTCTGTGAACAAATTGGATGAACGGTTTTGCACTTTCCTACATTTCACTTATTGACAATATCTGTTCACACGATATTGTAAAAACATTTTAGTTGCATAACAGGTCGCTAATAGGACACGCAAACATCAATTGGGGTTTCTCTACCTTTCATTTGAAGCTCATTATCTTCTGATATTCACAAGGGAATTGTCACATATTGGTGTGTGTGCTTCTAAAACACAGAAATGAGAATGCAGGCATTTTGATTCTAATTTTTAAAATTTTGTATCTCTACTTCCAAAAAGGTGGTTGTAAAAAACCAAAAAAAACAAAAACTAAACACTTGCTTTGAGTTTATACCAATCTCTTGTAACATTTACCCAGCCTGCATGAATTATTCTCATGTTTTTTATTTATAACATTTTTCAGCCTGACTGGCTAGAATGGCCCGCTGCCTCCCCATCTAAACATGTGGACATTGGCGATTTTCTTTCTGCTGAAAACTACCTTCAATTCTGAGAGTGACTATCAGCAAGCAGACAGTCTGGTTGTGAGTACTGAATATTCATATTTGACAGAAACTTGCAAGGAAAATGCCTGCCATTCATTTATGAAGGCTTTTGGTTGATAAAAGTTGCTTCTCGGCTGAGAGAAATGATGGCCTCACACGCCATGGGCAATCGCGGAGCCACATACAATCGCATTTCTTTGAAAGCTTGGTTGTGGAAAATTACATTTCCATGCTCTAAGATGAATTTAGATGCATTTTTTTGGTTTGTTTGTGATTTTTTTTGGGGGGGGTGAAACATTTGAACCACAAAAAAAAAGTGAGTCTCTCTCTGAATACTGCTCCCAAAACAGATTATGACATTTGATGGAAATTTTACAAAAGCGACTGGCCTTGATAGGCTTTCACATTCTATTTTTTCCACACCCTTCAAGGGTTTCTATCAATTCAAGCGAAAGGACATGTTTGCCTTGACACAAAACATTATAAAACCCAATTTACACAGACATGGAGACAGCATTTTAAATTAACAAGCACACATACAGGTGTCATCAAATGATTAGAATATCATGAAAATGTTTATTTCAGTATTCACTATTCAAAAAGTGAAACTTGTGTAATAGATACATTCATTCCACACAGACTGATTCATTACAGTCTCAAAAGAAGAGCACCTGTATAGCTGAAATGTTTCCAACTCTCAGTCTGACATCACCTGTCTTTGCTCAACGATGCTGCAGTCCCTTGCTTCCCCTCAGATACAAAATCGGCATTGTCGTGCTTGTAGCACAAGGCTCTAAACCTGCAACGTGCCAGACAGAGGCCTCATTGCAATAAAACATGCACCAACCTTGCCTCATAAGCTTTAATGAGAGGAGGGGACCTTGTGGTGGTGCCTCAGCACCACAGCTAACACGTCGGACACAATAGGTCTCCCTGGATCTCACTGGTTCCCTCTCGACATAAGCATTTGTGTAATTTTTTTTGGTCTTGTTGTCATGTCTTTGAGCCATCATTTGTCTTTTTCATTGTATATACAACGTCTCTCTTCCATGGACCGTATGCTATGGTGAGCCTTGAAATATACTTTGCAGCTATCTCTGCTTGTGCAGCTGTTGCTCTGTAACACACAGCCCTTTTTGTTGATTCGGGAATTCATGTTTTAACAGCTCAGGCGAATAATTGCAATTTGTTTAACAGTAAATGAAATAACACTCCTAATTATTTACTGTACCTGCTACTACAGTGTGGCAACAGACAAGATGTGCACTGATAAGTCATGTGCATACCCACAAGAGGCAGCTGTCACCGAATAAAAACTCACTGCACAAAGTAAAATTATAAAGCAATGTCTGGAACATTGTTTCCTGTGAATAATAATAATAAGCAGATGACTACAACATAAGTCAAGTATATAACAAGAGTTCATTTGTGCAGCTAAAGCAGATAATGGTATTATTGAGAAACAATATTAGAATTTTTCATAGAGAGCTTGTCCTCATTAGGGTTGCAGTTGAGCTGACAGCTGATTTTGCATGGCTCACTCATATTTGAGTGATGGTCAGGCTCATCTGTGGGTATTTCATCACTTCCATCCTCCACCGTTGACTGCACAGGTTCTAGCGAAATGGGTTCCATAAGATGGCCTTCAGCGGGACGTGCACAGAAGTCCCTGACTTCACTTGGGATGTAAGTGGATCAGGCATGAAAGACCATAAGGCATGGAATTGACAGAAGCTGATAGAGACACAACCAGGGCAATGGTAGCTTGACTAAAGTCTGACTGGCACATTCGGTCTAAACCACTCTGGCAGATGGTTTCTACAAGTTCGGGAGACACTTCTTCCAACTCAGCGGGCTCACACAACTACTTTGTCATGTGGTGAACCGGATCCAAATTCTTATCGGGAAGCTCCTCTGAGAACATCTCGAAAGGGCATCAGCATCCGAATTTCGCCTGAATTTCGAGCACAATATTGCATCTGGACCTGGAATTGACAGCTCTGATACCCCTTGTCCTTATTTGGGTCACGGGAGCCAATTCCATCTGATGTCTGTCGTGGACCCGGTGCCAGACAACTGCAGGGGAAATACAATTACTGTATAATTGGAGTAAAAGTTAAAATGGCAGTGGTGCAATCCCAAATGGCAGATTGTGATTAACAATGAAATTAAGATTGATATGATGCACATTGTGCAAGGTCAGAGTCCTCCAGTGAGGCAACAGAAGCTTTAAAATGATGATGCTAAAGCATCTGGCACTCAGCGCCCACACACTTCCATTTCTGGCAGTATTATTTTCTAAGTGTGTTGCCATAAAGTTGGCCATGGACATTTTCAGAATTAATCCACAACTCTCTTGCCGGCCTAACTTTCTTGGTAGCATTATTTTATTTCGCATTTAATGAGGAAGAATTGTGAGCACTCCACCTCCCAGAGATTTTATTGGTGTAGTAGGGTGTATAGTACTCGCGTAGCAATGACTGTTTTTCTCTCTTGGGTTTTATAGTTGCCATCAGCTCTCAGAGGCTTTGAGACTTGCCAGAGAGCAAATTTGTTTTCGAGAATATACTGTTGAAAGAGAATGTAAAGTGCCGAAAGTCTGGACTTTTTTTTCATGATTTTTCCTTGTATTTTTTCCAGTGTGCCTGAATATTCCTTTGTAAATTAGAAATATTCAGAGAACCGGTGTGCATGATGGTCATGAATGGACCCATCTGCTGTAACACATATATATTTTCTCTAATAGAGTAGAGGTTCACTTTCCAGACTTAAATGCAAGCAGACTGTGGTCACTTCAGACTAAGTTGAGAGTGTGAATGTGAATATCAGAAGATGGTTGGAATCAGTGTTCCCTCAATTTTTGCAACACACCTGATTCAAATGAACAGGTTCAACGTCAGGCTTCCGCAGAGCTTGCTGATGATCTGATCATTTGAATCAGGTGTGTTGCAACAGGCAGACTTGGAAAACATGCAGGACAGCGGCCCTCCAGGACCGGAGTTTGAGACCCCTGGTGTAAGGTCTCTCGTCAAAACCAGGCAATGCAGCAATCCTGATTAATTATTTGAACAAGTTCGACAAGTACGATTGGTCTGCTCCTGGGAGTTGATTGTGTTATATATACAGTTCCGTATTGTAATGTTGAATAAACCATTTTTGAAATGAATGAAAAATCTGTATTCATTAGTTACAAAAAAAAGACAAATGGCAGCCCGTCCACAAAAAGCATGTACGGTACTTGTCTGAACCGGTCCGTGGGACAAAAAAAAGTTTGGGGACCTTTGAATTATGGGGCTAAAATAATGAACAGTCCTCAAATTCTAAACATGTACATACAACCATACATCTGAAGACATGTTTAAAAAAGGCCACTCTGATTTGGTCTTTAGTTGAGTCCATGTGTCCAAATGCTGAATGTGAGGTCAGCGAGGTAAGGGATGGCAAGAGAAAAAGGGTAAAACTTCCACAGTGATATCTTTTCTTTCCCCTGCACCTGATCCTGCATGCTCCCTTCCCCGCTACCGTCATCTGCAGGCGTGCTCCCCCTGGCAGCATGGAATACGCAGTCTAAGAATAGAAGTACTGATTGGGGAAAATGAGAGCCGGTACCCAAGATGCTATCTTTATAGTCTTAAGTGTTGTCGCAGTTCCTGAATATGCTAATAGTTCCTGACACAAGGCCATTTCCCCAATGTGGTCTCAGGGACAGTTAAAAATAGGAAAGGACATGGTTATTCCAATGGTTCTGACTTCCATTAAAATAGTCAGCAGATCTCGGGGACCCTCAGAACCCAAACACTGTCTCTTCCAGCAATTTTCTTGACCGTCCAATTTTTAAAAATTTCCATGAGGCCATGGGGGAAAAAAAGAATCAGATTATACAAGTAACTCTGATGTACCTAGTAATTAATATTAAATGCTCACTAGCCTCTTTTGGTCATAATAAAATAATATTATTTACCAGCCACAGTTCTATTGAGGATTTTCCTCTTTGGCTTTTTGGCCAATATGCGAGGGAGATTAGCTGATCCCATTTTTTGTTATTATGTTGTTATGTCATACTCCAAATGCTGGATTCTATTCACCTATTGGAGTGTATTTTCCTTGAAATTGTGTTCAACCGCCAAAGCATTTGTGCGTTTCCAGCATGGAAATGATAGAAAACAAACAAGTGCGGTGTGAGACAATTTGTCAACCAATCAATGGACTGAGCGGTCTTGCTTCATACTTTAGGTACTTTACCACTGTGATTAGTTCCAAAATAAATTAAAAAAAAAAAAAGAGTGATCCGTTTTTGCTCCTCTTCACACTTGGAAAATGGCAATTCAAAAACTGGTGTGCCTCACAAAAATGAACCATAATGACTGATGAAAATGACTTTGTGGGGTAGCGCAACGTCTTGTTGGAATGACATTTTTCTTCTGAGTAGCCATGGCACGCATGCAAATGACCCAGATGGGAGAAAGTCCCTCTGGTGTACACAGAAATACTTTCTGTGTGGAATATGTATTGTGTCCAGTTTCCCTCCAGTGATCCAATACATGGCCAGGCTCTCAAGCGCCCTTTGTTGTGATCCTTAATTTGAGAAATTCACCTTCAATCGGCAACTTGTCTATTATTTAGGGTGTATAGGGACCGGGGTGGGGGGGGGGGGTTATGTAAAAGGATGAATGGTACAGAATATATACAGAAAATTCCGGACTATAAGCCGCTACTTTTTTTCCCAAACTTTCAACCCTGCGGCTTATACAGTGATGCGGCCAATTTATGTAAATTTTCTAACGACCGCCAGGGGCGCTCGAGTAGAAAAGGTAAGATTAAGACTGCCGCGTCACAGGCAACGTTTGGGAAGACAGTTATATTATTATTATTGTTAAGTTATATTATTAAAACTTTGAAAACTCTCTCTGTGTACCGTCTTTCATTGTAAATACGTTTACATGTTTTAATGTGGGCACGTGCGGCTTATATACAGGTGCAGCTTGTGCATGTACAAAATTGGTTTTCCTCTAAAAATGTAGTGGGTGCGGCTTATAATCAGGTGCGCTCTATAGTGCGGAAATTACGGTAGTTGTCTTTGCAAAAAACAAATGGCAAGTGGCAGACTTGAAAATTGACCTTCTGCAAAAAAAATCCATTCTTCCGCTTTTAATATCCTGCTGTGTCTTGCTGTAAAGCATAACATATCAGTGAACTTTACCAAGTTACTTGGGGGGAGTTCTTATAATTAGTCAACAATGAATATGGATTAAGAATAATGAGCAAAACATGCAAACAAAAAAAAAATCTTGATTGGAAGTTCTGCTGTCTCTGAGCAACAAGTGAATGTTAATCATTGATGAAAAAGCAGTTTGTGGTGTTCTACATGGATCTCAACATGAAATCTTCATCCTATTTTATAATTTTATTGTTCAGTTATTGTTTAAATACCTACAGCCAAATAGCTCAAACACAATCCCCACACTTTGCAGTGTAATATTATGGTACCGTATTAGAATTCTTTATTTCTTGATACATTGTGGTGTTCCACTAATCTGTTTAATTACCATCCGCCCTTTTCAGTCTTTGCAACCTGCAATTTAACAAATGCATGGAAATTGAATCGATTACTTGCTAATTTTACAAAACGTCAAGGGAGAAAATTAATGAGACAAGGACGTAACATTGAAAAAGAATTGTTGAATGAATGTTTTTTTAAATTTTATTATTACCAACAGGAAAGTGTATCAAAATCTGTGTGTGTGCGTGTGTGTGCGTGAAACAGCGGCGAGGAACCCTAATGTGACACATAAGCTTTTATCCCAGTAACCCGGTCAACTTTAAGCGCCACTAACAGTAACTCATATGGAGTGGCCCTTTCCTGTATGAGCAGTCATTCGTCACAAACACATGCCCTGCTGATATCGAAACCATTTGTCATTGCAGGCAGGTAGATGGGGAGTAAGGAGAGTTAGGTGCCCACGAGACTCATGCAGTATGTATGTAATACAGTATGTAGGGACAATCACACTTTCACACTGACGTGGTGGACTTGGCAAGCGAGCCTCTCCTGTGGCGTGCTTTTTGCTTTTTTATTTAGCAAGCAATTTTGTCATCTTGCATAAACCTTTTAAATATGCTCAACTTGTCAACGACACTTTGCCTGACCGCCTCAGGAACACCAAGCCTTTTCAAGGTTTTTGTAACATCCTCATTCATCTGAATGTATTTTTTGAAGTGGGTGCATGAGCATAATGTTCAAGCAAAGTACGGCTTCAATGCCAATGTCTCCTAGAAACTATGCCATTTGTTTCAGTGCCTTTTTTTGATGTACGTCTGACAAACAATCAAACAAGGGCGCTGCAAATTTGGCCACTTTTCAACTACGGTAATTTCAGATTTGAATGCAGCAGTGAGGGCTTGGCTGAGTGTCTGTTACCAGAGGTGGTGGTGCCCCTTTGCAGCTGGTGCCCCTTTGATGGGAAAACAAAGTCGCTCAGTTGATCACACTCGGCTCACTGAAAATCAAAGACGTGATTCAGAGAGACTCAAGGTGACTGCTTTGACTTCCTCCGTAAAGCAGTCATGTTTCATCAAAACTTGGAAGCTATGAGAGGGGATGTATCAGTACATCGAAACCTAACACTCGACTGTGCGAGCGTGTGGTTTGTCTGTACATGCTGCCCTTCGCATCTTGAATATCTGTGAAAAGGCAACTTCTCCACTCGCCACTCCAGGATGAGTAGTTAAACTTTCTGCTCCCTCGGAAATCAGCACACACACACACACACACACACACACACACACACACACACACACACACACACACACACACACACACACACACACACACACACACACACACACACACACACACACACACACACACACACACACACACACACACACACACACACACACACACACACACACACACATTCCTGTTTGAACATCCTAGTGAGGTCTGGGTAACACACACACAAACACACATACGCGCTGCAGGGCAGCAGTGCAGCAGTGCATTGAACAGGCTGTACTTGTCCCCAAGCGCAGATTCAACCAGTGCTGCTGGATTCTAATTACATTCCAATTAATTCTTGCCAACTAATACAGTCAGGTGCAATTCCAGATGAAAGTGCAATCCTCTCAGTTTGGCTTAATAAAAACACACGCACTGGTAATCCCATCTCGATCACACCGATCCATTAACTGGTTACTCCCAGCATTGCTTACACACGCAGCATCTTCATGTTGCAATCAGTCTTTATTCATTCAAAAAAGAGAGAACCAGATTATTTTCCACCGGGATAACTCTGTCGGCCACTATGGATTCACAGACGATACTTAGCACTGCATTTTTGAAATGATTGTAGCCTCAACCATAAAGTCACACTTATATTTGTATAATTTCTAAATTTTGTGTGTATTTGATATCACACCGTTGTCTCACTGGTATTCCTTTCATTTTGAATCCATGACATCGATTTCTAGGTCATTGAAAAGACATTTTCAGTTGAACTGCAGCTAGCAGCAGTGCACATTTAGGGTGAAACGTGGGCTGCATTTCCAAAGGAAAAAACGAGATCCCGGATCCAAGCGGTCAAAATGAGTTTCCTCCGCAGGTGTCCGGGTACTCCCTTAGGAGGTAGGGTGAGAAACTCGGTTACACTGGTGAGCTGTTCTGGACATGTCCCACTGGGAGGAGGCCCTGGGGACGATCCAGGACACGCTGGAGAGACTTTGTTTCCTGACTGGTCTGGGAACACCTTGGACTCCCCCCCCCAGAAGAGTTGGACGAAGTAGCTCGGGAGAGGGAAGCCTGGGCTAAACAGACCAGCGGTAGAAAATGCTTATATGGATTTCTATATTGCAGATTTTCCCCTTTTGCGGTTGTGTTTGGAACCTAACTTCCTTGCAGTTACAATCCTGAATTAGCTTTTGCAACACATTTAAATATTCAGTAGGCCATAAACAATGGCAGCATGTTATAAGAGCAGCATCAGACCTGACTATGATTACACAGAGCAGCTCGAGTGACTGTGGGCTGAGACTGCAATCAGTAGTCTTCTGACTGAACTTCGCTATAGAAGAGCCACTTTTGAGATGTCCTTGAACACGGCACTCCATGTTTTATTGCTTCGGTCATCAGGAAAAAAAACCAAACAAAAACGACGGTGATAACTGCAGAAAAGCCATGCAGGATGTTAAATTATTTGATAGATGCTTGGAGACAGACTCACGCAGAGACACGCAATGATCCACTGCACTGCTGTCTATACACTGAACGGAAGTACAATTATTTGGTACAATTAATCAAAAGAGAGACATGCTCCCCAGCTGACTGTGTGTTTTCTGTACAGTGTCTATCCAATATCGTTTCTCCCATTTTCCATTTTCTCTCAGCCAAAGCTTTGTATCAAGCATCCACAACAACCACTCCCTGAAGCATACAACTAACTGGCAATGCTACCTCCTTTTTTTTAACTAAATACCATTAAAAACGAGATTGCAGTCTTTACCCAGTGGTCTATCGTTGAAGGGTTGAATGATGTAAGTGGAAATTACAAAAAAAAAAAAAGATAGATTGTTTGTTTAGCGAGTGATTGAAAATGGTGGTTAATGGAGTCTTATATTAGTGAGTGTCTGGCTTTGCGATTTTTGTAATCATGTCTTTCCCTTCTGATATTGGAGCAGCATTGTAAAATTGCCTCCTGGTACCAAAGACTGGGGCCCCGCTGACTTCAAGTTGTTGAGTATCTATCACATGTATCACATGTACTATATGTGTAGGAGCAGTCTTAACGGCTGTATCTTCTCAACCTCATGCTGAAGTCCAGTCAGTGACTTCTTGCCAGATGATAATTTTGCTACAATGTCTGTTGGTGAGCCACGGGCAAGGGAATTACACGGTTACTAAGAAAAAAAAAAAAGCATGACATGTCAAATATTGATGACCTCATGATTGTTGGAATGATACCAGAAACCAAACAGAAAAAAAAAAGGACTGGGATTGACTTTTGGGTTACCACGGAGAGTCGTCAGTTTACCAACTATGCAAGTTTTGGGAATGTGGTCAGAAAACAGTCCAGGAAAACCAAAAACAAGCATAGGGAGGATTTAAATCTTCATTAATAGTTAAATATAATCAGACACATAAATTATTTGTCCGTTGTACCAGTAATAGGATATTTGTATTGCTTGTACAAAGTAATTACTATACAGTACATCCTGTATTTTAGAACATCTGAAGTCAAACATGGACACATTCTCTCTTTTGTTTTAAACACTTATTTGTTACTATAAATAAAATCCTGACCTATTCTATACGACTAAATGCAGTCCAGTCAAATCATGTAGCGTCTCTCTTCTCCGGATCTAATCAGCAACTCTCTCTCCCCAGATGACTGTTCTGATGCTATTACCTTCCCATATGGAGAATATTACTCTAGTAAGCCATCTGTACTATCATCCCATCATCCCCTCCGGCATGTGACCATGTGTGCGAGGGAGCAAGCCTGTGGGCCGATGGGTGAGGGAACTAGACAACGCATGTGTCAATAGGTGTGTGATTGAGTGCGTGAGTCAGGGAGAATTTAACTATGTGTGTATGATTCTAATTCACCGTAATATGGCCATGATAAGACACTGTAATAATTTCCATCAGTTTGCCTGATGAGTAATGAAAGAGAAGCTGTCACTCTCAGAAACACAATCAACCTTGTTGGACAATACTGTACATAACTCATGTATCACCCAGACACCAATACGCTTTATGTTGGATTAAAGATTGCTAACTTTCCCACCAGGTAGTAGAATAGGTGATCGTGATTCAATAAAAGTGCCATGTTTATGTAGGTGCAATCTTTACAATAATAATTAATGGGAAGCTAAGTGTTTCACGCTCATTTGTGTTGGATAAAGGCATTGACGGTAAATCCGTCATTTAATGTACTTTGGTATTCACAGCCTTTGCTCAAGTCTTTTTGAATATGATGCTACTAGCTTGGCACACCTATTTTGGGGCAGTTTCGCCCATTGCTCTTCACAGCACCTTTCAAACTGGATGAAGAGCATTGAGAACAGCCGTTTTCAGATCTCTCCAGAGAAGTCGGGGCTCTGATTGGACCACTCGTGACATTCACAGAGTTCTCCTGAAGCCACTCCGTTGTCCTGGATGTGTGCTTAGGGTCGTTGACTTTTTGGAATGTCAACCTTTGTCCGGGTCTGAGGTCCTATTAATTTGAATACATGTATTGTGTTGACAAACTACACTGCATCATACTGAGGGGCATTCATAATTGGTCGGTGATCTCAGATTCCTGATAAGGGCAACCACACTACCGGTTCATCCTAAGTAATGAACATATTGTAAATTCCTTTTCGATTGTGTATTTCACAACGAAACATAATCATCTTTGTCAAGATGTAATGTGTAATTAATGAGATGTAATGTGTAACTAATGACTTGTACTGGGTCTCATTCAGTGTTTCAGTTGTGTCTAACGCAATGTAATGATTTCCATTTTTTTCTCATTTTTCTCTACTTCCAAAGAATCTTTTCAGAGTGGAGCGCCCATTTAACAGTGTTTAATTGCTGCTAATTGAGGGCTTTTTGAAATACAATATCAAGAGGAAGAACATTTGCTGCCAGACATATGGACACACACGGGCTGAAAATAGAAGTCTTGCAAGTACATTTATTTTTTTTTTTAATGACAACTACAATCGGTGACCTCTGTGTCAGTTGGAGAAAATTAGAGGCTGCATGAAAAACAACAGCAGTGGGTTCCTTTAGGCACTTGGTGAACCCATTTAGTGAACAGCCTCTGGTGACTCCTCCAACTAAAAGGGCCCCAGATGGGATGAAATTTGACCTTGTTTTGAACTATTTCCACACTGCCAAGAGGTAATGTGGATGCTCAGCTAGTTTTCATTTACCAACTTAGAGCCTCTCTAAATGGAGGGCTGAGACAGGCAACGTTGGAGATGTTGCACTTTGATACCCTCCCAAACTATCAGACAGGCAGACAGAAAGGTGTTTTAATGCAATACAAACTAGTGTAACCCTAAAACAAGGCCTTATAAATCATACCGATGGTACACTGGCTTATAATAAGGATTGTATCTTTGTCACTGCCACGACAACCCCAGATCAACTTCTGTAGTCATATGTAATATGACCAGACTGATTGTATATAAGCATATATCACGATTGAAGATAACACATAACAGTAACCGAAACATGACTGAAATCAACCTGATAGCAGTAAACAAACAAACATGACAGTAGCCAACAGCAACAAACAGTGACCCGACAATGAGTGTTCGGGCGGGAGTCCTTTTATAGAACTAATTACCTAACGGCCAACAGGTGTGCAGCTGTAGGGGGAGCCCTACAGTGCCACCTGTTGGTCACAAACAGAATCATGACAGGTACAGGACCCCACTTTGAAAGGATTCTTTGGTGGAAGAGAAAAATGAGAAGAAAAATGGAAATTATGAGTGAATGAACCCTGCACCTTTGCACTGCGAGGCCGGCATGCTAACCAGTCGACCACCGCGCCACCCTAAAGTACATGTATTGACTTAAATCTTTAAATATAAAACCTTAGACAGTAATTCATGTTTATCAACATTGCCTTCAGAGGACCGAAGAGGCTCGTTTTGATGGCGTAGAAGCGGCTCTCACTTGACTCGTACGTAGGCTTTAGGTTCACTTGAGAAACTTCTACAAGAGGCTATGATATTCATCTTGTCTTTTTAATAGTTGAAATAGTTTTAAGGTTTCTTTTTTATCATACAAAGCTCTTTGTTTTTTTTTGTTTTGTTTATTGTGAAGAAAAAACTCTTACCGAGCCGACATTTTCGGCTGTCATTTCAGCCTTTGCTTGAACTGTCAGTGTCAAGGCTGCAAACCGCCCCCTGCCCCCAAAGGGGTTGGAGCACAGCTTAACTAAACAAGAAAAGTTAACGTGAACACAACACTAAGAAACAGTATGCAATCCTCTCACGGGATAAATCCATCCTGCTCTCATTGGTTGATGTCAGTAACTTGTTTGAGTGGGCATGATAAAAGCTATAAATGTTCGCTTGTTGACTAAGTGCGCAGAATTTTGACTATAGATGAATATTATTCTCAGCGATTCATCAACGTAACCAAATATCTTCCTTCATTTTTGTCTCTCTTTTTTTAAGCAAGTCCTCGGACACCAAATCAACCTAAAGGAGAGGCCCAATAAGACACATTCAGGGGAGTTGACACTATTTCTTTTCATATTTGATCCTGTTTTGTCTTGACACATTTCAGAACGATTAGAAAAAGAGCTTGGAGTCTCCTTGCGGGGCTACCATTTGTAACGTGGTGCTGTGCGTTACTGCTGCTGAGGGAACCCTACTGGGCTGCTGCCAAGGCAAAAAAAACACACACTAGTCATCAATTATTCAAATGTATCAGGAATGTATCCAACCATAAATATCCCCCAGATAGGTCAGGAAAGGCTCCTGCAGTATGTGGTTTGTATACTCATAATACAAACTATATGTTTCTTTTGAAGATAAGAAGGCAAGCACAAGCTGAGCTGATGGGTAAAAATAGAAACGAAGGAGTGCCCATCCATCACTGCCTGAAAGGCCCAATTGATTATTGCGCGTGCATTCACGTTTATGTGGCACACGCACTCTTTGACGCAGTCCACTTCCAAAGCGAGAACAAGTTAGAGTGTGAGTGGGGAAAAATGTGACATACACAGACAGGTGAAGGGCAGGTTTAAAGAGATAAATACCAATGCTGTCCAATCGACGCCGACCTATGAGAAAACACACAAACTTGTCCATAACGGCCCGCCAGCCGGCTCGCTGCCTCGCTTACACATGAAAAGACGCGTACATGCATCTTTGCTCATATGCACTCATTCCCTCCTTGCCTCTCTAGGCATCTGCCCCCTGTGATAATCACCAGAGATTGCATAATTAATTGTTTTCTTTCTATTTCCATGAAGGCATCCGTCTCTTCGGAAAAGCACTGGTCCTTCTCTGATAGATTTAATAGCTTTTTGCTTCGTAGTCTGTCTCTGCGCGTTTGTAAGTATGATGAATTACCGAGTGGTTACCAAAGAATCTATTACCCTTGCAGAATAGCGACGGGCCATTAGGGATGCAATGCTTTAAGGCTTACCCTGCCTTTGAGGGTTGTGTTGTCACGCTATCAACGAGTACACTTTGCAGTGTTGTGGTGTGTTCTTGTACGTCTATGCATGTCCTGTAAAATGTAAATACAACTGTGTCACGAGTTGTGTGTGTGTGTGTGTGTGGGTGTGGGTGTGCGCTCATGCGTGCCTTTGTGTTTGTTAAAGGTCACTCTTCTCATCTTTAAAGATGTGGCTCCATGTGACACTTATCAATATTAACTAATGCCCTTACTTTTATTCCACCTCCTAAATCTGTGGAAAGAAATACAAACACACAGACACTTGGTTAGGAACACATTCCACCTGAGCAAAAATAGCTCTACAGTGCTCGTCAAAAGTGAGCAATGTTATCTTTGCTTCGAAAAAAATGACGCAGCTTTCGTATTTGATCTGGAAAGCTGCACACTGCTCCAGTTTGTCACAAAGGATGATTATTGTTTCTCCTGCATATGTAATTATATTTAGCGGTCAAATGTGTATGCGTTTTCCAATAAAGTGTTTATGAAAAGTTTGTGGTATTGTGGCTGCTGACAAGACTTGACAATGTTTATTGACATCTGCTGGATCCTAAGGTTGAATGAATCCAGTGAGAGCGAGACAACAAAAGGAAGGTTTGTGTTTTCACGCGCTGACTTACGATCGAGTGCCCTTGAGCGAGTTGAATCACTGAACTGTTGTTTGCTCAATTTATAAGGAATCATTTGTCATTTCAAATACTGTATGAAAGGAATGGTATTGCAAACTAATGCGAGTGTTTTGTCGGCCGCAAATGTTCAATAGAACCGCAGCTAGTTTCTCAAAAACAGGATACAATCAAAGAGGAAAATGAGAAGCGGTAAAATGGCAGAAATATGCAACGCTTGCGTTTGCGATTACACACTCGCGAACGTTTATGCCTCTCAGCGTCAAGACGCAAAGTTGGAAGAATAAAAGTGACAAGAGGAAAGTCAGTACATGCAAATGCTTTGATTAGAACATGAAAACAAGAGCGGCAAGTGAGGGACAACACAATGATGTTGTAGGCAATTACAGTGAACATGACTCCATTCGGTCTCAACCTATGTTCTGACTGAGGCGGCGTGGAACACTTAAAATCCGCTGACATTTCTCATTATGCTTTTTATCTTGCTTAAACGAGAGTGTAAAAAAAAAAAAAGCTGCACATTATGTTTACGTTTGAACTAGCTTGCCCACTTGGCAAGATATTCTATCAAGATACTGTACCGAAATGACGGCACAGGGAAATTGTTTGCGTGTGTGTGTGTGTATGGTTATAGGTGAAAGAGACCCAGTTTACTTATTACCCCAATGGAGTCAGATTTCCTGAAGGTAACATCGACTCAGTGGGCGCATGCTGTAATGACATTATTCACTCTTCATTACAAACAAATCTTGGACAAACAGGCAACATAGCGTTGTACTGGGCCAGAATTCCTCCCCCACTTGTGTCTGTGTGACCATTGTGTGACCTTAAAGAAAAAGAAAATATTACTTAAAAATCGCTTTTTCTGAGCACGTTTGATAATGGTGACAGGTGAACCCAAGAACACGTTATTTCATTTTGCATTACACCGGTGACTCGAGATAGGAGTTGAAATTATTTCTTTGACCATGCCCATAACTCAAATCTCTCGCATCTCAACTGATTTTTCACGACTGAAATCAATGAAAATGCCACGAAAACACTTTTTGTATGCATTATTTAAGAAGAAAAGGAGCAGTACGGTTACTTTACAGAGCTCCAGACTAACATTTTGTACTTGATTAGAACATGAAAACAAGAGCGGCAAGATGGGCGTGCGGAAAGTACATTTAAAAGAAGTCTACCATAACCGACCTATGTGGTCGTTTGAATCCACAATATTTAATTGCCTTTGTTTTATGTTGAGTTTGACCATCAACTTGAGGCAAGCAGTTGTAAACTTGTTTGGCGTGGCATTAAATAACTTGAAAACAATTTTTTGGGAAGAATTGCTCACTGAAGTGACTTGAATTCAGTACCACCATTCAATGTTCGCATCCCAAATTTTTGCTTGCCAATCAAAGCAGAAATACTGGCCGAAAGACGGCTCGAAAAACTTCACTTGCTTCCTGTTCACAACAAGCTCATGAAGTCTCATTGGGTTGAACCAGGCAAAAAGCTTCAGGTTAGGGCGTCTGTAAAACGCTGCATTAAGAGTCGTTGTCTTCTGCTTCTTTTCTTGCCTCAAGAAACTGCAGACCAACAAACAAAATTTCAATAATATGAGTTTCAATGCGGATCCAAGCACGGGAATCATTTCCTAAGTATGCTACAAAGTGTTTTGGTCATTATAGCTTCATCTTACAATCTCGTACTGAATATGTGATGTCAGTGCAAAATACCATCCCATCATCAATCATGCTTGACATTCTCTGGGCTGAGCGCTCTATTTCAGGTCTACGAACAATGTTCCCACTTTAATTAACAGCACAGTGGGTACGTAGGTAGATGCAAACAATTCAATCAAAAATGGCATACTTATATGATCCAACTATTGCCTGAAAATAAAAGGGTCGTAGGGGTCAAGAAAAAACAGTACACAGTCACACAGTCATAAACAACTGAAATTGTCACCAATTGTCATTGCACCTCGACACCGCTAATGTGAACGACGTGCGGTTTGTGCCAAATCCGTTGGCCCTCTGAGGGACCACAGCTGGCTTGGGAGCCCCAAGCAATTGCCTGCCTCGACTAATACGCCTCTGAGTATGTGTCATGGCGGTGTAAAGAGGAAAAAAACAGCATTGAACTGAATATCCTCAGATTGGAGTCAGTCCACAAGTTTTGACACTTACGTCGTTTTAACCTGCATTTTGCCAGTTGTTTGGTGAATGTGGGTCCTCATCACGGTTGGGCAGGTTTCAGTAAAAGAGTAGATCAAGCAAGCCGGTATATGGTAACTGCCGGTCTTTTGTGCATTGTATTATTCACTGTCAAACAACCTTTTTCACCGTGCATGTTTTGTATCCTTTCCTGCCAGTAGACCTTCTAATGAAAGAGTTGAGTCAAATAAAGAACGTCTCTTCATTTTTATTGGTCTGCTAAATGAAATCAGATAAACAAGAAATGTCCAGCTCCGTTGCAGCACAAGGCTTGTTCGAATAATATTACTTCCTAGTTGCCCGATTGTGCTGAGGCTACAATAACATGATTTGACAAAGGAACACTTAGCAGGGGGCAGTTAACACACCACCCGTGAGCGCAAAAGAGTGTTTAAGTTATCACAGATGAAAGGAACGGGGTGAATTTAAAACTGGCACCTTGTTGAGATACTAGACGACCTCGTGTCAGGAAGCCGAGAGGAGTCGAGTGGTGTATTCGGGTTTGCTCAGTTTGGTCGAAAATCTCGGATTTTCTGGTCGAAACCCGATTTGGTCGATAACAGAGACGTTTGAAAACCGAGGTTTGACTGTATATGGTGCTGGTTTAGGCATGACATCTGCCCATCCATTTTCGAAACTGGGGAGCTGAAGCCCAAAACTCACAGTGCCACGAACGGTAAAATATAACAAAGTGAACAAGGTACAGTCTAACAAAGAGAGATTTTAAAGAAGGCAAATATCCAATGTTATACATTACATAGGCAGACATTACACAGACACACTTCTTAATGGTCAATGAATGATTCTGCAGGAATCCAAAAGATTCATCTTCCTGATAGTGTATCCAAGTATGGATCGAATTTTGTGGGAACAGTTTGGGAAAGGCTGTTTTTCCGATATGTTGTACCTGAACCTCAATGCACAAAACAAGGTCTATAAAAACATTTTTGAGAGGAATAGAAGAACTTGACCTCAACCACACCTTTGGGTGAAACTATTGTGATTTCCTAGGATAGGACACTGTATGTATTCATCTGAAAATAAGTCGAAAAGATAGACCAGCAGCAGCAGCAAATACACAGTGTGAACGTGTGACAATGCTAGCAGGAAATGTGGTTTATTCAAAATGATCTCCACACGCTCCCTGAATACACCACAAAAAAAAAGGACCTGGTCAAGGTCAGAGGAGAATTCCCTCTTCGAATTCAGAAGCATTGCTCACCACCCGCAGCAAGAGCCATGGATTAATTTAGAGATCCATTCACCACGCCCGTGCTGAGGGAGAGTCGGCGAAATGTGATGAGGACTAAATGTGCAGAAAAAGAGAGAAAGAAATGCGGTGGAAAAGGGAAGGACAAAAGCGGGAAGGAGGAATAGAATGAGAGACTTGAAACCAAGACACAGCAGAAGTGTTTTCTGCTTGTTGAGTGTCAGTTGCTTCACTTAGAAGAGCTTCAGTTTACAGACACTCCTCGCCGTATGGCTAACTGGCAGCAGTGGGCGTGTGCGCGCGGGTATGTGTGTGTAAGTGTGGGCGTGTGAGTGCGTCTGACAGAGAATTTGACAAAGCAAGCGCTGGAAATGTACTGAAATGCCTGCGTTTACCGGCAAAAATGAGACTCACCGCCAGACTCAGCACAGGCACAATTGTAGGATCGAATGAGTCCTGGCTGAATACTGGAAACTATTTAAAATTGTGACCAAAAATGCATAACGTCTCCTTTTAGTGACAGAGTAAATAACCGAAGTTGGAATGATTTACTTGTGTAGAATTTTGTCGAAGATAGTTGATTGAAAGTAATATATGCAGTGAGAATGCAGGGGGGGGGGGGGGTGTAGAGGTCAAATGAGGTCAAAGAAGAGACTGAAATGACAGGTTGGAGATGATAGAAAAGTGACAATGAATCAAAATAACAGTTTGTTACTACTGGGGGATTAAATAGAAGATGGGCTAATATCTGCTATCGCTACGGTGAGCAAATGAACAGGAAATTGACACTACACTTCCCACAAGCTCACCAGTGCGAGACAATATGAGCTTGCTACATGTCGCCGACCTGATGACTCTCCATTAAATCTGCAACATTGGGATCAGATTGGCGCTTGGGATGTTTGCTTGACGGCTCTCGAACTCGAGGTTGGATCGTGGCTGACCATTGCCGACCTCTTATCGGGACGGCTTCAGTCGTGATGAAAAATGAATAAAGAAACAAGAAGATACAGTGAATTTGTATACAGTGGTACCTCGGCTCACAAACGCTTTAGCTCACGAACTTTTCGCCTCACGAACACTAATTTCGCGAGCATTTAGTCTCAGCTGACGAACTAGTTTTCGGCGGACGAACCAAACCAAGCGGTCGAACAGCGCCTCTGTGGCGGCCGCGAGAAGCTGACGCACGCTCATGGCGTTCACTTCGTCACCCCCTTTCTTTGAATGCGGACGTGGTTTGAGTTGATAGGCACTTTTGCTATTATGGGACCGAAAAAGACCCCACCACAGGCTAGTGTTAAGCCGAAGAAAACACTAAAGAAAATTACGATCGAGCAGAAGAAGGAGATAAGGTGTGCGTTTGTGTGACTTAGCGTCCCAGTACGCTAACAGGTGTCAATTAAGAGGTTTCTAGTCAGCAAAAAGGATAAAGAGTCTCCTTCTAAGAAGCAAAGAAGAGAAGCCACACCGGAGGTTGAGTTACCTACAGTCCTTATGGAAGGTGACTCTCCTTCCAAACCGTAACTCCCTCCCTCCCCCTCCCACTCCGTTCCATCAAGCCATCAACTACGATCACAAAGGTAAATAAAACGACTTTATTATACAGTAGTTTATTTCTTTAATTTCAATACAATAGCACATTTATCATACATAAAATAAGGTATATTTTTGTGTAGTTTTAAGGCTTATTTCGTAGAAAATTATGTTTATGGGGACCTGGGAACGGATTATTCTCATTTTAATGGTTTCTTATGGGAAATAAATGTTCGGAAGACGAACTTTTCGGCTCACACACACTTTCTGGGAACCAATTAAGTTCGTGAGCCGAGGTATCACTGTATATAGGTGAGTATGTCTACTGTATGTGAATTTGGAGGACGGTTTGCTGAAAAAAGGGGCAGGCACACAACCAATGGACAGTGAAAAAGGAGAGGACAGTAAGAAGGCGAATGGTAAGTGTTCTAAGACATGCAGTAGTGAGTCCCAGTTCACAGGGGGTTGACCTTGTTTGTGAGGGTGGACGTCTGTTGGATGGAAATGTGGACTTGAAGTATTTTATTTTTGGAAGATTTGGACATTTAGACTGTTGCTATTCGGCCAATGAGGGATGAAGGCAGATGCATCCAGTGCAAAAGGTTGTCAGTAATTGATTTCAAAAGTGGTAGAATAGACACTGTTCTTCATATTCTTTCACTCTCAATTTCTTCTCTGGCCAAATGTATTGAAATGTTCTGACCTCACATTTTATTCAGTGTTATCTTTCACACCCCCTCAGTAAAGCAGAGAGATGAAGAAGACTGAACCAAGCCAGCAGAGCTCCGTTTGTATTTGTTTTATTTTTTTATGATTGCGTACCCTTCTTGAAATCAAACCAAAAAAAGGGGGTTCTTGACAGCCACTGGTGTTTTTTTGAACCGAATAAAATATTTCTGCAGCTTTAGACCACGTTTGCTTTTGTAGCATTCGTAGTTTGTCATTACTTGAGGACGTAATGCGGATGCAATTGTAAGTACAGTACAAGGAGAGAAGAGCTGGCTGCTCATTTTATGCATGAACTGTCGCGGCGGTGCACAGATGCATCGTAAAACGCCAGTTGGATTCTTCTGCTCTCTCCAAACGCTTCACATCCATTTAATGCAACAGCAATTCCTGCGTCCCCATTATACAATAGGATGCAATCTGATATGTATTCACTGTGTTCCTTCCCACGCACACATGCTCGCTGAAACCGGGTAAGACATTCTTGCGGGACGGAGGAAATAAATGGACAATTAATTATCCAAATGTTCTTGGCTGTTTTAACTACAAAATTCTTGTCATGAGTAAATGGCACACGTTTAGTCAAATCAAATCATTGGGAAGGACACACCACACAGTGATATATTCATCACTTGCATTGAGAGTTTTCGTCTGGAGTGACAGTATTCATATTGCATCATGAATCAATAGCTAGTTTCTATTCTTTGTTTCAGACTTTGAAGCACTATTGATGATGAGGATGACAGTTTAAACACCAGATCGAATTGAACCGGGACATTTATTGGTCCATTCAAGGAACTAACGCCTCTTGTGAATTTTGCTGTGAACAACAACAGCTTCCCTGACTCATTAGCTCACAAAGCGAGGGATCTTCACACAAGACTAACCCATCACAAACTAATGCTTTTGGAAATAGACACTTGCCACACCTGACCCCAAGAAATTATTGACTGGCCATTGCAAGTACCACAACTTGGGGTCCAGGCCGACATCATTTCAAGCACCCGGTCAAAAGATGAAATAACCTGGGCGGAAATCAATACATAGAGAAGTTTCTGGCAATCCGCAAAGACTTATTTTATGATGGTATCAAATATGTGGCGTTGCTGCAATGTTCGCACCAGTGGTACAAAACAAGAGTTTTGTTTTAGCACATTCAAGTTACATTCCATCGATATTACACCAACAAAAAATATCTTTTAAAGGACTATACAACATAGCCTTTTGCATTCGGGATTTATTTTTTAAAAAAAAGCACAATTTCGAGAGCAGAGGCCTCTTGAGAAGGTCAAACTGACAGAGCGAGAAGAATGCTGCAGATTTGCCCCATAGTGTGCGGGTGTTTTTCTTTTTTTTTTGTACTGGCCTATGCTCCAGCCCTGTCGAACGTTTTGTGGGATTGAGTCAATAGTTATTGCATGCTAGTTTACATCCTGGCTATCAAAGACCACACCCCACCAGATGCATTTTTTTAGAGCACTTGTAGGTAGACCCCTGTACTCACAATGACTGTTTGAAGTGGGGTTTTTTCTTTTATTCAAAGCGCTGAAGAGAAGACGGTATGAATCGCACAAACCACAAATCAATTAAGATTTATCATAAAATGTAACTACTGAAATAAAATGTTAACTAGGCAGCAGAAACTAAAATCTAGATGAATATAACTTCTGCAGAGCAGAATACATGAAGCATAAGAACTGAAACCAGGCTGTTTTGAAGGAGGGTAGATAAGGATATGGATAGATGGATGCATACAATCTTTACTTTTTATCTTTGCTTTGATGTAATGTACTTCTTGATCATATTATTGTTTTGCAACCGTTTCTAGAGGCCTTCAAGAAGTATTTCACCCGACGTAAAAAAAAATCACAATTGAATCACACCACTGTGGTAAACAAAAAAATAGGCAATGCAAAAAACAAAAACAAAAGTCGGCCATATACGCCAACTCGTAATGCAGAGACAGCACTGGATAGACCTGTTTACACCACTGAAGTTCCAAAAACTAATATTCAGCAAAGACATTCCGGAATGTAGAGAAGGCTGAAATACTTACATGCATTGGTGACTGCAAAACTGTTGGCTGTCTCTATATTGTCGACATGTGGGACCAGGTTGAAGGGGGCTTCCGTAGCATTCGGGCTGGTGTTGTGAAGGAAGATAGCTAGTCGAAACGCTGTGTACTCTTGATCAGTATTCCTAATGAACAAGCCGCCTAGGGAGTGAGACAAGGGAAAAGGTGATGGAGAGGAGAAAGAGGGATGCGCGCCAAGAAAGATTGATGAGGAGAGAGGGAGGATGCCAAAAGGAGAGAGAGAGAGAAAATAAAAGTGAGATCTTCATTTATATTTCCAAGAAAAATGGTACTTGTCTTTCAGCTCACGCACATGCATACGTGTGAAAGAAAATTCATGGATACCAGTGCGGTGCATTTTCATTGATGAAATGAAAAAAAAAAGCGAGTGAGATATAAGATAGAAACAACTATCTTGTCAGAAGTCAGTGGACAAAAAGAGAATGAGTTGGAGAGGAGGGAGCAGATAACACAAGAAGGCCAGATCACAAAAATGCCAGCCACATAAAAGAAGAGCAGAGGCCACACACAAAAAAAGGATGACGACGCGGATACAAAGTGTCAGTTGACCTTTTATGAGAAATTCGTATCCCACGGGACCAAATGAGAATGTGATCAAAGATAAAAGAAATGAGACAAAATCAAACTATTAAAAAGGAGCACAAAGATGGGTGGGAGAGAAGAAACATTTGAGCATGGAAGGCAGAACGCTGCATACTCTGGGTTCCGTGCAAAGAAAAGCTTTGACAAATTCCCAAGGAGTCCCGGAGGGGCTCCTTTTATGAACAAAGCCGGAGACATTGTAATCAGACTAACCCCAGAAACTATGCTAATGAAGTGAAAATGAATAGAATAGGACTTGTATCGTTAGTACAAATTCAATAGGAGAATAAACGCATGCATACCGAACAGAAAATCAACAAACATGGTAGCTTGTACAAAAGCCCTGTTAATAGTGACAAAAGAGAACATTTTCTTGATGAGAAATTTTGCTAATAAATTACTTCATTTGTTGAGCAAATTTCTAATTTTGAAGAGCTTTTTTTTGTTTTTTTTAAACAGTTAATCCTCTGCACCTGAAGCAAGGGTTTTATTCAACAATAATAATATGACAATGTAACGGGGCGGTTGAATGGAGGGCTGCATCCACTGTATTTTTCAGTATATAGGTATCCTAATGAAAATTCTATCCAATAATCGTATGTTCAGGTAAAGGATATACTGTATACACTTTAGAATAAACAACCAATAGGTTTCCTGTTATATAATCAACCGATTTTATTGCCTATATGGTTTCTGTACATGTGAATAAAGTTGTAATTTTTCTGGAGAAGGTAAAGAATATCAGCCACAACTGTCTCTGTATTGGAGCAACAACTAATCTGGATTATCCACCAGTGATGTTGATTATGTTGAGAACTGTATACAGGAAAGTTCTTCACTGTATATTTGTTTTTTTTCCTGCAAAATATCCAACTGTATCTCTCGTTACGGTTTGAATGTGCCGTCATTGTGATTATTTTTTTTTTTTCCTTGAGTGTGACCTTGAAACAGAACTGGGTTTTCCCCAAACTGTTCCCAACATGATTCAGGAGCAACTAATGGGGCCAGTGCAACGTCCCAATACCTTTGTGCATGCATTTAAACTCTTTTTTTCCCCCCCTTACATCAACCTCTGAGATCTGGTCAATGCGTCAAGGGCCGAACTGATTAGGAAACAAAGTGATTGAGTTGACTTTTAACAGCAAAAGAGCGAAGGAGATGGGAGAGGACAAGAAAAGATGACAAGGGAGGAGTCAGCAGGCAGCAAATAATGAACGGAGCCATTATTTCGACAACGTGTCATCTACCTTTGCCCGAGTGCGTCTTTGTCTCACTTGGGATTCATCCTGCATGGCTCTTATTTTTCTAAGTTCATCTGAGATCATTAACTCACAATTCTCAAAACGTGATCATTAATTTGAACATCCCTTCAACCGTACAGTTGAGGATTTGAAAAAGAAATGTTTTGGAACAAATATGCCTGCAGTGTAAGGCACAGAATTTTAGAGTTCAAACTGCCATCAGGCAATACATCACACATTGAGATGTTAGCGGGCACATGTTGTGCCTTTTTAGTCGATTTTTTACATTTAACCTCTTCATGGCACTTATCCCAAAAGATGGACCATCATTATTGATGGCCTTAGTGCGCGACAACAGAATATCACACCAAACTTCAAACGAATAACCATCCTCCAGTAGATTTAACTCTCTGCATGTGTTTTGCTTTGTCTTTGGCAGCATTTCTTCCAAAAGGTGGCTGGGCATCCTGCCTGACGCCATGTCAAGAAATCTCGGTTCACCCGGCATCAAAGGCTTGACGCTTTCCTTTTTCTTTGCTTTATTGTGGCTTTTGACAGACTTATTCCAAAATACAGGGAATAACCTGAGAAGAGAAGGAGGCTTTGTGAGGCAATAAACCCACACCACCTCTTTTTATTTAATTTTTGTCCAGGGTACAACAGGTGTCTGTTGGTGACAAAGTTAAGACGGAATGGGAGGTTTTATAGTGGTCGACTCAGTCTTGTATGACAATTGAATTAAAAGTATGTGAAACGTTACTTTTGGATGAGTTATAACTGGGGACGGAATTTCTACTCTTCAGACAGTATGGGATTTTGCACTGGTAGTGTAGTGGTACATACTGCTGCCATTCTTGCAGATGGCGTCGGTTCAATTCCTGATCAGTGTCTTAATAGCCAGCCATGGATGGTCCTAAGCCCTGATTAAAAATAAATTGACTCGCTAGCTCAGGCAACCCCCTGAAAGGACAATTTGAAAGTTGCAACAAACAGGTCTCCCCCCACCACCACCAAAATGGCATATAAATCCAGCTAGTAGACGAGCCTGCGTTCGACTTCCGATGTTTCATTGTACTACTGTTCTCTCAACTAGATTTACGTTTTACCGAGTCTCACTGTGAGCAAAGCTTTCTGTGAAACTACACTGCAGATCCATGTCTCCACGTGATTGGCTCAACAGGCAGACCAAAAGGTCACATATGTGTGCACAGAACCTTTCCCTCCTCTCAGCGGCGTCTGCATGCAGGTTCACACATGAACTGGCGTTTGTATACTTGCCACGTGCATGAACGTGCAATGCAATGACAACGCACACAAAACAAATACATTATCTGAAGCAGCATGAACCATGTAATACTTTAATGTGGTTGAAGGCCCCTCTGTTAGTTATGACCCTCAATAATCACCCACCAGCCGCCTTTCAGCCTAAAGTACCCTCGGCTGTGTGAGGACACTCCACATTGCACATTTGATATGGTGTGTGTTCAGAAAGCAATGCAGACGTGTACGGGATACCAATTTTCAAAAATATTCCGCATACCAAGTTTATTGGCAGCCGTAGGTACAGAGTCAAGGAAATGAATCCCATTATAGGACCTCCCAAGTTCCAGCTGCCCCCCCTCACAAGGAGTGATGCATTGAATTCATTATCACACATTTCCCCGCGTGCCTGTGGTGTCTGCGCGCCCAACAAGCTCCCATGCACGTGCGGTCATCTGCAACGGTGATCTCTATTTTGCAAACTTTATCACTTGGTTCATGTGCTTTGCGAAGGAATCGCTACTGCGTTCACAATAAGTAGAAGCAAGGAGAGCTCGAGGGTGAGAGAGAGAGAGAGAGAGAAATACTGCAGTGTCTAAAGAGAGATGAGGCTGAAGAAGGAAAAAGCTTTTTACATTTTCACACACAGACAAAATCAAACACTTTGTATGTCTTATTTTTTTTGACTTTGAGAATGAGTTAAAAAAAAAAGAACCTTGCTCAAAATGTTTCCATGCAACGATTTTGGTTCTTTTTTTCAGATGCTTTTTCTTGGAGACTTTGAAATGCACATCCGTATTTAAAAAAAAAAAAATCTCTCCAACTCACCAATCTGCACTGAGCTGGGGAACGCTCCCGTCGACAGCCCCCACCAGACAGAACACAAGCCCAGAAAGTGCCAAGAGAAAATATTAATCCTCATGTTTCTTCACTTGGGTTCCTTCAAAAAGTGTTGCGATACATTGACAGGGAGGAAGGGGGTGGGAAAGACGGCAGAAAAAAAGAGGAAGGTTTTCTCCGTGTGCTGTACGTTTTGTCCTGGATAGTATTCCTATTCCATGGTGGGCTTTTAGCGGTTATTCCCCCCCTGCATGCACGGTCCGCTCAGGGGAGAGCTGTGTGTCCGATGCACATGGATAGACAGAGGCGGGCAGAAGGAGTGGAAGAAAGTCGTTGCAAGATTGGCGAGCTTGGAGAGCAGACTGCATGGAGCAACTGGACATGCGCGCCACCTCCTCCCTCGCGCTCTCTCTCCCTCTCAGTCTCACTCGCTCTTTCTACCTCGTATACTTTCGCCTTCCCCGTGTAACTGCTGGTGATTGGGCGCTCATTTGCGCACTTTCTTACACGTTTCTAATCTTTGGTATGAATCGCGTATCTGATGTTAAATGTCTGGGTGTGTGTTATTCTCGTTTGGCGAGTCAGAGGGGGAAAGAAACGTTTGCTTGTTTCCCTTTAGAAGTTGGAATGAAGGATTCCCCCTGCGTCAAACGCAATCCATCCTGACGCATTGGTCCAAAGTGGACCTCGTGTGTCTGTCCTAGGTTTAGTTCAGTCTGCACGAAAAATAAAAAAAACCCCGACGAGAGCAAACATATGGCCACAGAAAAAGGAATTTGAATAAAATGCAACAACAAGAGATTATGTTATAAAGATTGTCCTGTGAACAGTGCTTGCTTGGGTGGTTGCTTCTGTGATTGATATGACTATAAGGCACGGTGTCAAAGTCAAGGCCCGTGGGCCAGATCCGGAGCGCCACATCATTTCATGTGGCCCGCGAAAGCAAATCATCTGTGTCAACTTCCATGATCCTTGCTTAAATCTGTTCTGAACTCTCAAATTGTCATACATAAGAGCTAACAGTGACATTTTGCAATAATTCTGTTACCCCGTTTACACTCACTTAAGCAATAATTGAACAAATACTTGACTGACTTCAAAACTAGTGAGTCATCATTTTTTGGTGTGCAAGCAATAATGCGATGTGATGATGAAACATTATTTCGGTTTCACTGTCTTAACGGCCCTCCGAGGGAAGACTCCAATCCAAAGTGGCCCGCGACAAAAATGAGTTTGACACCCTTGGACTAAGGTGAGCATCAGTACAAGTACAATACATGGAAATTAAGGAGTCTGTG
The DNA here is from genome assembly GCA_026261675.1 of Hippocampus mohnikei. Lineage (NCBI taxonomy): Eukaryota > Metazoa > Chordata > Actinopteri > Syngnathiformes > Syngnathidae > Hippocampus > Hippocampus mohnikei. Next base: position 6,736,702 of record JAKGUB010000327.1, read on the forward strand.
AGCATATTTTCTTTTGGGGGGGGGGGGGGGTGAAATATTGAAAATACTTTTATGAGAGCCCCTGTCAGTCACTGTTCCGAAGAAACACCTTACAACAGTGCCAATGTTCGAATTAATAAAGTCCCATAGACGCGCCTCAAACACAGACAGATAGTCCAGTATTATTATATCCATTATTTTCCAACTAAAGACCTTGATGCGCGTGCGCACGTTTTGTTTTGGAAAGAGTAACAACCTGCAGCGATGCCGCACACTTTTAACATCGACATGAACTGTCCGTGGTGCTGAAACCCAACGGTGCATCAGGCTGCCATAAGTAGTTTCTCACAGCTTTCACACAGCTCAAGGAGTCCAGATGTATTATTATAAACCCTTCCAAATCAATCAATTAATCAATTAAGCAGTGAATGTTTGCACTGCACGTTGGATGCGTTGCATTCACAAAGGTGCTGAGGACTACTTAAACAGGACTCCAAATCCTTCTGCATTCGCAATGAAGTTTGGGGGCAACAACCACTTCTCAATTTGTCATAGCTTTTCAAATGCTGCAAATCGATCAGAATCCCAGGACACATTAGTAATGCATATCATTTTGAAATGTTTTGGTGAAAATAGTTTTACTTAAGCTAGCAGGCATCTAAACAGAGCAAGTGTTGTTCTTTTCATGTGGGGATCACTTCAAATAACTGCGAAAAGCACTCATAAAATACCAACTATTTGCAATCGCTGTACAAAAACACCATAATCTAACAAGGACATGATTTCACAGTACACATTCATTTTACTGCAAATCATTAGGATATAAGTTTACAATATAATATGTGTTTGATGGACATGCGGTGTATATATTGTATGTCCAAGCTGTTTAAATGCAATCCAAGCGTATTGCCTGCCAGGAATTCGTTCTCTCTGCCTAGCAAATTGACCCAAGTCGATTATGTGGTTCACAGTCAATACAGCACCTTGGTAATAAAGACCCATCAGCACAGTCTTACAGCCTACGATAATTGACACACTGTTGTTTGCTTTGTGTTGAAGCTCAAACCATATTGAGTATAAATCAACAATGCAGTAGAGGAGTCAAAAGTATTACCTTTCATTTGGGTATTGCTTGGTGGAGCTTTTTGCTCACTGTGCACCTAACAGTTCAGCTGGACCGTCATCTTATTTGCTAGCAAATTTACTTGTTTGACACATCAAGTAATTGTCCTGTTTTGCGAGGTGGTCGAGGCGTTTGAGGACCCCCAAAAGCATTGAGGCTGGAGGAGCAGGGTGGGGTGAACAAAATGTATTAGCAAAAAACACTTGCAGGGTACACTGGAGAATCTCACTCAAAAACTCAAAAGTCCTGAAAGTAACAAACCAAAAACATATGACCAAAACAAAACATGACATGACACAAGGACAAACAAATTCACAATGACCCAACAAAGACTGCCAGAACCCAGGCAACTAAATACAATCTGAGTGACGAGACAACGAGAAACACCTGGACAAGACACAAAGGGTTGAGGGAGCTGATTGGTTCAACACAACGGACGAGGACAACAAGAACAGGTGGAGACAAAAAGGACACGAGGGAACAAAACGAACAAAACTAACAAAACCAAAAAACCTAAACAAAAACTGAACATTAATAAAGTAAAATGTGTTGTTTATTTACCACCCACTTTTTGCAAATAACACATACCTATACTTCTATCCCCCATCTAATTCTCGCTCTCCACAAAAGGCAATACTTGAAATGAATATTGAAAGGATACATTAAAAGCATTAAAATCACAGCAGCAAGTCATTGATCGACTTGTCAGAGAGCATTGCTTCCCTTCCAATTCAGTATTGCTGTGAACGTAAGTGGTCTCTGATTTACTGGCCCCCAGTTCAGACTGTAGAGTGGAGGAACTGCTTCCCAAAGTCAGCAGGTATGGACTGCAGCCCCCTGTCACCCTGAACAAGATAAGCAGTATAGAAAATGGATAGATGAATCACAGAAGCATTTCTGTTGTTGCTTATCTGTGCTTATTTCCAAGACTTGGTATTGGCCTTGTTAGACATTCTAGTCTGAAACGTAGGATTCGCCCCTTTATGAGAATATGTGTTTGTTTATTTTGACACATGTTGACTGGATGATTCAGGAGTATTGGAATGTCTAGTGTAATTGAAAACGGGCTTACATACACGGCACACAACAAATTGATGGAGACCTCATTTTGAAATCAGAAGTCAAGAATAATGACTTGTTAATGTAAAAAGGGGCCTGGAAACGAGAATATACTTGCAGTACCTCCACGTTATTATGGATTACATATGACAATTTGAAATTTTGGTTCAGATTTTAGCAAGCATCATGGAAGTTGACGTGCTTGATTTGCTTTCACGGGCCACATAAAATGATGTGATGGGCCAGAGCTGGCCCCGGCCTTGAATTTGACCCCTGTGCTTTCGAGCGATAACAGATTTCACTCTTCATCCAAGAACTTAAAGTTCTTCCAAGTCTTTATGGGCTTTTCTTTGTGCATTGGAGCACAGTCAGTCACGCTGTAACAAAACATATTCAAATCCCCAAATCTGTCGGTGAGATGACAAATTTAGCTATTTTGTGCTCTGCTTAATTAGTTAATGGATTTAGAGGTTTGTATCAGTGTTTTTTTCCTCCACATATAATTTATTTTCCCAGCATCAAGCTGGCGTGGCGGCAGGCGTCTCTGATTGAGCCTCTTTGTTCCATTCTTGCATAAAGACAATAGCGAACGTGCAGAATCCGTTCTACAATCTTCTTCTCCCTTTGTCTGTCATCGCTCTATCCATGCCTCCTGCTCATCGCTTTTGCTCTCCAATTGTATACAAAGTAAAATTAATCGCTCATACATAAGCCAGGTTCTTACATTCCCCTCCATGAGTCATCACCTTATCGTGGCGGGAGGGGTTTGAGCGTCCCACTGATCCAAGGAGAAAAGTTTTCTGGGGCTTTATGCCCCTGGAAAGGTCACCCATGGCAAACAGGTCCTATGTGAGGGACAAGACCAAGGACAACTTAACCAAGGACTGTGGGGGGGCCAACAGGTGAGCTGGGCCGCGGCCAAAGTTACGGACCTTGGCAGTCTGATCCCCAGATGCAGAATTTGGCTCGAGAGACGTGGAACATCACCTCTCTGGCAGGGAAGAAAGCCCGAGCTGGTATACGAGGTAACGAAGTTCCAATTTGATTTCGCCAGACTTGCCTCCACACATGGCTTGGGCTCTGGTAGCTGTCCTGCTGGAAAGGCGACCAATATAACACTCTGGCCCACCACTCTCATTTGTAGGTTCTCATCTATCTTTACAATTCTGCTTCTCTTTCCCGCTTGTGTGATGACTCATCAATCTGAATGTCCTTCCCATTCCCACCCGTCTCCATATCACGACTGCCTTATCATCCATTTGAGCCGTCTCCCCTATAACGTGTCCAATTAAATGTACTTCCATCCCTCCACATACTGTAGCTTTTTCTGCATCACCTACAATCCATCACTGAAGTAATAGTAGTGTACCCAGTGATCCTCTCTTTTTCCTGTCATCACCATTATCTCCCCCCCCCCCCCACCCCCCATCTACTAAGCCTATGCCTTGAGAGACCGCATCAAGTAAAATTCCATATTTTCTCTTTTTCCTGCTACAAAATATCTATTTTACTCCTTCTGGCACCCTTTTTTTTTTGCTAATGTCTGGTTTTTTGTTGTTGTCTTTTGTTCACTTCTATGCCTCCTTACAATTACAGAGGCTTTTACGTATCTCAGAAAGAAGAAAAAGAACATTAGCAGATACAAATCAATTGATGGCGTAAAAGTGTGAGGTTGCAGCTGGGCACTCATCGCATTACTCTCAGTAAGGTAAGAATCATTGCGAGTCAATAACAGCTGGTGAAAAGTGCATTCATAACACACGCCAGCAGTTATACAGTTCTTATGATTTTGAGCTGATTTTTTTGGGATTGGATGGCTGGATTGCATGTGTTTTTCTTATGGTGTACACTGAGGGCAAAATAATTCCTACCAGACCAAATTTGAGTTAATTGCGAAAATTAAAATTACTTTATGGCTAAGAGTAACACACAAAAATGTCAAAAGACTGTTTGATAAAAAGGGCAATCATTTTAATGTGCTGTTCAAGTCCATGACCTGGAGGTTAAAGTTTTTAGAAAACCATTAGAATGTGCCATTCGAAAAGATCCTTGGTCATTTTGAGGAGTTTTTATTTATTTATTTTTTTTTGCTCTGTACTCATGCATGTGCAATGGCAACATTATTCGTTAAGAGTGGGTCGAAAGATACTGTTGTTGTTGTTTTTTTAAGTGCTGATCAAACACAAAGGAGAATAGTTACATACAATACAATACATAATGGACAGATACAGCTGTTCCTTTTTTACCCTCCATGAAACCTTTCCATAAGAAAGCAAAAATGGGTGTTGTGAGAGGGAGACTTTCTCATCCTCACGATATTAAATTGATGTGACGCCGACAGAAAGATGGATCCCGGCAGACGTTTTCAACTGCTGCGTTAGCCTCTGTGCTTGTTTCCCTCCAGCACCATTAGCGTATTTCATTACCAAACATCTGAACTCACAGATGTTGAACTCTCCGCCTGGCAGGCTTGCTGAGAAGCTGACACAGAAACGGAGCAGAGAGTTTGTTCTGGCAATCCCTGATATCAACCCTTTTGATCCATAGCCAAGGTCAGTCAGCTGATGAACCAGTTAGTCCCCTCCGTAAATCTAATAGTATCATGATCCGTACCTTTTTAGACATTTTATTTGTCATATATCTTTCATGGTGCCTGCATCCATTGCCTATGGTGTACAAGCTCACCTGTAACCCGAATGATAATGGACACTAGAGAAAATGGGTGGATGGCATCATCTGGATACCACCTGCACCCTATGACGTTGGCGGATATTTGATAAGCACACTTGCACTTGTACCCGGAACCCATGTGTATGGCCGTGTGTGCATTAACCTAACGTGATCGAGGCTGTGGACAGGCATCTGTAGCCTGCGGAGAAGCTGCTGTTTACAATTTGTGAGACAGTCTGAACTAAGTGTGCATTGCTGGAACCTTGGCTGAGGATTTAGCCAAGGTGGAAGCATTGTATCACAGTGTCATTACCATCCAACAGGGAACCAGTGTGGCATTGAATCATTTTGGCAACCAGCCCGATTCAGTCATTATTTGCCTGCAGGGTCAATACATTCTCTACATGGAGTCACTTCAAAAAAGTTTGTCGATGGCAACTAGAAAGACATGTAGATTGGAGTGGCATTTGATGTTTTTTTTGACTACATCTAAAAGCTTTGTCTACATATATTGTAACCCCCTGACCCTTTCTGTTTTTCCCTATTTGTTGCAAACAATTTCTATCTTGTACGGTTTCATGTCATTTGTTTATTCATTGTCAAGCCAAGTTGCTGATATGGCAATTATTTTAAATGTATTCAATTTAGTCAAGTATTCTTTGATTTTTGTGAAGTTTCTGGAGAAGCTTCAACTGTTAAAGTGTATAACTGAGCATTTTCCATTTTTACATTTGGGTTGCAAGACTTGGAATTAGAAATGCTGTGATTATTTTGAAAATCCTCTGTCACGTGCAGCTTCATATATATATATATATATATATATATATATATATATATATATATATATATATATATATATATATATATATATATATATATATATATATTTTCTCATTAAGATAGAAGTGCAACCATATCCAACTGTGCTTAATTAGAGCCAGCAGGGAGTTAAATGCCAACCATCAGTCAGTGGTCCCCTTCCTCTATTTTCACATGCTGCTGTCTCCATTCTCTTCTCATTATTTATTCCAGCATTTTTTTTCCCTAAATCCTTATGATTTTACTTTACGTTTCACTTTTCCAGAATTTCACATTTTGATGCAGCATCACTCCCCATCCATTTTCCCCATCCAGCTTCATTGCCGTTGTCTGCTGCTCAGTCAGTGTTGCCTGTGAGCTGTGGAAGACGTCACTAATCTTTCCTGACCTTTGTTAGCAGAACTGTGTGTGTGGGCATATGAATGAGTAACACAACTATTTATCCTCATAAATAATTTACACAAAGAGGAAATGGCCCACGCCATTTTTAGACGAGTTTAAAGGTGAGTCCTTCACTGAAGTTCATTATATCATGTTAAAAGGAATTAGGCCAAAACATCTAACTTTTTTATATTATCTAAAAATTATGCATGCTGTACAGTACTGAATCGGATGGTATAGATGTTCACTTCCCTGACTCCTGTGCAGGCAGCATGGGTTATAGTTCCAACTCACTGGAATACCACTGTGAATGATCATGTAAAATGTAAAATTTTACTATACCCATGTTCAAATTCCAGCTGGGGCAGCATCCAACTCTCCATGGCCCTGAACAGGATTACCATTGAACAGAATCGATAGATGGAATAAAATGCGGAATATTTTTTTTTAATTTTTGAATCATTACTGTATTTATTCTATTCAACGGTGTTCCAGTAAAATATACTTTTCCTTCATTTCAATTCATTTCATTCAAGTGACTCAGATAGAAATGTGGTGTCCATTGGCCAAATGGCTTGATAGATTCCCATGCCCGGAAAATTATAAACAAAGCTACGTAGAAAACAACATGTCGCATTTTTTCTTTTGTCTTCACTGGTGAAGCCCACCTGATCAATCGAAACATACACCGACTCATATCCGCAGTCCATCAATACATAAAAAACAATATCGACACTGTTACATACAGTGAATGAAAAGGTATACTGCTCGCACACACACGGCGTGAATAGTACATGTTGAGAGCAGAGCTGAAAGAGTGCCTTTGAAATGCTAAATATTGTTGAGTGCACTTGAGTTCCTCACTCTCTCTCTCTGCAGATTCAGGCCGACGGTGGTTCCGCCCTGCTAGATCAGTTTATTGATCCTGCTGGCACTGATGTGGCTCCTCCAGCACATCACAGCTGGGTCTGTCACTAGACAAATGCCTTGCTGTTTAATCCCTGGCATCGCGAGAACAGGGTGGGCATCACGGCTGAGGACTCAGACTTCCTCTGAAGTTTGCCTCTGAATTAATGGGACAATCCATCTTGGTCCCTTTGGCCCTGCCACATCTGATCTCTCCCCTGTTGGCCAGCATCAGCAAGGAGCAGTTGGTGAGGGGCAACCGTGTGACAAGAGTGGCTGCTGTATTGATGCTTTTGCCCTGGCACAATTTCCAGACGTAGCTCTGGGGAGCATTTTCTGTAAAGACAAATTGGCCACATGTGTTGCTGAAAGATGACATTTTTATACAGGCGCTGAATGAATGGGTTTGATGAAATGGGATGATCACTAATCACTCCAATGTGTGCATTATTGTCTTATCGGTTGAGTGAACGCTGGCGCGTTTGGCTGCCGCTGCTCAACCCGTATTTTTTGTGTTTTTTGTTATTGTAAAGTGTCCTTGGGTGTCTTGAAAGGCGCTTATAAATACAATTTATTATTATTATTATTATTATTGTAAGAAGCTTGTATTCTCTACTTGAGTATTTGATTATTGTTCCATCAACTTGTTGCTAATCGGGAATAAATCTAAAGACATACTGCAGGCCCACTGTAAGAAAGCCAGTCGAGCTCCAAGCAGTTGCCGATGTCAACAAGAAAATATTTGCTTTGGGATATATTTCCTGCAGTCTGGGGAGCAAACGTATTTACCGGTACATAAAAACAACATTGTATAGGGCATCTCTTGTTTTATTTACCAGCGCTTCCTTGTTTGTCAATAAGAGCTTCTTTGATACAACTGAAAATGGGTTGATGAGAATTACTTGGCAAAAAAGGCATTTTCTCAAGTTTTTGTCTTTGTCTGCACTGGATTAGTGGGCTAGGTTGTTACTTATTATGGGGTGATTCTATGTAACATCCTAAATCGCTGGTCCGAGCACTCGCTAACCCTCTCCAGCACAATCCGCACCATACAGGATCCTGCCATTTATCGTGTTCCTCAACTTTCAGCCAAGGAGAAGCTTGACAAACCCCCGACCCTCGAGGAGACAACCAAAGCCGAGTCAGGAGTCGTAAAACGGCAGAAGTTGATGGCACCTACCAAAAATCGGAGAGCATGGAAGTTCACGACAAGCTCCACAAACTTTTCGTCTGCTGCTTAGAGCAAGCAGCCACAAGATCTTTTGGATGCTGCTATCATAAACCAGTACAAGAACAAGCACAAAAGGTCTCACCGCTCCAACTACCGAGAAATTATCCTACTTTCCATTGCTGGCAAAGCCCTTTCCGGAATCCTTAGGCTTGCATCAGCCATGGGCAAAGAAAACCTCCCCAGGAGTCAGTGTGGCTTCATGGTCAACAGAAGAATGACAGACATGGTGTGCATTTTCTGCTAACTCCAGGAGAAGTGCCGTGAACACAACAAAGGATACTTTGGATAAGACTTGCAGCGGTTGCTGCTTTATTGACTTTAGTTCAAGTATAACCTGTATAGCCTGTGCTTGTGTTTGTACTCTGGTTTCCTGCGAAACAGGTAAATGAGACGTCAGATGCTGCTGTGCGCTTTGCTGTGCCACAGTATCTGTGCCAACTCGGAGGCGAGAGAGAGACAGACGAAAGAAGAGCATGGGAATGCAATGAATGAGATAAATGATGTTTCTTCAAAGGAACTCAGCCAGTGGCGACGTTGCTTTGCTTTTTTTTTCCACCCCCCCTCCTCGTTTAATTAAGAAAGCAATCCCTCTTTCCCCTGAGCTCACTCCCTCTTAGTCTCACTCGTTCTGGCGGAAGCCACATTTAATAAATGATCATAGCGATAATGCAGGGTGACGGGGAGTAGCGTGTGGATGTATGCTGTCTGGATTTACATGTGGAAATGTGTTTATGTGCGTGCGTGCGCAGTTTAGCTGCCAACGCCACCAGGACACTTTTCACAGCCTTGTTACAGTAACACACAATTAAGATTTTTACACGTGACACGGGAAATTAATGTTGATGAATAAAGAAAATAAGTCAAATGCCAGGAGACTTGTCATTTTTGTCACGGTGTCACCCGGCCAATCGTGCCTCAAAGAGTAGCAGTGAGGCAATAGAGGAGTTCTGCAAAAAGGTTCAGTGTGGCTTAAGTTGAATCCATCAGAAGATTTCAGGCTTGTTCACTTCACGCGATTATAATATTGACGTGCATGAAAGGGTCATGACATGTCGCGCTGCGGGATTCAAGCAAAGCCACAACTCAAATGTTTTCGTTGCAGCTCACTGTCAAACTATGTGATGGGCGCAAAAAGAAATAAAATACCAACAAACACGAAGGACTGTGAAAAACAAGCGCGGATATGAATCGTATCAAGAAAATAACACTTAAGCAAAACAGCGAACAAGGTCAACAAGCCGACAATGAGTAGCAGAAGTCAGAGGGCTTAAATACAAGTGCAATGATGATTGGGAACAAGTGTGCCAATTGGAGGCAATGCCTTCGTGCAACCTCTAAGATCCTGCGCACAACCTTGAGGGGCTCCCAGGCCACTGCGGAGGACCCAAACATGAAGGAGATACTGCCCAATAGGGAGAGGAAACAATATGGTACGTCCGCCTCACTGTGCAGAGGTTCGATTTCAAGCTTCTGTGTGGGGTTTGAATGTTTTCCACAAGCCTGCGTGGATTTTTTCCCGTGGTACTTCGGTTTCCTCCTACATTCCAAAAACAATGCATGATAGGGTTGTCCCTCGGTGTGATTGGCTGTTTGTCAATGTGTGTCCTGATTTGCCTGGCAGCCAGTTGAGGGTGTACCTCGTCTACTGCCTGTAGTCAGCTGGGATAGCCTCCAGAAAACCCGTCATTTTTGTGTGGATAAGAGGGTCAGATAATGGTTGGGTGGGTGGATGTTTAAATGTAATTTAGGACGATGTCTGTGTTTAGATAAGTGATTGATAACAATGATGACTTAGCAGTCTAAGTGCAGCCACAATGGAACCAAGACAAATGTGTCTCTCCTTCATTTTCTGGTGCTGATATGTGAAAGCAAAGTGACGTAACAGTGACTTGAATGACAATCGGCAACTAACCGGAAGCTTAAATTCATCGATGATTGGACTAAATTATACAAAGCGCTGTCTTTGGCTCCCGCCGTCCACGTTGCTCTTTCTCAGTCAAGTACAAACGCGCCCTGTTGGCTTCCTGTGTTGACAGGAAGAGAGCGCCTTTTCACAGCAGGCCAAGCCACACAGCTGAGCGGAAGATGAGCCCCCATTTGGAGATGGTCTCTTCGCAGCCGTCTCCCCCGCTCCTTCCCCTGTCGCTTGCTTCATTAGACTAACATTTATTGATGTCTTGTGCCTGCACTTGTTGAATAAAACCACGTCTGACTTTTTTTGGGGGGATGCTTACCCCAGGTTTGATCTCTAAATGTTTCTCATTGTTAAGTCATACATCATACATTGCACGCTGGCTGGCAGTTGTTGAGTAGGGCTATGTGTACAAAACAATTGTTTCTTTTTATCTCGTTCATAGTACCTGACCAAGACTTCATCACTATATGCCCTTCATTGAAAAACAATTAAAAGCAACACTTTATAATCTGGCTAACCTTACTAATGGTCTGCAATTATTAATACATTGTCCTATTGCTAATGTCATTCCCCTTCCTCAAGAGTCAATTAACCCTTTGAAGTCAGGACAATGGCAAAAGTGATCTTTCTCTTAACATATATTAAGCCAACATGTGATTGAAGTGCTGATGTTAGAAATATATTCAAAATAATGTAGTAAATTGATATACCGTAGAATAAGGCTTTTGCCACATCCATTCATTTTAGGAAATGGCCTTTCAGACAGTGCCTTTCAAGTGTGGAGGCAGCGTCTCCCCCACCCACACACCTGAAGCAACCTAACATTCAAGTTCCCACTGAGCAAAAAGAGTCAGACTTCGCCGCAACATGTGCATGTGCTGAAATACTGCATGCCGTGGCATCTACTGTCATATCATAGCAGTCAATTTGCCACTTCAAATAAACACCCTGAAGTGTTTGGAGGAACGATTGTTTGTGTGAATAGCATCTCTCAATCATTCCCTTGAATGTTCTTGATGTGCAGCTCAAGCTGCGCAGACATGGTTATGACATCAATCTCAAGCACAAACTTCAATAGACCGTAATGTAACTTGGCCACAGAGTGATTTGAGGGCGGGGTGAAGCATACGAATGGATCAACGCGCATTGTATACCACCTCATGGGCCTTCGCTTCATTTCATCAAAACAGGGCAGACAGCTATAACACACTGATCAAATTCATCACGGCAAATCGAAAAGAATCAACTGAGGTTTTGACAATATTGTATCAATTGTATAAAAACCATGATGTCCGCTACTTATTCCTATCAATCATGGGCATTTCTTTGGTAAACAAAGAAATACGATTGCATGCAATGAAAAACATTAAAGCTGTGTAAATGTTGTTTACCGATGATAATTAGCATACATTCTCATAGGCCCGTTCATTTGCTTCACCCTCCATAAGTTACTGAGGTCCACCATGTGAGCCATAATTAGAAATTAGCTTCACAAAAGATTATACTTGCCAGTTTGATTGACACGCCTGTGTCAAAGTTCAAGGTATGTGTGCAGTAATCTTTTTGAGGCTCTTTGAGGATGTAGCCAGTAAATACAGCAGCAAGATTTTTAGTCATGTATCCAGTACACATTCAAAAGCAAAATAAACCATTCCTTGTTTACTATTATAAATGAACTTTATTTTTGTTATCATTTTACTGTGCAAATACCCCAGTCACCTAAATATAGAGAAAGCGCTAAAAAAATTTGGGCATGACAGATGTCATCAGACAGACCATTGGTTCAAGAGATTGTAGTAAAAAGCATGAAAATTCCTCAGTCAAGGACACATTTGTAACTATTACGATCATGTTGAATGGAAAGAGAATGAATTAGAGTGATTGAGTAGGCGAGTGGATGAAAGCAGTGTCATAGGAGGGAAGGATGGGACAAGAAAAGGGTTATATGAGAGCCAGTCGAAGGGAAATAAAAAGGGAAGGAATTGTCATATTTGTTTTAGGGGGCAGCGATGGAAAATGTCAGCACACTTAAAAACAAAAAAGGAAGTGGACTCTTGGAAGGGTGGGAAAGAGCGAGTGCAATATGGAAATCTGAGGAAGGAGGGAAGGAAAAAGTCAGGTCACCATTTAAAAAAAAATTAAAATCCATTCAACGTGTTTCTGAATGAGTCTCTTGAGGCTGACACACAAACACGCGTGCATACGGGCACACACACACACACACACACGGAATGTTTCAGGGCTTCCATTTGCAAGATTACATCTTTCAATTAAGATAGAGATGGTTGTCTCTTCGTTCCTGTGAACATGAATATGTGTGTGTCCAAGATGATATATTTCCAAAGCCTCTCCCTGAAAGCCACATTTAAAGCAAAGGGAACAAAACAAAATCTTTCTTGTCACTGAATCGTGTCACGTGGTTGGTTGCTTTTTCCTGTTTGTTTGTTTTTTTCCTTGTGTTACAGAGCTCAGGTGTATGCTGGTGGGCGGAGTCTGGAGTCCCATACTTTCTATAAGGGCACCCCCTTTCATGAGCCGCCAATTTGCTATTCAGTCTAACGTACTAGACAGTGTGGCATGGCTGGAAACGTCAATGTTTTCTTCTCCTTTGAGGCAAGATACAACAAGTGGTTAAGCAAAAATACGGCATGGACAAAAAAATATTTTAAATGCCCAGTGACCGGTCCAGGTTATGTCTTTATTTTGTCCATTCTTCCTGCATATTTACGACTGTACTCTGCCAGTATTAGCAGCACCTCTCTGATTAGTCGCAATGTCCCAATGTGAAGCATTGCAGCCACAGTCAAGAGTTGATTACAACAGCTAGATTTAGCATGCCTATGATTTTGGAGTTGGAAAAGTACAGTCGTATCAGGGCAGGACTAACTGTTTTGTGGCTAGCGGCATGCTGTTCCACTTGTGGGATAAAGGGACTCTGCGATGTAATTTGTGGGTCACTTGGTGCTTTGTAGTATACAAGATTCAGTGAGTGAGATGAGAATCTGTTTTTTTAAATCCAAAAACGAGTGCAAGGGGGTGTTTTAAGTCAAGCTGAGTTCAGCTGAGGCTTTCAAGACATAATGTATTACTGCACAGTTGAAAACAAGTAGGGAAAAAAAGCAGAGCGATATAAATACTAATTTGGAAAATTGGAATACAAAAACAAAAACAGTTTCTTTTTAAGGGGCTTACGTTTATTGCATTCATGAATGATTTGCTTCTTGTCACATAAATCCTGTTACCAAAGCAATGCCCAAGAGTACTCGGCTCATATGCTAATTTCATCAATACGGTTAGATTCTCACAAAAGTCAGAGTAAAAGATTTAAACTCTACTCCCCAATGCAAAAATCTGATTGGAAAAAAGTAAAAAATATATATTTTTCAATGAGTGTCAAAAGTATGTTTCAGGACACATAGCGCCATCTCTGATTGGAATATGCTGTTGAGTGCGGCGTTGTTGAAGAACACCCATACACACATTTACAGATAAAAAATGTTCTCTGTTTAGTTTATTTTCTGCTGCGTGCCATGATCATTTTTTACCCTTCCGTCTTGACTTTTATTCAATTCATATCCGGACTGTCACAGCTCGCTCATTCACACATCTAACCCTGCGGTTGTGGGAACACCATTACAGGTAATGCATATCTAAATTCCACATGCTTTGTTGAAGTAAACATACACTACTTGTCAAACATGATGTGACTTCGACAGAATAGAATCGAACTTGCTTGTCACAGTTGGAGGAAGAATGAAAATGAATTTAGCATCTCGCAATTTGCAGCAGCGCTCAGGCAAGAAATAGAAGTATGCGATGATCAAAACGACACACTTGTAGTTATTCACATTTGGGAGAATGTCTGTACTCTTAGTCGTTTGACTTGTTGTGATCGGTTATTCCAATCATAATAATATCATTTGAGACACATCACGCTTCTGCAGATGCACGGTCATAAGTCTGACTGTTTTTGAGACATCTAAAACACAGCAAATAGGGGCCCTTGAAAACCGACGTTGTTGATCTCTGGTTGAGAGCTTAGTGAAGTTTAAAAAGAGAAGCACTTCTAGTTAGAACTTCTCTGAATTCTATACACTTTCTGTACTGCTAAACATAGACATAGTAATAGAATTGGCGCACTAATGCATTAACCATGTTCTTTGGATTTCAAGGTGATTCCTGCATATTTAATCCCATCAGCACAAGAGCAAACTGGCCTCGACTAAATCCCAGAACACAGAAATTCCATTTTAAGTGTGTGAGAGTGGACATGTGTTCATATATAAGTATGAATATTCTCTTTTCTTTTTTTTGAAGGTATGAGTGGGGAGGGAGCATTTGCAGATATGTGATCTGTAACCACATGGAAGGGAATGGTTCTTGCATTTAGCTGGGAACATGCCCCATATTTCTTTTCTCATCCTTTCATTTTAGTCACATAAGGATGATTATTTCTTTTTCGGCTATTGCGTCAACAAGATTGGCTAACTGTGAAAACAAATATATTGATGGTGTTTTATTTTTAGGAGCAAGTCTACTTGCAAGAGCTTTCCTGAGAAATAAGAAAATCTAAAAGTGATGATCATAATAATATCCATCCATGTTTCTATTGTGCTTTTCCTCATTTGGTTCACTGTTGAGTTGAACCGACTTGGGGTGTTCGGTCCTGACCAAACCGAAAAATGTTTTACGATTCCAAACACGCAGGCTCAGACAAAGTGCAATTGCAAAAATATTTATGAAAGAAAATTGCACCGACAAAGTATACAACGAAATATACACTGAAAAGGAAAAACAACGCATGAAACCGAAAGCGCTTGCAAAGGCAAGATTCAATAGAACACAGAGAACAAACAAAAGTTCCAGAAGTCCAATCAGCTCGAGATACTCGGGCAACAAAAATAGTTACAAAAATCAATAAACGAAACAAGAGCAACTATGAATGGTATCGAGAGGTCTCGAAAAATCACACTTGAAGTATAACAGTGAGCAAGGTCAATAATCTATCAAGGGATAGAAGAAGTCCGAGGCCTTAAATACAAGCCTTGGATTGATGAGGAAATGGGGCACAGGTGCACCTGCCGGAGGGAAACGCCCTTCACTCCAGCTGGAGCTGAAACACAATCAAACAGAAAATGACATGGGACAGCTAATAAACCTCTGATGCCATGTTTGGGATATGAGAAAATGGTGGAGAACCCAGGAAAAAAACCAAGAAAGCACAGGGTGGGAAATGCAAACCGCACATGCAAGGGCCAGAATTGGGATTCCAAGCTTCATTTTGTTCTCTGAAAACATGGTTTAAACTCCATCACTGGGAAAATACAGCGCATGACAACACACGCACATACACACAGATGCAATGTGCTGCAAGCAGCTTGATTGAAGTCATAATCAATGTGACTGTCACGTTTCGGCCGAGCCGAATCGAGTTTGGATCCCAAAAGTGCAGATGACAACAAGGTCTCCGTTGCAAAAATGTTTTAATACAAAAATTCGCACCGACAAAGTTGTAACAAAAAGCGCAGGCCAACACAAGGACCTGGAAGTACAAAAAACGAAATAACAAAAAGCGCTTGCGAAAAAGGCAAGAGAGAAAAACACGAACCGAGAATACAAACGAAAACGAATAACACAATGGATCAACCACACGCAGGAAAAAAGCCAAATCACTAAACAAAGTTGTACTTACAAAATGGTACCGAGAATTCAAAAAGCGAAAGCGACGAGATCGAGAGCAAAACGGGTCTGTGGGCATGGAAACAACAAGGCATAAGGAATACTCCGACAACAGTAGACAGATTGCGGGTCCTTAAATACACAATGCCTTAATGAGAGATTGGCAGCAGGTGTGCAGCCAGAAAGTCCGCTCAGACTGCCACCTGCTGGCCAGGCCAGGAACGTGAACATGACAGTGACAGTTGGAGTAAATTGCGTCTGTGTTATGTACAGAAGAAAATCGTGTGGGGGAATTGCTCATGCTAAAATTTCTGAACATTAATGGTTTACTCAATATGTACAGGTACTGTTGATACGCTTCACACCAATGACTGCTGATTCATCCCAACACTCATCGACCCACAATTGTGCGCTCGTGTATTTCATCCATGCATCCTTCTCGTTTCAACATCGCTTATCGTGAAGAGGGCTGGAGCCTATCCCCCCCTAAACTGGTCGCCAGTCAGTCACAGGGCACACATAGAGACAAACAACCATACAAACCCACATTCACACCGTCACTGAGTGGGAATCGATCCCATGCTGCCAGCACACAAGTCAAGTCAAGTGTACCACGACACCATCAGCGACTTCGTCTCTTTCAAACAACACTCAGAGCTCATGCTAATTGCTGCTATCTACACAATTGATTTTTTTGTGATTGCAATGAAGGACTAATAGGGCCTATTTTGAAAAACAACAACATAATTTTAGGACACGAAATCAATGTTTGTCTGGAAAAAGTAATTCTTACAAGTAATTAAGTCTTCCAATGCCTCCCACAAATAAAAAAATAATAAAAATAAAAAAAAGAGACAGCCTATTGTCTACCAGCCAATTTGGAGCATCCTTAAAGATCACAGAATATGACAACACACTTGTAAATGTTTGCCCTTCAGTGGGATACGGGTTTAAGTCTCGAAACCCGAATTGGTGTATTTCAATAAAGGGTGTGTTATTGATTTTTCCATATATATATATATATATATATATATATATATATATATATATATATATATATTCAGACTGGCGGCCGGGTGGGCGAGTGGTTAGTGCGTCGAGCTCACAGTGCAGAGGTACCGGGTTTCAATTTCAGCTCCAGCCTCCCTGTGTGGAGTTTGCATGTTCTCCCCGGGCCTGTGTGGGTTTTCTCCGGGTACTCCGGTTTCCTCCAACCTTCCAAAAACATGCATGGCAGGCTGATTGAACACTCTAAATTGTCCCTAGGTATGAGCGTGAGTGTGGATGGTTGTTCGTCTGTGTGTGCCGTGCGAACCGGTTCAGGGTGTCCCCCGCCTACTGCTCGAAGACGGCTGGGATAGGCTCCAGCACGCCCCGCGACCCTTTTGAGGATAAGCGGATCGGAAAATGAATGGATGTATGATGCAAGCACTGAGTCAAACAGGCAGGCACATACTGATTCTGAGTTTTCAGCCATAGCAAGGGTACCGGTTTTGTGGGGAAATGGTCGGAAGATTAATTATGCCTGTCATACTGCTGAAATTGAAACTGAAATGGTGTCCCTTGAATGACATATCAAATACCTCCCCTCTCTACCATGTCATTTTGGATGAGACTCAAATAATTTACTCTGCAGTCATCCAGATTGTTCCACAACTGCTACACTCAAATGTTTTTGGCCTGAGGGAACGCACATGCCAGACGTGTTGATGGGCAACAGTTATTGACGACAGATCGTATTAGACTGACTTTTTTTTTCTTTTGTCAACACATATGTTGACAAAATGTGTGTTTTCCTCAGTCGCCACATTCATAACTATGTCTCATACTCGTGCTTGATCATCAAAATTATGTTCTTCACCGCATCTCTAATCTGCCATCTTTTATTATTCACGAGCTGTCATCAGTTGCGGATGTTATCAAACAGCGTTTACGAAAGCTGTGCACACAGGCTGAAGCATACAGAAAAAGAATCACAATCATGCATGATTACTGAGACCAAACAGATTTCAGATTGAGGAGGATTGGGAAAAAAATGGAGCTCTCCAGAAAGTTCAAAGCGTGGAATGCTACCTAAACTCTGTTCTTCAGGACAATTCCAAATTCAACTCTCGTCTATGATGAAGGATTTTAAGGTAGCTAAATGCAAAGTTGTAATAACATCCAAAGATTTCCAGGATGAAAAAAATCAAACCTACAGGCATCACCACCAGATCAGGATGCAAGTTGGCAGCTGAGCATCCGTCGCACAGGCATATAAACATATTAAAGCTGTGTGACATAATTGGCGTTGCATGTAAAGGAAGGCCGAGTCTACATTTTCCGCAATAGGTGGACGCAGGAGTCAAGGGCAGCAGATCTGTGGGCAAAGAGGAAGGATGGAACCTGGAGGAGGAAAGACAAAGGGCAAGGGAGTCGGATTAACAACCCAAGGAGTCTGGACCAAATGGCACATGGGAGCTCTCCAAGAGAAATTCACATGCGGAGATCTCTGGAGATTGGAACCTATGCAGATCTCCTTTATGCTCACTGTATGACATGACCAACTCCAACAAAGTAATGCCAACAACAAAAACGCAAAATGAAGCACATTGATCCAAAAAGCATGATCATAGGACTCTAAAGAAGGCCTGTGTGGAAGAATGTCGTTCTCCCAGGTTGTCTTGACAACCCGAAGGTTGTTTATTGTTTCACTGCACGCATACGGTACTGTCTATTTCTCTACGGGTAAATGTCCTCGTTCCCCGGCAGACTCAACCTCATCCTCAGAGCACCACGTCCAGTCTTCCCTTTAGCTCTTTTTATTGCAAGTACCCTTTTTAAATATCCTTTTATATAACCGCCGCAGTCGCTCTCCCTCTCTCTCTGAGACATTAACCCCGAGGGGGCTCATGTATTGCAGCAGGGTGGCCATTGAGCAGCTTCTTGGCACACACAAAATGAGACAAGAGCGCATGCTCTTCATAAAAGATTGGGGAAAAAAAAAGATCTTATAAATAAGCACACAAAAGAGGAAAGGATAGAGCGGATGGAAGATACATAAGTTGGACTTTTAAAAAAGATACGTCTACAGCAATATCAATTCATTGGAGCCACTGAGAGCTGAAGGCCATGTCACTTAACTCATTCAGTGCCAGCTATTTTCAGAGCCTTCTCAACCCTGCCACGTGGAAAAAAAAGGAAACATATACAAAGATGTAGAGGGGATTGAATGCCTGGATTCTTTAAAAAATGTGGAAGAACACGTCGTCGGCATGGAAAAAGTTAACAGAATACTGATCTGATGACTTCAATTACTTCTCCCGATGCTTGCAGGGGGTTTTCTGCGAGTACTCCGGTTTGCGCCCACATTTCAAAATCATACGTTACATTCTTTGATCACCCTGAGTAGGTGGGCGAATGTGTCCTGTCGTTTCATGTCATGTTCTGTTTTGCTTGTGTTTCATCTTAAGCTGGAGTGAAGGGCGTTTCCCTCCAGCGGGCGTTTCCCCATCAAGCCTTGCCAAGTATTTAAGGACTGCCAAGCCGCCTAGTCGCTTGGCGGATTATTGGCCTTGCTCGCTGTAGTGTTTCAAGTGTTGTTTTATAGACCTCTTGTTATTCAAGGATTCTAGTTTGCAATTTTTTTTTCTTTTTGCTTTTGATCTTTGGCTTTGCGTTATTGGCTACTTGACATTTCGTTCGTTTGTTCTTGATGTTCCTTCATACCTTGCCTTTTGCAAGCGCTTTATATTTGATTTTTGACCTTTATTGAAACACGGATTTTAAATAACGTCATAATTGAACATTTGTTTTCAAAGCTTTTAATTATTTTTCAATCAATTCCACACGTTTCAACAATAAACAAAAGAATGTTTGATATAAGGTCACGTTCATTGTTGTTTTTGCAGATCGCTCTCACTCCTCCCGATTTACTGTGTTATGAAAGCCCTTATTAAAAAATTACTTTGTCTGGCATCATAACTGCATGTCTGAGGTTTCTAACAAACCAAGCCGTGTCAACTTCAGTCAAGATTTGGATGAGATTTGATGAATTTATTGTAGCCAAATGGTTATCACAGTACAAGTGAATTGATTTTCTTTTTCTTACCTGCCCTTTTTTTTAACCTTATTTCATCAGTGTTTTCTAGATTTCCTTTTTCGCTCAGTTTAATTATTTAGTCCACACTATCAATCTGTCCCCTCATCCCACAGTGTCAATCTTGCATTCCCTCTCACTAATTGCCTCCCTTATCGTCGCCTGCTCACACTTGCCTTGCGGAGGTTGAAGAGTGAGTTACAGTTTACAGCTTGCATGTCATTGCATGTTGTGGAAACCACATGGTGTTCCTCTATAAGTATCTTCTCATGCTTCTCAGCCCTCAAATTTGTATTTTCGAGCTTTTGCTCCCTTTATGTTGTGACAACTGAGCTAGAGCACTTTCTCATGGTGCTTGTCAAAAATAAAAAATAGTGCAAAAATAAAACACATGCACGCGTGCACACACACACATTAACAAGGCAATACATAGATAATCAGTCAATCTCTTCTCTCATTTCTGCTACCATGTACACCCTACACCACTCTGTGCTATGGAACCACATTGCTTGTTATTAACTTTTTTTATAGCATTTATCTCCCTTTAACTGGGGACCATTGCTGCCTCTGCTTTCTGTCATCTGCTCCAAGCTGGCCATCGTTCTCCCTTTGTGTCCTTCGCACACATCATTTGTTTTAGTCTCATCACTGTTGTCTGTCCCACCAAGTATGCTTAGCGCCACCAACCTGATATTATAGCCCACTAGCTCATTTTAACTCCGCTTCCCAAGTGCGGTGTATAGTAAATATTACCTGTGTGTGAGTGACGTTATGTATGTTGAACGACATGATCATTCAAACACAAGCTTCAAAACTGGATCAGATCAGTGACAAACAAAATGTCTTTGACCCCAGCGCGCAAAGCACCACCACTTCAAAGCTATTTTAACAAATATACGTTCAAAAACATCTTTAAATAGCTTGCTTCTGTTCCCCAGATTTTTAACCACCTGGTAACACACACCCAGACACACACACACACACACACACACACACACACACACACACACACGCTCAGTGCAGTGATGTATTATTAAAGGAACCCATCCCTTTCCTGGTGAACGGTGTGTGTGTGTGTGTGTGTGTGTGTGTGTGTGTGTGTGTGTGTGTGTGTGTGTGTGTGTGTGTGTGTGTGTGTGTGCGTGTGTGTGCGCTGCTGCCCCTGAACAGCTCGGTCTGTGATGACCCTTCATCACCTTTCTTTCAGCCAACAGGAAAGGAAGCCATGAAAACGGTTAAGAGTGACTGCAGAGGATTAAGAGGAGGAAAGAAAAGTAGGTCATTCCTGCATCATAATGAATGCTATTGAGTATAATTTAATTTTATGAAAGATTAGATTCATATCTCAGTGAAGTGAAAATGTGGAGAAACTGCAGTGAGTTGCAAGCTGTATGTGCAATAAAGCAACTTGCATTTTGTAGTTTTACAGCTCGATTGGCCGGGCATTGCTCTTTTGTTTGTGTTCCGACATAACGTACACATATACTCATCACCTTCAACCAGAGGTGGGCATTTTACAAAATGTTGCCATTAATTCATCATCCGTCAGCAGCCTGGGTTCCCATCCACCATCGTCAGTCGATCATTTTTTCAAGTCGAACCCAACTGTGATCGTCATGTTATTTTCACCACGCTTCCATCATCGCTTTCATCTGGAAATGTCACCGGTCCGTCAGTCTGTCAGCCAGTCCACCCCACAAAAAAAAAAGGAAAAACATGTCATCATCCAAAGAATGAAAAACTAGAGTGCACTGTCTACGAGTGTATCTACATCATACGGCAAAGACCTTGACACACACACACACACACACACACACACACACACACACACACACACACACACACACACACACACACACACACACACACACACACACTCACACACACACACAAACTTATGCAAAAGAGCTCAGTATTTTGTGGCCAATATTATAAGAGTCATATATAGCAAAGGCAGGTTTATTAGGATCTTATTGCAGTATTTTTATGAAATGTATATTATTTTCAAGACATTGTTTATTTCATGTTTAATTCAAGCCAAAAAGAAGGCAATTCCTTCGAATGAAATCTTCAAATATAGGATTCAAAATACAAAGATTTTTATTTCATAATCTGTTGTGACACAACTGTACATTTTACTTTTGGGCGAGTTATTGTGTGTGGGGGTACACATGGGGCGTACATGAGACAAAAAAGGTAAAGGTGGAAAAAAAGCTCTGTAAATGTGCGTGCATGTGTGTCATGTGTCTCTCCTTACCTCAGCAGTTTTGTCCCACGTCGCTTGTTATGCTTCAACCATTCCTTTCCACAGCCGATGTGTTTCCTGCCATTGTAACTCACATCGCGTGTGTATGCGAATATGTTTGTCCCTATCTTAGGTGCAAATACTTTCCATGACTCGGTCAAGCCGTTTTGTCATGGGTCAGTGATGGCTTTGTAATACATTTTCAGAAGGTTCTTGTTGCTGCAGTAGAAAGACTTTGAAAGAAATGGTTTTCTGTCTTCATGCGAGCAGAGAAACATGAGCGCATACCATTGAAACACAGAACAACAGCTTTCATAAAGTAGTGCTTTATTCTGACAGATTCGGCTTACCGCATTTGGAGGTCGACCTACTCGGCGCATCTCGCTGTGGGCAACTCCAGAGTGTCCGACCCGTCTCGAGAGGACACCAGAGGTCAAGATGACTTATATCTAGTCGGGACTACTCTGGCTTGCACAACAACTCGGACTTCTTCCTTGCCACAGAGGTGACATTCCATGTCGCGAGAGTGAGTTTCTCTAGTCGGAGACCGGACCGCCCCCCCAGCACACAGGGCATCTGACCCTTTTGGCCCTCCCATCGGTGGTGACCCTTTGGGAAGAAAGACCCATATTGTCTTCTCCGGCTGTTCCCGGTTGGGCCCCGGGCACTTACCAGCGAGACCCACCTCCAGGCCTGGCTCCAGAGCGGGCGGGTGCGGGGCATGTCCGGGCAAGGGAAAACGTGGTCCAAATTCTTTGACATTATAAGGGGACTATCAGGGGTGACCCTGCCAGCGGCATAAAGCCCAGACAATTTAGCTCCTTGTATCATTGGGACACGCAAACCCCTCCACAATGGTAAGCTGACAGTTCATAGAGGGGAAGTACATAATTACCATGATATGCACTGAAGTTACCTTTTTGTTCGGTGGTGTGCCATGGTATTATTTTCGAACTTAAAATGTGTGCCTTGGCTCTGTAAATGTTGGATGGACGGACAGACAGATACCTTGTTCACCCCATGAAATGAAGTAGATTTACTTGCGAACAAAGTTATTGTTGATGTAATGTAAAAAAGAGAACAAATTGAACTTATAAAGGCCACATTTGCAGTGCTGCTTTGCACATGAAGCAGGAGTGATCTTCTCGCATTTAAATTCAAAGAGAGGAGAGTGGTGCTGTCTCCGACCACCTGAAATATTTCCTCGCCAGAAAAAAAAACATCAGCCAACTCCAACATAAACAGTGATTACGATTAAATGGAGCAAAAATAAAATGAAATGAAAATAGGGTGTTGCTATTTTGTGGTAGTTTCTCTCTCTCTCTCTCTCTCTCTCTCTCTCTCTAATTTAGGGGTGCTTGAGCACCTCTCAAAAGTGTCAAGAGATGCCTATGAATGGTCGGCATTCCAGACTTCTGACACTTATAAATGGTAGAAAATAAATAGATGTTCTAAATATCACAATGCCCACCATTTCTTGAGATGCTTCTCAATTCTGGCAACAAAAAAAAAATGTCACATGGTGTTGAGTGGAATAAGAGTGTTATTTGACGAACAGCAAATCTGACTCATTTTCGTGAGACTAATGCATCAAATACTAGTACAGCACATATGAGGGGAAATGTACAAGGCGACAGGTAAATGCACCTCAAGGTAAAAGCTTTAGAAGAAAAACTTTTCTATTATCCAGCTAAATGTAGACTCATTAAAAATCCAAAGAGGACGGATGGGTACGAGTGTAGATGGGGAGAAGAGTTTTTCAGAAACATCGGGAAAAGTGAGATTAAAGCGAGAGGACGGGAAATTCATATCCAGAAATAGATCCCGAACAACAAGAAACAGGAAGTGCTGGTCTATATAATGAAAATAAAAGGGACTTGAGAATGAGTGGCGAAGATTTTTTTGTTTTTGTTTTGCAGCATAGGGGGAAGAGGAACTTGTCCCTTCCATCGCTTCCACTTCCAGCTCTCCAGCTCTTTATCATTCATTTCTGCTCTTATCCTATATAAAGATGTTCCATTGGCACAATTCATCTCCACTCTATGACTCATTAAGAACCAAAGTACATTAATTTAGTCAAATTAACATATTCAGGGCTGGAAAGGCATGCTTTCTGAAGGGTTGTCCAAGCGATGTAAATACAACTCAACTTAACGTATGGTCATCAGTTTGATTATGATCCTGGAGCATACCTGTCAGAGTTATGACACAAACATGAATCTTTAGTGCAAATCAATAAATGGGGATGGTATCACAATCACTAAACTGTTGGAGTCCTGCCATCAATCAAATGAATTTACATGCTGAATGAGAAATGGCTCTGAGTTGCTGTCAAGACACAGACATCGGTAACTATAAGTCATTTTTGCATCATGTCAAATGGGATTTTGTCAAATGAGATATTGCTTCACCCGACATGTCTCCATTGTGCGAAATGTGAAAAGGGGTCACGAAGGGGAAAATTTCCCTTTGGCAAGAATTTGTGAAGAATGAGATTAAAATGTTGAGAAGGCAGAGGTCATGCAGGCTTATGCGGCGTAATGATGTCTGGGAGGTGGTCGTGTGCAATTCCATGGAGATTCTTTTGGAGATTAGAGCCCAAGCACATGAGCTTGACTCGAGCACATGAGCTCGACTCTCTGAATGACACCAGATGAGCTACAGCATGTGAGACGGACAGGTTGCGTGAGTAATGGGATGCCATCGAACCTCTGAGGGCAGGGCAGCTGCTGTGTGAAAGAGCCACAGAGCAAATGACGAGGAACCTCTGAAGTACACACACTGATAGACACGTTGACAAACACACGTTCAGCATGTGAACAATACCTAAAACCACACTATAAATGTGCACGTGCATAGACAAATGGGTCAACAAGTGTATCTGTCCATGACTGCTGATTATTTACAACACAGAAAATGAAAAATTGTCCTGGACAATTTGGTCTCTGCTTCTCTTCAGGAAATTAAGACGTTTTCCGAATTCTTTTTTTTGTGTGTTTTTTGTGACAACAGTGCTCTTTTCTTCTGCCCAGCAACAGGGGCAATTAGGCTGTTTTACTGCCGTTCTTACAGTATTTTACAAGCAAGTAGATAACACTATCTAACACCAATTAGTGCTCACACGAACAGATACACAGCTATGACTCAACCTAGCTGATTCGTGTTCATTCTCCCAAAGTGTGCACTCTGCTAAAATACACACACTCAAAGTTGAACTGGATTGATGACCCAAACAAAATGGTGACAATGTGTGAGAAAGTCAAAGTGTTGAGATATTGACATTATTGAGATGTGGATCCTCTTGGCTGTGAGGCAGATGAGGTAAACACATGCAGCATGCATTCACAGATAACCTGATGCATATGTTCTTCAATTGTTGGGATCATAATAATTTTTAATTTGTAATTGGCATCACCGAGTGTCCTATTTCAGTGTTTCATCAACCTGAATTGCGGGAATGAAAATAGAGGATAATAAATACAGTATTACTACTACTAATAAAGTTGGTCTCCTCATAGCTATAACAGCAGATTCTGAGTAGATGTGTGGATTGTCATATTACTGAAATGAGACCAGAGAGAGAAAAGCGAGGATTGACAGACAGGCCTTAGAGAGAACTTAATGTGGGACGCCATGACTTGGAGAAATTGCATAAAGTCTCCCAGACCAAACTCTCGCAAAGATTAATTACTCTGTCATTCTTTTTTAGGAAAAAAAAAAATATCAAATAAGGGTGCTCATCAAGGGGACACGGAGACACCGTCACAGATACACAGTCTGTTTCTTAATGATAAGCTGTGTCAGAATCGAGGCTGAAAGATGGATGGGAGGAAACAACAACTTTGAGGAGAATGAGATTTTGAAGAAGTTTAAGTTGCACTTTGATTGTGTGTGTGTGTGTGTGTGTGTGTGTGTGTGTGTGTGTGTGTGTGTGTGTGTTTATCTTTGCATGCTTGCAAGCTCGTGTAAAGGTTTATCCACTCCTGCTATTTATTGGCTTCATGGGGCATATCAGCAGCGCAGCATGAACGTAAACAAACTTCGTCTTCACACCCAAGTGGATCGGCGACACAAATACAAACGGACTTTCTCACAAATTTTCAACAGAGGTCAGAGGAACAATCACCCCTCCATATATATATATATATATATATATATATATATATATATATATATATATATATATATATATATATATATATATATATATATATATATATATATATATATATATATATATATATATATATATATATATATATATATATATATATATATATATATATATAGGCGGCTGGATAGCTCAGTTGGTAAGGCATCGGTTTGGCATACGGGAGGCGGTGGTTGAATCCGCTTGGGGCAAAAATGAGCACATAACACCATCCAGTGTGGGTCCTTGGGCAAGATCCTTCACGCTAATGCCTACCTCATACAATGATGAGAGACAATAAAATGAATGACATGCCGGCTCAGACGTCGCCCGGCCAAACAAGGTCTGCGTCAGGTGCTGGGAACCAGAGCACCTTGATGAAAAATGGGCTACTGGAACAAAGCGGAGATGGGCGAGATGCGATAACATGGCTCTGTTGGAATGCTACTACTCAAGCAACCCTAGTCAGAGGGTTACATGCAGAGAATGCAGGCTGAATGGTTACTTGAAACCCACAGTCACGGTTGACCACGAAACAACTAGTAACTCAGTGTTCCAACATCCACAACCGGCAATTGCTGTCACAACTTGAGATTGATGAGGTACAACGCAGGTTCCATGGTGAAGGGCCCCAGGCTGCCAGATCAGAGGAGGAGGTCATACCAGAGATTGGGAGGCAAGCCCCAATGAATGCAGATGATGAGATTGGGAGGCCAGCCCCAATGAATGAAATGCTGAGCAAGGCAGCAACTGACCTGAAAGCTAAGATCATGGCGAGGATGAAAGCTGGGCAACCTAGAAACCGATTACAACGGCTATGTGAAGTACCACCTGAAAGTCTCATGGAAAGTGTGAATGCAGCACTGAGGGCGATTCCTACCACAACGATCACCGAAACCAATGAGCTGATATACGCTTCAGCATCAGTGATCCTAGAAATCCTTGGCTATCGGAGCAACTATGAGACACGTTACCCACCATGGAAAAGACGGTTGGAGGCTAAGATCAAGGCGGCTCGGAAAGATGTGAGTCAATTGACGGAGGCCCAGAGAGGTGTGATGAAAAGGCCGATACCTGAGAGGTACACCCAGATGACCATACCTGAAGCACTCGAAACTGCCAAACAAAGGCTCCAAGCCTTGTCCAGTCGCCTAAAGAGGTACACGAAGAGAATGAGGCCAGGCGAATAAACAGGCTGTTCGCAACACAACCTGCGAAAGTGTACGCTCAGTGGCAGGGTCCTAACAGCAGAGCTGACCCACCAAGACTGGAAACTGAAAGGTACTGGAAAGAAATATGGGAGAGGAGGCTGCACATAACAGCAGTGCACAATGGCTGGTGACCCTGAGAGAGGAGCACAGCAACCTCCTGAGCAGAACCCAGTTACCATAACAGTGGCAGACATACAGGAAAGAGTCTCAGATATGAAAAACTGGACAGCACCAGGCCCGGACATGGTCCACACCTACTGGCTAAAGAAACTCAAAGCACTCCATGAGCGCCTAGCAACACAAATGAACCAGTTGCTGAAGGATGGGACTCACCCAGGATGGCTAACTGAAGGCGAACGATCCTGATCATGAAGGATCCCTCAAAGGGTACAGTCCCATCCAACTATCGGCCAATAACCTGTCTCTCCACTACATGGAAGCTCATGTCAGGCATCATAGCGGCTAAGATAAGTGGACACATGGATCAATACATGAGCGAAGCACAGAAGGGCATTGGTAGAGATACCAGAGGAGCCAAACATCAGCTCCTGGTTGACAGAACAGTCGCACAAGACTGCAGGTCCCGACATACCAACCTGTGCACAGCCTGGATTGATTACAAGAAAGCCTACGACTCGATGCCACATACATGGATCACTGAATGCTTGGAGTTGTATAAGGTGAACAGGACCCTAAGAGCCTTCGTTGCGAACTCGATGAGGATGTGGAAAACCACACTTGAAGCCAATGGCAAGCCACTTACCCAAGTGTCCATCAAATGTGGCATATACCAAGGTGATGCACTCTCCCCACTGCTGTTCTGCATAGGACTGAACCCCTAAGCCAAGTAATCACCAAAACAGGCTACGGATACCGCCTCAAAAATGGAGCTACGATCAGTCACCTCCTCTACATGGATGACATAAAGCTGTATGCTAAGAGCGAAAGGACATAGACTCCTGATCCACACAACCAGGATCTACAGCAGCGACATCGGGATGTCATTCGGGCTTGAGAAATGTAGTCGGATGGTGACTAAGAGAGGAAAGGTAGTCCGCACTGAAGGGGTCTCACTCCCTGAAGGAACAATAGCAGACATTGAGGACAGCTACAAGTACCTCGGTATACCACAAGCCAATGGCAACCTCGAACTGGCAACAAGGAAAGCGGCTACGGCCAAATACCTCCAGCGGGTGAGGCAAGTCCTAAGAAGCCAGCTCAATGGCAAGAATAAGACCGGGCAATAAACAGCTATGCCCTGCCAGTGATCAGATACCCTGCAGGAATAATCAGGTGGCCAAAGGAAGAGATTCAGACCACGGATGTTAAGACCAAAGCTCCTAACCATGCATGGAGGGTTCCATCCCAAATCCAGCACCCTGAGACTGTACATAAGCCGAAAGGAAGGAGGCCGGGGACTAGTGAGTGTGAGAGCCACTGTCCAGGATGAAACATCCAAGCTCCATGAATACATCAAGGAGAAGGCTCCAACGGATGATGTACTCAGAGAATGTCTCAGACAATGGGGAACAGAGGATGAGGTGCTGGAAGAGGGACCATCATGGGAGGACAAGCCCCTACACGGGATGTACCACCGGACCATAAGTGAAGTGGCTGATCTCAAGAAGTCCTATCAGTGGCTAGAGAGGGCTGGCCTGAAGGACAGCACAGAGGCACTCATCCTGGCTGCTCAGGAGCAGGCCCTGAGCACCAGAGCCATTGAGGCCCAGATATACCACACCAGACAAGACCCAAGGTGTAGGTTGTGCAAAGAGGCACCCGAGGCGATCCAACACATAACTGCAGGGTGTAAAATGCTGGCAGGAAAGCCTACATGGAACGCCATAACCAGGTGGCTGGCATAGTCTACCGAAACATCTGTGCCGAGTATGGACTGGAAACCCCAAGGTCAAAATGGGAAACACCTCCCAAGGTGGTGGAGAATGACCGGCGAAGATCCTGTGGGACTTCCAGATCCAGACTGACAAGATGGTAATGGCGAACCAACCGGATATTGTGATCATTGATAAAGGGCAGAAGAGAGCCGTTGTAGTGGATGTAGCGGTCCCAAGTGATGGAAACATCAGAAAGAAGGAACACGAGAAACTCGAGAAATACCAAGGGCTCAGAGAGGAGCTGGAGAGAGCCTGGAAGGTAAAGGTGACAGTCGTGCCTGTGGTGGTCGGAGCACTCGGGGCAGTGACCTCAAACTCGATGAGTGGTTGCAACAGATCCCGGGAACAACATCGGACATCTCAGTCCAGAAATGTGCAGTGCTGGGAACAGCAAGGATACTGCGCAGAACCCTCAAGCTTCCTGGCCTCTGGTAGAGGACCCGAGCTGAATGGGGGACGGACACCACCGAGGGGTGAGATGAGGATTTTTTTTTTATATATATATATATAAAATATATATATATATATATATAAAAATATATATATATATATATATATATATATATATATATATATATATATATATATATATATATATATATATAAATATATATATATATATATAAAAAAAAAATATATATATATATATATATATATATATATATATATATTTTTTTTTTTTTTCCTTCTAGTTGTAGCTCAGGTATCTTTATCATACTGTAATAATCATTACGCAAGGCTCATTGGACACACACTTGCTCAGCATGGCTTAATAACTGGCATTAATTGGTTTTGCATCATGCCAAGACAAACAAACCAGGACACAGCTGATGGTGTTCATGTACTATTGACAACATTTTAGCAATTTGTTATAGTTGCATAAAAGAATATTCCAGTCCACAGCAATGTCCCGGTTATTTTCGAGGCTGACTACACTCTGGACTGGTCACCATTCAATCACAGGGCACATATAAAGATGGACAACTTTTCACACGCACAATCACACTGTCACTGAGTGGGAATTAGACCCACGGTGCCCGTATCAAAATCAGGTGAGTGTACTATCACCTCATAAAACAAATACCCTGGAGTAACAAAAACTAAATATTTGTGGCATTGTGGCTAGCAGTGGTACTTTCCCCCTGTCACTTGGAAGCAAACACTGACCGCCCCATATACTGTACATAGAGAGGATCCCATGGCACCCCATCAAGGTGCCCTAGGACCTCCTGAGGCCACTGTTTGAGTTTGTAAGGGCAGGTTACTTTTACAAATTTATCTTGACAGATTCTTTCTCAGCTTCCACGGGTCATACTCCTTGACTTCCTCCTCCCTTACCATTGTTACGTTTCATTCTCAGTGTCTTCCACCTTGCACCCCTCAGCTTCCTGTGGCACCTCCCTTCATTTCTCTCAATAATCTTTGTTGGACGGTTGGCCCATTTTGTCACATTTCACTTTCAAGAAAGAGAAAGCAGATTAGTGCGCTGACTTTGTTTCCTGTAAATAGAATACATTGTCTACTGTTTCCCATCCATCTGTTGTCAATTTCTTTATCCTGTTCAGGTTTTTAGGCCGTTGCCTAACAGAGCTGACTTTGACCAAGAGGCAAGGTACAACCCTAAATGGTCGCAGGACAAATATTCACATTCACATTCAGACACACCTATTCACGATTTCTTCAATTAACCGTACATGCATGGACATGTTCATATTTTTGGAATGGAGAAGGAAGCCGGAGTGCTTTGAGAAAACCTAAACCTAAACGCCAGGAAAACAAGAACTTGTTAACCTGTGTGGCGGACGTCCTCCCCAAATGCACCAATGTGTCGCTGCACAAAGTTGTAAGCCTAATTGTCAATGCCATTTCATACTTTCATATTTTTGTCTTGTCCCATGTGACGCAAATGAACTACAGAGTCCTTCTGGAGCAATCAGCATGAAAATTTAATGGGCGTCCGTAGAACATTGACAGGTTCCATGCACAATAACGCATCACGTAATCCCGTCACAGTGTCTTGTTCAAGTGGACAGATCAAGGGAAAAATCCTTAATCAGGTAAAAAGCCAGTGCATTTCCGAGAAGAATGATGAATCATAGAATGCGATACGAAATTGGTTTGTGGGAGGATGAGGACCACTCAAAAGCTACATACTGTAACCTCGACATTTAAATGTTGAGTGCGAGCTGCATGTATCTTGAATGTGGATGTTCAAATTAGTTTCCATATTTGGGAATAAAAAAAGGCGGCATGGTGATCGACTGGTTGGCTCATCTGCCTCACAGTGCAGAGGTACAGGGTTCGATTCCCACTCCGGCCTTCCTGTGTGGAGTTTGCATGTTCTCCCCGTGCCTGTGTGGGTTTTCTCCGGGTACTCCGGTTTTCTCCCACATTCCAAAAACCTGTATGGCAGGTTAATGGAACCCTCTAAATTGTCCCTAGGTGTGAGCGTGAGCGTGTTTGATTGGTCGTCTATGTGTGCTCTGCGATTGGTTGGCGACCGATTCCTGATGTATGCCGTCTACTGCCCGAAACCGCTGGCATAGGATACGGCGCGCCCGCAAACCTTGTGAGGGTAAGCGCATTAGAAAATGGATGGATGGATGGAAAAGTAAGCACACTGCGAGATGCCATTAACCAAAAGAAAGGATTATATGAAAAAAAATGTTTCAGTAAAGCAGACGTGACATATTGCACATTGGGTTCCACAAGACTTTTATTTTCATTTATGCCCCATGGGGTTTTCGAAGCCGACAGGAGAGACCATTTCATCGCATGCTGTCCGAGTCATTGGAGCTATTGTGCAATGAATGAGTGAGAAAACCTTTGAATAACACATTCAATTACATTTTAAACCCACAAGAGCAAAATGACAAAAATTGTCATTGTCAGCGTCATTGCCAAGCAGAAGTCCGCTTCCATCATCGGACCTTGTGCCCCTTTCTTAATATTAGCGATTTAAAGTTGCCATCATGTCATCAAATCGACCTTCAAAATGTGCTCGGCCAGATAATTGCTGCCTACTGCAAGTATTTTTCGGCATGAGCAAATATCACCACAAAAGAATTACCGTCGAAAGGACTTTGACAACAGCTTTAATGAAATCCAAATCAAAAGCCGTCTTGAAATCTGTGATTTTCCAAACATAATAAGACTAACTGATTGAAAGCGTCAACGTATTAATGAAACAATGTTTATTATTATGGTTGGAATTGGCCCCAGATGTGTACAGTATTCAAAAGTCATGGCGTGTGCAAAAACTCAGCATATAATTACATAATATTACACCAGCCAGAATTTACATTTCAACAGGTAAATTGATTAAAAAATAGGCGTGGTCGAAACTGTCACATTGACATGGTCATCTGGGGAGTGGACTGGGAAGGGTTATTAGATCAGGTTGATAGCACAGCTTTCTTCATGGGAATTTCCAACAGTTGTGTTTCCCAAAGACGATTCCTCCTCCTCAGGTGCCCTGCTGGTCAGACAGCCCATCTGAGTCAAGCCTCCTTTTGGGGGGAGATCACTGAGAAGTTATCACTCACCATCATGTTGAAACCAGACATATAAACCCATGGGATTGGCATTTACTCTGTAGAGTAGAGCTTGAAATCCCTTATCGGTTAGGGTAGCAGTGACCCAGTTGTGAGAAAAGCAAGCTTTTGGAAAGCGGCTCACCAATTTGATCCCTTAAATTGGCATATGCAGCTAAGACAAAACAAGGCACTAAAGGCAATGAACTCAAAAGAGCAGCTGAGCGTGGCCCACTTGTTAATATACAAACATTCAACTTCATGAATACAAAGCAGGGCAAGCGGGCTGAATTTTGTTCAGATTTTCTTTAAGTTAATAAAAATTACATCACTGACCCATTTCGAGATGAAAAGCTGTAACATTTGAATATTCATATTTTACCTTTGAATGTTTTAATTGGGATGAAAGTTTCATCTAGCCTCACCATTTCAATATTGGAAAGTGCGTGATTAAAATCATGAATGAATCTCTGCAGGCAGCATGGGTTCAGTTCCCACTCAGTGATGGTGTGACTGTGAGTCTGAATCTTCCTCTCTGCACAACAACATTGCCTTACATTAAGATTGGCTGGCGACCAGTTCAAGGTGTAGTCCTCCTTTTGGCCCGAGTTAGACTTAGCTCCGAAAGTGATCCTGAACACAATAAGCAGTATAGGAAACAGGATGGATGGAATTCACCAGAAGTGGGCAGTTTACAAAATTTCGCAGGTACATCATTCGTCACTCGTTAGGATACTAGACACCTGTCCATCATTGTCAGTCCATCATTATTTCAAGCTGCGATTTCAAGCTATGATAATTCACAAGACTTTGCCACACCCTTTTGTGGCAAACAACACACAAAAAAGCAACACACTCTTGTGAATAGGGTTAACACCCGCCAAACTGCCAACAGCGGAATAAAATTTAATTTGGTGGGTTTTGAAAAGAACTTACCAGACAGTTTGGCCAGTGATACGTGACAAAACCGTTTCAATCAGATATACTTAGGGTTGGGCATCGAGTCTCGAGAATCGATTGGAATGAGACTAGGTGGGGTAGTAGGGTGGCCATTGAGAACATTGATAGGCTAAGAGGTGAAGTCGAGAATTGTTTCGAACCATATTCGTTCAAATTCAAATGATCCTTCACCCCACTCTACGCTTTTTCTTTGTCTTTTTTTTTTTTTTACCCCTGGGAGTGACTCCCACATTTCCAATCAATTGTCATAATGCTACAAAATTACATTTGATAGACCCATTAGCGCCTGTATTTCACACTTCAGACTCAAGTGCAACCAGCGCGAGAAATGACGTGAGATAGTGCGAGGGAGGTAGATAAAGATAGTGGGGCAACATTTTAGTTTTTAATGGCAAGTGAAAATTGGCTGGGAACTTTCGAAAGTTGTTCCAAAAAGCTAATTTTAAACACTGCTCGTGAAGTACCGGTAAGCATTTCACAGCGTAATGAGATGAGGTCTCGCATGAAATAATGTACGATGAAAGTTTGAAGTGCTGTTTGACTTGTTGGGAGACTGGTGAACTTAATCATGTGCCATTCTACTTTGAAGGTTCCACTGTATGAGTTTGAGCTCTGGCTCATGGCATGACTGTAAGGAGCCCACGAATACCAAGCATGAGACGTTCGGTCACAAACAAACACTAAGCGAAGATAATTATGGCAGTTATGATATTAATTAGAATTTACAAAATAATTTCATTCTTGAGCCTCGTCGGCAAACCGTGCTAGTTAAAGATTGTATTTAAAAGGTCATTATTGACTGCTTTAATGTTCTTGTTTTGGCCACAAAGGATTTTATTTCACATTCTGTGACTGCTCTGTGCTTGATGATAAGGAGCTAATGCACTTAAGTCTCAATGGCTCTGCCAGAGAGTTCTTTTTACAAGCGCCAATTAGTTTGCTCATGTATATCACGGGAAGGGGGGGGGGGGGGCGTGTGCGTGCGGCGTGTGCGCGTGCATGCGTGCGTGCGTGCGTGCGTGCGTGCGCGCGTGTGTGCGCCATTCATGTGATTCATGAATGACTTTTGCTTCGGTGTTTGAGGTTTGTGTACTGATATTTATTATAGGTGTCTGTTGAACGCTGAGCGTAGCTAATGTGTGTAACGTTTTCATTTAATATCTGCAAAGCTGTCACCAGAAACAATACATATATATGAGAGATAAATATAGATATAGATAGATATCAAAAGTGATATTCGATTACTTTTTCCAATTTTATCAAGCAGTCCAGGGTGTAGTGTATCTTTTCACTCTGATGTTTAGCTCGAATAGGCCTCAGCTCCCCGTCGTATAGATATAGATCGGCGATGTCAAGCTCATCATAGTTCAGGGCCTACATACTCCCCAATTAGATGTCAAGCGGTCCGGATGAGTAAAATTTATAGCTTAGTGACCTATAAATAAATTCATATTTTTCCCTTTGTTTACGTGCAAAGAAGTACAAGGACAATCGGAAAATGTTAATATTAAATGAAATGTCCTTTTACAAAACACCTGAACAAATATATGAATACATACATAAGAAAAACATGTGCAACTTGCTTCTAATTATCATTTACATCTGGGCACAGTGTATTTACCAAGACAAAATGAATAGCATTTAATAAAAAAAATTAAAAAAAACATTTTGCCCTCCTGTTGTCCTCTGAGTCATCCTGACCCAATTTGTTTTGACTGTTCCTGCCTTCCTCCTTCCCTCCTTCCTTACCTTCCTTTTTCTCGCTTTTTCCTGCCTTCCTCGTTCTTTCCTTCATCCCTCATCTCATTAAATCCACGAATATGGCCAGTTAAGTAACATATGTAATGTCGGTGCGCTCATCAATTGGAACAAAAAAACGCAGGAAATCACTTTGTGTTTCAACTGGCTGGCCAAATATACCAATAATTCCCAAAATCTTTTTGCCTCGGTATTCATCAGCAGACTAATGTTGGTAAAAGCGTGTCGCTTCTTGGGACACACATGAGCTCTGCAGCTTTCGGCGCTCCTTTTTTTTTTACATACCGTCGGAATATGGCTTTGATGCTGATGCTATTACGTTAGCAATCTGATAGCTGGCTTCTCCAGCTGCGTCTCTAAACTCTCGACTTTGAGTGAAAACCGACTTCTGTTTCCTCAAACCCGACAGCAATTTGTTTGTCTTCTCTCTTCTCAGTTTTCCCTGCACGCAGTCATATTTTCCGCCATGATGAGTCTCATGGTGGTGCCGCATATGATATTCCTTCGGACGCTTGTTGATTAGAACACAGGCTTCCCATTCTCAATCTCTGTCAATAAGCAGGAAGTGGCACATTTTTCTTTGATAGCAATTCTCTTTTTAGACATTTTTGTCTAAAAATTGGCCGAAGGCACAATGCTATCATCTGTTTTCATCTGCCATTCAAGTGCTGCTTTTTCTACTCCTACAACAGGGCGCTCCTCTATTGTGACTAGTAGTGTAATTTAAGAGTTACATTTTTTTTTTTAAATCAAGTGTTCGTTCTTCATGCATTTCACCACTTCATAATTCATCCTGCAGGCCGGATTGGATCCATGGGCCATATGTTTGACACGCCTGGTATAGATGATGGATGGAGGAGTGGATCATCTTTTTTAGGTATATTTTCAATGCAGTATGACATCTTCAGTCATTTTTTGATTATGTTGTGGCAGCTTTCAACAGACAATAAATGGATCACTGTGTGTGCGCGTGTGTGTGTGGGGGTGTGGGGGGTGGGTGTTGACAGACTCAGATAAGCACAGTGACGCTCCCGTTAAATGAATGAAATACATTGTGTAGATTTTGTCCTGTATGATACTACAATGAATGTAAGCACAGCTGCAATCATACAAAGGGATACGTTTCGACTGTGTACACCCTGCAGAATAATAGTGGATGTGTCTGTGAGACCAGATCATTTGATGACAGCTTTAATCCCTCTGACCAGTGCATGTCATGTCTTATTTAATCGATTCATTCAATTTCTGCAAAAAATGTCACGACACAAAAACATTCCCGCGCAATCCCCTTTGCAAATTCATACATGCACAGTGTATGAAGCTAGCGTCGGAAGAATTTCAAGCACCATTACTTGCATTGTGAGATACAGATACACGCATCCCGCAGGGGAAAGTCCCCTCGCGTTATAGCACAGATGGAACGAGCCCTCGAGCAGCCCACCAAGGCTCAAGAATTGGAGATCATCCTCTTCTTGCTGCACGTGGCTACTCAAGCAGCACCCTGATCATCCCAGGCACAGTTATGGACCACTGAGAATGGCACCATATATCAGCGGAACTTGCCAACAGGAATCACCGTCACACACACACACACACACACACACACACACACACACACACACACACACACACACACACACACACACACACACACACACACACACACACACACACACACCAACATTAACCTAACTGTAAAGGGTTCACACTATAAACTAAGAAGAGAAAAGCGTAAAGGTAACTTTCTAGCTGAGATTGTGGCTGAAAGTTTAAATCAGTTTTAAATAAGAGCAAGGACACCAAAATCGGCTAAATCATTTCAAGAATGTGATTTTTTTTTAAACCCTTCAAATAATTGCTTTAATATTAAGTTATATACTGTACCTAAATTCACATCCAAGACCTTGAAATAAAATGATAGCAATCTCCTAAAGGTTTAGGGTGAGACATGTCAAGTGAAGAGAGGATGAATGGTCAGATACATTTTTCATCATAAAAGTTGCATCCATCAATTTTCTACACCGCTTCCCTCATTAGAGTCGCAGGTGAGCTGCAACTTATCCCAGCTGACTTTTGGCAAGAGGTCAAATACATAATAGAGGCATTCACCAAGGAGCCGTGCCAAGAGGGTTGAGAAGGTCACATTGGTGACTTCGATGACAACAGTAACAACAACCTGACAGTGCCTGCGCCGTTCAACATGAACAAAGTGGTGAATGTCAGTGCGATCTACAGTTTGCCGCGACAACAGTACAACCCAGACCCGCTTCAAAGCCCAGCACCAATCGAGAGGAGATCCACAGGACGTTGTTGCGTGACAAAGGATTTCGATATGATAGATGGAGACTGGATGCCTCAACGACGGCCAGAGTGATGGTGATGCTGAAGACTACTCCGGATGGGTGGCTCGTTCAGGCACACCCTCTGACCGAGGTCTATTCACACCAGGGCTTTGGATCGCAGTTGCTGAGCTCCTGGGAGCGAGGAATCATCGCACTATGACATTAAGCCCACTGGGCATTGGACTCTGAAAGTGGGAACTGAAGGCTGCTCTGAGGGCTCGTCTCATGGGCAGCGACTGGCGTGACCACTTGTCATTGGTCATGCTCTACCTTGTTTCTGCCCCGAGGAGGACCGCTTAGGCTTCATCCGCTGAGCTGGTGTTCGGCCAGACTGCCTGTGTCTCTGGGGAGTTTCTTCCACCATTGTGGCTTCTCAAACAACTGTGTTCTGGGACATTATGAGTGATTTCCTTCCCATTCAGATGTCACATCATTGCCTCCACAATTTCTAAAACTCCAAGGACCTGCTGTCAGCCAACTATTTTTTTATCTATAACTATGTATTTAATCAAACATCTTTCCATTTTCGTATACTGGAGGCTGCAGCTAAGAACGTTGTTGTTGATGTTAGGGGCAAGCCGAAGCGGGTGGCTATAGCCGAAGCCTGCTCATGTGGCTTTTGGGGTCCGGTTTAGCTGGCCCAACCCCTCGACGAGGTCATCCCCCTTGCCCACCCTTTGGTTCGGCTCCAGCGAGTTCCGAGAACTCTCCCTGTGACACACAAACCTTTTTGATGCCTGATCCGCCAGCATCTGTTTACTTTTATCTTCAGTTTTCTGCGTGGGTGTGCTGTTCCGTTTCTTGATGATGGGGAATTCAGGGATTTTGTATGGTTTAAGTGCTGACCCAAAATAGGAGGGTGTATATGACTCCTGTCTGATCTACCATACTATCCCCACAACTGAAGCTAACGATTGATAATCAATCAATCAATTCATCAGTCAAAAAAAACATTTCATGCTATTTCATAACATACCAGAAGAACCTCTCTGACGATGACTGTAATACGTCCCCACATTTGAATGAGTTTATCAACTATATTCAATCAATACTTGCAAGTTAACAAAATCTCAGTCAATGCATTTGAACGTCCAACCATGAATAGTCTGAGGGCACTTTCTGCTCGTATCACAGTCCTTGTGCCATCTCTTATTTAACTCAGCACCCCCTAAAAATGTTCCCCCTTAGCACACTGAAGTTTCTTTTAACACATTAAATGCAGCTCAAGAGCTGAGGAGTATTCTGGAAAAGAAAAGTTTCATTCCACATGAAAGTGCTGTATAACTCCTGCAGCTCTTAGCACATCATAAATGTTATAAAAACAATCACTTATCCAGAAAAAAAAATGTTGTTTCTGCAAGCTTTCCCTTGCATGTACAGTTAGTAATCGGTTTCTGTTGTTTTGTCTCACAGCCCACGTCTTGGCATCAGTTCATGATCAATGATAGTTTGCTATCTGCATAAATTGTTGTGAGAAATGAACTTATTGTTTTGCAACTGTCAAGAACGATTCGAGATATGTACCAATGCGACTGAGAAAAACTGTAAAAGACGTGATTTTCCCTTCAATTAATCTCAGTGGATAGAACAGTCAGGAAAAAGACAATTGTGTGAGAATAAACAAAATGTATCATATATAAGTTAAGGGCAAAAGAGGTCGGTCGGAACACTTTTTTTCGTAAATTTGATGCTTTGTGAGCAATTTGGGGGAAGCCATATTCTTTTCCACCAGTGCCCAACATAAAGTTCATCCAGACATCTTTGAATGAGTTTGTCTTTGAAAGATTTTGACAAGACTTAATAATAACTTACATCTCATAATAATAGGTTCTACCAAAAAGGTATTCATTCAACTATTTTTGGAGGAGGGTATCATCTGTTGAGAAAAGTGCGGGATTTTTCTCATATTTTGACAAATTATTTTTGTTGACGCAGACTTTATATACGAAGCCCTTGACTCCCGTTGGATTTTGCAAAAGTACCTATCAAGCGTCCGGTGAGTGCATGAAAGAATGATGCGACTCCCTGCTGTTGTTTCCTTCAAATGGAATACTTTGCTAGCTTTGCTGGAATTTGGGTCACTTATAAACCTCAAGCATTCACTGCTGAATATGAATATCAAAACAAGCCGAAGCCACATCCCCCAAACATTTGTGCAACAGAATCCATTTCTGTTTGTATGCGTGGTATTTTTTCACAGTGCTCTGCTGGAGTTATTGTGAAAAAAAAATGTCGCTAGCACTCTCAAAATGCCACTGTTGGAAAATCCAGATGAAAAATCAGATGTTTTGAAGACCCTTCTTTAATGTCTTTCAAGACATATTCGAAACATCTCTCTTTAGTAAATAGAATAGGCAGGTAGAGATTTCCAAATTTTCCTATTAGATTTTTAGATTGTCCATGTGGAATTGTGGACAGCCACGATCTCACCAAGATAATTGGTGATGCTTCCTCCTTGAAATCGTTGTGCATTTGTGACGCGCTGCAACAGAGAAAAACGCCGGTCACGTTCGGCACAGCCAGAACTAATCCCTCCTCGTCTGACATCAATCCAAAGAATAGAACGATGAAGAGGCTCAGAAATCTCGGGAAACAAAAAAAATGAGACCCGTAGTAGTAACAGACAGATGGGGAAAGGCAAAAGCATTGAAGTCTTTCAAAAGATGCATGCCGTGCATTTTTTCCCCTTAAATTTAAAACGGTTCATTTGTGTCTTTTTCAAAGGTCCTTCACATTCTCTGTCAAAAATAAAATGAAAATACTCTTTATACACCCTATTGTTTGTCTGCTAATGAGGCCGTTTTGAGGTGGTGTCCCCGTCGTGGATGTTTGGAACTGTTATTTCTGCCCCTATATACTACTGGGTCAATGGAGAGTATTGATTGTTGCAATGTTGACGACGAGGGGCGGAGCCAGGGGACTGCAATTGTAGTTTCACAGTCTCCAACGCAATGATGATTTGGACGATAAAGGGCAATTAAAATATGCTGTATGATATTCATCATAGCCTGTGACGGGCTGTCATGAGTAAAAATGATTTCAGCAGTGCGCGGAAGAGTGCTTCCATTGTGTGTAACTAAAACATGCCTCTTCAAAGTAGTTCATCTCACGAGAGTCTGTCTGTCTCAGTCGTCTGCATGAGTGTTTCATTAGTGTGTGTCTGATAGCGTTTCAGTAGTGGGTATGAAAGTGTTTTAGTGTGTTTAAGGAATTCCTAGACAAGGCCCAGAGGCCATGCAGCCTCGTCAGGGAAAAAGTATCCACAATGGAATTTCTTCTCCACGGTTCTGATAATGTTTATAGGTGAGGATGTATTCAAATAGAATCCAAATACACTGAACTTTGGTTCTTTTCTCGAGTGTATGTGCATCTGAATCCCCTGCAGGGTACCTTGAACACCTTTTAATTTTAATTAATTTCCTCTCTCTTTTAATAAACGATATAATCCCCTAAAGTAGTTTTCAATTCTTTAAGATGCCGCATGATTCATAAGCCAATTGCTGTGTAATTGGAGAGCTTTTTTGCTTTGTCAGCAGAACCCACAAGTTGGCAAGTTCATCCCAGAAGTCAAAACAACTTTTAAAAGTGCGGCGTGCGCCAATGGCGTACACTAGACCTTGCAGGTCTAGTGTGCCCTGAAGTCATTCTTCATGTGCACTGAGAAGATCATCCAATTCCACAATTCAGCACACTATAGGATACTGATTAAAACTAAAACATGTTACAGTGTGGAGAGAACATGCAAAATAGGCATCATCAAAACATGGTTGAAACGTACAGGAAACCGGCAACGTGTAAATGAGTAACAAAATCTGAATTTTGATAAATGGTGAGACGTGTTGTCCTGCTTGACAAAGCTAAGTACTCCACCCATGCGCGCAGTTACGCCACGCTTTGCACTCGACTTGCGCCGGGCACGAAATAGTGCTTATAAAGCCACCTGAGTTCACTGATTGAGACGTTGAGGACTTGTAAGGAACTGAACAGGGACGCGGTGATGCGGAGGAACCTAAACCATGGAGTGTAAACAACAACGATGCAACGGAGAAGCATGTTTCATGTTTGATGATGTTAGCGACCCAAATGATATGTGGCAAATGCATTTTGTCCTATTGCAAATGCATTTTGTCTAAGCACCATCCAAGTTAATAAAAGTGGGAAACTTTTTTTTTTGCCAAGTTTTCAAAACAGTTACTGTATATATTAGACAGTAGAAAAAAAACGGTCAACTTTTGACGAAAAACAAGTCCCCTAAGCATTTTGCCACCTGTGATGACCTTCGGGATGTTCCAGGTTTCACCGGTAAATGGTTAAAAAGTAATAAAAAAATGAAGATATGAGTCAGCTATTAAGAGTTCTAAAAATATTCAAACTTTTATTTTATTTTATTACTCACTCCTGCATGACAGCTATCTAAATAGTCACTTAATTGAGTCATTCCTCAGTGTCAAGGACTTCCCGATCCAGCAGCACATCCCGTCTCATGCAGACCCTCAACAATACAATGCCACGCAATCGGCGTCGGAGCGTGAATGTGCGCGCGACCCATCTCAGTGAAGTTGACTCAAGTTTGACGCGCCGGTTGCGTGCAGACGAAAAGACAGCAAGCAGCTCCAAAGGCGCTATCAACTATGCGGGATATTTCTGGCCCGAATTCACCGCTTTAGGCGTGATAAGACGTCCGGCGCCTCCGCTCGCATGTGTGACCATGACGGGAAGCATATTATACTCAGCCTGCATTTAGTCCGAGTGTTCTTCAATCATCCGAGGAGTTGAACACGTTTTTGGATCGGGACCTAACCCGTGCGTGTCCATGAGCGTTTTTGTGCGCGCGCCACGCGTCAACAAGTGGATGGAAACTTTGTCTTGATATGCTCGGAGCGAGTAGTTCTCGGTAACTGTGAAGTGTGGCGATTGGGGCAGTTAAATCGTCTATTTTTTTTTTTCTGAGTTCATTGTCGGCATGAGTGAGCCAGTAGCTTTCCACATGTGTGTGGCGCTTTTATTTTTCCTGAGCGCAGGAGCAGCGGTGAGAGCTCATGTTTCCATGGTCAATGTCATAAGGGGAAACATCAGAAGAGATGGTAAGAACACACTTTCATTCTTTTCTTTTTCTTTCCTTTTCTTTATTGCTTCTGGGTCATAACCGACACAAAACATGCTGATTTATAGAAGCCATTTGAGGATTAAAATGACACGCTCATGTCAATGCTGATGGCCCATTTAGCCTACACGTATGCTATTTGTCCACACTAGTAAGATAATTAACTGCACTGCACCATCGCAATGACTACTTTGCACTAGATTAGGAGAATGACTGTGTAAACTTTTTTTTTCTCCAGTACTGCCTTCCACTACAGCGGCGGGGTGTCAAACTCATTTTTGTCATGGGCCACGTTTCCCTTGGAGGGCTGTTATGACTGAAACTATATAAAAAAGTAAATAATAATGGTTTATTCAACTATTGTTTAAGTTACTGTCATGAGGTTTGCTCACAAGAAAATGCGTATAATATGTCTCTGATTTATTACATGTGAGAATTTTAGTATTTTGGTCAAGATTTTAGCAAGAATCATGGAAGTTGATATGTTTGATTTGCCTTCGCGGGCCACATAAAATGATGTGGCGGGCCAGATCTGGCCCCTGGGCCTTGAGTTTGACACCTGTGCACTACAGGTTGACTCTGCATTCTCATCGGAAAACTGTATGTTACTAGTGAGACAAAATTACTAGTGGGCATTTTGGTAATAATAATAAGATCAAGGAGGCTACTAGTGCATGACACTTGCAGCCTACTAGTTGGGCCTAGTAGTGTTATTAACATAGCAGTACAGTAAGTTCTTAGCAATGTGTAATTGCATAATAATCGTAGGCCAAAATGGCACCAGAAGTAGAGGCACTTACTACCAGTGCACTGAATTGTCTTACTCATGCGCACAAAGAACATATTAGTACATGGAGCTTAAGCTCGATATCATGTCGAATAAATGCTCAAATGACTTTCCATGCCTACCTCACTGTTTCCTGAAGTTGCCACCGGGCAAACTTTTTAATCATCGTTTCAGTAGCTTTGCATCTTTGATCATGAAGTATTTGTTATTTCATGTCGCTGTTGCGGTCTGGCGAATGGCAATTAGCTTTTAAGGATGGCAGACGTTTGTAGCCATCTGTCAATCAGGAATAACAATCAGTGCTCGTTGGCAATTCTAAGAATTGGGATAATTGTCAGTTGCGTTATGACTTAATGGAGTTAAAAAAAAACAAATTAAAAAAGGATTGGTGTGCTCCATGTGGCTCCAGCCATCAGAGACACTTTTGATTCAGTCTCATGCACAAGGTGATATCGGCAGGTAAATTGACCTGTACATCAGTGCAGAATTCCAGGCAGCATCATTCTGTTCACTAAATAAAGAAAGCATTCATAAAAATGACTTGATTCATGAACCATCGAGGAAATTTTGTCAAATACCCACAAAACGCTATCAATCCATCTAATTGTTAGATTCAATGAATAATTATTAGATTTAATGTAAATTAAGATAGACACATACTGAGTGAAAATTAGGTCAAGGGGACATTTGTTACCCCCCCCCACACAAAAAAAAAATCACTGTCACTGTCGCTTAAGTCTTCCCTTGCTGAGTTCCAGCAGGTGCACGCCAGGCTTATTTTTTATGTCATCCCCAGGCTACAGTACCCTTTATTAAATACACAGAGAGACACATAGACAGCTGCAGGGTTGCTTTGGGCAGAGAAACATGAAAATACCTCTGTTTTAAATTCGTACCTGAACCACAGCCCCGAGGCCTGTTCAACCTCGTACTCCGGTGTGTTTATGAAGAAACATGGAAACATTCGGATGGCCTCTGCGCTCAGTGCTCTATGCTTAGT
Organism: Hippocampus mohnikei; assembly: GCA_026261675.1. Lineage (NCBI taxonomy): Eukaryota > Metazoa > Chordata > Actinopteri > Syngnathiformes > Syngnathidae > Hippocampus > Hippocampus mohnikei. Next base: position 6,781,527 of record JAKGUB010000327.1, read on the forward strand.
CATGCATAAGAAAAAAAGCCCAAGAGCTGTGGATTTCCACATTTTCTAATTGACTTTTCTGCATAATGGCATTTCTCGCAAGGGGGTAAACGGCAGCCGAAAGACTAATGCTCTCCAAAAATGTAAACAATGTAAAGATTGCGGTGTGCACTTTACCTGACACGCTGCACGTAGCGTACTATGACTGAAACAATGCAATATATCAGCTGGAAATCACACCACCTTTTTGGCGTGTCCCCTCAAGGTTTGATTAATATGAAAGTAAAACGGTGAGGAGAAAATTACTTGCGTACCATGCGTGAGGTTCAGTGAGGAGTTTATATATATATATATATATATATATATCAGCCCCTCCTACTTTCAAATGCACTCCTATGTTAAGCAGAGTGTCATATTTATGGGGCATGTTTTTTTCTTTCTTTTTTTTTCTTTTTGTTTTGTTGACAGTCGTATTAAATTTTGGAACGCGCAGTATTAAATAAGAGCTGAATAAAAGAAGAAAGAAAAGTCTTGTGGCATGTACGTGACATCATGCAAACTCCTCCATGAGCTGGGAAGTCCCTGTGATGATGCTGTTAAAGAGTCATTTGTTTTTGTCCACAGACACAGTCAAGTCAACGTCATACTAGTCCAAGTGGACGCCTGCAGTGAATTTTGTTCAGATGTGTAATTTTAAGTGCTCAGTTATATTCCAATAAGCGAGCAAGTAAGCAAATATATCAGTAAGTTTTTCATTTTTTTTTCCAATTTAACCCTTTCATGCGCCCTGTAACCTGATAGATAACATGATTAGCTGTCCACAGTAGTAACCGCTCTCCCTGAAAGGGTTAAACAGTGGCATTTTTTTAATCATACTGTGATTTTTCGGGGGGGAAATTATGATGAATCTTTTTGAGCCAGGCTACACTGTAGACTTGATCGTACTTTGTAGCTTTGCTAGTTGCAACAAAAATGTTTTTATGGCTTATTAGATGCTTATTAGATGGGTGATTGAGCTCTACTTTAGTGAGAGTCTTGACATGGTCAAAACACATCTTTTTTGGGAGGTGGGGGGGTAACATTTTTGATGAAGGTCACATGTCTTGATGTTACGTCATGAAACAAGCACCGTCGCTTTCTGGTACATGAAGGCACAGTGCGCATTTTTTAACATTGAATTTATTTAAATGGCCATTACAGAAGCTGTTTTGAATGTAGAAAGTCGTGACACAGTAAGTAAAAAGAATATTTTAAGAAAATGATGCATTGATTTAAGGTGCTTCAAACAAGGCAATCAAATTGAACGCTAGTCCTCCAAATCGTCATTGAATCATGAGGTGGTGAGGGAGTGACTTTGAATACCAAATCCTCTTTTCCAATATTGTATATGTTTCATAAAGGGCCCAGTTATTGTTTTCTGATTTCTGCTATTCTGCCGTCTTTCTTATCAGCTTTCCTCTCTCGGGCTCTTATCAATCCGCACTTGACTGCATATCGCTCCATCTCTCCAGATCCTCTTCCTTCAACCTTCCCCATTCTCATTTCTTTCTTTATCATGCCATCTTCTTCCATCTCTTTCAGCTTTTGCCTGTCATCTCCCTGAGCTCTTATAAGGTGGCAAACAATGTCACAGACATGCATGCATAAGGCTCCTGGATAGCCCAAAGGAATCTGCACAAAGAAAATAAACAAAGAAACATCTGTGAAGGATTCGTGACATGTTCCTAAAGTGCAGCACTATTTTCCCCTTTGTTCATAAATTCATTTCCTCGTAAACTGCAAGTATGCGCTCGCTGATCCTAATGACCAATGCCATGCCCAAATAAGGACAGGAGACCGCAGGGTCATGGGTTGCTGTTGTTGTAGTTTGCAATTGTACGGCGATATATGGAAACACCGGATCATACGGTTTTTCTTATAGTTTGACTCTCACATTGGTCAAATACATAAATATACCAAGAGTGAATTTATATTAACTTGAAAATAGACCAAAAAAACTGAATTCGAACACAATACTTAATTATACTGCTCACTCCAAAGTGCAAAAGTGAGATGCTTATGTGTTCCATCCACATGTGCAAACATACAGCTGCAGCATGTGTGCTGTCATACTTCCTTGGCTTGATATCAGAGAGTGTGCTCCCATGGTCCCTGACTACTTCTGAGAGCTTTGATCATGCACACTTGCGCGCAGAAGAACAAGACAGGCAGGCAGGCAGTCAGACGCACCACTCACATTTCCAACAAAGTCTGAAAATATGATTGAGCAAGGGCATCCAAGCATTGCAACACTTAATTGACATTTGCATTTGGCAAAACTATCTCATGTGAGGATCAGTTTGGCACCTCTGCTATTGTTTTGCCATTTGGGCAAATCTCCTCTTCATTTTGTGTGTTACGAACAATATTCCAGCAGTGTTTTCCAAAGGGTCCGAGTGAGAGAATGTCGATTTGAACATGAATTCTTGCCCTTTGAGTCAGTGTCATGATCTCACCTCAAGGTCCATGACAAATGTTATCAGGACGTCTGGTTTTTGTCATGAATTGCCCATGGCGTCATGTCTCGATGCTATGAGGGAGATTTTTGCACAGCCATGATGCGTTTGCATCAAAATTCATCATTGTTTCAAATGCGGCTGCAAAGTGTTTCCACATGTCAAAACATGAAACGCAACGGTGAGGATGCGGGGAGGAGTGTCATTAAGATGATTGGAATTGGTGAGTCACAAGACACTGGACATTGAACTACTTAACACCCTCCCAAATGGACACACTCACAAGCAAACACAATTACCGGATCTCCCTTCGAAGGAATCCCCCGAATAAACACCCACGCAGACACTCACGCACACACACACAAATAACACAAGCCAAAAGCAGCCGCACCTTAGATCATTTTTTTTCTCCCTCCCCTGCAAAAAGGAAATAGGGTGGTAACCTTTTGAACGGTCTGACTGGAGGGTGTGTGCATGTTTGTGCGCAACAAGACTGAGCCCAGCCCGTGATGAGGTCTTGAAAGGCCAGGAGTGGAAGTTGGCGGTTAATACTCCTTCTGCTGTCAGGTGGAGGTAATGGGTAAAAGTAGCGCAGTGAAAGGGTAAAGAGGGATTACAAGAATTTGGAGGGGGGAAAGGTGTTTAAGAAGAGATATGCCAAGTTAAAGGAGGCACAGGAGTTGTCCCCTCACTTTTCTGTCCTGTCAGCATAAAAAAAGCGAACTCAGAGCAAGCCAAATGGACACAGTATAAAAAGGTGAGGTACCCCCACCCTCTCTCACCCGCCGACCTGATGAAAAGGGATGATGAGCCGTTGCTAAAGAGTCACGGATTAAAAGTCTGCAGTTGTCTGCCTCCAAAGTTTACTCCCTCATCTCGTCACTCAAAATTACTTTAAGTAGCAGTGAATTCTCCGAAATATTCTCAAACATGAAATCCGTTCGCTCCTTTTGAGGCCCGTTGACGTGGAAATGGTCTTTACAGGTAGTACAACCGCAGTGCATGCTTACTTCCAGACGGTTGAAAACGATTGTTACAGGGAAATGGGGGCTGCTGGTTAATCTCTGATTTGTTCGCATTTCAGAATGAATCAAAATAGAATTATTTGCTCGAATTCGCTGTCATCATAATAAAATCTCCAACCAGACAGGTCTGAGCCGATTTTTAAACCCAGAGTGCCCACCCCTTAACTGGTTTGGATAGATACTACTGTCATTACTCTTTTTTTTCTTCCCCTTGCCCGATTATGTCCTACAAACTTGTGTTGTTCCAATCATACCTACTGACATGCGTTTCATGTATCACTTTTCTCTTAGCTAGTACTGTATTATATTTCGGGATGACATATACAACATTGCCGCTACCACTTCACCAGGCTGACATAACAGCGTACGCTCCCGGTAGGAGACAGGTCATCTGGAGATAGGGTACCTTTAAAATGAATTTAGATGTCATCACTTTTAGCTGTGTGTAAGTCATGGTCTGCTCAGTGCTCCATTGCATGCCGGCCAAGCCAGCCGTGCTCCCATCACGATGCCGCGGCGATGCGGTACGCCAAGGAAAAAGATAGTTTGGTAAAACGGCGCTCCAGTTGTCATGTCACAATTTCAATTTGTAAGTTGTAGTCTTCTCAAGAAACCGTCTTGTATTTCTTTTTTAATCTCTTTATTTTGCCGTATGCCTACTTGTTTAAATCCACCGCATTCTATGGTCTTCTTTCGGGAGGTTAGGTTTCATTTTGCTTCCAATGTACAGAGGTGAGACGGCATGTAACTAAAATGCCTTGTGTCACAAGCATTTGTTTGAAAGTGTTGCAAATGCTTTGCTACATGCATGCAAATGATTGTGCTATTTTATGGCATCGTTTTAGATCTAAATATACTGGAACGGGATCTCTGTTGAATTGTTTTACCCCTTCACAACATTTAGGCATTTGTCCAATGCGTAGTTCTTGACATGCAAAAAGGTTGAACAAGTTGTCATCATCCATCCATTCATTTTCTAACCCGCGTATCCTCACGAGGGTCGCGGGCGTGCTAGCCTCTCTCAGCTGTCATCGGGCAGTAGGCGGGGTACACCGGTACCGGAATCGAACCCTGCACCTCTGCACCGTGAGGCGGATGTGCTGACCACCCTCCGGCCTAAATTGTCATCATGGCAAGCATATTTTCATGCATTTCCATGACTCTTTTCCATTAGGAATTATTTTGCACTCTTCCTACTCCTCACCTTCCTGGATTGCCAAGAGCTATTTCAGAAAACTGGCTGATCACTGGTTGATCAAATGCTTCACACATTTTGTTTCATTCGAGCAAGGCAGGATTCACAGAGGAAAACAGTTCAATGGAAATGTACGGTAAAATGCTTTACATATGACAGGGTGCGAGGCATTTCAACAGACCTCCATTGTAATAACATTTTGATCAACGTGGCATAAGCAATTGACAAGGTCAGAAACAGCAGAGAATGGTACATCATCATTCGTATTCCCCAAATGTGGTATTGATGCACACTTAATTGCGTTTATCAGCCTTGAAACATGTAAACTCCTTCTTGATGCCGAGGGAAGGTGTTGGGAAAAAGGTGAAGCAGTAAGAGACATTTATTTATTTCGCAGAAGAGTCTCTGAAGTGCCTGACTGAGATTAGATGCAGAAGACACAGCGGAGCGGCTAAATTGGACGTGGAAAAAGAAGATAAAGGCGGCAAGGAAATAGCGAAAGAATGAGGGAGTTGCAAGAAACCATGGAGAAGGTGATAAAGCCAGATTATGAAAGACACAATGGTATGGAAACAGGAGAAAAGAGGGATGGTTGGATGGCAAAGAGAAATCATTTTTGACTTGATGACGAGAGGAAAAGTGGCTGGGGGTTTGAAAAAGCGGGTCCGTGCATCAAAAATCTACAAAAGGGAACAAATCAGTGACTGTTCAAGGTCATGGGCGGGTGATTGGATGTCAGTCAGTCAGACTCACAATCACATCATCAGCCAATTGATCCTGAAGGAAAGTCAACCTTGCGAGCCACTCGACTATCATTGACCATATCCTCCTTGATTTAAAAAAAAATATATATATATATATAAGAATAAAATAGTGAATCATCAACATGATTCCAAAACACTTCCACGGTCAAAGCTGGACAGCTTACGAATTGAAAAGAATAGCCAATGGGATTTTTTCCCATAAAGGTGTCCAACGACGGGGAGCTGGCAGAACAGCTTGAAAGTGTTTTGCTTCATCCAACTAACGGGTTCATTACAATGCCACTGTAGTTGCAGCTGGTGTGTTAATTACACTGATAGCCCTCCGGCAAGGTGGAACAAGGTTCTCCGAGGGCAATGCAGGGCGAAATTAAAAGGATCCCCCAGTGAAGCCATTCGGCTGCTATTTAGGCTGAGCAGAGAGCTATTAAGCTGTAGACAAAGTTTTATGTATTGACTTGATTTCGACAGGTGCAGACGAGCTTGGCTTTGTGTTTACATCAACAAACGGGAACAAAAATGGCAGTTTAAGTCCAACTTTGTTTCCTTATTTGACCGTGCAAGCGATATGATGTCATTTTTAGGGGAGCGAGTCGCCTCATGGATCCTGGTATTTTGACGATAATACCTCAACAAAGTGATTGGAGAAGAAAACTGCTTGATAGATCGCAGTAAAATAAGAAGCTGAATTTGCATCACTGCGATTTGAAATCGCGTTCAGAGATTATATGAATAACAGGGCTGTTAACAAAGAGGAGCTAGTCTAACAGGAGCTCATATTTCCTGGTGTTTTATTGTGATAGGATTGACAGGAGACCTTGACTTATTTTCTGAGCAAACACACAACATGCACCGGTCACCGGGTCACACCTGGTCACACTGAAATGAGTTTCATCTGTAGCTTGTCCGAGCTCTCCTTAGAGATAGGGCGAGACGTTTGGTCATCCGGGAGAGAGTTATTTTCTGGGAATTATTCATCATTCATTCATTCATCTACCGAACCGCTTGATCCTCACTAAGGTCGCGGGGGGGGGCGCAGGAGCCTATCCCAGCTGTCTTTGGGCAGAAGGCGGGGGACACCCTGAATCGGATGCCAGCCAATCGCAGGGCACACAGAGACGAACAACCATCCACGCTCACACTCACACCTAGGGACAATTTAGAGTGCTCAATCAGCCTGCCATGCATGTCTTTGGAATGTGGGAGGAAGCCGGAGCACCCGGAGAAAACCCACGCAAGCCCGGGGAGAACATGCAAACTCCACACAGGGAGGCCGGAGCTGGAATCGAACCCAGTACCTCTGCACTGTGAAGCAGACGTGCTAACCGCTGGTCTACCGGGCCGCCCTATTCATCATTCAAAAATTTCATTTTTCAAAATCAAAATGAAACCGAGCTCCCTGATTCAGGGCAACATCCATCTTGGTTAATTTATGCTAATGAAACTCAGAGCGAGCAAAAGTTGTTGCAATTAAACAGTAAAGTTGATTATACCCGTTTGGAATGGAAATGTATTTTACAACAAGTTTTATACAGGGACATATCGGTGCTTGACGCAAAACATTGACATGGCAGCAAATAGAGTCTGTGCGTACATAATACAATAACAAGGCTTTTTTTTTTAATTCTGTGTTAATCACATTATGAACGAGAGCTCCACATTAGTGCTTCCACCCGAAGAAACTCCAAGTGAATGTCAATGTGTACAGGTGAAAAGGTTTCTCAAGAAGCACAATGGAGCGCAATGGTTTCATTGGCGGCTAAGAATGGAGCAGAACAAATTGAATGGCGCCCTCTCGTTTCGACTAGCGGGGCTAAGTGAGGGTGACACACACACGACAAATGCCAGAAGTGACACTGCAGAAAAATGAGAGCAGAAGCCACTCACACCCCGGGAGATTGGTCCCCGCTGAAGGAAAGAGATAAACACTCTGTGTACTTATGCTCTGTGTCTTATGCGTGTGCAAGAGGGGGACTTTGACAAATCCTCTGACGCTCAGTGAGTGCTACGTCTTTGTTATTTTGACAATGGTGCCCCGACACAAAGAACGCAAGCCTTTCTCTCCCCCGTCATTTTTTTTCAAATCTTCCCTTCTCTGAATGTCAGCATTTCTCCACATATTTCCCACATTTCCCTCTTGTGTATCCCAGCATTTCTCCATCTGTCTCCCCCCCCCCCTCTTTGTCTCTCCCCTTTGGTCTTCATTAGCCTCCTTTCTCTTGGTTTTCGGGCTCATCATAAACTCTTTCAGAAGTTGGTGAGCAGCGCAGGGAGGATGGGAGTGTTGCAAGTGCAGACACGAGAAGAGGATGCATAGTGTCTGCAGGCTGATGGAGGGGTGGGATGTGCCAGGGCAGCAAAAGTGTGATTGTGAAATGTCAAAGGGCAAGAGGGGGAAATATGATGAGTAGTTGACAGTCAGAACTTGAATTGAAGAACTTGAATTGAAGATGAGGAGAAGCAGGTGGATGTTGATGTACTATTGGTGAGCTTTCAGTGAGATAAGTGATCCCAGTGGTGGATAGGTCAGATATATACTGGCAGTCAGACCACTGACACACACACACGCACACAGATCTAATGTGAGTCAGAGAGCGGGACTTCTGTCAAAACAGAAGCAACTGCTCAGTAACGGAGCAAACGTGCATCAGCAAACATCACTCAAGTTGCCCTCAGAGAGAAAGGGCGAGCAAAAATGTGTGCTACTCCATCTGTAGCTTACACACACACACACACACATATATATATATATATATATATATATATATATATATATATACACACACACACACACACACACACACACATACAAACACACACACACATATATATGGCAGCCCGGTGGTCGAGTGGTTATCGCGTCGACCTCACTGTGCAGAGGTAAAAGGGTTCAATTCCATGTGTGGAGTTTGCATGTTCTCCTCGGGCCTGCATGGCTTTTCTCCGGGTGCTCCGGTTTCCTCCCACATTCCAAAAACATGCATGGCAGGCGGACTGAATACTCAAAATTGTCCCTTGGTGTGAGTGTGAGTGCGGATGGTTGTTCGTCTCTGTGTGACCTGCGATTGGCTGGCAACCGGTTCAGGGTGTCCCCTGCCTACTGCCCTCAGACGGCTGGGATAGGCTCCAGCACCCCCCACGACCCTTGTGAGAATAAGCAGATGGGAAAATGGATGGATGGATATATTATATGATAGATTGAGACAAAAACGGGAGGAAGAAGGGCAACCCGTTCAAGATTATAGGATTTGGGTTGTTGATTACCTTGAATAAATTGTTGTACATATTACTCATCAAATTGATGATGTGTCCTTTAACAGATTATTCATACAATGCTAATTAACCTGCCAACAATTTCGGGGGGTCAAAGTTGCCAAAGTGGCTGTTGTAGAAGCAAATCGAATGCTAATGCTATTCAAGGGACCATTGAGACTCACTTGTGAAGATATGAGGAGCAGATAAAATGCTCCTGAATCATTTAAATGCATTGAGAGTCACCGCTTTTCAGTAACGGCTCTCCTCTCCCTTCTGACATTGAAATGAAGAAAAACAAAAGACAAGGAGTGACACAGCTTCACAGACACACACGCATGCTCAGGCAGCAGATTGTATCTTTGCTTATTTATGAGTCTCAGACATGTTCTTTGGTGTGGCGCATCTAATGGTTTGAGCTCTCATGAGTATTTACGCACTTTGTTACTCAGCACTACAGTATACGGTACATGTTTTTAACATTTTTTGTTTTTTTTCACTGAGCACTTCTCTCCTCTTCACACCTGCACCCTTCCTCTTCTCACTCAATCACCCAGCCCGTTTCATTCCTCCAACTCAGACAGGTCAGATTCCTCATCCTTTGCTCAGTTTTTGTATCCTGCCCGTCTGTCGTTGGGTCAGTTCTGTCTTGTGTCTTTCAATCAGCGTGTTTGCTTATCATCCGATTGTAAAAGACGGCAGATTGTTTGTCATGCTGGTCCTGGACAGTGCCAGGGGAAGCCTTCAGAGGCAGTTTGCCAGTTAGCAAGCATAGTTCAGCAGTTTATGAGATTGTATTGATCTTGCTTGCACAATATGTCCTTTGGCTGTGGTTCAAGTTGATCACAAATCATCTCTTATGCTATTACTTAAAACATTACTAGCTGGCATGACTTGGAAATGCCTTTGACATTTGTACTCTTCCTAATTGGTGCCAAACCTTTTTCTTGGTCTTGATATCTGAGAACTATCCTGACCCAAGTCTCTAATGTACTTTATGGAACCATTTGCACCAATTATTATCTGGAGCACTATCACCCTACATCCCCTGCACCCCCCAAAAGAACCCCCAAATATATAAATAAAAAAATAATAAATAAAGTTGCAGCCGGCAGTAGCCGGGTTGACGACTGGGGCTCTGGCTTGAAATCAAACCTGTACTGTCCGCATAAAAGGCAGCATCATGTACTTTGACTCTACCTGTAGTACCAAATAATGAAAAACAAGTATGGCAGTAATTAAGCGTGCCTTCTTCCGCCATGTGATCATGCATTGTTAAGGCGCTGCACAAATCAATTCATTTCACCCTCATTCATTATTTGCCAACTTATTCATCCTCATGTCCTTGAATGTAGGAACTGTCATAACTCCTGGAATATTAGTAGCAGGATTTACATTTGTGTTTGGCTGGAATACCTGTTTACATCGTAGCGATTTACATTTGACAAAATCATCCATGAATTCCTTTCCCCTTTTTGCTTGGGGCCTCATTGCCTCATCTGACCAGGCAAAATAGAAAAAAGAAAAAGACAAGGGCTTCAGTAAATCTGTCTGTGAGTGTCCTGAGTCAACATTGTTTTGATCTGCTGCTGTTTATCTAACCTCCTGTGTCTGTGTCACAGGACATCCCTTTGTCTGCCTCTAGAGGAACACACACACACACACACACACACACACACACACACACACACACACACACACACACACACTGTCACGATGCGTGGTGGTGGTGGTGGACTCCAAAAAGCAAGCAAGAGGGAGGAGCAGGGTGTATTTGAAGAAGTGCATCGACAAAACCCAGAAAACTAAATCCTAAACAAACAAAGCCCAAAGTATCAAAAAAAAACCATGACTGAAGCTCAAAACTTCCAATAACAGAAACATGACCAAAAACATGACCTAAACATGGCAAACAAACATGACAGCAGCAAAGAGCAACACAAACAATGACCCGACCATGAGTGGTCGGGCGGGAGTCCTTTTATGCCACTAATTACCTAACGACCAACAGGTGTGCAGCTGCAGGGAAAAGCCCCACAGTGCCACCTGTTGGTCACAAACCGAAACATGACACACACACACACATTCATGGCTCCAAGATCAACGCACACCTTTCTCATATGACATATTTGTCACGAAGCGGGGGTGGTGGAGGACCCCAAAAAGCAGGCAGGAGGGAGGAGCAGTGTGAGCTTGACAAAATGTATTAATCGGACACTGAGAAAACCAAATCCAAAACAAGCAAAGTCCGACAAACAACAAGAATTCAAAGTAGCAACAAAACCCATGGCATAAGCAAAAAAATATGACGTGATAAACACAAACCAACACAAGCAGTGACAAAGAAACAGCAACAGCAACAATGACCCGACACCGAGTGGTCGGTCCGGGAGTCCTTTTCACAGAAAACCTACTAATGACATGAAGTCCAACAGGTGTGTCGATGTAGGAGGAGCCCTACACAGACTTGAAGTGGGATTGGTCAGTGTTAGATACATAGTAACGCTACTTCATTGAGAAAAAAGACAGTAATCAAAGCAGAACAATCAAAATTAAAATTTGATTGAGGTTTCACTGCAGGGTTTTGCAAGAATCCAGTGTCAAGATTTTTTTTAATATAAAGAATGAGACAAATAAAATAGGGAGAAGAACTTGGAGGAACCCAACATCTCTTCATCTGTTTCCTCATCACACAGAGGAATCAGGACAGATATTAGGTGGGAGCTGTTGGTGATTAGAGATGACACCTATGGCATGCAGTATTCATCCCAAGGGACGTGTGTGTGTTTCTTTTAATCCCTCCATGCTCGTTCGTGTACGCGTGACTGAGAAGGAAGAGAGAATATTTAAAGATGATTTGTTGTGAGAGAATGGCAAAACAGTGCAGCCACCACAGGCTCCGATGATCAATGCACACACACATAGGCCTTGAGCTATCATTTGGGCTGATGGGAAAGGCTTTGGTCATTTAATTATTTTCTGTGTGGAAAATGTCTGTGGTTGCAAGCATAACATTGTGCATCAGCAACTGCACTTTTGCAGGAAAACACAGTCTTATGCAAACACATCATATGCAGTATACATTGCAGAGTGATGAACAGATTTGCACATACTAAGCACAGGCTCCTATAGTATCGCACCGTGGATGGCATCACTTATGAAGTACAGAGCTAATTGGACATGTTTTACATAACACAGCAAAACACAGATGAATAAAAAACCGAGCAGTGAAGTACAATTGTACTTGGAACTGGTGTTCCACAGGGCTCAATTCTGGGGCCTCTGCTGTTCTCGCTGTATCTGCTCCCATTGGGTTCCATCTTAAGGAAACATGGTATTTCCTTCCACTGCTATGCAGATAATTGCCAGATCTATGTCCCACTGAGCAAAACAGACGCCTTCTCATTAAGGCCACTTCTATCCTGCCTGGAAGAAATCAAAACCTGGATGGCACTAAATTTCTTCAATTTCAATGAAAAGAAGACAGAGGTGATGCTGTTTGGTCCCAGTGGCCCTTGTGCATCACATCCTGTAGACTTGGGCCTCCTGTCTCCTTATCTTAAGCCAACAGTCTCAAACTTGGGCCTTAAACTGGACAGTGATTTCAAACTTGACCGGCAAATTGGTGCCGAAGCATGGACAAGCAAATGGATGGTGATAATACAACTGATAGCATCCACCCATCCATTTTCTGAACCGCTTTATCCTCATAAGGGTCGCGGGGTGTGCTGGAGCCTATCCCAGCTGTCTTCGGGCAGTAGGCTGGGTATACCCTGAACCGGTTGCCTGGCAATTGTAGGGCACAAAGAGACGAACAACCATTCACAGAGGCCAAAGAGAGAACAGAGCAAAACAAGAGACGTTTGTGTTGGAGTTGCATTTTATATGTATATATGTGAACTGGGAAGGCAGTGCTGTGAGGAAGGGAATAGACAAAAATTGAGCTTCTCACTGCTGTATTTATGTCCACTTCAGCCTGCCAGTTGTCTACGGCAACCTGCAGTGCAGCAGTCAAGAGTGAAAATGAAAGTGCCCCGACACCACATTAACAGACAACCTTACACACACACACGCACACACACACACACACACACACACACACACACACGGCTGTGTCCTTCAATAACTTTCAAGTTCCTGACAACTAAGCATTTTTGTAAGTAAATGGAACTACAGTACATAGTCAGACTTTTGCTCTACCGCGTGAAAAGCATGAGCAAATGCAGATACGAGCATCAACATATTGAGGCGCTAATGATACAAACAGGTTCTGGCGGTAATGTGCTTCATGAATTGATCAATAAGATAACACAGTGAAGAAAAGAAAACAAGAGGAATATGAAAGGCGCAGGAGTGATTGGGCAGAAAAGGGCCCGAAAGCTTCATTGCTATCATTCTGAGGTGCACACTTGTGTGCTGTCTTCATTATACATTCAGCCCCCTTGAACAAAATCCACACAACTCAGGGTGGGGGGGGGGGGAAACTGCTCTGTCAGCCCACTTCAGCCTGCTGCTTGACCTTCATACTGTGCTTGTGTGTGTGTGTGTGTGTGTGTGTGTGTGTGTGTGTACATTAGGTATTCCTAATTTATTAAGGATATTAATGTGCTTACACAGCCATATTATATCGATTCATCCCTCATTTGCGAGAAAGTAAAGTGCTTTTGGCACCAAGAGCAATAAACTTAACATAAATATGTCAGCTCCAAGTAGCAGCGGTGAACAATATTGTTTTCATTTCATCAATTTGAGAGCCAAAGACTGACAACCATGCTTTAATCAGCACACCATGGTCAAATGTGTGTATTTTTCCCCCAGTGTATTTAACTTTCATTTTTAACACGACCTTTTTAATTTTTAACATTGCCTGGTTTACACTGATGTGTGCAGCATTTATTTAGACCAAATTATAAGTTATGAAATATATCTCCTTGCCCTACGAATAGCTATTTTTTAGTAACACTACATACAACTATGAAATAAAAAAAAAAATTAAGAATTTTTATCGTTTTTTTGTAATGGTGAGCCACTTTGATGTTAACTACACATAACATTCTGGAATTTACATACTTCCTGGATTTATAAATGCTTCATTTGCTACTCAAAAGTATACATGCATACAATATTCAGGTAGATTTCTTTACTTCTTTCATAAAAAAGAACTTACCTGTTTTGACATGATTGAGTGCTGATATCCGCTAACAGACAACAAATGTCTCACCCCACCAGATGTGTACCGAAAGGAGGACAACATCACGGTTACACCACCAGGGGGAGTCATCCATAGCCCACGTTTCCCCAACTCGTATCCACGCAACCTGCTATTGTCATGGACGCTGGTGTCGCCACCGGGAAGTCGGATACACCTGGAGTTTGACGGTCACTTTGGCCTGGAGGAGGCGGAGAACAATGTTTGCAGGTAGCACATGGGGAATATACACAGTAGACGGCAGAGGTGGGCATGATCAGTTCCGTGAGTCCGTCAATGAGCTGTCGTCAGTATTTCAGTTGTCCGAGTTCTTGGCGACACCCAAACAGAGTTAGAACGGACTTAGCGGTATTAAGTCACACACAGGTGCCACACGTCTGAGCAGTAGTTTGACACAGAAAAAATAAATACCGTATTTTTCGGATTATAAATCGCACTTTTTTTCATAGTTTGGCCTGGGGTGCGACTTATACTCTGGTACGACTTATGTGTCAAATTTTTAACACATTATGATATCATTTCACATGTTATTTTCACACTAAACCGCAAGAGGGCACTCTAGGCCTGTGTTGATAAGTCGCGGAAGCGATGTAGAATAGGAAGCGCCACATCTTCTACCTGCAGAGTTAGCAGACTTGTTTCAAACAGACACCGAGGAGGAAGATTTGATTGGATTTAGTGATTTGGAGAGACACTGGTGGTTTGGTAAACTTGTTAGCGTGTTCTTTATGCAATAGTTATCCGAATAAGTCTTAATATGTTACGTGAACATACCAGGCACGTTCGTTGTTTATGCATCATGTTACGTTAGCTTGTAACATACTTTTCAGCATGTTGTTCTCTATTTTTATTTTTATTTGCCTTTCAAGATGACGTCTGTTCTTGGGATTGGATTTTATCACTTAAATTTCCCCCCAAAATATGATTTATACTCCAGTGCGACTTATGTATATTTTTTTCTTCTTTATTATGCATTTTATAGCTGGTGCGACTTATACTAAGGAGCGACTTATAGTCCGGGAAATACGGTAAACTACAGATCTCAATGACGTGTCCCATCTAGTTTTTAGTTCACAAATCACCAGGCTGTGCGTTTATGTGTTCTGTGGTTTTTATGTTCAGAATTCTGTTTTATTTGGCTGCGTGTCGGCTTTTGTGGCACCTCTGTAAAATTACATTCTCGACGCTGCTTGGCTGTCGCCGACAGGGGACCGACTGGGCCCACGTGGGTGACCTGAAATATTGACAGAACCAGTGACGGACTGACGACGGACTGACAGACCTTGCGTCAGTCTGACGGAATGCCCGCCTCTGGTAGATGGATAAGAGGGACGTGGCTGGATTCTGAGACCATAGTTTATATTCAAATTGGAAGACAAACGGCTCTCTTTTTGTAGACATGCAGAGATGCTTGCGTATTCTGATTTTCCTGCAGGCGCAAGCACCGCCGCGGCTCGTGTTTGCCAATTTGGCCGACCGGTCTTTCTAGCGCCGCAAGGGTGTGTACTTGAAGATACACTAGGCGGTATAACAATTTGATGGCAGAAAATTGGTCCCAAGTTTGGTGAATTTCATTAAGGCACAGGAGGACTGATTCTGAGCTTCGCAGGCATGTGCATGGATATCAGGTGCATTTCATTCATAAATATGATGACAATGAGCATCGAATAACAAATCAAGTACCAGTGTAGAAATCAATTAATTGCCCTCATTAATATCATCATCATTATGTTTTGTAAATCATCTCTGTACTGGTTGGCAAATATTGTGGCGTGGAGTGGCTGGGAGGGGGCACAATCAGGAGGGGGATAGATACATGAAGTCCGTGTGCATATTTAAGCTGGCCAGCCGTTATCAGCGGCTCATTCTGCATTTAATGAGGGCACCCGCTTACCTTGTCTGATGGCACACCAATCAGTAGCAATGACAATGCTCCCGTCATGCAGGGATCGCTTCGTCCTTTTCTGCACAGAGACGACTCCATGCGAGATGCGAGAGCATCACATTAAAGGGAACGAGGGGAGAGTTGGCCGCGTGCAAGCCGGCGTGCGCGTGTCTGCGTAGTTACCAACACGCACTCAAACCGGCGCACATTGCTCAGTGCGCCGGCTTTGTGCCGATCATGCAAATGGAGTCTCGAAAGTTTGCGAGCAGAATGATTATGATGGTGCAGGGTGGTGATGGGTGGATAGCCCTCAGAATTCTAAAATGTTCTGGCCTTGACTAGGAATGAAAAGAAGTGAAATTAAGCTTTGTTTTCATCAAAGCATATCTTCAGTGCTCTGGCAACAGTTAACATCAAAGACTTTATACACAAGCCACCGATGGCGCTGCATTTTTAGATCGATTTCACAATACTAATAAATGCATCATGTGGTCATCCAGTTCCAGGTTCGATATTTTAGGGGTGTAACTCAACATTGTCTTTAACCTTGCGACTTTTGTGAGCATTATACAAAGCACCAAATTGTTTGACCGTAATTGATGATGTCTCAGTCATGAGCCACAAAGGTGTCTTTTTTTTTTTTTGTATCATTTACTTATTGATGTTTTTGTTGGCCTCTTCCTCTGTATTATTCACCACAGGTATGACTTTGTTGAGGTGGAGGACCAATCACAGACCAGCACTATCATTTGGGGTCGTTGGTGTGGACAGAAAGCACCGCCTAGTCTCAACTCCAAATCTAACATCCTCAAAATAACCTTCAAATCTGATGATTACTTTGTTGCAAAGCCGGGATTTAAAGTCTACTATTCTTTTCTGGTGAGACACATGCACACATACACGCGCACACACACAGCTGACAGAAAACTGAGTTGCTCTTTTACGACTGTCACATCTGGTTTGATCTGTTTCTTTCACACTTTTTTTGTAAATTGTGGAGAGCTAGACATACATTCACAAAAGCATTCACAACCCTTCACTAGGCTCCCTGAGGATACATTAAATGTTCATGCTGTGTTTTTTGCTCCATACACAAAAAACGAAAAGGTACTTACTGATGCGCATGAATGGCGAGGTGTCAGTTTGACGGGGGCTGGAGACAAACAAGCCTCCTCGGGCTTTGCTGCCTTGCTCAAGTACTGGCATCCTTTGGGACCAAACACCTGACCTACTGTCAAAGTCAAACTAATGTTGTCTCACCGCATGTAATTAGACAGTGGGAGCTTTCGAAGCTTACAGTGGAGCCTCAAAAATCAAAGCCATTTTTGTTCTTAGATGCCGTTTGACTTGTTTGGCTTTCAAAACAATGTTTCCCATGGGAAATAATAGTCCTGGCAAAACTCCAGTTCAACGCTGGATAAAAAAAAACAGTCATAAACCTTAATTAACTCTACAGGCATCACAGGTGTGAGCTCTCTCTTTTTTTTTGCAATACAGCGCTATATTTTTTTTTTTTGCTCAGAATTGCCTTTATTTATACAACAACAGCCTTTTGGACATAGAAAAATGCAAAAAGGGGAGGTTTTTAATCATGGTTTTGTTGTTCCTTGCTGAAGCACTGAAAAACTCTCTGAAATTTTTTTCTTTTTCTTCAATTCATGAGCAACTATGTCAGAACAGCAGTAGTGGAGAATAGGAGACACAGGTGGTCTCCTGTGGTGCTCAACACAATGAGCTTGATGAGGTTTAGCAAATGCTACATTTATTGCTGTACGTACGACATACTTTTGCTTAAGACTGTGACAGGGTTATGCAGTATTTTCTGTTCTTTTAGCAGTCCATACAGCAAAATCCTTCCAGAAGGCGATAAATAAATAAATAAACAAATAAATAAATAAACAAATAAATAAATAGCCAACTAAATAAATAGATAAATGCATAATTAAACAAATAAATAAATATAAGTTCCGTATTTTCTGAATAGGTCTCGTGTAAATCTACTGTCAACATAATATTAATAATAATAATACATTTTATTTATAAGCGCCTTTCAAGACACCCAAGGACACTTTACAATAACAAAAAACACAAAACAATACGATATGGGAACATGGTTTGACGACCATGTGGATAAAATGTCCAAAAGGTTCTGCGTTTGATTCTGTGTGTGGACCTTTCTGGGTGAAGTTTACATATTCTGATTTAGGTACGAGGACAGTTGTTTGCTGTATATTCCCACTGCCCAATGCTTGCACGGCAAATAATCCAAGGTATACATATACCCAGTGGTATGCGGTTGTATCCTTCAAGGCCTTGTCTGCTCAATGACATGAAATCGCATTAGTGTATTTCCAACAGTTACATTATCTTCATTTCATAGCTTGCATCCTGGCTGCCCAGGTTCTAGTCGTATGTATAATGTCTATGTTACAATCTTTTCCCAATCAGATTTCAACTTCTGTGTGTTGCAATTTCAACGTGGTCCGCCCGGGGGCCTGCAGAATCTGAGTGGCGGTGTATGACACCATAACAATGGTGGTTTTTAAGAAATAAATCTGATTTCAGATTCACCAAACTGGGCCTGCTCACCGGATCATAATGACACTTTCTTGTCGTCGGATGAGTAAAAGAGGAAATCAGCGTAATGGTTTTGTTGGTAAGAGGGAAGAAAAGAGGACCTCTGATGTTCCTCACCCTGTAATCAGAGGGAAAGAGGGGGAATGAAATAGCAGGAGAGAAACGGAAAATCTTTTTAAGAATGCTGCCTGGCTTCCTCTTTCATGTCACAGATGGGGCTGAACATTGATCTTTATCTGGAAAAAAAAAAAAAAAAGGTG
The DNA here is from genome assembly GCA_026261675.1 of Hippocampus mohnikei. NCBI lineage: Eukaryota > Metazoa > Chordata > Actinopteri > Syngnathiformes > Syngnathidae > Hippocampus > Hippocampus mohnikei. The sequence goes on from JAKGUB010000327.1 coordinate 6,800,165, forward strand.
ATACGATGAAAGTCTAGTTGCAGGGAGAAATAGCGCATCTGTCAAACATTCGTTGCTTTCATTCTTTCATTTTGACAGGAAAGCCTTTGTGATGGCAATTCCCATTACAATCTGTGCTAAAAGGTTCGGCTAGGTGTAGAACACTTGACAGGATGTGCAGGTCGTATCGCTTTCACGAACATGTTATATACATGCAAACATGCAAAGCTCTATACAGTAGTTGCACATAATTTTGCTCCCCCCCATCCGTTTCCTCTTTCCTTCTCCTTGTCAAATTCTCATCAATTCCCCACTTTGATGAATTGTAACCATTTGAAAGAATTTCTCGTTTGTGTTTGAGTCATGGTGTACACAAGTTCTCTGCAGCTGTGCTCAAGTTGTGTGGCCAGCAGGTCTAATTTGTTCTCTTCAGAGCTGCCAAACTGATAAGAGGGAGGAGATGTAGAGGCAGCAAGTGGGAAGGAAGAGGATTGAGGAAAGAGAGAACAGGTGTCTGAGATGCTATCAGCGAATCAGCTAATGACTTAAATGCCTGCACTGAGAGACGAAAACAGAAGGATATTGTATCGAAGCAGTCAGAGTGCACGGACTGAGCTGGATTCATCCGGAAACATGAAGGTTAGGAAAGAAAAACGGGAACCCGAATTGCTTTGTCGCAGTTGTTGCATTATCTCGAATAATTCAAAAAGCAATAATCATCTCAACAATGACTATAATTGGATTGAAAGTCGAGAAGCAAAATAAGATGTAGCGGGGAACAACACAAAAAAAATGTGGCTGCTCAATCACATGAATTTAAAAATGGAGCTGAACTGCTCCATTAGAAAACACCACCAAGTAGCACCAAAATAAATCCAGTAATTTAGTCGCTTTAAGTGACCATGAAAATAATACAATTTCAATTCAGTATCACCATGCACAGTTAGAACACTAACACTGCGCCTAAACATAGACAATTTGTACTAGAAAGTTAAATATAACTAAACGGTAGTCCTGCATTGATTCTTTCACTTACCACTGGATTGCACCTAAGTACGACTAGTGGCACGAGTACCACACTTGGAGAATTGCTGGTCTTATATAAGGAAATGGGAATCATCTCAAATAAATATCTTACTTCTTACTACTTTCTCTAGTTGAGTAAATCTACACCCCAGGCACTGTATTAAGTAAGGAAAACGGTTCATTTTCCGAGCCACACAAATACTAATGCCAGACGAGAATGTGTTGCTGTAACCATGCCTATTTTCAAACGTCAGTGTCCTATAGATAGCTGGTTGTCTGGGGTGAAAGGTGACGGTAAAATGCTGGGGCCTTCGTGGCCATCGAAGACACACTTAATCCTCACTTGTCTCACTGTCCGATTGTACCAAATGGAGTTTGAGAAGGGCAGCTCCCTGGTGTCACCACCACTCCACTGCTTCTGTAAATAAGGGACCGAGCTCTTGCCGCCTGCAATACCGCCAGACTCGCCGAGGATATTTTTCAGTGGTCAATATTGTCTCATACATGATCTAATCAAACTATGTTGGAAAAAAAAGAGGTCACGTTTGTTTAATTAAGGGTCAGGTGATGTTTATTGACTCTTGATACAAGTTCATGTTTGTGCACACCATTTGGCACACTCAGTTTGATCTCTACTTCCAACTTTTCTCAAAGTTGCGGAAGTGGCCCATATGAGGATGAACTTGACCTAAAAAGGAGATGATAGCCACGTTGTGTTCACTCTCTTGCACGCACATTTGCGGTAAAGCCTCTGACCTCATTTACACAGCTGGTCGAGAAGAATAGATGCCATATGCCAGAATATGTTGAACATTTCCTCGCATTTGCAGATGTAAACAATCACAATATTACTTTGGTGTGTCAACTTTCCCCATCTGTACCGGAGATGCTATTCAAGATTTAAAAGAGATGGAGATAATGCCACGTGTGAGGGCCTGAAAGTGATTGAATTGTCGTTTTGCCTGACACATTTGATACTTATCACATGAACATAAAAGTGCATTTGATTTAAGTCAATTACTGTGTGTTCCCCGAGAACCATCTCCTGCCTGTTTTAGATCTCTACACACCGTCCGACACACCTAATTGAAATGATCAGGTCATAGCAAGCTCTGTAGAGGCCTGAAACAATATTGAACAATTGAATCAGGTGTGATGGAATAGGGAGGGGTCTAAAACAGGCAGGAGATGGCTCTCGAGGCACCGGAGTTCACTCCCCCTGTGTTGGCCGATTGCAGAAACTATTGTCACTTATTTTATTCATTAGTATGACACAAAAATCAATTGTGATTAGAGCTGCAAAATATATTTTAAAACAAAAATTATCGGTGTGATAAGGGACTGTGAAATATGCATATTGCAAAGATGTGCAATACGTTTCATATGGAATTGTATTTGACCAATCAGATTCAACCTTAAATGTGCTATATGAGAATAGCATTTAGGCGCCTTACTAACACACACACACACACACACATATACATACACATATATATATATATATATATATATATATATATATATATATATATATATATATATATATATATATATATATATATATATATATATATTTGAAAATGTCATTTTGTTTTAAATATTCCAGTATCAATGCACGCGGTTTGTACGACACAGTTAGTTAATGGACGTTTGACCCGTTGAAATAATGCTTTTTGTCCCTTTAAGACTTCTGTTTGAGTACCCCTGAAAAAAAGGATGTGAAAAGAATGACATTAAAATGTAGTAGTCATGTAGATCTGGAATAATCAGTTGATCAACTCATCCATTATTGCTGCATTTCTTCCCCCTAGCCTGGCACTCCTCTGCCTGCATCCCAAACCAACTGGGAGGCTGTCACTATGTCGGTGAGTCCTACGTATGGGTTGTCTAAATGCTTAAACTCCCGACTACAAAACTGAATAAACGCTTGCATTGTAATTACCTGTAAGGGAAAGTGCTGTTCAACGCCACGTTAATTTAATTCATTTGGTCTGCAAATGTGTGGCTGCCTTCATTTTAATTGAAAAAAGAAACACCCTTTTTTTTAAATCATCTAATTTGTATTAGTGTCAACCATATTGTTCAAAACATGCAGTTTGTCGTCAATCCAACCCCGAGCACGTTGGACGACTATTCTTAAACACAAAGAAATGTTGAATGGTCACATGAATAATTATTACGACAGAACGCCCATCTGCACGGACCAAGACACGGCCACATATTACACGCGCACGGTCGAGTCATGCATACACCATCGTCCATATATTATACATGAGGCTTGAGATGTAAAATGTCATGCCTTCTTAGATTAATGCTTTTGTAAGAAGCATGTAATCCTCGTAATTTGTGTACGTCTCTATGTAAGCGCCGTGTGGTCAGCCAAGTATGAAATCATAATAATTAGTGTGCGTTGTTGCACATGTCACTTTTTATGCATGGACTGGACTACATAGGGGATGCATGTGCACGGGTTTGCCCCAGTTTTAAGATTCAAAATGAAGAGACAACAATCACATGCGCCACGTATGGATAAAAAAACATCCGTGTGCCTGTAGAGTACAAATGTCCCGCATCATCTGCTCTCGTCGCGTAAACTATGAGTTGTCACGGTCATTTTGTTTGCATTAAACATCACTTTCAGAATCCTTCATGTAACCTAGAATGTAAACAGAGTAGAATAATATTGATTTTTTTTTTTTTAACTTTGATTCTTAGGATAGCAGTCCCGTGGTGCCAGTAGCAGTCACAGAGGTTCCTCTCTCATTAGATGACCTGGATCGAACCATTGCTGCCTTTGACACTGTGGAACAGCTTTTGAGATCGCTGAACCCAGACACTTGGAAACAGGACCTGGACAGCATTTACACACAAACACACATTCATTATAGATCCAGGGCTTATCATCTGGCGAGCAGGCACAACAAAGGTATGTATTGTATATAAAGTTCACTGAAGATTATTGATTGGTCAAGATCAATGAACACTTACACACTTGTGGGCACAAATCCTTATCTTCAATAAACCATATAGAGAGAGCGTATAGGTAGAGGCAGGATAGGTGGAGCGCTTTTACAAAACAAGATCAATACCAAATTTAAAAAATGATGCCTTTTATATTTCAAAAGCTCTGTAATGATGCTTGAAGGAGGCGTCGCCGGGCAAATGTACAGTGAGAACTGACTGTTTCTTCACACACGACACAACATAGCTGACTCTGAGGGATACTTCTTCTATTTTTTTCTGTTGACTTATTGTGGCCTCAAGCGTATTGCACTCAGTCAAGCCAAGCCTCATTGCGACACAACACTGCAACTCCGTGGCGATAGCTTTCGTTCGCGTGATCAATTCACGATGACGGTTTAACCTCTTTGCTTTGGTTCAAAATTTCAGACAATTATTTCCCTAAAAGTCAGTCGGTGTCATTGTTATTTTCATTTGGTGTACTGGTGCATAGATTCACGAAATTGTGAGGCCGAGAGTATGTCAACGACAAATGCTCACTCAAGCAATGTCATTTTCCTCTTGATGAACTCAAAAGAGCAAATGTCAGAGTAGAGTTGGCGCAGAATCCTTTCTTGCAAAGAACCCTTCGGGCTGGTCGCAAATCCCAATATATTTGACTGCACCTCTTCAACCATGCAAACCTGACGTTCATTTACTCTTGGGTGTTGTTCAGAAATCTCAACAAAAAGATTCATCACGCTCCGTCTCGACTTGGTTTTACTTAAACACTCTCATATATAGCGACATGCAGTCCTTAATAAAAGTGCACACCCTCCACCGAGTTAAAGCACGGTGGCAGTGATGCATTATTCAAGATGATTTGTCTCGTGTCAAAAAAAATAAATAAATAAAAATCTGTTAGACATCATTGTTGCCAACAAGCTCACTGCACACAAAAGGTAACGGAAGAAAAGATTTTGAATATTCTTGAAAAATAAACGTATTGATTCCCTGGTGGTAAATGTTTGAGCTCTACAACAAATCCGTCTTTATCTGTTCTAGATTATTCTATGATGTGATGGTTGTTCTATATGTTGGAGAACACATATGCAGCCCCAGGCTGCTGGTTGTTTATACGACATACCACCTCACCCTGATTGGAAATTCAGCTTGTGCAGCGGAGCAGAAATATGCTGCAGTCAGAAGCTTACCTTTGTTTTCTTGAAGAGACACATCTTCGCTAGCTCACATTCTCCTTTCCTTGAAGTCACCAAACAAGATCAGACTTAGAATAGAATGAGTTTGTAACTTAGGCTACATGCAAGCAATATAATAAATGCAGTAATTGCTGACGAAACGTCCTCTTACTTAATCTTTCTTTGGCGGTTCGAAAAATGCAAATTCACTGCAGTAGCCATGCATTTGTTAACTAACAGGTCAGAAGCAAACGTACAGAGATGGGCACTATTTTGCCAATCCGTCCTCCGTCCATGACCTGGGTACCCTTCCGTCATCATCCCTCCGTCCTTATTCATATAATAATCATCCTGCGTCCCCGTCCTTTTAAAGCACTTCTGTCCCAACACTTGTTCGGTGTTTTGGCAATGACAGATATTCTAAACCACAGTCAACAACCCATTGTCGCACTCTGATAAGCAATCTCTCAAATGCTGCACACAGATTTTTTTCTTTATACTTTATGTTTAGCGCCTTTTCCAAATATAAAAAAAAAAAAAATTACAATCAAATCTAGTGACTCTTTCTGGTGTTATTGGAGTTCTCAATCAAGTAAATTGTCCATATCTTTCGGGTTAAGAATGAAATTGGTAAGGTTATATAAATGATTCTGAGATATCTTCCTAATTTACGTGAATGGGAGTCAATATCGCATCAATAGCAGAGGGATTACAAAGCTTCTTTGGATTTTTACAATGACGCTGCTACTGAGGCGAACAGAAATGTGCAAAAGATGGTTAAATCAGCCAGCCTTATAGGACATATAGCCAGCCATACAGCCAAATAGTACATATGTGTAATCACCACCCTGAGGGGTGACAGTGGGGTGATTACACTTCTTACTTTGACCTTTGTCAAGAGGACACTCTAGCCTTGATTGCTGCTCTTTTTTTTTTTTGTCTTCGACAAAAGTGACGCTATCTTATTTCACAGGAGATGCATTTGAGCTCCCTCAGTCTTGCCCTTTCGACGAAGCATAGTGCACTTCTACTGTATCTTTGCCTCTCCATTACAAAAAGCCCTCATGTTGAATATTGCGGACTGACGATAAAAGCATACACGACACCATACCCAAAAACCATGCTTATATGGTTTGTTATACTGCCATGAATTTTCACATGTCCATGAAAACTCTGCAGAATAGGGACATAAATTAGTGATGGCATCAATGCCAGTGTTCAGTACATTCAGTGTGTGTGTGTGTGTGTGTGTGTGTGTGTGTGTGTGTGTGTGAAATAACGATGAAAGAGTGACGGACTGACAATGACTAACTGGCAGGCCGGCGGCAGGCAAATAGCAGACCAATGAAATTTACTGATGGACCCACCATTGCTGTGACTCATGTAAACAGTTTTTTACCGATGGTCCGGACGTAGCGGTCATGAACTGGGATTTCGCGATGATGAAAGCGCGTTTAAAATAACAATGACGGATGACGCACCGGGTCGGCTTTACATTTCCTCAATTGGAAAGGATTACATTTGTGAAACAAGCTTCCACTCCTGATGTCAAATGAGGCTGAAAAAATGTTCGTCTTCTCCGAAATATGGCTAACTAGCGAGTATTAAACAGAGTATTCATACTCAAATTAATTGATAAAACCCGAGTGGGGCATAACATGAAGTGAACTGACTGTCAGATTCCATCCCACTTTTCTCTTTCTCTGGGCAGTTGACCTGAATCGCCTTTACGATGACGTAAAGCGCTACAGCTGCACCCCTCGCAACTATTCTGTGAACCTGCGTGAGGAGCTCAGGGCCACCAACGCCGTCTTCTTCCCCCGGTGCTTGCTGGTCAAGCGCTGTGGCGGCAACTGTGGATGTGGCACTAATAATTGGAACAACGGCTGCACGTGTCAGGCCTCGAAAACCACGCTCAAACTACACGAGGTAGTTCACGCATCACGAAGACATCATTAGCACATACTGTACAATTGAACAAGAAAGACTCGACGTGAGGACATTTGGGGGGACAATTCACTAGTCATTCGCAATTTTTCTTATTCATTTTGCTGTCATTATTTTTATAATATTTTCGTAATCAATACTAGAAGAAATATTCTGAACATATGTTTGGTTTCCTCCCACATCCCAAAAAGATTCAAGTTTGGTACATCGAAGACTCTAAAATTGACTGATTTTAGCGTATTTTCCTGATATCAACAATTTCAGGTATTCTCACCACGAACGACCAAATCAGGCACCCATAGCTAGGCAATTCGAAACACAGCCAAAGCATGATTCGACCTTGAGACATCGTTCCTGCACATTTCTACACATCACTGGAACAGTCACTGCTCTTGAGGGGTGTGGCAACAGTCAGTGTGCGCAGGTACCCTCATTAAATCCAGAATGAGTTGGTGATAACCCCCGGAGACTTAAATATGGCTGTATGTCATGTACTGGATCCGTCCAAACCCGTGATCGTTCATGTGGGCACCTACGCTCCCACCACCCTACGAGATGAATGCCGGCCATCTTGACATGTCATATTTCTGAAATAAATGGCATCCACAAGCTTAGAATCTGTCTGCCTGTGCCCCGATCAAATTCATCAAATCAGTCTACCTATTGCACCGGACATCCATAACGTCCCATCAAGTGTGAGGTTAAGCCAACATGACCCCATGTGCATGTCAAACACAGCCTCGCTACACCAGCCACAGCTGCAGACGATGCCAATAAATTGCAGGATTACCGCCTCTGAGTGTGAGCAGAGTGAAGCTGGACAAAGGACAGCTTTGTTTGCGGACTGTCTGAGGAACTCCAAGATCAGTTGTCGATTCGAGATGAACCCGAGTCCCTTAAGCGGTTAATCTCGCCGGTGATTAAGATTGACAATCGCATCATGGAATGCAGTGCTAAACCTGGCTCCTCTTCCTCTCCTCGAGCCGCTGCTTTTCACAAAGCCCCGGGATGCCTGTTGCCGCCGGTGAAGACCCAGGGCAACGCAGCAGAACCCGCCTCTCCCAGGAGGAATGCGCCCGGCAGGTCTTTGTATTTTTGGTGGAAAACTACAGGCGATTCATTAGCCAGTGCCCATTCCGACCCAAGATTCATCGTGCAACCGCAGGAGCCAGTCTCCGGACTCGCCCCGAACAGTAAATCCCATTGATGGAAGCCTCCTCGAGACTGTGACCCACCAGACTATTTCCCTTTCCCTCACCCATTCCTGCTCCGACGGTGCACATTCTGCGGCCGCCACCCGTTCTTGTTTTGGCGGCACAAGCCCTGCAGCCTCACTCCAACCCTGCACTTGCAGCACAACCCCTGCGACCGCCGATCCCTGTTCCGGGGGTGCACGTCCCACGGTCGCCACCCAAACCTGCTTTGGCGGCGCAAGCCCTGTAGCCGCCGTGCTCGCCCTGCCTTTCCATGTCTCCCTCCTGAAGACGTTCTACTCTAGCCTCCTTAGCCATCTGCAGTCACTTTGGATTTTTGTACATCAAGATTCTCTGTTTTTCCACTTTACTGTCCGATCAGCTTCTGGTTGCTTTTAAAAATACATTAAAAGGGAAGTCAAGTCAGAACATATTTGTATGAGCCCCACTTGTCAAAATACGACCTGATTCATTTTGCATTTGTGGAATATGAATTGAGCAGCAAAATTCAGCTGTCTCAGGGGATTGGTCGTTACCTGTGCCCTGCGGTACTGTGATGCCATTTCAATACAAACAAGTGTCTGTTTGTTTGAGCACATAAACCAAAAATCCGTCTGTCCATCGACATCCCCAAAAGTAAACCTTTGCCTTGCCATAACAAGCACACGTAATCCAACGTAGGCCTGTGCACACAAATACCGACGTGATGCAAACAGGAATGGAAAAAAAGTACAGAGCTTCGTCGGGGGCCACATTGCCTATGGCCATGCAGGAAAGAGTTTGAACGCCCGTGCTACCTCGACTCATTCTCGCCGTCTCTTCCAGGTGCTCAAGTACGCCCCAGAGACCTCTCTGCACCAGCGCCACCGCAGGATAAGGGCGCGCTGGGTCATCGATGAGATCTTCCTCACGCACCACGACAAGTGTGAATGCGCCTGTCCCTCGCAGCCCCCTCGCTGAGACACTGACCCAAACTATCTTGAATTGTTGGACACCTTCTGCCATTTTGCCATTGAACTTTTTAGACAACCAGATACGCAGTAAATGCAGAGAAGAAATGATTTGACAGATGATGCGCAGCTTGTGTCATTTCCTAACAGTAAGCACTTCAGAGGAATAATCATGAAACTCAACTAATAGTCAAACCGTACTGAACTATGCAAATCGGCGTGATTGCACGAGTTCAGCGGATCTTCAGATGTCTTTTCTGCCGCTGGCAAGGGAAGGGCGGAGGTATTTGAATCCAAGCTGTCATTCGAACTTTAAGACTAAAAAAAGCATGTGGAATTCCCCTCCCTGCTAATTTCCCACAAAGCCCGTCTTTGTTTTGCACACATTCCTGTCTGCAAGAATTCCAGCATCCCTTTGTCCTTCACACCCTCTGTAGCATTCCCTCCCTTTTGTTTCCCCCTCACTGTCTCTTCGAACACACGGAGAACACTTGCGCACACACACACACACACACACACACACACACACACACACACACACACACACATCCTCTCCTATCGCTGACTGCCAAACACACGAGAGATGTCAGCACAGGCTACTGCACTCTGCCCAGTTTTCTGAGCACCCCAGGCATTCCACCCGCTCAGAGGGAATTCTGCTAACACCACCTCAGATGTGAAAAACATCACAGGCAGAGAGGAAACCATCTGGCAGATGTTAGCTACAGTATTTCTTCATAATATACACTATACTGTAGTGTATGGACAACCGTGGGACACGCCTATGTTTCAAAGAATCATTAATACATCATTTTGGATCTGGAGGAAGGCCTTTTTCTTTTCCAGCATAACTGTGCCTCGATGCGCAAAGAAAAATAAATAAACACGGATGAATGGATTGGATTTGGAAGAATCACTCTCGAGCCCCGACTTCAACCCCGTCACACACCTTTGGAATGAACGAGAACAGAGCTTGCGATTAGGCCCCTTTCAGGTGACGTCCAACCTCACGTATGTTCTTCTATATAATTGGGCAGACTTTAACATCTTAGAAAGACCTCCCAGGAGGCTAGTGTGGAAGATGGTTGACCTATAACAGGCGAGCCAACTCAATATTTTTCTGCCATTTTCACCTTCAGCTAGCCCGCTCATGTTTGCATTTTCAATTGCCATGGATCAGTTTCTTCATACGCACGCAACCCGGTAATTAGCACTTTGAAGCATATTTTCATGCAAATTAGATGCTATTTTTCGTGAGTGTGTATGTGTGAGTTTGTGCGCCTGTGCTTGCGTGTCTGTCTGGATGAGGAAGTGCTTTAGGTGTGGAGAAGGCTCCCAACAGAATGGAAACGGTCAGCCCAAATAACCTTTTGACAGCATGTGAGACAGTGTGCAAGTACAGTGCCGTTTTGTGAGTGTTGGCGCATCACACATACACACACTTAGGTGCAAGATTTAAAGAAGAACAGTCCTCTATTGTCTTTCAGCCATCGCCTCCCATGTGCCTTGCCATCACACGCTCGGACAGGTGTGGGATATCTACAGAAAAATTGTTTTTCAGACTCTTTTGTTCTGAAACAGACAAGGACAATGCATTGTGCGTTGAACTGACTCTAAAGCCATCTGATCTGGGTCTGATTCATTGTGATGTCAAATGTTTGAGCTGTTTTTGTCTGAGGTAGAATTGATAGAGCACAGTTAGTATAAAGGCTGCAACAGCTGCATAATAAAACAACAACACAGAAATCCCCCAAATCTATTGTGCAGTTGAATAGCTCCTTTTGCTACCCCAGTGAAATCTACTGGATCTGGTGGGCCACCGTCCCGACTTGACCGTAATACACATCAACACAAAGAAACAACTTGTCACAGGTAATCTCTTTAGGCTACTAACCACAGTACATGCTCAGCCGCTGACACGAGCTTCCGTATCTCTTGACGTAATGGCCAATGGTTATTTTATTTGAACGCAAAGTAAATGCCGTTGTCGCTCGTAAGCCGGATAGCCATCCGCTCATAAGTCATCAACTTTTGATAAATGTTGTATTCCTGAGGAGAAGGTCAATTCTAACAATATTTGTCTGTGTGTTTGTGTGTGCGCTGCGTCTTTCAGTGTGCCAGCGTTGTGAGCACACAACAGAGTGGCTGTCGGTAAATACTGGAGCAGAATCCAGTGGGACGACAAGGCATTTGAAGCTACTTGTGCGACTTTTTCGACATCACTTCAACCACATAAAGTTAGTCTAGTTTTGCAGATTTACATCTTCTTTGCCCTCCATCACTCCCCCCCCCACCCCCCTGACTCATTCGTGCCTCGCACATACGGCTCACACAATCTCAGTGATCAGCTCTGATATCCAGTGAATGTTTGAACGAGAAAAAGTGCTGCTTTTGCTGTCTTTGCAATATCCATGACAAAACCGTCGGCTTTAATTTATTGTCTTTCGCAGTTGTTTTGTTTGGGGGGGGGGGGGAAATCAGCTGGATGGTTTTGATAAATAAAGTATTTGTCGCATCAGTGAGTCTTGTGTTTGATCATGTGAAGAATACAATACGTTCGTGACAGATGAATGGATCTCGGAGATGAATGAAGGGTCAGACAGCAGAAGAAGAAGAAAACACGAAAAGAAGAACATAAGAAGGGCTCAATGATGTTGTCTGGTACAGCCCTGTGCGTGAGTCGCCATGGAAACCACATATGCGCTTTTCAGGCCAATGTATCTGCAGTAAGGTCAACATCACGGAAGTCAGATGGAAGTTAATGGCTGCTCTGTCCTGAAGGGATGATTTAATTGTTGATTTTGTATCCAGTGATTGTGTGTGACAGCAGACTGCGGTTAACCGCATCCTCCCTGTGTAGGCGCTTTGATAAGAGCTAATATTTGCAGTGACATGCACTCAGACATGGAGCCGTATGAAGTCATTGTGCATAGCGTGGATTCTCTGCAGTCACACAACATGTGCCCTGGGGAACAAGAAACATTTTTCCCCTATGTGAAATAATAAGAAATAATTAATCACCATCATAAAACGTCAGCTACACATTTTTCAGAAAAAAATGAAAAGTTACTTTTATTTAAAAAAAGAAAAAATGTTTACGAAAGACAATGCACACCAGTCATGTGATCCTGAGCAATATGCTGAAGCCTTACATGCTCTCATGGCACTGGTTCAACCTCGCTGCACATTTTTTCCGATTTAAAAAAAAAACCCTCTCCTGTACAGACAATGCTGTGAGTAATGCACTTGAATGTAATTTAAATTCTAACTCTCCTAAGGTATCTCATTATCGAACACACTGCCATCATTTAGACTGAATTGTGATTGTTCAATATTGTCATCATCGGAACCTCAAAGCAGTTCTCGTTTAAAGCTATAAAATGCAGTGCTGATAGAATGCAGCCATTGATGAGATGCAAATCACAGCTACCTTCAGAATGATGAAATTTTTATCACAATGATACGAGTGATCAAGTAAAAAAAAAAAAAAAAGAGGTGCAGAATGGTTTAATTGTTTCCAAAGCAATCTTTACAGCCATTCTGACACAATGCATTGCTCATAAGAGTTTCCCATCCTGCGGGCGGGTTGCTGTATGAACAAACCATTTCTGTCTTTTCATTCTGGAGTTCATGGCTGTTATTTGACGAAACTGACAACCAGAACGACGTGCGAATAGATACTGAAATATAAATTTAACTTGCATCAATAATGGGTTTTTGTGGCAGATACAGAGATGGATAGATAGATATTTTTGGAATGCCGGCCGGGTGAGTCAGAGTCACTGTAGAAAAGTCTCGTAAGCACTGGGAGAGCATGCAAATTACACTCAGGAGTACATTACCCAAGATTTGAACCTAACTACTCTTAATGTACCAACTCAGCAAATGCTGATCATTTGCGTTGCTTGCAGTGGAGTAGAACTTGACTGTGCTGTATAGTACATATTCATTTTAGGGCTGCCGATATCCACCCAAAAAACCTGCAGTACATGAGGGTTGATAGTTGGTTCAAAACTCAAAAACCTTCTATTTTCGACGGATGATGTGCGGAGGTGGATTTCGTCTTGCGATGTCAATTTCCTTTAATGATATATGAAAAGCTGAAAAGTTCATATTCCCACAAGGCGCGCACACACACACACCCTGCATCTCTATCCCTCCTGATCTCCAGGCCCGTCCTTGCCATGTCCACAAGCACTTCCGCCCACCTCCTCTTTCACACTACATTATAGAACAGCTTTCATTTAGGTATGAATATTAGATATTTCTTTTGAATTATGTAAAAACACCATATGTGAGAAATCTGCAGGCACTGGGAAAGGACAATTGTGAGTTACCGCCTTTAAAAGTCTCAAATAAAACGGACTTCTTCGATTCAAACTGTGCCATTGAATAAATGATTATACTTTGAGTGTAGAGTGGAATCACTTACGCCTCTCGGAGCTCTCAATGGTTAGAAAGACTAATTTGAAGCATATAATGCCACTTTGAGCACAAAAAAAGGTGAATCTGAGTGGAATGTAGCAAGCCTAAGATATGCTGCAAGTGTGTGAAAGCTTGACATATGACTTCTAAAAGACACACAAACAGGATATATTGTAATTTCATTTATTTATTTTTTGCCGAAATAATGAGTCAAACTATCCACACCCTTAGTTTTGCAATGAATATTTAATCCATACTCAATGAATATTCAACTTTCAATGAAGGTTGAAAAAAATATCAGATGAAAATTTGAAGTGTAGATACTTCCAAACCAAACATTTTACATCTCTGGAACTTTTATGTTTGAGAGAACAAGTGAGAGATGACATTTTATGAAGAAAATAAATTATGGTTACGTGATCCACAAGGTCAAATTATTGGTCAAAATGTCAAATCACTAAATTATGCACCAATCTTTCAAATGCAGATTTTGATTCCTTGTTACAATTGCTTTCCAACAATGTCTCATTTGTGAAGTTTGACCAGGTAGTTTCTGCGATACAAGGGTTCAAAGGAAGGCGGCCATGCCCTTTTTTATAATAATAATAATAATACATTTTATTTATAAGCGCCTTTTAAGACACCCAAGGACACTTTACAATAACAAAAAACACAAAACAATACAAAACAATACGGGTTGAGCAGCGGCAGCCAAACGCGCCAGCGTTCACTCAACCCGGAAGTCAGAAAGAAACCACAAGGGAGGGAGAGGGGAGAAAAAACCCCATGCTCGAACTATCCTCATTTTGAGGATAATTTGAGTTAGGCATTGACGAACTGTTGAAAATTCTGTGGACCTCTTTTGTGGCAAGCCCCGGGATGACCTGGTGGGATATATTTGAGCCACTGGAGACTTTAATTGGATATATTTTGGCGGACAAAATTGATTAACAGCAGAGAGTTGAGCGGGGCACAGTTTCAGCACATTCAGTCGACACGGCAACAGTGTTTCTGACTAGAGAGAATGGTCTGATATTTCAGGATTTTCAAGCCTCACTTGATATCCTTGAAAATACTTATATTGGAAAGAAATGCATTTGTGAACTACCAAATAATGTTGAAAAATAATTTGGTACCCTTCTGTTAAGCAATCTTGACTTGAACACACTTTCCCAGATTTGAAAAACATTTATGAGTTTCACTGGAAACTCTGCCCCCCCAGTGTATCTTTTTTTTGTTGTTGTCATGAATGCGTGTGTAGGTGTGTGTTGGGGGGGGATCGGGGGTTGGCGGTTCATGACAATATGAAAGGAAATCTGCTCCCTGACTCTTGAGTCAGACTATCATTAGTCATAAAAGAGACATATACTTGAAAACACTTGCAGGGGAAATATTTCACTCCTGTTTTGCGGTGCGGTTATCTGCCCCTGCTTATGCATCACACAACCCACCCACCTAAATACTGTACTTTTAAAAATCCCACGTGAAATTAGAAAAGAAAATATGGCACTTGCGGGTGTGCAATCCATGGCCACAATATTAGAACACGTGTATTAGGGGTCTATTAAAAAAATTACACTTACAAATTATTGCCACTGAAAGATTAGTATCAATTCAACAATGTTTTTTGATTCCATACCTATTTACCGTTGGGAGAAAAAAAACAACAACAATAAACTCGCTGCCTGTAGCAGGCCTGGGTGATCTCCTAGTATGTGCATGATCCATCCAATCCATCCATTCTCTGAATTGCTTATTCTCGCAAGGGTCACAAGGCGTGCTGTAGCTTATCCCAGCTGTCAGTGGGCGAGAGGCGGGTGGCAGCCTCAACTGCTTTTTAGCTGGTCACAAGTTAAATAGACGTTTGTGTTTAGCGTTGTTCAGAACAACTTGCCTTACTACAGTATGTTGCTTTCTTTTTAAGTGTAACATTCATGGTGTGTATATTTTTATTTTGGGGGGGGGGCAGGGGGCTAAATGGCATTCAGTCACACACCATCCATCCATTCATTCATTTTCGACACCGCTTATTCTGAACAGGTTCACAGGGGGTGCTGGAGCCTATCCCAGCTGACTTCAGGCGGAAGGCAGACTTCACCCCAAACTGATCGCCAGTCAGTCACAGGGCACATATCGAATTAAATAACCATTCACACCCACATCCACACTGTCACTGAGTATATCACACAGATGTTTTTATACTTAATACTCAACTACTCTTTTGCATTAAAAAATAAAGTCAAACAATATATTAGTAACATGAGACACTCCACAAATGCCAAAAGCATGAAATCCTAGGATCAACATTGTCACAGACGTGGTGGCGGAGGACCCCAAAAAGCAGGCAAGAGGAAGGCGCAGGGTGAACTTGACAGACTTTATGAACAAAATGCTGAGAAAACCAAATCCAAAACAAGAAAAAATCCAAAGTAACATCAAAACTCATGACATAAGCAACAAATATGACGTGATAAACAGACACCAACAGAAGCAGTGACAGAAACAGCAACAATGAACCGACACCAAGTGATGGGGCCGGGAGTCCTTTAACAGAAAACCAACTAACGACATGATGACCAACAGGTGTGCCGATGTGGGAGGAGCCCTACAGAGCCACCTGTTGGTCCCAAACAAATCAACCGTGACGAACGTGGGCTTTAATATGTATTTTTAACATATGTTCTTCTGTCTTTTTGCAATTTATTTTATGTCAGGCCATGGCAATTTTATTTGTAGGCTCTGCGTTTTATGAATAAAAACAGATTTAATGGCAATAAGTCTCTCGCTTGATTTATTTATTTTTTCCCTGTCCTTTTTCTTAATCGCTCAAAATAATATCCCTGGCATAATTAATATACCGGTAGTTTCTCCATTTCATAATATTTTGTGTTTCCGGCTGTGTTTGCTTGTCTGGACAATAATGTTCATCTGACAATTATCGAGGGTTGTTTTATATTCGTCTGTGTCACATGAGGAGTGGATTTTGAACCCAGGAGCAGACAGGAGATGAAAGTGGCCAAGTAAAAAGTCTTTATACCGGTATGCACAAAATCTACATAAAAAAACAGAATGCAGGGCTGGGTGCAGCAGGGCGAAGAAGGCTTCACGTTCTGACAACGTGTAACCGAGTAACTCAAGCTTCTGCTGTTTAGAGAAAAACAAACCCAGCCTTGTGTGACCAAATAAAGGACCAAAGCAACAAACAACATCAAGGCAACAGTGAGAAAAACTCTCACGGTCACACCAATATGGCTCTTATTCTTTGACTATTCTCCCTTCCTTTCTTGTTGCACGGTTAAATGAACATTTATCATTTCGCTTGAGATCTTCAACCGCTCTGCAAACTGACACGCTACGCTACAAAGTGATTTCCAAACACTTATAATAGTTTTCCCCAGAGCAAACCGATCAAAGCTGAAAAAAAAGCTTCAAATGCTGTTCTAGTTATGATGATTATGATTTTGTTATTATTATGATGATTGATTTTGTTGTCGCACCTTCCAAAATAGTCAAAGGGGACTCCAAATTGGAGCACACGGTGAGCAAGCCATGAGCGTGCTTTGTGCGGGCACCGTTAAAGGCATTTTCTGCCTCTCTTCGCAGCCTTTTGAAAGGCGATGCAGTGTGACGCTTTTGTCGGTTTCAAGACGGGCTGTTTGAAATGGCAGGCTCTGGAAAGCAAAAGGAAAACCGTTTGGGATGCAGATGAGTCATCCTCGTGTTTTCCTACTGGTGAAGTTGTCACTGTTCTTAAGTCGTCTGCTGCCCGCCCCCCACCACCCTCTCACCTCTCATCTTCCTTTGCCAAAAGCACACAAGGACATCCTGCTTGTCTCTCATGCCCATTCAGAAGGGGAGGTTTGTGTCAGAGACTGTTATACTTTCTATGTTTATTTCTTCATTTCTGCTCAACCCGATTGTGTAGAAAATGGGAGGATGGATAACATTGACTTTTCCTTAAGATGATGTTTCCCAAAGGACAGCAGAAAGTTTCCTCATTGAGGATGCTTTTTGATATTATTTTAATGTGTTGCATTTGAAAAGTTTCAAGTCACATGGAAATGGTGCCTCTCTTTTTCTCCCCTTCCCCAAGACTAACATTCTGCTTCACTCTACTGCCCTGCTGATGCAACTCTGACGCTACAGCCGCAAGTCAAAGAGGCTAGTTATTAAATGTATATAATTTATGTTACAAATATGTGCACGCACACACACTCATATTTGAGCATACACAAGTGGATTATACATTTGCCAATGAGCCTATTATTGAACAATTTGGCTTGTGTGTGGCCTCCTAAATATAGTTTTACAGGAATTGATGTGACAGCAAAGGCTGTTCACCTCTTCCGGAAAAAACACTTTTACACACACACACACACACACACACACACACACACACACACACACACCGTCAGTGAATCATGGATAACACTGTGCAGTATAGGTGTGAAGAAAGCACTTCTTCCCATTTTAGCACCGACGCAAGCAATGCATCTTTCGAGTGGTGAGAGCCATCGATACGCGAGATAAGGCGTGGGTGGAGTTGCTGTGGGGTTAAAAGGACTATCTGTCAGTCACACCTCATCAGTCAGTCAGTAGACACGTATCCTTCAAATGCAAAGTTACCTGTAAAAAGAGTGAATGCAGAGACCGTCGTATTTCTTTGGAACTGATGAAATATTCTGTTGTGCAAGATGTTCAGAGTGAATAGACCTGTGAGAGCACTACTGAATATCACAAATTCAGCGTTCATCTTTTGAAGAATGTAGCATTGATAGGATGAGAAAAGTTACTGATCAATTGTAATTTTGTCAAAACAAATTTACCGTATTTTCGGGACTATAAGTCGCAGTTTTTTTCATAGTTTGGCCGGGGGTGCGACTTATTTTCTGGAGCGACTTATGTGTGAAATTATTAACACATGATTATGTCATTTCACATATTATTTTCACATTAGACCACAAGAGGGAGCTCTCGGCCTGTGTCGATAAATCGACGATGAGTCTGACGTAAGCGACGTAGAAAAGGAAGCGACGCATCGTCTACCTCCTGAGTTGGGGGAGTTGTTTAAAAGTGACACCGAGGATGAAGATTTCATTGGATTTAGTGATTTGGAATGAAACTGATAGTTTGGTAAACTTGTTAGCATGTTCTTTATGCTAGAGTTAGCTCAATAACTCTTAATATGTTACGCCATTACTGACATTACCAGGCATGTCAGTCATGTAACGTTAGTATACCGTACACTTATTCAGCCCGTTGTTCTCTATTTTATTTTTCATTTTAAATTGCCTTTCAAGATGAAAGGCAATTGCTTTTGCATTTGGTGTTGGATTTTATCCAAAAAAAATTCCCCCCAAAAATGCGACTTATACTTCAGTGCGACATATATGTTTTTTCCTTCTTAATTATGCATTTTTTGGCTGGTGCGATTTATAATCCGGAACAACGTATAATCCGAAAAATACGGTACTTAGTCTTTTGAAGACCCATACGTGTCATGATGCTCCACACTGACGATGTCTGCAAAACAACAGAAATGCAGGCTTGTAAAATGAACGTATTGTTGTTTGGTATGAGCCAGTGTCACAAATGACCTGAATCAAAATTGATTCAGTTCAATCTTATTCCCACAAATTGATTGAAACTAAAAAGGCCTGTTTTATGGGTAGTCTTGAAAAATAATACACTGAAAATCTTAACGATCAACTGTTTCGAAATTTGAAAACAAAGCCGTAAATGGTTCTCAGAGGCAGGATGGTGCCCTTGTGGTTCGGGTGTCAGATTGATCATTCTGAGGCTGGGGTTCAAATTTTGGCTCTGTGTGAAGCATGTTCTCCCCGTGTGCTTTCTTGGGACTTCCTCCTATTTTCCAAAAACATGCTTGTGCAAAAGCCTCTAAAGTCTCAACTGTCCATTCGTGTGAATGGTTGGTTGTGTAGCCATTGTTGTTGTTGTGCCCTGCCAAAGGATCAGTCAGGTCTTGTGTGTGGCTCTTTTGGTCCAACAGTATATAGGCCTATTTGAAGAGCTGTTTACACAATATGATTCATCTCCGATGTTGGGATTGGAAGTGATACTGATACGGTGGAACCTGTCACATTGGATGGCTATTTATTCCACGGTGATCTACGCAGCCTAACAAAAAAACTCCCCCCAAAAAATCCTTGATGCTGTGTGAGCATGTGTATCATCCACAGTACACGGTGCTTATTGCATATGTGTGCCAGTGCGACGGTGATCCATAGTTTATCTAAGGGCCGCAGGATGGGGTCGCTCTCATAAATCCGGCCAACCATAACCGCGGTGATTTGCAGCTTCAGAAGAGCCATAAACATGGGCACCGAGCGGCCCGCTGCCCTCACAGGAGGCTGAATTAAGGGGTGAGGGCGTCACGCCCTGCGTTGTACAATGCGTGCGCGTATGCTCAAGGACATATACCTTGCTTGGGATGAGAGCCAAGTTCAGCGATGGGCTGAAGGTGTGAGGGAAATTCATCGACGTTGCTCCATTGAGCGTGACAGCAGAGGGGAGGGGCTAGTGCATCTGGTCAGTTAGCCGCTGTCACCTTTCTAATCGGTCACATTCTTCAACATTAGATGCAGCACACACAAAAAAAAAAAAAAATCAGTGGTCAACGGGAATTTTCTAACTGACAATTTCTTCCCTTGGTCTCTTTCACTTCTTCTCTATGTACAGCATTTCTCTTGTCGCCATCCATGGCGGGCAAATCCAGAAACGTGTTTTCTGTAATTGGCACACTGGAATGTAACAATATGACTGGGAAAAAAAATCCCGACCAAAAGTATAAAGCAGATCAATGTTCATCTTTTTCAAACAAAGAATTTATAGTTAGCAGTCATTCAACAGAGGAAGATTTAATTCCGACATCCTTCTGTGTTTGTTGTCTTTAAGCAAAGTGTGCTGCTTTAATGGTGCTCTGGACCATCTGTTGAGCATCTGGATTGTGTGGAAATGGTTTTGCAAAGAGCGCAGTACCAGCGGTTGTGTCGACAAAAAAAAAAAAAAATACTAATGCTTACTTTTCGAAGGATGCTGAGCAAAGTGTAGCAACCGTAAACCAAATGATTTCAAGCTGCTGCATGAGGCAGTAACAATTTTTTTCTAATTCCCAAGTGGTTGCAACGGATGTGCTCTGAAAGCTATTTGGGATTCTGACTTTTCCTGTAAGAGGAGGAAAACTCATGTGACACAAGTGCCAGTCATCCAGCTGAGGAACATCACATCCAATAGCATACACGGACATATAAAGATGATTCAGTTCATTTTTTAAACGGAATATTTATAACGGTCAACACATTTGACAAGATTTTCTCAACAGGGATGCAAGTAAACTTTTCTAGATGATTTGGTTGTGCTGATTCTGAATCGGGCAATGCGTTGGTCGACTGGTTGGCACGTCGGCATCACAGTGCAGAGGTGCAGGGTTCGATTCCGGCTCCGGATTTCCTGTGTCGACTTTGCATGTTCTCCTCATGCCAGCGTGGGTTTTCTCCGGGTATTCCGGTTTCCTCCCACATTCCAAAAATATGCATGGCAGGCTGATTGAACACTCTAAATTGTCCCTCGTGTGGTTGTGAGCCCGGATTGTTGTTCATGTGCCCTGCGATTTCCTGGCAACCAATTCAGGGTGAACCGCCCGAAATAGCTGGGGATAGGCTCAAGCACGCCCTGCGACCCTTGTGAGGATAAAGCGGATCAGAAAATGGATGGATGGATGATTCTGAATCTTATCATGGGTAGACATACGTGCCCGTGCTAATTTGGGTATAAAAATAATAGATCATATTGTATGTTAAACAAATTGTGTATTGTGTGCATTTACTCTCCTAGATTTACAGGACAAACAAAAGTTAGTGCCAATTAAACCTGCAGGGAAACAGGTCGATGGCAAATTATGTTTTAACTGTTTGCCCTCCTGCCTCCGGTGAAGCCCATTATGTTCTGCTGCATGTGTTTTATGCTGTGCAGTCAAAGTTTGTCCTCTCGCCAGCCTCCCCTGAAATGACCTCTTTTGTAATCCCGAGCGGTAATTGGCAGAATGACGCATCGTCGCCAATGAAAGAGGCCATGAATGTCACCGCAGGATGCCACCTGGACGCGGCCATTCGGTTCTGAACTTGATGGATACCCAAAATGCACACGGAAAGAAAGCTGCGGGACAAGTTATGTGGCAATCAGAGTAGAGTTGGGGCCAAACGTTCGCAGCGCTGTCACTAACTGTGACCTGACAAAATGCGCTTGGTGGAAGAACACATTTAAAAAAAAGAAAAGGGGAATTCAGGCGTTTACATTCTGGTTCGAGCAAGTCAGATGATGCCGTTTTGTCTTCTGCAGCCGTTGAGCAGAGTCACAGTCACACATCCTTCACATTTGATGAAGATCATGTGGGAGTCCCTTTGGATGCATTGCTTTCTTGCTTTTTTGCAATCATCCCATCGCTGAATCACCAAATGGTCAAAACTACTGTTGGCTGCAGCATGCTTAGTGTCAAAGATTAAAATATCATCACCTGTCATATTGTTCATTCCCTTTACCGATCCATATACAGTACTTGACAATAACACCCTTGACATAAGACAATGCAAATATGTCATGTCTTGGTTTGTGACCAACAGGTGGCACTGTAGGGCTCTCCCTGCAGCTATTGTCTATTTTGATGGCAAGAGAGACTAGCGCGGGCAAGTCGGAAGGCACGTCTTGAGTTGCCAACTCATCCTTTAATCTTTCGCTGAGATCCTCGGTGAAAACTGCCCGCAGAGCTGTGTCATCCCACCGAGCCTCAGTTGCCAGGGTCCAAAAATCCACAGAGAAGTCTGCCACAGAGCGGTTACCTTGGCGCAGCTTCAGGAATCGATTTGAGCAGGGTTGGGGTGGTCAAACACAGTCCTGAGTCTCACAACAAAGTCGGGATAGGTCATGTTGAAAAACTCACAGTCCGTGCTCAAGGCTTCTGCCCATGCAAGCGCCCTTCCCCGAAATAGCCCAATGACATAGTTGACCCTTGCGGAGTGAGTTGAGTAGGATAGAGGGCGCTGTCGGAAAACTAGTCCACACTGGAGTAAGAAGCCTCGACATTTTTCCAAGTCCCCAGAGAAGGGATCTGGGTCACTCACGTAAATATCCTGGCAAGCTGTCGAGATAGGTGTCACTTTGGCCAGCGAGGATCGCCCGGAGTCTTGAATAGAGGAGGCCAGTGTGGTGACCTGACGAGACAGCTCACAGATATGGGCAGAAGCAAGCTGGTTGCTCTCCACTGGGGGCACGGAGGAGGTGGTCGTGTTGGCCAAGCAAGGTCCCTTGGCCATGACAGGGCCTGGTGCATTGGGCCCGCTGGGTCCATTATTGGCCAGTTTGTACTGTTAGGCTTCGTGGAAAAAGCACAGGACCCACACGCAGACACAATGAACTCTGAATGGTTTATTGCCAAGAAGTGGAGAGGTATAGGTGGCAGGAGCTGAAAGGGAGTCAAAAGGACCAAGTCGAGGAGTACAGAAATGCTGGAGTGTAGCAGGAGCAAGTACGGCAGGAAAGAACGCTGATGAACTGGCAAACGGGTGACTGTTCAGGCTGGCTTTTATGCTGCAAGTGGCTGATGAGCAAAAGACTTGCAGGTGTGTAAGGGAGGCCAGGTGCACCAATTAGCGAGATGCCCGGTCCACACTGAAAAAGGGAACAACAAAAAGGGAGGGGCGACACCGTGGACAAACAATGCATCCTAACAAAGGAAGCTCAAGAAAAGTAACAAGCAGAGAAATTAAATATTATAAATATTACCCGTTTAGTTAAAACTTAAGTCTAAATGACACAGAGAGAAGTAAATTTTAAGTCACGCAAAAATTAACTCATGCATTGTGTTCCCATTTGAGGAAATGAAAGAACACGATGTCCATTGGTGGAAGAAAGTAATTACCTTTTTAAATTAAGGTTTAAAAAAAGGCAATTTTTTCCGGGGGGGTATTTGGCTGGACAGGTAAGACAGACAAAATGCAGCAGGTGAGATTCCCTTCTGCTGATTGTTGAAACACTGTAGAAAATATGCTTGGATAACATTCAATACTATTTGAACATGTTTATTGAATTAACAAACAGAAATAGTGGTGAGCAGCAGTTAGTGGAGCTGCCTCACATGCCGGAGATTCATGTTTGACCGGAGTTTAGGCCAATCGTCAAAATGTGATGCTCTTGACTTTGTAGCCGACGCCATGTCTATACACACACACACACACACGCACACACACACATTTTGTAGCCCTGTGGCTTGAATGACTCTGCTCAACCTCAGCTCAGGGCCAGTCACACTAGGTTAGGGACTAACTAGTCAGCCACCTTTTGCGTGTGTGTGTGTGTGTTGCAGATAGCACATCAGCCTTTACTTTGTGAACAGTGAAGCATTTCAGGCCTGGAATGCTTGTTTCAGCAGAAGTGAGTGCAGCAGAGTGAGCGCAGGAAAACGTGATGTGCATTTTTTGCTGCTGAGCCGTGATAGGACAGTTTGTCAGCTCAGCACACAAACACGCATCGATCCAACCAAAGGTGCTTTTTGACATGTGGCTGTAGTGAGGCATGAGTGGCATAGTAACTAACACTTTTCTGGAGCATCATGATAAGCGCAAATGTGTTGTGGTCTGCAATCGTTTTGATGGTTGCGCATGCTCAAACGAAACACCTTTGCATTCACTGACAACCGTTTGAAGCGTTTCCGTGGAAACAATAATGTTGTCTTTTAAAATAAATCGGCTCTAAGAACTTTGCATTGCATGACAGTATAGAAAATGGGTGGATGGATCTGCTCATGTCATGAACAATAGGGCAACATTTTTGCAAAAATGGCCGCTACAATGCATAAAAAGCCACAACACAGTTGACAACAACCAGCAGCCTAGATGGCATTAAAGCTTTATTTTTTAATGCAATAAATATAACTAGAAAATATGTGCTACAAAATCTGCTCATGATGTCCTATCATCGTTGTCTAAGGAAGAGGGCGGCACCAGTCTGTATCCACTGGTTAGGGTTGCTTCTGCAGGGCACACTGATGTGCGTGACCACCTTCACCCTCTCTGAGCCGCAATACAGAGGCAACCAGATGCTCTCCTCAGAAGCAGCGTGGTCAGCGGAAGAATTCTACGAGTGAGCATAAAACAGATCACAACTGACAATCGTTCCCACCTCGAAACAAAAGCAGTGAGAGAGCAGAGACCTCCTCCGAGGTTAAAACAAACATTTGTCGCCTGCCAAAGCCCTGAGTGGAAGAGCTACAATCCTGATCAAAGTAGGCAGAGGGAGGTTATGTTCCATCCCAATCCAAAATGTTGGCGGAATCCGAGCAAAAATGCAATATGACAGCATTTCGATACATTTTATAAGCTGGTTTGACTATATTTGACAGAGATGACCTCATTAATTGAAAATGTGTTGTGCGTTAAATTAGTTACATTTTGAAAAAAAAACAACTAGATGTCAGTCTACTCCACAAAAATATGTTTTTGTTCCTCAAACACGTTGTAGTATTTCTAATATCTCATCTAATCAATGTAACCGCTGTCAAGTACTTTGGAACCCATACCTGAGGAACCCAGGCCATGTAGCAGAGTGGCACTGCTGACACACTGGGAGAGTCATGCTGGTTTTCACAAAGATGGACACCATCAAAACTACAACCCTCCAGCTGGAGACCTCCCACCTCAAAACACAAACAAACAAACAAAAAAAAGAGCAGACAGAAGTGAGGTGTGAAAGAAAGCAAACACCTACATCTTAGAACGTGACCTGTGTCTGTTTATTATTTTTGACATACACACTTCATGTCTCTCACATTACAACAGCAACAGCTGTAATCACTTTCATAGGTCTGAGTCTTCAAATTTAAAAATGTATGACAGTTTTAGTAAGGTTTAAAAAAAAAAAAAGTGACGGTCGCACCATGTCATGTGTATTGGAGGCTGAGCGCGTGACGCTCTTAACAGTTAGGCCGTAACTAGACGAATGCTGGTGTATTTGAGACACCTCTTGTTATCAGACCTGTTTATTGATACCAGACCGATGAATGTGACTTCGTTTTTCCCCAGCATCGGTCCAATAGTTATCTCTCCGATAGTTATGGCGCATCCTTGGTTGCTACGGTAACTTAAACCAACATCACTGTCTTGTTGGTTCCGGTAAAATTCGGTAAATTATTATGAATGTTCAATTATTTTGAGATTTGTCCTTAAAGTCCTTAAATCCGATTATCATGTTAAATCCGATTATAGTGTTAAATTTTTTTTAGAAGTTTTAAAAGATTGATTTAAAACATTTGAATATCTATTTTAGGCGTTGTTTTCAGCTCCATGGATTCATTGCTGTTTAAGGACTCGCGGGAACCTAATAATGTTTCATGGAAATATGTTTTGTGTTTTGCATCACACTTTCTCACTTGCATCAAAGAATGGCCAAGAAAAGACAAAGAAAGGAAAAGGAAGCAAGGCGATAATTACACACAGGCGTAGGAAAGGAAACAAAAAAAAAAAGCCAAATGGCATGATAGCAAGGACAGAAACAGTCCCTGAAGAAAGATGCAAAGAGAACGCAGAGGCAAGCCGATCTGAGAGCCAATTGGGGGGGAGAGAACACAAAGACACAAGCACGTGAACTTGCATGTCATGCTCGCAGTTCATGTTTGTCAGTGCATTCACTCCGGTGACTCAGACATTTTCCAGCTCAAACAACAAAAAGGAACTCTGGCATTGAGCCAGGCATACAAAGACAACTACTAAATCACCATAATCTGGGCAAGACAGACAGAGCCAGACAAAGCTGCACTGCAAAGGTGCGCGTGTGTGTGTGTGTGTGTGTGTGTGTGTGTGTGTGTGTGTGTGTGTCAATAAAATGAGCACATCACTTCACAACAATTATTCCCTCACTATCTTCAGCTGTCAGATTTAGGAGTGTCTTCCTTCCCTGCGTCCAGCCGCAGATTCGCGTTACAAGCCCACATTCCTCCCTCCTCCTGCTGTACACTTAAAACAAGTCATCGAAGATGCCAAAAGCACCAAGATAATAGACCTTTTTCGACAATGGTCCAACCCAATGGAATGTCTAATGTGTTGTTCGAGGTAACAGGGCACCATTTAGTCATTTGTAAAAGGAGTTACATTGCACCGGGCCACCGCGGCTCTGTTATCAGAACAACTTAACTTGTCAACAGACATAAATCAAGATCAGGAAAAAAGGGCAAAGTGACTTGCATCCGACTATGGACCAAAGTAAATGATTGATATCAGTTAACAGTATTGGCCAAGTGCACATTTGAATCCACTTTTATTATCAGCTTCAACAGAGGGGTACCTGATGGTCTTTCATGGTAGATTGAAGACGTACATCACTTGTGTATATGCGTATATGTGTGTGCCTGTCGCAGCTTTCACGCTACCTTGACTTGAAGTTTGACTCCAATAATGGGACTCCTCCATGACGATGCAAACACCAAACTGTCCATTGAACAACCTAAAGATCTAAAACCCACAAAAAAAAGACGTTATCGATCTGACTCTTCGTAGAACCCGGTCAAACAAATCCTACCTGGCAGTCTCCTGCCTCAGAGCATTGAGGAAGGTATCGGGGTGGAAGAGCTCGGACAGATCCAAGGTGTCTGACAGAAGAGTTTGTGTGCCAGCACGTTCCACCCAGCTCTGTAAAAATTGGAACGATGACACAAGAAACGCAAATAAGCAAGGAAGGCTTCACAATTACGTCCAGGGTTCAGGTAATATACAATCTTAGCTCAAATATCGAGGAAATTTGTTTTTTCGATGGCAGACAATATTTTGGGAATAGAAAACCTCACATCTATATACCATAGTTTGAAGTGTGGAAAAAATAGTTCCGTAAGATTGGTCATTTGTGCATCCTAAATGAGCATCAGCTCACTCACAGTTTGGTTTGAATTGTGTTTGTTTATTGTTGTGCCTCGTAGATATGCTGTAAGATTGTGTCTGTGACTTATTTAGCAAAATAAGAGGGGTAATATTGCCAGGGTTGACGTTGCAAGATGAGCGGGCTCTCACCCCTCTTTTAGTCCGTGCCTCGAGGATACCTGCTTGCGGCCCGAGGCTCTCAAAGATAAGAAAATGTTACATCGATAGTCAGTATGCTCATGTTTATTTCTTTTGAGAAAACTCAAAAAGATACGCCTCCAGATGTCTGCTGTCGCAAATGCTTTCATGTTGGGAAGAGGACCTTTAGATTGCGGTTTTAACCTCTTCGACCTCTGTTGCTTTTTTATTTTTATTTTATTTTTTTAAATGCCAGTAAGATTTTGGAGGTCAGCGGCATGACATGAGCTGAATCAGCAAATACAGTATTTGATTTGAGTGCTTTTTATTGTGGAAGGGTCATTTTCAGCACAGAATCAAACAGGGTGGGCCTCAAAGACATATATATATATATATATATATATATATATATATATATATATATATATATATATATATATATATATATATATATATATATATATATATATATATATATATATATATATATATATATATTGCTGTGTGTATATATATATATATATATATATATATATATATATATATATATATATATATATATATACACACACACACACACACACAGTATTTCCATTTTTTTACTGTTTTAAAAGTGCTTTTGTGCATGCAAATACTTGTTTTGTTTTCTACTTTCTCTTTTTCATAATTTTTGCTGCTGTAAATTGCGAATTTCTCCATTGTGAGACTAATAAAGGCTTTCTTCTTCTACTTGTTTTTCTATATACGAATGCAAGCTCCTACAGTCTGCACATCAACACAGATGCAAATGTATGCATGCTGCCAAATACTCAGCAAGGCAGTGTGTAGCATTCAAGCTACGGCCTGCCTGATTCACCTTTATTACATTAGTTGAGCAGGCTGCCTTGAAGAGGAGCACAAACTGATATTTGGAGACAGTTACCTCAAGACAGAGACAGATGGAGTGCAAGGAGGTTAGCAGATAGAAAGAAACAATGATGGCGCGCACGCACGCACACAGCTGGGCGTGCAGGCAGACGAGATAGCAGACCGACAGACGTAGACAGAGGGTTCAGCCTCACGCGGACAATGAAATGCATCGTTTTTTCATGGACATAAATATTTCTGAACACACGCAAGGTGTGTGTGTGTGTGTGTGTGTGTGTGTGTGTGTGTGTTTGTCTATCCTCAGCTGCCAGAACATATTGAGGCAGGAGACGCAGTCAAGAGTAGACAGAGCCAAAGCCTTTACTTCCTGGCACCAACATAGTGCAGATACTTCTCTAAATTTCAAACAATTTATATACGAAAATACCTATGGAAAATCGATGCAGTGTAATTGTTTTTAGTCAAATTGAATACATAATAAAATTTGGAAAAATGCAATAAAAGGATACAGGAGACCAACAAGTTTTTGTTTTGTTTTTTTAACAGTATATTTACAGTGACCCCTGCTTTTCGCAGGGAATATAGACCACGCTGGTCCGCAAATAGCGAAAATCTGCAAAATATTGACACTGAATGTCCATCCATCCATTGTCCGATTCGCTAGAATTCACAAGCGTCGGAAGTCCGGTCCTGGAGAGTCCTGCATGTTTTCCAAGTCTCCCTGCTGCAACACACCTGATTCAAATGATCAGGATCACTATCAGGCTTCGATAGAGC
Organism: Hippocampus mohnikei; assembly: GCA_026261675.1. Classification (NCBI taxonomy): domain Eukaryota; kingdom Metazoa; phylum Chordata; class Actinopteri; order Syngnathiformes; family Syngnathidae; genus Hippocampus; species Hippocampus mohnikei. The sequence continues at coordinate 6,829,525 of JAKGUB010000327.1, forward strand.
TTGTTGATGAGCTGATCATTTCGAGGACCGGACTTTGACACCTGTGCGCTTGATCATCGCAAGGGTCGCGGGGGGAGCTGCAGCCTATCCTAGCTGTCTTCGGGCAGGAGGCAGGGAATCGGTTGCTAGCCAATCGCAGGGCATCCACACCTCAGGACAACTTAGAGTGTTCCATATACCTGCCATGCATGTTTTTGGAATGTGGAAGGAAACCCAGAGAAAACCCATGCAGGCAAATTCCACAAAGGGAGGCCGGAATCGAACCCTGCACCTCTGCACTGTGAGGTCGACACAAAGCACTGGCCCACCGGGCCACACTGAATGTTTTTAAGTTATATATCATGATTGAACGGTTTGACCCACTTCGGAATAGATTTTCCTCCATGTGGTCCCTGAGCTAAAATGACTTTGACACTCCTGCTGTATTGGATTCAGATGTAGGTGATATGGGTGATGAATATACTGTATATGCATGATAGATGGATGGACGGTAAACTCTACTGATGAGACAAATCTGAATGCACTCCCTTATTTTACCTGTAAGGCAAGCGCACGCACGACTATAGCGCCCAGATATTGCATTGGCTCTTCAGGTCCCTCCCACATATTTTGCCATTGCAGAGGACACTAAGAAAGAGAGCAAAAAAAACAAACAAGCAATTTATTCAAACATTTCTCAACCAATCAGCAATCTTTGGATGCCCTTCTCAAATATGAGTCAGTCAGAAAGGTACTGTACAAGCTTCAACTGATGCGCGATAAAGTGAATGCACATCTCTCTCTCTCTCTTTTGCTGTCAATGCAGAGAACCAAAGGGCGCAGCATAAAATCAAATTCATTGAGCTGCATTAAAGTCAGCCCTCAGGGGGAAGAAGACCAAAAAGTTGCTGAAGTTAGTCCCTCGGCTGTGTTTTACATAAAAAGTGAAAGAGTTTTAAAACACCATTACATTGTGACATGTGCACTTTCCAGCATGTGTACTGTGATGGGAAGGGGAGCAAAATGGAAAATGGAGGATTAGAGGGATGGGTGTGCGTAAAAAGCCGACCTTTACTGGGCTTTAGAGAAGGTGTTTGTATTTTATCTCGGTCAGAGTTGTCTTCCTTTACGCATTCGCTCATATGAACTCAACAAAAACGAAATGAAATCTTCTGTAGCAACATGGTGTGTGGATTCTTGGGTTGGGAAGTGCCTTCATTTGACAAGTGGGAAAGAAACGGCAGCTCAATCACAAAAACCACATCAAATAATGAATAACGAAGTCATAACATCAAGACAATCATGGTACCAACAGTGCTTAAAAGACCAAACTGTCTGTTCTTCCTGCAGCCAGGCTCGCATGTTAAATACTCAGAGGCAAGCTCTGGTCAACAAGGGCCTATCGATGTCTTATTTGTACACCAGACAGGGGAAAAAAAAGTATTTGCATATCTGGCCATTGAATTGTAGGGAAAATGATTGTGCACTGAACACGTGACATTGAACGCATTTGGGTTTTTCTTTCTTTGGTAGTTTTTCTAAATGTACTTGTTTTCCTTGAAATACTATAGCGGTATCTTTATTTATTCTTTTTGTTGTCTGTTTCGCTTTTATGGACCGCAGGAAGATTCACTTTTCTGTCTCGCAAGGGCAAACGGGGATCCAATCAACAATAAACCGATAAATGAGTTCCACTTACCTCCTGATTGAGCAAAGCGGTTGCCAGTTTTTGGACCTTGGGAGTTAGAAGCTCAGTCCCTCTAATCACCTTGCTCAAGGCAGCGAGGGACTGGTGGATACTCTGCGACAACAATTATAGTTTAAGGCACATATCCTTTTTTTTTTTTTAATATAATGTAATTAAACTGATGCACTGTATGACGGTGATATCTTGTTTGCATTTGGTACAAATATCGTAACGTATATTATGCATGAAATGCAAGATAGATGTAATTTGACTGCGGCATCCCTCGTAACGTTGGTTCTCTTACACACCTGAACCAAGCGAACGGCATTAAACTGTTCCAGAACAATGAATGACAGTACTGGGGACCCGTGTTGATCTGTCGGCGGTGTGACCTTTTGCTGGATCAGCGCAGAACCCTGCAATGGAGATGATAGCCAGACAGAAATATGTTACATTGAAATACAATGGCAAAAGTAGCAGCTGTTTTGTTATTTGTTCAAAAACAAGATTGAATATAAAGAAAAGAGGCAAAGCCTGGGCAGGTCTTATGAATGGAGCATTGGGTGGCAATTGACCCCATGTCATTTGCATCGAGGGTCAGCTATTGTGATCTGATGCATAATTGTCATCAATTTGAGGGACAGAAGAGTAGACACATACTCTGTATCCTAACTGGGATCAAAACAATAGCAGGATGGAACACAGTGTAGGTTGTTTGAATGTATTTTTACGATAAATCACGAGTCATTGACCTGAGCCTCTCTCAAACAAATCAGTTTGACACTCATCCACTCATCCATCTATTTTCTACGAGTTATCCCGCCCAGGGTCACACACAACTTAGCTGGAGTCTACCCCAGCTTACTTGGGTACACCCTCGACAGGTTGCCACTCAATGAGAGGGCACATGCACAAACATCCATTCACACTCACATTCAAACAAGGTCAAGTTCGAGTCTTGACTCAACCTGACATGCATGTTTTTAGAATGAAGAAAACCAATACGAGTACAGGCAGAACATGCAAACTCCATGTAAAGCGGTTCGGGCCGAGAGAACAATTCAACTGTGAGACAGAGGTGCTAACCGAATGCTCCACCATGTTGTCTGTCTTCACAGGAGCAGTTTATTTGAGATTTTTGTCAACTACGGGGAAGCGTGTCCAATCTCTTGGATTTCTAAAAAACATTGAAGGCTATCCAAGACTGCGATTGCATTCCGCAGCACGCTGCACTTTTTAAGAAAATGAACAAATAAATAGCGCAGCAATTAACCTTGTTGAGTTTCTTCCACAAGTTGAGGATAGGTGACAGTCCATGAGACCACAGCTCCCTGTCGAATTTTGACCCTGTTGCAACTGAGCAGCTCATGACACGAAGTTGGGAAATCACCTGTGAACCAACGAAACAATACATTCAAGGTTGTTGTGACATATTTATGCTTGTTGTTTGCAAACTTCCTCATATAAGTGACGCTCCCTCGACCTAAAATGCTCAGAATTGTCTACATTGATAGCTGGACCATAAAAATACCAACAATTGGAATACCAAAACACTCCAAGGTGATTTCAAATCCGTTTTACAGACATTATACTCTTAAAAATAAATAGCTTACAGATGAATTGAATAGGGGCAGGGGGGTGATGATAGTTTCTCATCACATGTTGTTTTGGTTTGGTGAAGACAAATGACGGGAAAAAAATATATGCAGCACAATTTCAGTTTTACAGGAGGGGGGAAAAAATGGCCAAATTTCAAACGCAAGTCTTGAGAGATCCTTCCGCAGCCCATCACATGTGCTTAGCTTTAGGCCAAGACCACGGGATTGTGCTTCACAAAGAATCAAGACGTGTGTTAATGTGAAGGTGTACGTGAGGAGTGTTGGTGATGAATGGCTTCCATTAGTCCCAGGCAAACTCAACCAGCTGCTTTATCTTCTTTGCTCAGGTGATTAAGTGTGTCTCTGTGTGTGTGTTTCATACTGAATGCGTATGCACGCACGCGTGTTTGCACTGCATCCTTTATTTGTCCCCAAATTGTTGAATCTCCTTCCTGCCATGATGAGTTAAAAACATCTCCTCACACGTTAACCCAATCACTGAAATTCCTCTCAAAACTTTGGTGCCATTATTGGGAAACTAACCGTTACCGTCATCATCAGTCCCTGATATTCTTGCCGGTGCTACAATACCATGTTGCTGGTGGCCAGGGCAGCAGAGTGCAGTGTAAGATTTTGGCCATTTGCCTCTCCTATATCCACCTTTTCTCATCATCTATCACGGGATCTATAAAGAGCTCTGGGGAGACAGGCTGGCTAAAAGGTATACTCCGTTTCGACCTGCAGTTTGCCTTCTGGCCTGTCACATCCTGATGGGATCCCACACCTTTCTCACGCTCTGTCAAGGATGAGACATGGACAACGGCCAGATTTGGAGCAAGTTTGTGGCGCCTGCAAGGACAAACAAGGCCCCTCTGCCTTGGCCTGGTTCCACATATACTGCCGTTCAATAAATACTTTCATGTTGGTTTTGTGTTAACAGCGAATTCACTAAGCCATCGAGTGTACCAACATATGCAAACAAATTTGTAATTCACATTCACACTGGCGTGGAAGAGATAGCGTTCACTCGCTCACAGACAATTTTTCTGCGCTATTTTTTGGGAAAGCAAAGATAGATAAACTGCTTTTTCAAGCTGTTCCGTGTGTCACAGACACATTACAGTGACGGTGGAGACTTTTTTGATTTTAAATGATGGTTACAGATATGACACAACACAGTGACAACCGGAGATTGATTGATGCAGACACAACTCACATTTTAAATGATTGAATTATTCCTTTACATGTTTTCGTGTCTGTGCAATGGGGCTTTCATCACGTAGTACGATAAATATCACAGATGGCTGCTTGATAGGAATGTTTTGAGACTGCTGGATGCTTTGTTGTTGTTTTACTGCATTACTGCAATGCATCATTCCGAGAAGGGTCTCTGACGTTGTTGTGGCTAAAGCTTGTGTCTTGGATCCCGAATATTAGAATGCGCAGGTGTTCCAAAATTAGCTGCCCTGTGAGCGTATGAATTTAAACGACAGTACTTCTCGATTCACTTTGATATTGTGAAAAATGTTCAGAGAGACAATCATGGCGACAAATTCGTGATTGACGAATAACATGTTGGCTGACCAGCCAATTATATATATATCTTCAAAATTTGCAGACAAACGCTTACATGGTGGATATGGAATGGTGATGTGCTGGTATGATCACTGAGTGAATGAGCTAGTATTGCTCTTGCCTCGTCATAATTAATTCATTACATGTCCATCTGCTGCAATTTGTGCATGTAGGATATATAAGTACGCTGCGAACGTAATACGTTGGGAGAACATTGTACAGGTAACATTGCACGGATAACATAGCTTGTAATTTGTGTTTCCAACCTTAATAAAATCTCAAACTGAATTTCATGTGATTTTCATTGACAACGTATGTGACAAAATGTCATACGGAAGAAACGAGGGAATAAGTGTGTATAAGTGAGCATATTTTTAACATGTGGGCTTAATTTAGCAATCAGGCAAGAATGTGTGTGTGGCCATGTGGGCGTTTGTTATGCACCTGGGAGCTGATAATTCTCTGCGAGGTTCTTTCTATGTTAGCAGGCAGACCAAAGAATGCAGGCTTGTCATCCTCTGGGAGATTCTCCACGACCCCACGGTAGTCCTGAGAGCATACGCACACATTTGTGTTTATAAGATGAAAACAGTACAGATGCACACACAATACAAAAAGACATTAAGGAAGAACCCGTTTTGTGACGTGGAAGAACATACAACTTCAATGAAATCATCCTTGATTATAAGTGTTGGTTTCATAATTCCAGGTCTACTCAGAATTATGTACAAGGCTTGCATAATTAGTTAGGCCACATGGTGCAAGAATGTATCATTTTTAACAAAGCAAGATGGGAATGAAATGTTTTGTTTCGTGTAAGTATCCTTGATCGCAAGTGTTGTTGAGCTAACTTGGCAAAAGGTCCACTGACAATATGTAAAATAAATAAATAAATAAATAAAAAACACACACACAGCATAAAAGCTTCACTCCTACTTTAGTTGTTACTTTCTTTGCAAATTGTCAGTTCTCAGCACAGATTTCCATATTGACTTCCTTTTCCAACCATATGCCGAGCCAACATTTAAGTGGCAAAAACAAAACACACTTTCAAAGGCACCAAGTGTGAGTCAGTGATAAGCTTGGGTGGCCTCTAGCAGCAATCTGTACTTTTCTTTAAATACTTCTTACTTGGCCAATGCAGCCGATTTCATTTAAGATACAGATACACTAAATTGTAGCATTTCCTTCCAGAAGCAAATGACGGAATTGCTCCTTTTTAAATTTGTCTTTTGCATGATTTAATTTGGGGCTGCTTAAGGGGGTGTTGCTGTAAGAAGACCTCCATCTTAGCAACTGTTTCAATGAAAAGTTGTGCTCGTAAACCTACCGAGATGGAGCAGGAGTTTGGAAGGCTAATCTGTGATGGAAGAAAGCGTGCTCCTTTGCTCTTTCCCTGTCCGGCTGAGAGGGAGGAGAAGACTCGTGCGGAGAAGAACTGCTCCAGGTAAGAGCGCAAGATGCGGAGGTCAGACGGGTTGTCGATGCGTCCGCCGTAGATGGCGCTCTCCAACAGGCCATGGACAAACTCCCACTGAAAAGGTTTACCGCCTAAAAGATATCAGAGCACACATAAAGGCCGCTGAAGTGCACATAGAATGTAAGTGTACAAGCATTTACCAGCGCACTGCGGTTACGGTAAACAAGGACAAATGTGAAATGGAGCAGATGTATAAGAGGGCCTCCTACTTTCAAAAAGCCTGTCGATGACTTCAAAGCCAGCCCGCAGGTCTGATAAGGAAAACTCATAGAACTTAGTCCATCCCTTAAAAAAAGAGAAAGTTAAATGTTACACATTGTTTCGACTGACGCGTTCATGTGTTAAATGGTTTGTTTTTGTTCAACGTGAACATTTCGTCTTATCGCGTTTATGATTTTAACGCCGCTTGATCCTGTTTGCTCAATCCATGCTGTGTTAATTGGCGAGGAAGAGACATTTGCATATCATCGTTGGGGAGGATCCCCTGGCATTTAGAGCAGGCTCAACATAGGAAACCCGCAACTCTTGCCTTCTTAACACAACATAAGAGTTTTCCAGGCTGGTCCAACTCAGACCAATGAAGACAAAGACAAAGTCGTTGTTTGGAAATAAAATAAGTACAAAACATAAAGCCCCTCTCTATCGATGGGTACTTTGGCTTCCGCTTACATTCTAAAAAGATCCATGCTAAGTTAATTACCGGGAAGGACTCCAAAATGTCCATAAGTCTGAATGAGAGGGTGAACGTTTATATGTGCTCTGCCCTGTGATTGACTGGCAAGACGATACACCGTCTCACCCAAAGTCATCTTGGATAAGCTCCAGCTGACCCATCACCTTAAACTGGATAGGTGGTCGAAAACAGACTATGCTTTATTAAATTACCTTGCAACTAAACTTCACTTAACATCAGAAGTTAGTCATATTTTTTTCCCCCACACATTCTCAACAGTGACTCAGCTCATAGAAGGTCAAGGCGATAACTGAATACTCAGTATAGGGAAAACAGTCTCGCAGGCAGCAGCCATATAAATGCAAAAAACACACACTCCTACACAAATGTGTATGGACACACGCACGTACACACGCATGCATGTGCTCTCTATAATGACTAGCCGAGTAAAATAAATTACAGTTGTTCAAACACAGCTCTTTACTGGGACCCAAAATGGTAGTCTTCCTGTTGATGCTGCAGGGGACTGTTCATCCATGTTTGGCACTTCCTGATTTAATTCCTCTCTTTATATTATGTCCCTAATGAGATGGCACAGTAGGTTGAAATCCTCCATATATGTAACTGTTGTGCAGTATTTCTACCACATTGGTTTTACATTACCTTCTCTGCCGTGTGTGTGTGTGTGTGTGTGTGTGCGTGCGTGCGTGCGTGTGTGTGTGTTGCACGGTATACTGGTTCTAGTTTGGTACCGGGGTACTAAGGTATTTAATACTATACTGTACTGCATTTGGATGGTACAAGTACTTGCAGCACCGCCGCTTGTCACATAACGTCACTGCATTGTAAGTATAGGTTTATTAATTTTTTTATTTATTTTTTTGATGAGGAGCAAGCCAGAGAAAACAAGCAAGCAGCGCGAATGAGAGCAAAACGAGTGGTGCGAGGAAGACTTGGAGAGAGTAGACACTGCAAAGGGAGAAGGGAGAGAGAGAGAGAGAGAGAGAGAGAGAGAGAGAGAGAGAGAGAGAGAGAGAGAGAGAGAGAGAGAATGACTGCAGCAAACGGCACTGCGCCGCAATTCTTGGACAAACCAACTGCTTGAGACCACTGATACACCAACGTGTAAACGGTGTTTAAAAACGTGCCTGGCTAAAGGCCGAAATGTAATACTTGTTATCCATTCACACTACTTATATATGCTGTACGTATTTACTTCTATTTCAGTGTTCTTCAAGTATTTTGAGTACAATAAGAAAATGTGAGTGTGTTGATGGCTATTTTTTTTTTGCATTTTAAAATTGTGTTCATTGGAAAAGCTTGTCTTGGTGGTATTTTATTGTGTTTAGCGATTGATATGTTATTGTTCGAAGAAAAAAAATTATCAGAAACCATCAAAATGTTAGTAAAGATACCAAAATGCTGGTATTGTGATAACCCCAGGGTGTAGGTGTGCATGCACATATCTGTGTGTGACCTGAGGTATGTAGTTACGTCTCTCTTGGCAGACAGCATGGAACCAGGCTAGACAGAAGAGAGACTGGGACCGGGCCAATATCCCCCCTAAACAAAACCAGTTAAAATGAGCATTAACATCATACTAGCAAGCTATTGAGTTTAGTGTAGCTATAAAATACCCAATCAGATTTAAACAAGAAACTATCACGAGAAGAGATGAGACCTTTACTGATCTGTTCAGGCGTCCAGGATTCATAGGTCCTCAACAAGTTCCTCTTCAATCCAGGAGGATCCTGGATGCAAGTATCGTAAGGAATTCAGAACAATAGAGGAGATTATTTGATACATCCTTTGTAAAATAATTCACAACAATTTAGAGGGTTATGGTCAGATGAAGTTCTATTAATAAGAAGAGGACTAAATAAGAAATATTGTACAAGGAAAAAATGCACGGTAGTAGATGATGACAGTGGCTCCCACTGGCCATAATCTACATTTCCAAAATGCTCCATACACAGAAGCAATGTTAAGAGTGCAGTTGATCGACCTTAGTGGGAACATTAGGAAGTTACAGATTCATCGATCCTTCCAAACTGTAAAAAATGTGCCAACAAATCATTTCAGAGAAAGCATCTTTAGTAGTGCTTTTTCAAGAGAACAACATGAACAAGTTCTAAATCAAACAGCAAAATGTGATAAAAATAAATAAATGAAATGAAATGAAAGCCCGTGCACGTGCACCCTTAAAGCTCATTGTAAACAAGTGACTGAAGCACCCGCCCCAAAACATTTATTCACATAAAAACACACTTGCGCTTTGGAGTTGATGAGCTATTTAAAATGTGTTTCTTTGTGTTAGTCTGTCGGCAAAGACAAAATGATGGAAAGACAACAAGAGAGCAGCAGGTTGTGCCGCATGCATGGTTGCAAAAGCAGATTTCCCCTTGACTGCATGTACCGTGTGACCTTGTTTCCCCACTCATACGACATTACAACCCCTCATTTACAGCAGGAATCAACCAGCTACAAACGATAGCCAGATTAAACAGCCAATGGAGCCTAAAAGTGAAACCGGTCATATTCAACAATGCTTATGGAGAAGAATGTGCAAATGTGTACCTCATAAGTGATCTTGAGGCTGGATTGCAGCAAGATGGGAGGAAATCTGGGATGAACATCTGATGTCAACCAGAGACGGAAGCCTTCTTTGGGACGAAGCACATTTAGCTCCTATGGAATGAGGATGGTACACATTTAGAAATCTTCATCAGTGAAGTTGTGAGCTCATCTGCCTCCCAGACAGACCACAACTATAGGATGCCCATGCACATCAGACAAAAGTTATTCACATCGAGATGTCTTGAACAACTCGGGATGGGGCCCCTTTTGCTTCAAGGCAGCCAAATTTCAAGTGAGCAAAAGTATTAGAACAGACATGTGATATCTGGTGGCACAACCCTTATTTGCAATAACTGCATCGAGCCTGCAACCCACGACGACAACAAAAAACAAAGCACCATTTTGTTTCAATACTTTTAGAGGGGACTGTACATGGATTCATAGAAAAAGTTAAGTGGTAAGATGGACTTTGCTTTTTGCCTTAGCACCTGGCTAGTTCTTCTGGAGCCTCTGTTCATCTTTGTCCATTTTCTTCCTTTCACAACCACCATTTTGTTCATTCATCATTCTCTCATCTTAACTTCCATTCACACACTGACCCCATCATTCCCTCAGTTTTTCATGGCAGTTTTTCATTTCAAGCTTCACTGCCGAGACCTCATCAGTTGATGGGTAAGAGCAAAACAAAGAAAGAGAGCAACGAAGAGGAACAGGGGGAGGATTTAAGGGTCACGGGCTGTGTTACAGTTGGAAAATAGCTTCAGACGATGTCCAGGATGTAAAACAAAAGTGGAGTAAATACAAGAAAAAGCTTTGCGGTATACTGTGAGCACCGCTGCTGGACACAAACATACGTGCGCACACATGCACGAGCACGCACACGCACACACACACAAACACACACACTTCTGCCCCAACTGCTATGCCTCTGAGTGAGTGTTGACCTGCCACACGCTTTGCAAAGCACAACCATAGGGCAGGTACAATTCCATAAATAAATGAGTAGCCCAACCAACATTCCAAAAAAAAGGAACATACAAAGAGTGGTAAATAGATGTGGCACAACAACAGATGACAGAGTTTGACAAACATAGCACAGCATGTATGGAACACGTAAACAAAAATAGTATAATGAGGATTCAATCTGTGAGGAGGAATTTGAAAATATTTTAGAATGTGGCATTTGACATCATACAGGTGGTGATGTATTCAAATTTAATAATTCGATGGATCATATTCCACAAATATTTCAAGAGGAATCGGTTTCCAGCAATGTATATTTTGTCTATCATTCAAAGTTTTGTAACGGGTTGTTTTAGTACTTTGGGTTGGCTGTTACCCAGTGTGCGACTTGGAAAGTGGCAATGAGAGACAAATGGACAAATGTTGATTGTAGGCTAATAATTATTGAAAAGAATCATTGCTGATAAGTATATTCTGCAAAATTGCAAAGGTATCTTTTTTTGTGTCAAAAGAAATCTAAGATATAAACTCAATCAAATCTGTCTGCTCAATTACACATACTGAACACCCATTGGAGTTGTGCTTTGTTTCTTTATCATTTTTACTGGCTGCTTTGTACAAAGAACAACTAAAACAAATACACATATAAAAAAGGAAACAGTTCAGACTTGACAAAACTAGTATGTGTATTTGGCTGGCATAATTTGCACAATTGAACAAAAAGCATAAGAGTCCGTTGGCACCATACAGGTTTACCTCAATATCATATAAATCAAATAAACCAGAAATATTGCGCCAAGGTCCATTTTAACCTAACTATATAACTGTTTCTAGTTAATATAGCTATATTAAACCAATGAAAGGATTTGTTCAGAAGAGTAGAGATTAAAAAAAAAGTGGAGCCTAATGTTGGAACACAAATGCCTTACATAACTACAACAAGTGAATATAATGTCAAAATATAAGAACTGAGTGCTTACTTTTTCTAGGAGATGTAACCATGCTGTGACAAGATGAAGGTTTTTCAGGCAAAGCCACTCTCCGTTTCGGGAGCATTCTCTGAGTTTGGCCAAGGCCACGTCAGCCTGTCCCTGACCCATTGAGATCTGGTCAGACAGAGAGCCACACTCAGGCAGGGCACCAAACAAAGAAAATGGGATGGAAAATCCAATTCTGTCTTTGCATTTGCGGTTAGTGAGTACATAATGTGATTGCACCATTCAGTATTTCTCTTTACTGGGTGAAAGCATGCAGTTGTGAAACTAGATTACATTGCAAATTTTAATCCAATCAAATATGTAGATAGCCGACTTGAGTTGAGGTCCTACAAATTAACTAATTTATATGCAAAGTTGCTTGCAATTAGATCTTAGATTGGAGTAAAAGCACTTTTGGAACTCCAGCTACCACCAAAAGTCATGATTAACATGTTTGTTTACATTAACAACGTCAGAATTTTAATCCGGTCTACCTCATGATACTGGTCCCGACCCACAGTGTCTGTGGCAAGTTCTACGAGCTCCTGGGAGGGGTCAGCCCCCGCCGAGGTGATGATCAGCACTGGTTCCCATTCTAATGTCTCAGCATATAGACGCCGCAGGTTCAGCGGAGGAGGAGAGAGCTCCTTCATACCTGGAGCCACAATGAAAGCAAGAAAAAAAAGTCTTATGTTTTGTGTGGATTTTTCTTTAAAGTGATGCACATACTGTTTTGTGGTATGGGATTCAAAGTAAAAAATCATAAGTCACTGTGCAATGTGTACTGTTTCACACTGCTTAAGGGGCTCTAATCCTGCTGTAATTTATTGAAAAATCAGATATAACATAATAGAGGCACACACGCTGTGATACGGGAACTTTTTCAAAATCTCAGCCAAATACCCTCATAATCACACACACACACACACACACACACACACACACACACACACACACACACACACACACACACACACACACACACACACACACACACACACAGAATCAAACAGTAGCTTCAAAACTGCCAGCGGATACCTTTGGTGGCTGCTGCCAAATGCAATCTGCTCCACCCTTCCAAACACACACAGACACTCAAGGTCCTGGTAGAAAACATCTTAGATCAACCTCTAGCTGATTCACCATGGCAACATAAAGAAAAAAAATCGTCTACCAACATAGCGTGCGGTGTGTGTCTAGAATCGGGGCATTTAAAGAGTACGCGTGTGCAAAAACACAAATATCACCGCCTATGTTACCGGCACGAAATCAGTATTCTCACTGCGAACAAGCACCCAGGCGGTGGATGTCAACATTCCTCTTGGGTTTCGGAACATGCAGTCAAGGCAAAGAGGAATCTTGAAGAACACTCATTGTTTCCAACATACTGCAGTTTTTGAAAAAGCGTACTTAGTGGTGTCTTATCATAGATATCACCTCGACGTTCAAAGCATGAGGGTTTGCTTTGCCATACATCTTGATATCCATCCACCCATCCCTTTTCTATACTGCTTTTCCACATTAGGGGCACGGGTGTACTGGAGCCAGCTGATTTCAGGCAAGAGATGAGGTACACCTTAGAATGGTCGCGAGTCAATCAGAGGGATAAAATAGAAGAACAAACAAATCACACAAGTTTGGAGATGCATGTTCTTGCAACATGAAAGGAAGGTGGACGACATGCAAACCCCACACAGGAAAGCCGGAGCCCGGATTCAAACCCTCAACCTCACATCTGAGAGGCGGATGTGCTAATCACTTACACGCCATGCCGCCACATGTTGACATATACAGTACGGTGAAAAATAAGTGTAATAGAATAAATGCTTTGTCATGTATATGATAGTTGTCTAGTCACATGAAAATTCAGGCTCAGAAGATGACTCAGAGAGTTTTACATTTATTTCTGTGTGAGTTAAGCAAGGCATGACTGTGTGCGAGCAGTGGCTAGCTTTAGACTGAAAGGATTTGGTGAGATTATTTGTAAGAGGATTACAGAGCATGCCTCATTAGCATACTGATTTACTGCCAACGACACAAATACGCTCACTGTTTCTCGACACTGCTCCTGTTTTATTATCAGCGTTATCAGCTGCCCCCCTTGAATGAAGACTAATCTTGACTGCAACTCCAATGGTGGACTCACTTGCTGTTCAACAAGTTTGGGCACTGTGCTCTCACAGGCCATAACAACGTACAATTGCACACGTAATAAGCCCCACAACAAAAGGCTCTATCATACATTCTTCCTTCCGTAGATAATGGTCAATTTTGATAGACACTGTCCTGGGCTGCAGCTCAGTGGCTCCAAGTCTGAAATTTTGGGGGCACAGGTAGAAGATTTAGGGGCACACGCTGTATAAATTGCCTTGCAAAGTTTTCATCCCGCTCATTTTCACTGTATTACTCATGAGTAGGATGAAGTGTGGTCTTGAGCAGTAATAAAAGTTTTACCCCTAAGAACCTAGGATTATTTTCTTTTTTTGTATAACCACAATAAGTATATTTTTTTGCTGTGTTTGTGTTTTTACAGAAGAACAAAGTAGACGTTGTCAGACTCTCTTAAAATCAATTCAAATGTCAGCGAGGTTGCTCATGTTGAACTTTCACAAATGACGTGAAGCATTTTTTTTTTCACGAGAAACCATAGTGTGGCATTGGCTTTCAAACAGAAGTGAGGATGAATAAAAATCCAAATTATACCAAAAAAATAATAATGAGCACCTAAAATATGGTGAGAAAGACTAAGATCGCAAATATGAAGAGAAGCGAGTCATCGTTTTGTCAGGATTTGTTTCCGCAGATGGAGCACCACATTGAAAGCACTTCTACATGTCTCGTGGAAGCACCTTATACTCTACTTTAGCCTAATTCTGTCTGGCTTTGTCATTTCTCTTCAATCCACCTTGCTCCTGCGGCAAGGAATTGTTTTATTAATAGCAATACATGAACTCTGTATATTGCCACTCTGCGAATACTGATATTAATAATGCACTTTCTGGATTCATGAATGCTACAGAGTTAACTGACAAACTCCTTGTTGATGATGCTGTCGTGGTTACTCATCCCCGCCACTTCATTATCGCGAACGCTATGAGACCAATGCTCGCGGGTGCCCGTTTGTTTTTTGTCATGTCTTCTAATCCCAATTCCTTTGGTGGGATCTTTCCTTGTGTGGCTTTGCCAGATTTGTGATGATACTGACCCTGGTATGACAAAGCCAAACTACAGAACCCACAAAGCAGTCTGAAATGAAAACACTTACCCAATGCCTGTGAGGCAAATGCTGTCATGGCACTCTGCAGTCGATCTGGTCTAACTGCCTGAACCAATAACAGCTAGAGGGAAGATGAAGAGAAAGAGAAGAGAAGGGGAAAGTGATGAGCTTGGCTGTCAGCCTGTTAAAATATCACCAAAAGAAAAAAAAAAGTCTTAATACCCCACAATGTGTTTTTTCAGACTAGGGGACTGCTTTATTAAGATAGGCACTAAATTGCCCGTTCACTCTTACAGAGCGCACTTGCTGTTGCAAAAGGTTAAAGCGGTAGAGGTCGCCATACTTGGGTCACGTTTTTTTGTGCTTCAGATGGGTTTCATGGTTTTTACCATCAGAATGCTGCAAGCGAAAAAATCAAGTTTGAAGTAATGCTATTGGAAGTATTTCTGGAAGAGGCAAACGAAAAGCGCTAAAGGAAAACTGACCGCTCCAATAATCCAGAGAGAAACCAGTAACTATATAAAAGCCATGTTTAGTTTGATTTAACCACACGGCACAAGGCAAGCGTTGAATGTTTCTGCGCGTCCTGTACAACACTTTATTTCAAAGTTAGAACTGCACACCTGGAAAACTGCCCTGACAGACTCCAGAACCAATTAGAGTTACAGTGCACTAAAATTACTCAGCGGTGAAAGGGGTTTGTCATTTGTGATATGCCATGATACTTTCCTTTGACTGGCTCTAAGTCAACATTAAATCATTCAGAAGCTCCAAAATTGCACTGCTGACAAGATGATTCTGTATGCCATGATAATTTATGTTTCTGGCACTTCAAATATGTTAACGGAGCAGTAAAGTTCTCTCCGCAGTTGTTCGCTTTGCAATGCAAACCGGATAGCATTACTACAGTACATTCGTTGACACATCTGTTTGCATGAAGTAGTTTGCCTTGCGGCGTGCGCAAAAACATACTAATCTTTCATTTTCTATCATGATTGTTCTCATTAGGGTCATAAAAGGACCTGGAGCCTGTCCAAGTTGACTTTGGGTGGCAGGCAGGGTACACCCTAGATTGGTCGCTAGTCAATCACAGGGCACACATGACTAAAAAAAAAAAAGATGTTTTGATGACGTGTAGCCGGCATTGATGTGCACTAGTCCAGTGCCTATCGATGTAGCGAGATCGTGGGGCAGACATATCGATATGTCGATTAAATAGATGCATTTTTATATATTTTCAAGGTATGAAATCCAAAATATCTCCCGATAAAAGACTGGAAGGCAATATGCGGGTATGCGTAGAGACATCTTTCTCCAGCTAATAGAGGTAAATTCTTTCATTAGTAATATGGATTCACATTTTATCTGAGGGAAATCTAACCTGCTGGAAGGGAGTAATTTTCTTGGCAATGGAGGATGGAATTTCTTGTTCGCAGTGTGAGCTCCGTGCGAAGGACAGCCAAAGGTCTGAGTCACTCAAACACAAGGACTGATAGAGGGCTGTGAATGTAGCCTGAGAAAGAGAGACAGCAGTCGTTCACTAAGGCCAAAGAAAAGTTAGAATGCGAGACTAAAAAGAATTCTGCAGAACTTGAAATACAACACGGTACTCTCTCACTTATTTGCAGATATGGACCATATTATAGATTTGCCACATACAAATATGAAATATAATGCTGCCTATATTTTCTTGAGTAAATATGTTTACCTTGTAAACTGCTACTGATCTGTGCCTCTCCTGGTCAATCCAAGATGGGAACTCCTGGCATGGGCGAGAAGGAGGGATGGAGGGAAAGGTGATTCTAAAGGTATAGGCCTTTGTGTGAGAAAAAAAAATCTTACCTCTTGTTTGAACATTTCCCCCACAATGGAGCCGATGAAGACCTCCCATTCCTATAGTGAAAGTATTATTGCGGCTGACATTTAGTGAAGAAGTTGTGTAGTCAAATAGGCCAGACCCTCTCACGTATACTCGGGGTTATTGAAAATATATGCTTCATAAAATACAATGATAAGCATACTCACATTTTCCTGAAAGAGGTCAGGGTATATGCCCTTGGTAAAGTGAATTGCAAACATTAACTGGTCAGCCTGAAGGTTGCAAGAAGAATGAAAAACAATGAAGAGGAGTTTGTATGTCATACCAGATAGGAAAACAGTTGTTTGTGAAGGAATTATTTTGAATGTAAAGAAAACGGTGCTTGGACATGCCCACGTTCGTGCACTAATTATGCTCAAGTGTACAATTAGGGTGTTTTGAAAGAGCCAGCATTCAAACCTGCCATCTTCTATTTGTAAGACCGACACTTTGTCATCAAGGTCAAGCTTGTATGCACCATGCTCTCCTAACAATATTATCTGTCATTTCGTGTTTATAGTAAAAAACAGATAATCCACAAACATCAGTTTGGCTCAACATTTTAAAATGTTCTAATCGTCAATAATCAACAAAATAATCAAGAGATTAATTGACCATTAAAAGAATCGTATGCTGTAGCCGTATTAATAATACACATTAAGATGACAAACAATAATCTGCAGGTCTTCAGCTGAGCTGCTTGAATGTTTACGTGCATGGGCGTGCGTGTGTGGGGCTGTTTTACCTTGAAAAGTGAGCGACAGACATAGTCATAAACCATATTCTTCAAGCTTGCTTCCAAAGCAGTGATCCTTTCTTCAGTGTGCGCCACTTCCTGCAACATACATAAATACATGCGAATATGATGGGCCGTTAAAAAGACGAGGTGCTCGATATTTGTACACAGCGCAAGTGCGCTTCAGCGTAAAAAGCGGCACATCTTCATTGTTGTGCCGGTGCAAGCCTCGTTTAAGTGCATTTGGGAATTTGGCTGAATGTAGACTAAACTTTACACCTGCTGGAACCACGTCTAAGTACTGGCGCGGGGAGTGTAGCAAAATATGCGGTAATGTGATGCAAGCAGACAGATTCTGAGCTCTGCAGATGTGTGTGGTGAATGTCATCATGCACAAATATGACAACAGTGTGCATGTGTGTGTGTGTGTGTGTGTGTGTGTGTGTGTGTGTGTGTGTGTGTGTGTGTGTGATTAACCACCCAAATGTTTGTATTAAAATGCTAAGGGAAGAACTGGGTCACCTTCTTGGCCTGAAGAGCCCTTTGGAAGATGCGTAGAAACGAAGCAAGACTGAAGCGGTACATGTTGTCGATCTTTGACAGGTCTGTGATGACAAAATACATCTTGCTGGCACTCTCTGCAAGAGGCAAGTAGGCATCCCGTTCCTGAAATCCAAACAAACTAATGTGTGAATGACAAAAATGAACACAGAAGATTTGTGATGAAACTGAATTTTGAAGCAGGGATGGTCTAGTTATAGTGGCACATCGCAATGAGAACCAGAAGTATTTGTTCTGGTCAATGAAGTGAGAGTGGGCAAAGGAAGACAGCAATCGACATTAAATTTATGGGGAAAAAAGAACAAGAATGTGAAAAATTGAGGCTCGATAGATGAATAGCATTGGTAGAACACTGCCTCCTAGATGAGAGTCGAATCAAATGAAACCATTTTTGCTGAAGAAGCTTAAAAAGTAAAACAGTAGCCTTAAGGTTTCAATCAAGGCACTTTCATTAAAAGCCTGAATATGAATTTCATCATCTGTTCAAGGCTTACCACACCAGTCTAATCTTGCTGACTCATCCTCTTAAATTTGGGAAAACGACTACGGCAACAGATACATGCCCAAGCAACAGTTAGCGTGCATTTAATTGTGATTGTGCAATGAATTGACCACACTTTTGCAAGTACGCCCTCAAAGCAATATACATTGTATACTGTCTGTACCACTTGTGTTACACTGTTTATAAACTATTCAAAATCTACATGTAGTTTAAAATGTATCTGTCGCATTCCATCAAAAACTAGCACAGAGAATTTCCGATATCGACCCATCGCATGACATCCAACATGAGAAAAAGTGCAGGTGAAGGTAGGATAGAGTTGCTCCCAAAGAACAGAAAAACATTGCAACTCTATTCCCACTGTAGCCTAGAGGCAAGACATAATGAGGAAAGATGAATAGTGTTTAATAATCAGAGAGAAATTGCATGCATGAAAAGGAGTCCAGGGAGCAAACAATTGGCCCCATTTCTCAGAGATATTTTAGAGCAACGTTTGCACTACCATACGTGGTTGCCCGAGGGTGCCTGAAAATCTTGAAGGTCTACTTTTGAGCAAGGTTTCAGTTAAGCATTGAGCCAGGGTTAAACTGCCTGGCCTTGATGGTGGCGCTGATAAGAATGTTACGATGCTCATGACAGTAATTCTTGACTGCGCGTGAATACCTGGTCCAGAGATGCTTGCAAACGGTGTGATTCCAGTAGCGACTCCTGGATGAGGGCGCTGCTTGCTTTGGCCTGGTTCAGACTGTCTATCAGGTCCCGGTTCTCCAAAATATTCCCCTGCGATGTAGCCAGGGTCTGACATGGTGGGAGCATGGGTAGAAAGTGACAAGACGGGTTACAGCAAGTGCTGCTGTCTTCTAACAGTCTCATGTGGGACATAAACAGATTGATCAAAGAAATTGCAAAACTATTTTCTCGAACTGACTGAAAATAAAAGGCATTCACAAAAACATTCGGGTAAAACGAATGGGGAAAGCAGTGAAGCATGAGAATGGTAAACTGATCAAAATAAATCACAAGACTGTTTTCGTGTACCACTGATGCCCCTGTTATGTGTTTCTCTTGCACAAAAAAAATGTGTTCGTGACATAAAATCCAGCAACTTTGTATTCACGTTTGAAATTAGTGTGAAGCTAATTTTGACAACCGTTATCTGTTTGTCATAGCATCATCATATTCTCACGACCGCATTTGCAGGGAGGCAATTAGCCTTTTGCTCCTGCACTAGTTCCTGTTTTTGGGGAAAAAAAAATGCATTTTAAAATGGTATGACGAGAATTTAAACTGGGCAGATATACTGAAAGTATTGGGACATGGCTATTTCCTCTGATTACAATGACAGTGATTGATTGAGTAATTGATTGAGTAATTGATTGATCTATTTGTGGACTTGAAGAGGACCCTGACCACCACTCAACTGATCATCATCACCGGGAATGAGACTGAGATTTCGCAACAAAAGTAACAAACAACACATTCCTGTATGACACGGACAAGAAGCGTTACGTTTCTTGTCGTACCTCCAACAGTGACTCTTCTAATTGCGACAGCTGTATCTTCTTGTCTTCCTCTTGTTGAAGCAGTCTTGTTTTTTCTGTCTCCAATTCAGGTTTCTCGTGTTGTATGGTCAAGGCCAGAAGCTATTCACAAACAAGTCAAGTCAAGTCAACTGTATTTATAGAGCACTTTCAAACAGCCATTGCCGCATACAAAGTGCTGTACATGGAGAAATTCAACATATACAATAAACAGTAAAACAAATCGGTAATAAAGACGGTAGAAAGCACCAGACAGTAAAACCAAGAACAAATCTAAGTCATGCTGAGTCGAAAGCCAGAGAATACAAGTGAGTTTTGAGGAGGGTTTTGAAGATGGGCAGCGAGGAGGCTTGACGAATGTTCGGTGGGAGGTCATTCCAGAGAGAGGGACCAGCAACAGAAAAGGCTCGATCCCCTCTGAGCCTCAGCCTAGTTCTTGTTACTTCTAATAATGTCTGGTCCGCAGACCTGAGGCGCCGGGCAGGTGTGTAGGGGCGGATGAGCTCAGAGAGGTAAGGTGGCGCGAGATTATTTAGAGATTTGAAAACAAATAAGAGGATCTTGAAGATAACTCTAAAATGTATGGGGTGCCAGTGAAGGGATGCCAGAGTAGGAGTTATGTGCTCCCTCTTACGAGTACCAGTCAAGAGGCAAGCAGCGGCATTCTGGACCAGCTGAAGGCGCTTAATGGAGGACTGGCAGACTCCAAAGTAAAGGGCATTGCAGTAATCGAGCCGGGATGTGACAATGGCATGAATTACTGTCTCAAAGTGTTCATGAGAGAGGAGAGGTTTTATTTTGGCCAGCTGTCTAAGGTGAAAGAAGCTGGATTTAACAACGGCACCAATTTGCCGGTCAAGTTTGAAATCACTGTCCAGTTTAAGGCCCAAGTTTGAGACTGTTGACTTAAGATAAGGAGACAGGGGGCCCAAGTCTACAGGATGGAATGTACAAGGGCCACTGGGACCAAATAGTTCCACCTCTGTCTTCTTTTCGTTGAATTTCAAGAAGTTTTGTGCCATCCAGGTTTTTATTTCTTCCAGGCAGGACAGGAGTGGCTTTAATGAGAAGGCGTCTTTTTTGCTCAGTGGGACATAGATCTGGCAGTCATCTGCATAGCAGTGGAAGGGAATAACATGTTTCCTTAAGATGGAACCCAATGGGAGCAGATATAGCGAGAACAGCAGAGGCCCCAGAATTGAGCCCTGTGGAACACCACATGACAGGGGAGCAGTGCGTGACTCAGAGCAGCCAAGGCTGACACAAAAGGTTCTGTCGGCTAAATAGGACCTAAACCACTCAAGAGCACTACCGCCAATGCCCACCAAGTGCTGCAAACGAGTCAGCAGAATACTGTGGTCCACTGTATCAAATGCTGCAGTTAAGTCCAATAAAACTAGACACACGTGGTCTCCATTGTCATTTGCCAGGAGGATGTCATTAGAAACGCGTAACAGGGCTGACTCTGTGCTATGCATTCAGAAAACAAACAAGCAAACACGTTCAGTATTTGTGTTGTCATGACATTGTTCTGCTGAAGCGCTTAGATTGACAAAAGTAGTGTAGGATTTATTGCTGACCAATGAAAAAAAAAATTGAGAAATAAATCACCTGTCCTTGCAGGCCTGCCCTTGTGGTGGTAAAGTTGACCTCCGTAACCACGGAAACAGCATCAGGGGGGATGAAAGGAGCAGGATTACGTGTTGCCAGGAAGAGTCGGAAGTCCTCGTTGTAATCAATAACCTTGTCACCAATCTGTACAACGTATCTTGGGCCTGTGTGCATGTGCATGCAAATGTGCGTTGCCAGAAAAAAAAAAAATAACAAGGGATTGAGTTTTTCTCTTCGATGGTCTTACAAGTCACTCTCAAATGTGACCTTTACTGCTCTTAGAATTTCTAATGCAGCATGGCCTTTGTCTTTCTGCTTTCCGCTTCGTTCTTTCCATTGTTAACACGCCGCTTATCTGCCCATTTCGGAAAATGAGTTTGAAGGAGGGACGTTCAGAATTATGCCCCACTTTGATATAACAGTGCGGCTGATTTGCATAAAAATTGTCCCAAAGACTAAGTTTCGCCATCCATGATTTAAGCAGGTGGGCTATGCAAAGAGCAGCCATTTCAATCTCACCGACCCCATGGTAAAGACGACCTACCTGCCGTCTTCGTCGAACATGCAGAGACTGACATTATGGATTGCTTTTGTTTGTGGGGGAACGACACAGAGGTTGCTTCGAGCGGAGGAGAGAAAGGGCAAAGGACATATTTTTCGAAAGAATAATTCTGACTTGACTTCCCATTTAAGGGCTGAGCACGCGAAACTTTGTTACCAACTTAGTAACTGTGTTGCTAAATTATCGGAGTATTCAGACCCCTCTGTCAACTGTTTTGGGGTTTGTTTTTAAGATACTGTTCACCACCTCCGCATCCAGACTAGTGCATCCAGCACATGTATTCTGCTGGCGCAATGCCTCTGCTGAGTGATTTTACAACTGCGTCAACCAAAGTGTGAGGAAGCAAGGTGAGAACTCGACAAAAAAAGCTGGGAGTTGAGATTTGTACCCACAACATCTGACTGCAAGGCAGAACTGCTAACCACATCACTGTGCCACAGTCACCATTCCGACATGCTTTATCGGTTTTCCAATTGGCTTGAACACTCTGAATTAAATAACAAAAATGGATGTCTGGATGTAACATAAAATGTGAGTGTCGTGAAAAAAATGGATGTAGTAATGAGTCAAAGAGTAAAAAAAAAAATTATCAAAATTTCCATTGAAAATAATATTAATTCTGAATTTGTTCAATGTGGATTATTCTCAGGGCAATTCCGATGCATCAGAGAGAAGTCATGAAGCAAAATTATGTTGCGTAACAACCCTGAAATCCTAATCAAATATGGTTTTGTGCATTTCGCAACTGTACCTTGTGCGATGAGGTCTCTCCTCAATAGTGGATAGAGTACAGGTTCCACTCCATCCATTTCTTGAATGATGAGAGTTTTTCCAAATCTGACTGCCAGCTCCAGTGCTGTCATGAAGTTACTGTCCTTTATGGACATACAAATGTGTGACTATCATGAACATCGGAGAGGTAGCAACAAACTGGGAAACATCATAGCAACTACTTGAGCTACAGCAAATAAAACCAGACTGTCAGTTAGCCTTCAGCAACTGATTTGCTGTCTGTTTTGTACTATTCCAGTCATGTACCATTTTGAACACTTTAGATTGGTCCGTAACTGGTCGGGATAACACCCACGCATGTGGACTGATCAATAGTACCGATTGGTGAAAAGAAATTGTGAAATTTCAGCCGGACTCCAGTGAGATTTTAATTTAGTACCGGTACTTCTTTCTCAGTGTTGGTCAAAACAGCAATCATGATACATTTTCTGGAGTTCACTTAAAAGAGTGAATTACATCCGATTCCTTTAAAGTCACACTTACCTGTTGGTTAATCACCTCAAGTCGGTTTTGTTTGAGATGTGTGCAGAGCCATTCTGTGGCTCGGGAGGAAGGATCAATGAGGAAAGGGCATGCAACACTCTGAGAAGAAAAAAAAGTGTTTAGTCATTTTAGGATGTCTTTGACTCGAAAGGTGCTGGATCACTAGGAAATGAGGTGTATGTGCACTCATAGGTGAACTTCAGTTCTGTCTCTATGCTGCTATGGTTATTGATCAGCATGACTCCTACATATAAAAGGAGAACAATTCCCCCAATGCTCAATACATTTGATGGTCTTATTACTGCCAGCATCTACATGATCACAC
Source organism: Hippocampus mohnikei (assembly GCA_026261675.1). NCBI lineage: Eukaryota > Metazoa > Chordata > Actinopteri > Syngnathiformes > Syngnathidae > Hippocampus > Hippocampus mohnikei. The sequence goes on from JAKGUB010000327.1 coordinate 6,853,222, forward strand.
TGAGTGTGTACAGATGAACCATTTCTGCTTCGAAAGTTCATTTTTTTGTAGCTATTAACACATACGTCATATGATGTTTGCTGTAGGAACTCAAAGATGAAACAAATGAAGTTCATGGGTCAACGTGTGTATTTATAGTGCGTGACTTCACATGTGTATGGCATGAGCACAAACAATCTGGATCTACGGATCAACTCCTTACCCGTAACTTAAGTTCATTGATCTACAAGACAGAAATGGAGACAGAAAACACAAACACAGATGTAATATGTTCATATGGATATGACAACAGGCTCAATGCAGTCGTTTTGATATTTGGAACGATGATTCAATGACGGTATAAAAGGGTTGGAAATGAGTGATCAAATAAAGGCAAGACAACGTAATCCCATAAAACTGTTTTCTGATATCCGCCGTATGTATTATGAGGACAGAGCTCAATGATATCAATGAGAAAATCAGGAAAGACAAGCAGAAGAGTGAATTCCCAACCTGTAGAATGACAATGGCGTTCTCCATGGAGAGGTCATCAGACGGCAGCCCTTGACTCTTCCATATCAACTGTTCACTCTCCAATGACAGGAATGACCTGAAGTCAAACTCTATTCCAACATAAATGAAGACTGTGATGAATTTTGACCCGCCAAACACAGCTGAGTGTCAACTTTTCTTTGATGAATAAACAAACATTTTTCACTGAGCAAGGATTCACGACTACTAATGTGCAGTGAGTGCTCATCAGGTGTGCCGCAGAAAATCACCGATATGCTCGATTGGTCCCACTTATTTAATGTCAGATCTCGGTATGTGCCTTTCTTTATGTTTTACTCGTATATCAATTTTCTAGTCAACTAAACCCACGAGTAAGTAAACTTGAGAGTAGATTTCCAGCAGCTCATCATTATTTCAATGGATATAAACTTTGTGTCACATTTTTTTGCAAATGGAAGCTGGTCGAGACAGACCAACTCTTTTTTTTTGGTTTGTTTTCAAGATTCCGAGCTATAGTGGTCAGATGTCCAATTGCAATTTGTCCATTAAGTGTTGGAATTGGTCTTTTATTGTCAAAAGCACAATTACTTTGCAGTCCAGATTGAGCCATCCAGGTTTCTAGACAATGTCTCCGACGATCTTCAGGAGCTGCGGACAAATATGTGATGAAGGCTGCAGCAAGCATTGCCCTCACAGGGAGTGTATCTAACTCATTCTTTATCTCCGACATCTAATGGAGAAAAAGAGAAAAAAAATGGGAGAAGTCAGAAAAAAGGTTAAGATAATGCATATCCATGACTAAGATAGCTGAGGTCAAAGATAAAATTGGACTTCTTTTCAGCAGTACATTAGCATTCTATTTTAATTTCTCGTGGTAATCTTAATACTGTGGCAAAAAGTTTCCGGCTCAAGTTCTATTAACATAATGCCAAGGTCTTATTATGTGTGTCTGTGTAACTTTTCTTACAAGACATATACTTGCTGATGCCCCTGAAGCATGCCAAGGTAATTAAAAGTATTATGAAGCCTCACCAAGGCTGTCATATCATGTTAAAACATTCAAGGGCTGATGTGAGTGTGAACTTGTTGGGATGTAATTATTGAAATAATTTTTATATTTGACTTTAAATTATGTACACTATAATTTAGATATGTTACTATGTGTAATATCCTAATCTGTTTACTATCTGTTATTTACGAGTAGGACTTTGTAGGACTTTACCAAGGAAGCAAAAATAGTATGCTGTGTAATATACATGTGAGATGGGGGTGGTGTATCACAAGTTCTGTTTTTCCCACTCCTTTTTTGGCAGTACATGTGGAACTTATTTTATTTTCGAGTGTACATTTCCTTTTTTTCTTGATCAGTTTTGTTTATTAATGCATTTGTGGTAGTATTTGGCTTTTTGTACAAAATGAGGTGTTTTGCACAAAAAGAAACAAATGAAATGAGATGACATCGCAGATGTGTGTGTCAGGTTTAAAGAAATGCAAGTAGACAGTGAAGTGTTTCTATGGAACAAATGGTAAGGAATGTTGAGTGTGAGGGAATGAATTTGTTTGTGTGTCAGAAGGAGATTGAGTGTTTTAATTAACACCCAGACAGATGCCGTTGAAAGACGTTAAACAGCAAATAAAGGGCCCATCATCCCTTTGTCAACAGAAAGCCTTTTGTGCATTGATTTTACTATAAAATGGCTATAATGGCGATAGCGGTATCAATACTTCACACAACCTGTGTGTTCCAACGCTTGTGTTCTCCGTCCAGTTGGGAAATCAGTTGCTGGGCAGCATTGATTGTGTCCTGAGCTTTTGTGACCTCAGCCTCCAGCTTAGCTGCTTCTGCAGTGTGACACTGAAACCTGCCAGAAAGAAAGACAAGGAACCGGTGAGTCTCTCTCACTGATTGATTGTACAGATATATGGAATATTTTGGTCAGTCACCGTGTGCTAATGAGAAGATTAATAATTAAAAAACAGTTTAAGTACATGTTCTATTCATAATTATTATAGGACAATGATGCTGAATGGTGTAACAAATCGACAGCCATATTTATTGTTCTTTCGGATGAGGCAAGGAAAAATACTTTTTGAAAATATATTTATTGCACTTATAGAAAACCTTATGAAGGCAGCAAAAGAGGGAGATGATATGAAACATGCATGAGTGGTATTGATCTTGTTGAGAAACACATTGTAAGGATGCAGGAATGCAAAAAAAGAGAGTCACCTTGATATATGCAGTACCTTGCTGACCTTTACTTGATTGCAATCACCATGGTCCAGTACGTTTTAAGAAAGGGGGAATATATTTGCCCTTCAGGCAGCCGTGACTGTTAATATCCTTGATGACCATAAAATGCAGTGGCAGTAAACAGACAGTAACAACAAATTGGTTCAAGGATGGCAGGCTGAAGTGTCAAATGGGCATCTTGCAAGGTGATGATTGGAACCTTGAGAAACATGCTAAGCAGCCAGTTGCTCGTGATGTCGTCAAAGCCAATTTCCCAAAGGTGAGCGTGTAAGAGAGTATGTGGCGTATTTTAGTAACCGTGGTAGCTGGGTTACCTCCTGCAACTGCAATGTGATGACATTTTTAATGTAACATTGATTTAAAATGATCAAATCAAGTTTAATCACTTGTCCCTGCAAGCAATATTGAGTCCTTGTGTTAGAGCTTTAGCATATGCTTAGCAACAGTCTACACTCTATTACATAGTACTACTTGTTTGTTTTATTCATTTAATATCATTTGTAGGTTCTTCCGTACGTTTTTATGACATTGAGGTCAGAGCGGATATGTGTTTGGAAAAGAAAATGGCCTTCCTAATAAAATGGTCACCGCAAAGACAGGACCATATAATTGGCCACACACACACGCACGCATGCACAGCCACACACAATCCAGCATAAACCTTAATTATGAAAAAAAAAACAAGTGTGAAACAATAGGAGAAATGAAAGGAGGTTCATACTTCTCTTTGAGTTCATTAACCTTGTCTCCAACAGAGTTGAGTAGGCCCTCAAGCTTATTCCTTCGACTTTCCGTTTTCCTCAGGTTGCTGGACAAGCACAATAAATAATATGATCAAGATCAAGCAAATCTGACTGGTTAAAAAAAAAAAAAAAGAAAGAATGTGCCTCGGGTTGTTTTTTTAGTTGTAGTCCTTTCACATAGAGTAATTGAAAAAAAAAAAACAATATTATTAACAATATTAACATTCATCAGTGATTCAGATCTCATTCATCGCTATTGCCACCAAGTCCGTCTGACTGTGGATAACTCAGAAGCTCCAAATGTGCATTACAGAATGCTGATTGAATATGCCACTATATGTTTTGCTCGCCTTTCGAAAAGCTTCTGTGTCTAACGTATAGCTTTAAACTATTGTATTGTAGGTAGGATGTGCATGTGTGTGTGTGTGTGTGTGTGTGTGTGTGTGTGTGTGTGTGTGTGTGTGTGTGTATGCTCACTCCATTAGTCCAGCCTGCTCTCGCTCAAGAGGCTCTATCCTCTGTAGTACAAGGGAATACTGAACATTGGCTTTAACCCAGGCAGCCAGAGGGGCAGCTGCTGCACTTGCACGTTTTGCATTCTGTCCACGACAACAGGATCACAAGTCACAAACAACACGATCTGTGAATCAGTCAAATACATACTTGTATATTAGGGGCAAACCGACCTTGGGGTCAAAGGAAGCCTTATTCCTGTAAAGTAGCTCTTCCACACTCTGGCGAATCTCCGGGGTGATGTTCCTGGCCTCAAATGTAACTATGTCCTCCCTCACGCCGCGCTTTGCTAGGAAACTAAGGATAGGATGGGGAGATATACAAAAACAAAACAAAAAACAGATGGAGAAAACATCACAATAGACAAATTACAACAACCTTATTTGTACACAAGTTTGCAATATTTAAAGGCTAGAATCATGTAACTGATCTTTTGGAAAACCATTGAATTAGTCCCAAAAGTTTAACCTGTCAATTTATTTCTATTGTCTCCTCTGTGTGTATCCTTACAGCTGTTCCTCATGCCTCTATTCGACCTTATCTCACCTCTTCATGCTGACCCAGGAGGTATCGAAGGTGCCCATCAGTCTTAGGACCCCCTCCAGGATGTCCCTGATGACATCAGGTGGCATGCGGAGAGAGCGGATCTCAGACAGAGCTTCAGGCTTGATGTTTCCTACTGCTTGCTTCGCCTCATCCACCAAAGGCTTTAGGAAAAAAACAAAGTAAATGTGTGAGAATGTGCCCAAGCTATATGGTGGAGGGTAGCTCTTGACAAATCAACCTGACAACCTACCTTTACTTCCTTCAATTCATCCTCAATGTTGCCTTTCCGCTCTTCTATTTTGGACACTTCTTGAGCCATTCTTGCTTGAATCTTTTCCATCTCTGCCTTCTGGTCACTGGCATTCTGGAGGGCCAACAATTATGAGCTGGTGTTATTAGTGGTTGATTAAAAAAGAATCGCTCAGTGGTAGAGTGGTCGTTTCCCAACCCGGAGGTTGGTGGTTCGATCCCTGGCCACTGCGACCATGTCCAAGTGTCCTTGAGCAAGATATTGAACCCCCAGTTGTTCCTCGTGCTGTGTCACCAGTAGGTGAATGAGGTAACAGTGTGAAGCGCTTTAAGTCCCCAACATAGAAAAGCCCTCTACGAGTGACAGCCCATTTACCACATAGTATTTTGGAAAAGAAACGCAAAGCGCCTCAGCCGTAAAGCATGAAATGTCGAGGGATTACTGCGTTCAGAATTATGAATATCTACAGAGAGAATACAACAGATGGAATGAAACAAACAAATGTGCATTTTTGCTCAGTGAATATGGTCTTCACAGCTGGGAATAGGTAACACTGCTGGGACTTGAAATGCAAGAGATGCAGAGAAGGAGAGGTGCAGTGAGTCATCAAGGACACTGAATGGCGTTTCACCGAGAAACCCATCCTGCCTGCCACTCAGTGTACAATTTGGAAACGACAATACAAATCCAATCAAATGATACACTGTACCTGCATGGATGTGGTGATTTCCTGCAAGGCAGAATCGGCCTCCTGTTGTTTTGTCCTAAGCAGCACACTTTGCTCCGCAGCCCGCCTCTTCAACTCATCAACCAGTGCCTTGGCTTCATTAAGCTTAGACACACCGGCCTGCAAGCACAAGTCAAAGTCAGTTCTGCTTTTCATATTAACAACTAGTCTGGTTAAACAGTAGTGGGAGGTGAAAAAAAGCAACAAGACACTGTGACTGTATTCGTAAACAACTTTAGAGCTTCATTGCATTCATTACCTGCAGATGCTGTTGTCTGGTTGTGAGCTGCATCTTCTTCCTGCTATAAATTGCATTGTAAAGGTGTAGAAAGGCCATATACTGGCTGGGTGTTGCACCATGTTCTTGACATGACTCATGGACCATGAGGAACAGACGGCTCACATCTTCCTGTCCAGGTTCTGAGCACACATTATAACATTATAACATAACAATATAGGAAACATGTTTTTGTAATTTGATCATTGTTTCCAAAGAAAGTTAGTTATTTTTTGTCAATGGAGTCAAAGTGATTCTTTGAGTGTCTCAAGATTTGTTGCTATGTAAGATGGAACAAAAAGAAATATTATTTTTCAAGAGTATTCGTACCTTTCCGTGCCTTCTTTTCACCCTCCTTCTTCTCATTTTTACCGTTTGCCTTTGCAAGTAACAGCTCAGGTATCTGACAAAACACAATTTTATGCAAAACCGTGCACACTCCGCATAATAATAATTGCTTCTAAAAAAACACACGCTCAATGTTAAATTCAACATATTTAGAAACATTCATAAAAAAATAATCATCTGACCTTCTTCATGCTGCTCTCAGACCATCCTTCCATCCACTGGACAGAACACTTGCGGTAAAACGCCGGATTGCTCTCACAGCTGATGGTGAAGTTGGGGTTTGAACAGTCCATGATTAGAACGATGTGAAGATTCTGCTGGATTCCTGAGGGTGATTTGACATAGAAAGGAGGGTTTAGTATTACCATAAAAGCCTTTCCTCACAAAATTGAGATCACAAGTGACACATGGTAGCGTGTGTGTTTCTTGATGCTCATAATATTGTCCCTATGAATATAATTGTCTGGCAGACTTGAATAATGAGCTATCAGGAGGCGTTTTAGTGGTTTGACTTTAACAGTAAGCTATTAAATAAATTCCCTGGCTACAGCTTCAACCTCAGTGACCCTGCAACACTTCAACGGTACATTGCTCGATAAGAGAGAAGGAGACAGATACAGAACAATGATGGAGCAAAACCGCAAGATAGTCTGAACAAGTAGAGAGAAAAGATGACCAGATATACCACACAGGGAGTTCAAAAGAATGCCAAATGGCAGAGAAATGCGGCATACTAACTGAAGGAGAAGTAGTTGTATAGGGGTCCAGTAAAACCATCCTGGGAAGCTGAATCTTTGAGAGAAGAGAGAAGAGGCTCCAGCTCTTCTGGGGTGTACAGTCCAGGAACCTCACCTTAAAACACATTCGACACACACTGTTAACTGAAATTCTCAAATGTGTCCAAGTTAGACCACTCCTTCTGAAATGAAAACATGTACCAGATGAGAGCAGGCTGTTGACCATCTCCAAGAAAGCAGAATGGACAAACTGATAGTCCTCCAACAGGAAGACAACCTGCTGCCCTTCCAGTCCAGCCAACTGCATCACCTGTGCACATATTAATGCGTGAAGCACAAAGAGTGTACACACTTTTTACGCTACGTGCTACAATAACTAGAATGACCAAATCTTGAATGAAACCAACACTTGCCGTCTTGAGATCGTTCTTAAAATGCTTCAGGGAATAACCACGAGAGATCTTTGGTGTAAACAGGAAGTATCCATGCATGTGTGAGACCAGGAATGTGGCTGTGTGCCGCCCGACCCCACTCCGACCCGCCAAGAGGACAGAGCCACCGGGCCGGCTCAGCACTCGATCGAGCCTGGACACAAAGTCACACACTTCCCAGAAAAGGAGGAGATCCAGCTCTCTGTTATCACGGCTGTACAGCACTAGTCCCTAAAGAAAACAAACATGGGGAAAACCACTACTCAGTAAAAGGTAGCTCCAAAAAATCAATCAATCAAATGTGACAGCTTTGACAGTAAGTGAAATGTTTTGAAATAAAACAAATGTGAGGGAAGGAGTACAAAGGTGATTTCAAATCACACAAAGCAGAAAGCTGTTGTAAAAGTTATGCCGTTTACTTTGAAATCAAAGTAAACAATTCAACATATTGTTGTGTACCTTCTGAATGACTTGCTTGAGGTCAGAAGACTGCAGACATCCCAGTTGTTTACCGTGAGGAGGCAGAGACTGGCCTGGAGTCATTACAACCCCCTCAGAGACTCCCCACGTTACGTAAAAGCCATCTGCACATGGGGAGAAAAAAAACAGGCAGTAGTCAAATGTGTGCGCATCCACTGACAGGTTGAATAATTTTGTGAAAATAAAATGAATGTATGTGTATAAGCGTATGGTATGGGTGTATAAGCATCAGAATTGACACATTTTTCTTCTCTTTAATCCATCATGTGTTTGTTTTGTGTAGGTAAAGAATGAAGAAGGAGAACGACAGAAGGAGATTTCCTACCAGTCATGTTTTCAAGAGCATCAGAGCTCCAGTCCCCGCGGATGATGGAGGAGAGGATGTTATCAAAGGTAGAGAGATCTTTGGAAGAAACTAGCCGGTCTCTGAAAAGCCTTTTTGCCTCGTGTGCGACCACCACCAGCACGCTGTCGGTCACATCTGATTGAGCTTTTAAAAAATAAGAATAAATAATCTACTACAAACCATTCGTAATCTTTTTTACTTGATTTTAATGTAGGTCTTCTATCAAATGAGAAAAAGTTGCAAAGAGGTACGAATGAAAAAAAATCATTGCTCATGAGGTTACCTGCAGTGAGGTCATATCGTAACAAGCTAAGGACCCATTCTGTCAGGATACGCGGGGTGAAAACGTAATGACTGTGGTCATCCACTGTAAACTTGGCTTTCACCTGTCAGGAACCAATCAGAAGGAATGTTGAAAACATGTAATTGAGTTTGTACTCATTAGAGATCATGCTTTCATTAATTCAGGAAATAGTTTGGCCGCCACTATAAATGTTGACGTAAATGTCCGGTCCAATTCAGGACCTGTTCATAGAGCTGCACCAGCGAACCAGCCAGCTGGTGTGTTTTCCCTGTGCTGGCCCAGGATGCTTGGCTACCCAAGCTGTGTTGGAGAATTGGCTGCAGGTACGCCGAGTAGATAGTCTGCAGCTGCTCCCGGTCTGGATAGCTGAGGCAGCAAAACAGATTGAGAGAGAGAGAATAGAGAAACGGTTATAGCGCAATTTATGCTGAAAAGGTTGATGGTGGGAAAATAATAATAAAGACGGTGCAATTACCAACTGCACTTACTCTATGGTGCAGATGCGAACTATCGATGAAAAACGGGAATTTAGTACATGGGTCCCAACAGCACTACCTGTTGACATTGAGGCCACCACCTGAACGTTTTCCAGGCTCACCCACTCCAGATTTTCATCATAGAACCCTTTATATGTCAACACCTAGAAAAGGAAGAGTGGCATAAACAGAGTTAGGACACAAATTTGCAGGAAATTCTGATGAATGGTTAATGACATTGTATCGTGCAAAACAATTGTTGCAAAGTTCATATGCATGCATGCACACAATATAGAATCTGTTAGTGTGTCTTTGAATAACTTGTCAAAGAAGGTTTTCTTTCTGGGGGATTTTAAAACTTTAAGAATAGCAAATTCCTATTATTGCTTCAGGAGTCCAACTGCAGATGTGTGATCAGAGCATCTGCCTTCTAAATAAGTTACCACCCTTCAAACCGTCTCATTTAAACAAACTGTTTAAAGGGTCTCAGAATCAGAAAACCTTTAATCATCTCACAATGGAGAAATTCCCAATTTCCAGCAGCAAAGTTATGAAAGGAAGAAAGTAGAAGAACAAAATATAGGAGCTACTGTAAAGGCAGCCACTCTCGTGGCGCCATCTTGAAGTCAAAATAACAAAAGAATACAACACAATACATAGGAAACAGACAGTCATTCACTCTTAACCACTTTTCTGCATCCTCTTTGTTGTATGAAGCAGTTATAGATGAAAAAGGAGAGTCAAAGTGTCCTTTCACCAGTGGATCAGGGTGTCATTCTGAAAATGTGCACACATCTGCTACAAGCTAAGTTTTGAAAACAAACACTAAACTGTAGCATCCATTGACGCTACAACTTCGTACATAATCGTGACAGATTACTAATTTGAAGCGAGAACAGTTGGATTTATTCTCGACAACAATTTTTACCTGTTGCAGAAAGGCTGTGAGGTTGCTTGTCCCCCATTTGTCAGGTTTGGGTAGGTTGATGTCTTTTAGGTAAAGAATCAAATTCTCACAGTCCTTGGGTCTGAAGACCCGACCAGTGTTGGAACTGAGCAATAGGCAGGTCTGATTCAGCTTTTGGAGGACGTGGCGAGATGAGGTCTGGGCGCTACAGTGGACCACCGCCACTTGGGTGGAGCGTAGCCGGGAAAAGGCAAAGCGCAGGAGCATTCTAGATGATAAGAAAACAATTTGACTGACGGTGTTACTGGACGATTATTCATTCATTTTTCATTCAACTTCCGAACCGCTTTATCCTCACTAGGGTCGCGGGGGGTGCTGGAGCCTATCCCAGCTGTCTTCGGGCAGTAGGCGGGGGACACCCCGAATTGGTTGCCAGCCAATCGCAGGGCACACAGAGACGAACAACCATGCACGCCCACACCCACACCTAAGGACAATTTAGAGTGATCAATCAGCCTGCCATGCATGTTTTTGGAATGTGGGAGGAAACCGGAGTACCCGGAGAAAACCCACGCAGGCCCGGGGAGAACATGCAAACTCCACACAGGGAGGCCAGAGCTGGAATTGAACCCAGTACCTCCGCACTGTGAAGTCGACGTGCTAACCACTGGACTACCGGGCCGCCCACTGGACGCTTAAAAGTGTACAAATTACGGCAGCAACTCATGAATGAAATGCATTTTATTCAATTTACTCTATTAATTCAGCTGTATTATCACAGAACATATTAGAAACAACCTCTCTGTGCACACCACTGCAAAATGGTGACAATAAATGTATGTCTTAGTGTCCTTCAAAACCCAGCACATTTTAAGGCAGAATTTTTCCTAAAGCAGTATTTTTTTCATCCTAATGGAATGAGAACGTGTATCTCAAATGAAGAGTTAGATCAGTGGATGTGTCGTTGTAGGTGTGTAGTTACCCCTTCCCGCAGCCCTCTGGCCCTACCACCATGAAGGGTTGCCTGTGTTGAGCAGTGAGCCAGGGAGAGAAGCAATGAAGGGCCCTCTGCATATCTGGTGTCTCAATAACAGGCAGTGAATTTGAATTAGAAAGCTGCTCCAGTTTGAGACTGTCAGGCCGCTGCAACGTATAAGCTGCAAGATGGCCGCTGTCAGGGTCGTAGTAGGTATCAAGTGGCTTTCTGACATTTGGAGGGGTTTCACTGGCCCAGTTCAGCAACTAAAACAATATGTATGGCAGAAGAAATGATTAAGCATTTTCAAATGTCGACAGTGTGCCTTATATTGCGATGTCTAAGAATCATATACGATAAATAGATAATGAAGATGCTTATTCATGCTTGAATGTTGTTTAAATTAGCAAAGTACCAAATTCGTTTTTTAAATACAGTAAATCAATAATTGTTTTATTGCTAGTAGTTTCAATACGTCTCAAAATAATTGTGAATAATATTTTATTTCATAATATCCCAGCCCGACAAAAAACACGAGTGCTCACCTCTTTGGCAAACTCTTGTCTTGTTTTGAGATTGAGGTTTCCTCCAAAGCCTCTGAGAAGACCAATGATGAACTGACCACGCACCGTCACAGCATTGAGATGTGACAGACCATTGAGCACTGTGCCCACCAGATTGGTCTCCACCACAAAGTCATTCTGAGGGAGGAAAAAAAAAGTAAAGAACTGTTTATTTAACCCATTAGTTTACACACTTTTTGTACAGGTCAAATGAAAGTTTTTTTTAGTTTTAAAAAAATGATTGTCAATCGCTGGCTTTAACGTTTGATGAATGCCAAAACTTGAAAGGAGGAATGTGCTCGGTTGGATTGAGCTTTACATGCACCACAAGCGTGGCAAGGTCACGTAACTGATATCATCCTAATTTTAATGTCAATATCATCAATGTTCATATTTCGATAATGATACAAAAACATTATATCGCTTTGAAAGTCAATCTATTATGAAGGTGTCTCCAACAAAATGTCAGGTAAATATTTACTGTAGAAGGATGGCAAAAATTACCTGTTTGAGGACCCAATCGAGAGCTCGTTTGAAGAAATCGCCCAGCCAGTTCTCTAAATTAGAGCAACACTGCTCGGGTTGATTCCACAACCACGATTTCACCAAGGCGCCCACATCAACGTCCTCATCACTAAAGAATTAAGGGGGATTGTGGAAGAGGGAAAATAACCAAATCAATGGCAAATCAATGGGAAACGTCAAATTGAGTTCACTTAATGACGCGCATTGTTTAACAACACTGACCTGAGAAAGATCATGCCCATGCGAGATATTGTTGCTGGGGAGGCACAGCTCAGGTCATGAGTCTCAAACAGGAAGTTGACATTGGGTCCGAATTGAATGCGTTCTCCACTTGGCATTGTTAAAAGACGATTATCATCGAGCACAGAGTTCAAACTCTCAATCCACTCTGGATCAATGTCACCATCGCATACAATCCAGGAGCTTACATCTGGGGAAAAAAGAAAATATGAAAAGGTTATATGACTAAACTTAAAATAAAAACAAATGCAGTGCACAATCAATTTATTTTCTCACCCTGGGATTCTTTAACCACATTTCTGGCGCTATGTGTCAGGACGCCATCAGCCCACTCTCTGGTGTCCATGTCAATATGTCCCAGAAGTTGCTGTTTTGGCATTGCCTTAGGGTTCATTGTGTACAGCTTAACCTACAACATAATAAAAAAAACATACGGACGGGTGTCAATTAAGATTCAGATTCAGATTCATGTTCCATCTAGAACACGTTAAGCCAATAATGAGCTGGAACCATTGGGTTTAAAAGTGGGAAAGAAGAGTATTCATCACTCACCACTTTGCCTGTCTTATTGAGAGCAGCCCGAAGCATCCTCCACAGAGTAGACTTGCCCGCTCCACTTGGCCCTACGATCACAACACCCATGCGCTGTCTCAGCTGCTCATTCAGCTCCAATACCTTTTTGAGCTACGCACACATAGACACACACAAAATTGTATCAAGCTATCATTGTCCATCCATTTTAATACATTCACACGTGTACTTAAACTTGTTCAGTTGTCATCCGGTCCAGGTGATTGTCTGTAGCAGTTCTGAAAAGATTGTGAACCAGTGTGTTCGCAGGCACAGACACACACACAGACCTGAGTGGGTATGGGCTCCAGTCGAGTCTCTTTGTAGACCTGTTCCAGGGCCTCAGTAAGGATCAGGTCTTCAACATCAATGAAACTGACCCCGGAGAAGACATCTCTGAGCAAAGCGTCAAATCGCAAGCTATCAGCAAACGTCAATTTGGACATGGTGTTAAGTCGCAAGGCCTGGACCACCAGATTGCTCTCTTGAACTGTAGAAGAATGGAAACAAATAAAAACATTATCTCTTGAATTAAATTAGGGAAAAAAACTTCCTGCAAAATAGCACGGCAAAATAGGAACAGTACAAAAAACAAATCACCACGTCATTTGAAAATGGGTTGAGGCCACCAGATAGTTGGCCCTGCTAGGAAAAGTACAGACATTTTGCAATGCTTCAAATGTTGAAAGAATTCTTAAAGGGTCTCACTTTTGTCCTTGTCATGACTCTTCCTCTGTTGCTGCAGCAAACTACCACAGGCCTTCAGCACTGTTTTCAAAGCACGCAAACCCCAGTCGTAGTGCTGTTGCGGGGTCAACAGCTCCCTAGACGCAAAAAGAAAAGAAACGTTAACTATTCTCAGCTGACTGCAAGGCTGGTCCAAGTGTGAACAGAACTTTTTCTCAGAATCAATAGACTGCAATAGAGGTCATTGCCGTTACAGGGGTTTTTAACCCCCCCCCCACCCCCACAGCACATCTGAATGCAAGTTTACCTGGCCAGGTTAAAGATTGCAACCAGTTTGCGACCCAGTATTTCTCCATTTTTGAAGCCCTCAGAGTACAGAATTACTTCAGCAATCAGCTCATTGTCAGGCCGGCTCATGGCCACGGGCCTGAAGAGCTGCTTTAGATTGTCTGGAAGTTTCTGTCGCCCTCCATAACCTTTCCCTGCTGGGTTCAACGTGATGAACACTCCAGAGTTTGGGTCTAATTCAACCTGGGAGGGAGAGTAATCAATAAATTGATAAATACGTAAAAACATTACATGCATAACATAAATACATACATAAATACATACATATGTACATACGTACATTCCTTTATTTTGTAGATTCAGATTAATAAATGTTGAAACAGGTTCTGAATAAGTGGGCTGAAAACAATGCACCTGACAGTTCAATATTTGTTCAATCGCAGTACACGTCTACAGTATTCGAAGAGCCACTGAATTAAAAAAGAGGATGGTCTAAGAACAGAATTAGCTTGGCATCCGTACTTGCAAAACCAAATGGTATCGTATCAGTTTGTATTCACTGACCTCCCTCCCCATCAGTTCGCATGTGTGTTTGTGATGTTTAAGGGAGTCTTGAATGGCTTGAATCTGCATAGAAACTGCAGATAGCACTGCCTCCTCCAAACGATTGAACTCGTCAAAGCAGCCCCATGCGCCACACTTCACCAAGCCCACAAAAATGCGGCCCATTGATTTCACATCAATACCCTGGGTAAAAAGAAAACATGGGAAAAGAGACTTTCATGTATTCTTTCTTTTGAAGTCACATATTTGTAATTGTTCACATCATGTGCTGACAAACAAAGAAGAATGTAGTATTTGTCTTTACACAATGTACCAATCCCAAAAGATATCCAACGTGATAATATTTAAATATCTCCAGGGTTTGAAAAATGCGTTCATAAATGAATCATGTCTTTCTGATACGTAATATAAATCTTGTGATTAATAAATGTGCTATTATCGCAAATTAGAGATTTTGGTGCGTGTGATGAGTGATTATGGATTATTTCTCCACACATTAAGACCACCTTTTTACCTCATCGCAATTGAACACCAGCACTTGGCGTCCAAACAGCCCACCCAGGGCTTTGACCGATTCGGTCTTGCCTGTTCCAGCTGGCCCATAGGGATTCCCCCCAAGCCCCATCTTCATGGCCTGAGTCAGAGTCAGGTAGCATTTATCAGTCAGCGGAGTGTGGACCAGCTTTGCCGCATTCCCCTGCAAGACAACACAGACAGAGAGAGAGAGAGAGAGAGAGAGAAAATGGGGAGGGAATTGAGAGAAAAAGAGAAGCTCATGAGGAAAGCAATAAGATGACACAATAAGAAGGGAAAGCGGGTAGGTGATTAAGCGACGTCTGAAAACAATTTAGTGACCAGAAAAACAAAATGACAGGCATTCACTTTTACCCATTCTTAAATAAACAGCTCCCCCAAATGGTAGCATATTTCTTAGACAGTAAGAAATCTGCATGCTGAAGTTCCCCAAATGATGGTGCCTATATGATTTCAAAAACACCCCCCCACCCCCCGCTGCAATGCTATTTATACACAAATTCAGTGTCCGATAAATGACTTTCACACACAGACTATTGTGAATTGAATGTTGAGCACAAAATGTATCTTCCCATTTAGATTCTGACCTCAAATGATAATTATGCTCTTTTTAAACAAGTCCAATTTTCATCTATTTTTGGGACAGTGATTAATGGTGACACACGTAATTGGAATCGAGTGTGTGCTAACGTTACGGAAAGGATCTTTGCAGATCTCATCTGCAATAATTATCACAAGGTCAAAGAGAAGCCTCCCCCCGAATGTGTGCAGGAAGTGAGTTGTTGCAAAGAAGAAAAAGGGAGGAGGCATAACCAGTTGCAGTTACCCACCTGGTATTCGTAGGTGTAGCTAAACTGTGCATCCACCATACTAATGTAGCAGCATTTGTCAGGTCCCATGTAGAAGCGAAGTTGCTTTTGCCAGTCCCACGCATCAAGGTTGCTGACTCCTGCTTGCTTCAGCTGCTTCACCACACTGATGTTGTGGATAATGTCCAGAATCAAGGCCTTCAGCTTCAGCTGCAGAATACCAGTGTCTGTACAGGGCCATTATGAGATGAACAAGTGCATTGGTGAAATGTGATAATACTTGAAATTTAGATGCAAAGTAAACAATCATCATTGTGTTTATTCATTTTAAGGCCGATACAAATAGATTATCTTGCATTACTTTACAATGTTGTTGCTAACGCCCTGACCAGTACTACAGTATAAAGACATTCAGTATACCCTTTAGAGTATTTTGAAATACATAACTGAAGTCAGGCAAGCATCTAAGGTGTAAAGAAACCACACAAAAGGCATTCTTGAATGTAACTTCATCTAACTCATTCAGACGTCAGATATTGAGATGCATCCCTTAATTTCCACTACATGCCACACACACACGCGCACGCACACACACGTTAGTAATTAGTTTGTTTATCATGTGACTGATTTTTACTTTATGTACAGCACTTTAGGCCTACCTGTATTTGTCTGTTCATCAGAGCTGGAATCAACTGTGGTGTAGTGTTCTAGCTTGGCACTGAGCTCCAACTCTAGCTGCTGTAGATTGTGTTCCTTGAGTGCTGCCTCTACATCTTCAGTAAACTGGATTTGCTCTGCAAGACACAAAATCTACACCCCAAAATTACAATGTTGACGTTTCAGGTCTTTTTAATCAAAGGGGATGTTGCCTAAAAAGATGTTGGAAGAAATATGAAGGACAGAGAGGCGGACTTAAGCAAAAACAAAAAACAAAAAACAATGAAAAAGCATGCATACGTACTTGTGACGGATAACGTGAGGGGTCGACATCCCCGTTTTTCCCTGCAGTGACACATTCATGCAGCATTTTCTTCAAAGTCCCCTTCATTTCCTTTGAAAGTTCATTCAACCACACCTATGAAGCACACATATATAAAGTAGAAACACTGGGCAAAAGACTAAGCCTATATGGAAATGAAAATTACAAAACTATTTAGAAAAAACATCTATATATCACACTTCATATGTTATGTATACCTCCACAAGGCTGGTGATGTGGACAGTATTCTTGAGAGGTACCACCTCTCCATCCAAGGAACACATGGCCACGATATTCTGGCACTGCTCATCAAACACAACACTATGGATGCCTGAGCGGGTAGTACATTGATTTTGATTAGGCTCCCTTGTTCAAGCCACAAAGCTTCAGGTTTTATTAATGGTGTCCACTACTGCCAGAAAACAACAATTATCAAAAAGCAATAAAGATTTGTGACCTGCAAACAGTTTCTTGAGGTGTGACTGGATAACCGTTGGGTTGGTGGCCTGACCAAGAATCTCTAAAAGATCATCATCTCCTATAAAATAAAACCTTGGGAAGGCTGAGCGCTTCTCCTAAAACAGACACACGTTGACATATGAATCAGCTATACATGAAGGGAAAGACGCCATATGTTGTGTGTGTCTTTGGTGTGTATGTACCTCCAGGAATTCATTGAGTGATTTTTGGCAGCGCTGTAGCTGGTCCATTATGGTCACCAGGGAGTTTCTGATGCCAGCCCTTGAGCTCAGAGAAATTACTCTGTTGTCCCTCTGGATGTCAGACATGATAGACCTGCGGCACATGGGATTTTGCTGTTAATTAATGTTTACAGGACACATTCTGTCATAGTAGGGACAAAAATATTGAGAGACCTGGCCATCACACCTACAGTGTTCAAATGAAAAAAATATATATACAGTTACACATCCCAAATGTGTTTGATGGTTTTGAGGTTTGAGGTCAAGGATCTTTGCCAGTTTCTTCAACACAAAGGCCATCCAAGCATCCTTGATGGAACTCACTAGGGTGTTCTCCAATGTGTTTCCAGAAATGTCGAAGCGTAGAATCATAGCTCACACTCCACTTACCTGAAGTCTTCATCAACTCGTTTGAAGCGGGCCTCTTCTCGCGGCAATGCTCCCCGTCCAAAGATAGGCTCCAAATAAACCCATCTTCTCTGGATGGCATTTAGACTTAGTAGGTATTCATCCAAGTCTGACAGACGTACCTCCCACAAGCTGACCTGAATGTAAATGGGAGTAAACATACATACAGTACAAGTAGTTATTTTATTTATTTTTTTTTTGGGGTCCTAATTATTTCTATTTATTCAAAGGCCCCCAATCCAACACATTCATCTGACCTTGTCCTGGAAATTGCGGTAGTAGGGTGAGTCTTTCAGAGACTGCAGTAAACAGCGGTTATCTCCCACCTAGATGGACACAAAGTGGCAACAAGGCCAACATTGACTTAAGATTTCATTGAATAGTGTCTGTTGATGTGACTGACGACAGCTACGTCTTTGGAGCAATTCTAATTCATCGAGACAAAATGTCACTTCAATGAACAAATAAGTTTTGCAAAAATATGCAACATAATTATAAACCAACAGGAATCAGAGGCAGGCACAGTAATACAAGTTACAAAGGATTTATGTTCATGTGTGGGGCCTCATTTATGAGGATCCCAAATAGTGGAAAGTAAAAGTGGTGAAGACCGCAGTGCAGAAAAGAAGGTTTCGTGCCCATAGTGTCTAGAGCATATGACAAAATGGAATTCATCGTGATTTGTAAGGGGACAGAGAGAGCGTATAAACTATAAATCAGGAGGTAAAAAAGTTTGCCAGTCCAAACAAAACTGAAGCTGAGGATTTATGTGTCTGCTTTCAGGCAGTTAGTCGCTACTCAATGCATTTAACACTCCAAAATGTATTAGACCATAAATGATATCTGGAAATGGTGTACATATCTCGATGACCGCAGTCTCACAAAATGATTTCTCAAATAGGGGTAGAGCACATTTAAACTGAAGTGGAACAGTATGCATTATCTCAAAGGATGTGAGTAAAAACATTGAGTAACATAATTTATAACTCAAACTTAGAACTGCCAAGATATCCTGAAGGATTTTATCTGAAATAACTTCAAGGGTGCTTCAACATGGCCACGGCGCCTATCCAATATTCTAGACAAATAGCATTTTACAATCATTGCATTCAAAAAGTTACACCGCAAAAATTCACAGACTTTTTCAGACTTGTAATTTGCAATGCACAGTTGGCGGGCACTGTTGCCCAAAAGTGGGTCCTGGACCCATTATGGCTAAACGACGTTCAATGCTCAGTGGCTTAAGAATATGTGACATTTAATTGCCGCCCGCACTTATCTTCCATTTGGTTGTTTTACATTGATGACCTATAAGTGGTTTTCACTCAAATAGTTACTGTAATTGTGACTTTACTCATCTGATTTTTGTTGTGGTGGAAATAAAAGGTTACAAAGGTACTGCAAAACAAAATTGTTTGAGGTACTGCGATACTAAACTGGCTGAATTCGGAAATGTCTCCAATTATTTAATTTGTGCCTCGGCAATACATACAGTGAGTAAAACTAATTTAAAATATTCAAGTTGCACTTTCTTCAGTTCTAATTGAACAGAGTACCATGCCACAATATAAATCCATACTTGTACCCTTCACCCAACTTAAACAGCTTAAGAAAAGTTTCACAACCACTATTAATGTGCATGGGAAAAAGACAACAACAACAACAAAAGAAGCACTAACCAAGTATTACACACTGTACATGAGAGTGCATTTGCTTCAATGTGTATATGCTTCTACCTGGCTGACTATATCTTTCCAGTCTTTGATGATGTTTAGAGTGCAGCCACTGCTACCAGTGTACTCTGTGAGGTTAAAGGTAGCTGCTGCTCCCCACAAATCCAACTCTCTCAGTCCTTCTCTGATTGTCACCTCTGCCTGGGCGCGGCTGTTGAGGTCCTACGCACACATGAAACAGACAGTACACTTAGCCAGGTATAAACCTGAGGGTGATTTGAGCTTGAAAACCGCAGATGCAACTTCATCATATGATTATGACTTTTTAATGCAATCTGAACATTTCTCTCCTCGCATTAGTAACAGTTTTAAGACAGAGAACGTCAATGAGAAATGAATCAAAACCATGGCAACAGAAACCAAGGTTGAGGTTTTTATCCATGACTCCAAAAGGAATGTTTAAACACAACACTGCCCTTCAAAAAAGAGAGCCATTCCTACAACGGAAAAAGCATGGTGGTGGCAGCATCATGCTTTCGGGCTATTTTATTCTTAAAATGAAACTGGGGCTTTAGTCAAGGTCGATGGAATAATGAACAGTTCCAAACAGTAGTAATAGTTAGTTAAAACCTTCAGGCTTGTGCGAGAAAGCAACCAATGATTTAAAAAACCTACTAGAATAGTGGAAATGTATTTGGGGTTCATCAGAGACACTTTAAATGGTGGCATGTGTGTGCTGACTCCCATGGAACATGAGTTTAATGTGATTGGTTAATTACGAACAATGGGACATTGCCAGTTTTAAGAGGGTGCGCAGCCACATCATCTCAGTTCATCTTTACTTCTCCTCTAAAAAAATTCTTTTAATTGAGCTGTATGACATTATAGGTCCCATTAGTGGTAAAAATTTGAAATGATTTATCTCTGTCTCCTTTTTTTCTGTCCCGAATACCTTGCATTTGAACAGTGTTTTTATATCCGCTGTACTATACCTTAAGCTCCATGGCCTTTGTAACAATGTTATCTGCCACTCCCAGGAGGTCATTAAAGGTGAGTTTTTCTAAAGTCATCCCCCGTGGAAGACCAAGTAAACGGAACATGTCCAACCAATGGTCTTGAGACAGGTGTTCCCCGCGCACATACTTCAGTACTGGAACAATGTTCTTAACACACAGATTGAAAAGTTATTCATTTAAACGTTCACATCGAACACCATCACAACAACTAAGTGGGGCATGAACTCAATCCCCTAATATTTACAATACAACACAATACAATACAGCTTTATTTATGTAGCGCTTTCACAATAGCTGCAGCTTAAAAACAGCCCCACTGATGACTTTGTCCATCGATTCATTTTCTAAATGCGCTTATCCTCACAGGGGTCGCAGGTGTGCTGGAGCCTTTCCCTGCTGTCTTTGGGCAGGAGGCGGGGGACACCCTGAACTGGTTGCCAGCCAATCGCAGGGCACACATAGATGGACAACCATTCACACTCACTCACACCTAGGGACAATTTAGAGTGTTCCATTAACTTGTCACGCACGTTTCTGGAATGTGGGAGGAAACCGGAGTACCACACAGAGGAGAACATGCAAAGTCCACACAGGAAGGCCGGAACTGGAATCGAACCCTGCACCTCTGCACTGTTAGGCTGACATGCTAACCAGTCGACCACCGTGATGCCCCCACTGATGACTTTTCATTGATGAATAATGTATCAATTTTAAAAATGCATTAGCAATATATATTTTACATGAGCAAAGCAATGTTTAGGTTAGTTGCCGAGTGTAAGGAACACAGAACTTGAATTCATGCATATTAACTGACACAGATAATACATGTTTTTAACTGGATGGTGTACCTTATATTTATCCACTTCTTCTTGCAGTTTAACAGAAATGGCTGTAGGCTGTTCCAGCTTCCGAAGTTTGTCCTGCCATGTGAATAGAAACTCCTCAAACAGATAGGTCTTACTCCTGTCAAATGGGGAAAAAAATGTTGAAACAAACAAAACATTTAAAATAAGAATAAAAATTACAACAGTGGTATGTTTTTGATCTGTGTTTGTTACTTTACCTGAAGGAGATCCAGTCCTCCTGAGCCTTTTCCGTAAAGCCTTGGTGCCACTCCTCATACAGACCCCACATCTGACTGTACTCCTCCATGTTTTGTTTTGTCTCTTCAGCAAGAGGGAAAGTTGAAACCTCCAGGTCGAAATACACACAGTCCTCACTAAGGAGAGGAGAAGTAGTGTAAAGACAAAACGAGGGTTGGAAGATCAGAAACCATACATTCTCTCCACACCTCTAAAATTCGGACTATAAACTATATAATAAACTACTTACATTAGCTTATTGCGCATTAATTCTAACTCCTGGAACTCTTGCTGCTTATCTCTGATGATTTGAAGACTGGCAAGTAGGGTTTCATGATCACCAGATTCAAGCAGCTCTTCTTTGGGTTTCAGCTGGTCCCAGCGGGCCTTGAACCTCTCCAGATCTGCCCTGTAGGCATTGATACGATCTGTGGTGTGACTTCGCATCACTTCCACCTAGAAAGGCGAAGAGCATGATATCACAACGAGTCAACCACCGGCAGAAGACGTGTCCCATCAGAAAACTCAAACCATGATGCACCACTGGTATACCTGATCTTTGATCATAAGCTGATGGCTCTCCATGACAAGCTCCAGTTTGTCCCATTTGGCCCTCAGGGAGGAGAGAGAGTCAAGCCCCGCCCCTGATACTGCTCGTAGCAAACGGTTCTTTTCCTCTGCTGACTTGAACTGAGGCAGGATCTAGTCAGACCCATACAGTTAGCAGTGAGCTGCATGACTTACCAATACTGACACCCCTCCACGAGTGGGGTCTCTTAACTCCAACTACAAGGAAAGGGATTATGGGTTATTTGTCTCTTACCTCAGGTTTGTTGGCCACTATCTGGGTATATTTGCTGCTGGCAGTACTAATCGCTTCAATATTTTCTGGTCGTGTAGACAAAGTCTCCATTGACTCTGACACAAAACTGTCTATGGCTTGTGTGTGACCTGAAATCGAGCAAAATGGATGCAATCAAACAACAAGAATCATACATGGAATTAGTCTAAAACAATAGACAAAAAAGGGTAAAGGGAGAGATTTAAAATGTCTTCTGGTTCGATTTATTAATTGATTGATTTATTTATTGTGCCCTCTACCTTGTATCGACTTCCGAAGAGACAGAAGCAGCAAGTCAAAGAGCCTCTGGATCAGCCTATCGATAGCTGCTTTCAGTGGCTCACAGTTCACTGTGACACAGTCAACTTTCTCCTGGCTGACAACAATAAAGGACTTGCATTTGCATTAAGGAAAGACAATTGCAAATAATGCTGAAAGTGAGAGTTTTACGTGGTTGTTTGTTAGGGCACTTGTTCATTCTGCCTATAGTATATCCATTGTTTAAATGCCTAATTCCCCACACCCATTTTTACTTCTTAAAAAATAAAAACAGATAAAAAACCCAGGAAGACCCCTGAGCTGGTATTTTTTTGGTGCACAAGTTAGGACACCTGCGTCACAGTCAAGAGACACAGTGTATCTCAGCTCAGGCCCAAATGTATGGAGTTCACGTGTCCTACTTATGCTTTTGTGAGTTTCTTTTTTAGGTAGGTATTACCGTTTTTTTTCCCTAATCCCTCCTCAGCAAAATGTTACTTTACCAGAAGATTCCAATTCACCATAGGTGTGAATGTAAATGTGAACGGTGGTTTGTCTACACGTATACAGTATACAGTATATGTGTGCCCTGTGATTTGCTGGCAACCAATCCAGGATATACAGCGCCTCCCGCTACTGTGACTAGTTGGCTTTTATCAGTTCCTTGAGTATCCAGAGAGATGTAGAATATACTTGTGTTGTGTAATATGTACCTGGGCAGGCGTTCTGATTCTTTTCCTCTGGCTTTCAGAGCCTTGAAATTTCTTTCCCAATCTTGCACAGAGGTCAGATGTTTCTCCACTAACGTCTCCAAATCTACCTGACCTAGTACCACCCACTCCTAAAGAAACAAACAAAACAAACACACAATAGACACACAAACACACGATCAAAAATTGTGGGCTGTGCATGATTCCTCATTTTAAATGCAACTGTGTCAGAAAGGAGAAATGATATTGAACATAGAATAATGATGACTACATAAAAAAAGGAAACAAAGAAGGGTCGGCTTTCCCTTTCAAAAAATAGGTGAATAAAACTGCTGACAAAAAACATCCAACGGCCTGCATTTTTCACTTGGGAAAGTTTAAATTATTTAAATTGAAGTGTTAAGTTGTAAATTACATTGTTCAGGCACCTTATACTTGTGTAGAATAGCCCGCAAGCGGCTAAAGAGGTCCTCTGCCTTGTTGAAGATGGTGAGGAACCCAAAAGCATTCCTCTCAATCATAGCACCAAAGATAACCGGATCGCCCGGTGCACTGACTCCTTTGAATTGGTTCGGGATTGAGATGAACCTCTTCATCTCCCTGTAATAGCGTGCTCGTATCTCCTCAAATGGCGGTTGGAACTGCAACCGGCCCTGCCTGCTCGGAAAAAGGAAAATGTATTTTGTGAAATTGAAACGAGGGATAGTGGATGACAATCAAGACGTGGCATTCACTTGAAAGTAAGGTCAATATGTATTTCGGGTAGGTTCTTGTTCAGAGCTTCCAATCCGGTCTGATACTGGTGTTCAAGTGCCTTGTATAGCTGATGATTCCAGTGCTGCCGCCATGCCTGCATGTCATCAGACCTAAAGCCCTGAATATCAAAATACAAAGGTTATGTTTTCACTAAATACTTCAGCCTCAATCTAGCACAACGATACATCGATTTCACAATAACGGACACACACACACACAAAATAATCTCTACCTGGGCCTCCAGAGTGGCAAAACCAGTGCGGAGCTCCTGGAGGCCTTCTTTCCACCGTTGCTGATGTCTCAGTAAGTCAATATTCATCAATGTCACCACCTTGGCAACACACACAAAAATGAACATAAAGCCAATTATGAGATATTGTCCACAAATATATACAGTACACAACAAGAATGGGTCAAATTATTAATAAAGTGATACAAGCATAACGGTACGGTCTAACCTTGTCTGTGAAATCCGTGTGCCATTTGCGCAGCTTCCTGTTCTCAGTGGAGAGTTTCTCAGTGGCAGACTGCAATTTAGAAATGTAAACTTCCAGCTCTTTAGGATTGTTCCAAGTGATGTGCAGTTTACTGCCAGATTCCTTTGACTGAGAGCGAGGATTCTATTAAGAGAAGAGAGGTGTTACATGAGATAACACATTATATTATCACATAATAATCACCATAACCATGACACAGTTAGAGAAACAATTATGTAGTGATTTGAGCATAGAAATAATCAACTTGCTCGTAATAAGGACAGTAGCATTTGTGTCATTGCCATGACACTGGGATTACCTTGATAACTTGCTCAAAAGCCAAAGCAAGCGTGAGCATCATTGGTCTCTGAGAAGGGATCATTTGCTGGTCAATGGTGTTGTAGAAGTTTGCCACCTATGCAACATCACAAAGCTGTGTTATAAGGTAAGCCCTATCTAAATGAAAAGTAGAAGAAAAAATAAGAGCAGGGAAGGAAAACTCAAAAGTCACCTGTTTGAGGACAATGGCCTGCCGATGGAACTTGTCTGCAGTATTGGCGGCCAGTTGGATCTTCGCAGGAATAGCAAAGCCCAGAGCAGCGAGCTGTCTGACTTCCCTGAGCAGACTGACCAATCTGTCAGAGTAATGGATCTTCAACCTGCCATCTGCATGATCCAGTTCCATCACTCTATCACTCGCCTGGAGACTAAAGTAACAAAGATTACCGGTATGTGGAATATATCGGTGTAGAGTGTGTTCAAGGCTACGGACTGCCACTAAATGGTTTAAGTTTGGGGCTATTATGCTCCTAGTAAAAAAATGTTAGTCTGGAGCCCTGCATGCAGAATTCTGTTCTAAATCTGTGCTTTTTTGAAGGTTTTATGAATTCTTTTACAAAACGTTGACTGTGTCTCACCTGAGTCCTGACTTGGAATCAGCCAGACTAGACAATAAATCTCTGGACCAGTCTTCAAACAGTTCCTGTTCATAAGCCCTCAAAACCTCCAGCGAGTCATCACAGAAATGCAAAAACCCTTTGAACCCTGACAGATCTGACAGCAGAGCCTCGGCGATGCGGACACAGTCCTCCACCTAATGTAGGGATGAAAGCACAAGCAATCAGCAATCCACCACAGGTTTTATAGTTTATATAAATATATTAACCAATATGTATGCAGCACTGGGCAAAAAGTCTACCACTAGCGCTCAAGTTTTAGTGACATTTTTCACAGCTGTATTTCAACATTGGACCACCCTAAAATAGATCTAAGAATGACTTTGGATTGCATTCCATGAAGGTTTTACAGTGGCGTGAAGATTTACATTGTTGTACAAGCTGTTGGTCAAGTGTGTATTTCCTTAACTTTAATTTTGCTTTTCATTGTGTGTATCTTTTTAGATCACAGATTTAGGACAACCTCAATGATAAAGAAAGAAAGATGCAAACACAAAATAATACACATACTGTACAGTGGACACCCACATATAGGTGAGTCACCTATCGGCTGATTTTTAGGGAGGAACATATCCCTCAGCGGTCTTTGTGTAATTTTGATGATTTACTCTTCATTCTTTTAAGTTTATATGTTCCCTGTATTCAGAGATGCAGAGGTTTAATAATTATGTACAATTATAAGATCATGGCTAAAGCAGAATAAAATGTGCAAAATTTGTCCTCGCAGACGACGGAACAGTTTTGTGTATTCCTTTATAAGGCTACCTTGTGAATGATGTGCTGGACCCAGATAATTCTATTGACCACATCAGAGAGGTTTCTCCCCATAAGTGGGCCGGCCTTCTCTCCTGGAGTTCCATGGCAGCGACTCTCAAAGTCTGTCTTCAACCCTATTAAAAGGGTTAAGAGACAAGTAACAAAATTAATGTTTTTTCATTATATATATATATATATATATAAAAATGAATTTTATATATATATATATATATATATATATATATATATATATATATATATATATATATATATATATATATATATATATATATACTACTGCAGTTAAAAAAAGAAAAATTTAACATAGAATCTAACGTGATTTCTTCATCCTAGTTTTGAAAAAAGAGCGGTTCAAAATGGTGAGATATCTTTGTTGATATACAGTGACAGAAAGAAAGACAAATTCACCCTTGTTGTAGTCAAGAAGTCTTGCCAATAGAGTGTCTCTCTCAGACTGCAGCTCTTTTCTGATGGTCGGCCGCCTGATTAACTCCTTGTGCTTTTGAAACACCTGCAACAGCTACAGAGATAGCATGTACTTGTAGTGAGCATACATTAACGTTAACCAAGAGTAGGGTGTACATTTTATTTGGAGCTGTTACACAACCTGTTGTGGGTTGTCTTGTACATCAGCGATGTAGCTCTTTAGTCTGACAGCCACCTCGCGCTCTGAAGGAGCCATGATGCGCTCAAACTGGGCCACTGCTGCCCTCCAAAGGGGCTACAAAAATATACAAAAAATGTTGAATCAGGGAGACAAATTGCTCATCCTTCACTGACGTACAGTTATTAGAGGTCATTTTGGACACTTTTGGCAAATGTGCATGATCTGATGGGATGAAGCATGAAGCATGTCTTTACAAAGATAATGGTATAATTAACACTGTCACAATTTATTACAGACGCTCCCCAGGTTACGAACGAGTTACGTTCCGGACGATTGTTCATAAGGTGAATTCGTTCGTAAGTTGCTTCAGTGCTATATTTTGTCTGGAATGTATGTTTAAGGCTTATATTGACATCCATATAACGGGGAGAGAGCTTTTCGTCACATTCTTCAGGGCTCGAGGGTTAGCTGCCCGCTAAAATAGCAGGGGCTTCAGCGGAGAGAGTAGACGATCGTCGTCGCCTCCCGCCCGTTCGCCCCACGCCTCTCCCGCGCCGCCGAACGTCGCCTCCGCCGTCCTCCTCCGCCCGTTCGGCACTCGGAAAAAGCGCGCAATACAAAATTTAACTTTTTTTTTTTTCGACAGACCCGTGAAAATGTTCGTATGTACCGTTTGTTTGTAACTCGGATGTTCGTAACTCGGGGAGTGTCTGTACTTTAAATGCATCCTTATTATTGTAGGTGTAGTTTTTGGCAAGAGCTGCTAATATTTAGGTCACATCTTTGTACAGGTGGCACTTTTGCGAAATCTCTTCTACTGGGACACAGAGGTTTACATAAAGAAGTGGCCAATAAACCCCCAGGCACATTGTAGGTGTTTAAGTAGGTTCACATGCACACAACCAGTCCAGTCAACTAACCTCAGTGTAGGGGTTGTACTGGAGAGGATTAAGGCCAGAGAAGGGTTCAAACACACAATCTGAGGTCAGAGCCTGCTGCTTTCCTCCCGGTAGCAAACGTAGCAGCTTTTCATGGAAAATCCGCAAAGACACCACCTGATGGAGAAAGTGCATTCCATACTCAACTAATCGAGAGAGGCTCTAAATAACAATGCGAGAAATATTCAAATAATACTCATGAAGTAGGTAGGTGGATTGATAGATTGAATTGATGCGGTATACCTCATCCAATCGTTTGCCAAGGCAATGTAGCATTTGCGGGCAGTGTTTGTTTCCCTTCCAGGGATGAGGAGCATGTCTCTTCCAGACCTGGCAGAAAAATTTTAGAAGGATTAAAAAAAAAAAAAAAAATTTAAAGCAGACATTGAGAATGGTCAATTGTTTTGAAAATATTTGTCAGTCAACCCAATAATTTGAACCATTTAATCATTAGTTTTATTCACTATTTCAAACATTCTCACACCTGTCCAGTTAGATGTTCACAAGCTGCAACCCAATGCTCACAGATAGCGATCCCCGTTTTCCAGCTCTCCCTCACAGACACAAATGGCTGCTCAAAAATCTTGAGATCACTGAGTTTCTTCTGGACGTATCGTCCGAGGGCTCCACCTCAAAGATTTAAAAGAAATAAGACATGATGTTACTTTAAAAAAACAAATTCCTTAAAAACATGTTCCTTTTCAAAAATAAAAAAATAAAAAAATCCTTGAGTAGAAATTACTCAGTACATGTCTTGTTGAGGCTAATTCTCACCAATAACGTCCATCAGTCGGACCATGCGTGTTTCTGGGTAAGGTTCGTAATCAAGCTGCCGCCAGACACCATCGAGTGCGTCTCTACTCTGCTCCACTAGATCCAGAACATCGGGCAAAGACAGGCCATCAAGACCACAATACTCCTGATGGAGACACATACACAAGGGTAGTTTGCATGATTTTGTCTTGCTTTGATTAAAAGCATCACATTTATAAGCGATCATCTTCATTATTCATCTTTTGTTATTTTACCCACAAAGTCCAAGTGAATTTCTAACAACATAATAATTGTTATCCTTGTCAGAAAATGCTTGTACACCAATTGGTGATAAACTTCACTTTAAGTATTTTTTTTACATACACATACTGTATATGTAAATATATTCATTCATTCATTCATCTTCTGAACCGCTTGATCCTCACTAGGGTCGCGGGGGGTGCTGGAGCCTATCCCAGCTGTCTCCGGGCAGTAGGCGGGGACACCTGAATTGCCAGCCAATCGCAGGGCACACAGAGACGCACAACCATCCAACACTCATACCTAGGGACAATTTAGAGTGCTCAATTAGCCTACCATGCATGTCTATGGAATGTAAGCCGGGAGAACATGCAAACTCCACACAGGGAGGCCGGGCTGGAATCGAACACCTCTGCACACACGTGCTAACCACTGGACTACCGGGCCGCCCTATGTAAATATAAATACAGTAAAATAGTGTTATATACCTTCTCTACAAGGCTAAATTGTTCAGTGAAATATGCAGCCCTTTCTTTCACATTGGTCTTCTTTGCAGACTCCGACACGTCCGCCCAGTACAGGAACTCATCATTGGGTGTAAGAATACCTGCATAAGTTAGACATGTATAAAACGTCACATGAATTATTGGAGAAAGTTGTGCGGTGGCCATTTTGAAAGATATGAATTTTCGATAAGTACTATAACATCTAACAATGTTGCTAATGCTGTGCTAGATTTGATATATCATGTTTGGTTTGTTTTTTTGCTATAAGTCACACTTGGACCCTTTTTTGTCTGTAAACGTGACCTTTGGATGAAATTGCTATAAAACGCCAATGTTGGCAGCTATAATCATCAATGCCCCCAAAAATGACAGCAGTTCAATTAACGTGTTGTGTTACTGCCTAGAGCAAATTAACAACTAGATGAACTCGAAATTTGGGTTCAGATAAACCGAAACAAAAAGTTAGCAATGCAACTTTTTCAAAGTTTCTTTGATGATTCAGACAATTGTTGTACGTACTTTTCTTTCAGTATAATTTTTTTTTCACATATATAACTACTCTGATTAAGTGTGAGGCATGTGGCGTTGTTTTTGACTCAACTTTACGTTGCTATTCACTGCCCAATAGAGGTACAGTACCTTTTTTTTTTTTTACAGACATGCAGTGGATATGAAAAGTCTACACACCCCTCTTCAAATGCCATTTTTTCCGATTAAAAAAATGATACAAAGATGTGTCATTTTAAAAAATGAATGACCTGTAACCTGTACAACACAATTTATTTCTGGGATTTTTTTTTCATTTTGAAAGGGGAATTAAAAAAATAATAACTGAGATGAAGCAGTTGCACAAGTGGGCACAGTTCCCTACAACTTAATGGTCTGTGTGCACATACCCAAAACATCTTCTTCCGAGTGTCCTCTTTTCAAGTCAGACGGTTGTGCTCCTGACTGGCGGACCACTGAGCCCAGACCTAGCTCCAACTCACTGAGTAAACTCGCAAGCTTGGGATCAAACACCGAACGCCAGTGTTCATCCTTCAGCAGCACAGGTGCAAAGACCCGTCTCACAGCCTGGTATAGAGTGTTAATAGGGGAGTCCAGCATCGATGATACAAGGATGCTCTGGTGGAGGTTCTCCACTGTGATCACTGTGGGGTAGAGCTTGAAGAACACCAACACTTTCTCTTGGCCGGCTTCCAATGCTTCGATCTGATGAAGGAAGAGAAATTAATTTAATGGGGAAATGTGCTTGTACCTGCCTGTAGACAAATCCTTCTGTATTTAAAGTGCCTGCCTGAACATAAAGTGTAAAATTAAACAACCAATTAAATATTTACTCCTCTTGACGATTTCTGAAAATGTCTGTGAGTCAGCCATCTACGCCCCAATGTTATAAAGCAGTGGGACTCATTTAGATAACAACCTCCCTGATACCAAGTTTGTGACCGATGCATGATCAACTGGAGTGGCTAAAGATCCGGAGCCACCAAACACAGATGACATGACAAGAGCCACCCCGCC
Organism: Hippocampus mohnikei; assembly: GCA_026261675.1. Lineage (NCBI taxonomy): Eukaryota > Metazoa > Chordata > Actinopteri > Syngnathiformes > Syngnathidae > Hippocampus > Hippocampus mohnikei. The sequence continues at coordinate 6,884,031 of JAKGUB010000327.1, forward strand.
GAGTGACACGGAAAAGGAGACAGCCAAACATCAACCAGAAATTGCACTCAGTGCTGAGATTCAAGACTGCTGTTACCAATACACTTGCTGGCAAGATGACAAGAGCTTGCCTGCTTGGCCTGTCATGGCAAAGCTCAAGCTCTACCCCGTTGTCATGGTATCAAAAGCCGACTCACCACTGGCCGAGTAGGATATGGGGTGGAATAAGGGCTGATTCACCTGTATAAGATGCTTAAATGCACTAAAAAAATCGTTTTGATAATTGAAGTTTGCGCTACCTTATTTGACAGGTGAAGATCACTTTCATGTCTGGTGATGGACAAGACAAATTGGTTCCCATCATCCAAGAAGTTATTGAGTTCTGGGCTGTCATTCAAAAGGGATGGTGGCTTTAGTTCATAGAAGTTTCCCGTAGTGGTAAGGATAAACTTCTTACGCCCATCGATTGGTTGCTGGGTCATCTCCTATATGAAACACGTACAGAAGGAGGTAGATGTTGAATTACACAGCACACAATTTGAAAAATTACGTTAATGGTTTGGATAAACATTCTAATAAAATGGAATACAAAGGTGCCTTTACAAAAATAATCATCAGTATTTTCAATACTATGTATTAATGTAGTTGCAATCCAAAATGGCTTTATACTGCACGTAATGTGAAATAGTAATATTCTATCCTTCATCCATCATGTAAGTGCATGTCACAGGGGAGCTGCAGCCGATTCCAGCTAACTTTGGACGAAAGGTGGAGTGCAACCTGGTTGCGACTGCGTTCTACATTCATTAAATTCCATCGTTAAATTTAACAATCGTAATGTGGTAGAAACTGGAAAACATAAAAGGGCGAATAACTTACGCATTATATACACGTGTGGTAAGAATAAACTTTACTGCATTTAACGAACACGCATTACAGGTAGACGTATTATTAATTGGTTTCTTACATTACCATTACAATGTTAACGGTGTTTTGGTCCAGCCCTGTAGTGACTTAAGAAGCTAGCTATGGTTAGCACGCTGCCTCAGTAAAAGGATACTACTCACGTCAGCAGATTAGCGATGGCGTTGGTTCATGGAGACAAACGCTTAATAGTGCTCAGCCACATACTACTTCTCTGCCTCCACAAATAAATCTGAATCCGTGGAGTGAAGCAGCGTAAACTGTTGCAGTTCGCTCCCGTGCTTCTCCAAGATAACACTTGCGTGGTTGCTACGAAACACCGAAACCTGAAGTCACGTGACCACGCTGTCCTGGAATCCTACGCATTTTACGTAAAACCACGTAACTTTGTGGCAAATTGGCAAATGTTCAGGTGTTTTTGTGAAGACGTTGCCAATGTCGAGACATGCTTAACGACGGGACACAATGAAGGCGTTTCTGTGTAAGAACAAGAACAATTCTTCATAAGATGCTGAAAAGTAGTTACAGTCTTCACAAAAGACTATGAAAATGTGATGGAAAATCTGATGGAAAATCTAGACAATTATTTTAAAAATTGGGGAAAAAAACAGAAAAAATACGTGAATATACAAATCGCTGGTGTCGAACAGCAAATTTGCTGGCGTTGACTGTAGTTTTAAATTATAATATCAGAATCGACACTAGATGGCAGAAATGCCTTAGTTGTGCTCACACTGGGTCTTATATTATTCAATGTGAGTAGTCCAATATTTCTTTGAGGTTTTGGAATGACATGCAGGACAATAAGTACCTCAATAATATTCAAATTATGAGTGACTTTTGTTTTTTGTGAGAAAAATAAGCCACGCTTCTCATTTTTTAGAGTGTAATTGAATGAGTCAAGTTTCACCCTAGCAAAGAGGAAGTTGTCACATCACTCTCCCAGTTCCACACTCACATGCATTTGCATTCAGTTACAGTAGCGAGGAAGACACCAACATGGTAAGATATTATCTTTCTTCTTTGCTTTGCCTTATCTCATTTTGTTTCTTTAGTTTATTTGTATTATGTAATACAGTAATCCTTATATTTGTAACCCAGTCTCCTTTACCATTGCAATGGGGGAGTTTGCATGGAGTGGAGTTTGCATTGTTCTCCCCGTGCCTGCCTGCATGTTTTTCCCCCGGGTACTCCGGTTTCCTCCCAAATTCTAAAAACATGCATGGCATGCTGATTGAACACTCTAAATTGTCCCTAGGTGTGAGTGTAAGCGAGGGCGCATGGTTGTTTGTCTCTGTGTGCCCTGCGATTGGTTGGTAACCCGTTCAGGGTGCCCCTACCTACTGCCCAAAGACAGCTGGAATATTTAATGCTTAAGCACGCCCTGCGACCCTTGTTAGGATAAGCAGAAATGATTGGAAGAAAATATTTGGATGAATGGATAATAATGAAAACTTTCATATGTCTGCTGTAGTAACTGGGATTGTTCAGCCTCAAATGACTGTGGAAATCAGTTTTACAAGTTAAATATGTTCTTTTGAACAGATCTCGATTTGGGTTGCGCCACAATTTATGTAAGTATTACTTCCACAACTGTCCTGCTTGTATGTGAGTCATCAATATTCAATATTTTGGTATATTTGCAATTTGAAAAAGGTGCATATCTTAGTATGCTTTGAAAGTGCCTCAGTAGATGATAATATACACATGCTCTTGTTTCTTCTTGATAACTCGTGTGAAGATAAATATTAAGTGGGCTTTCATTCTCTCTTCTTAGAAAAACAATTGTTCTACGGAGACTGTTGACTTTAATTTTCACTGTAAGTTGGCCCTTGGCCCCCCAAGGTGAGTGCTTACTTGTGTTAACAACAAAAGAGTTTTAGAGCAATTTTATGCACTGTAATGTTGGAGGTTGAAGAATCCTTCAACCTCCAACAAGCTTTGTTCCAGTTATTGAGTGTTTGAGGAAAGAGAACCCTCTAATTTAATCCTGTAGTGATCACGCGATGAGAAAGAATCGTGACTGTTCACTCGTTGCTGAAGCAATCCATACAATTGATATAATTGAATCCTGAAATAAAAAGTGAAGACTAATTCAGTTGTTTTGTATTTAACACACACATGTTATTATCATTTTAGATTCAAAATCATGTTGAAAAGCTTTTGAAGTTTTAGTTTTAGGTTAATATATTTCTTATTTTAGTGCCATGCACAAATAAAAGGGCCCAGCCCACATTGCCTAACAACACACAAAAACAAACAGACATCGACAAATATATCAAACAGAGAGAGTCCCCTGACGTAGCATCCAAGCACGTAGCAGACACTGAGCCCCAAAAAAATGGCTTATACTTGAACACATATTTCAGTCTTTCTTCCTCTGATATTGTAACAAATATACAGCCACGTCCAACAATTGACAAAATAATTGTCTCGTCATATCACAATACAGAGGACAATAAAACAAAATCTGCATTCCATTTTCAACATGACATAAACAACATGTCCGCTCCTCCTCTGGGGTGGAATGGAAAGGTCGAGTTTCCAAACAGTATTGCGAAATACTTCAACAGTCAATTTAGTCAGCGCCTTACTGTCTTCCCTATTTGTAAATGAATTGCTATTTACAGAACTAAATTGAAAGAGAAATATAATATGAATAATTTAACATATTTTTCCAAGTAATTTTCTCCTAAATAATGTAAAGATTACTCCAAAATAATCAATGCATCATTTTGAGGCTATCCAGTCGTTATCCCAAATTACTTGGACAGCCTATAATCAAATCAGTCACAGGGTGCATAAAGACAAACAAGAATTCAAACGTATGGACAATTGAGATTTAAATAATGAAGCTAAAATGCATATTTTTGAAATGCGAGAGGAAGAAACTCATTCCAGTAATCCTCCATATGAATTCCTCCAAGGAGCGCTGCAGCTGAGATTCAAACCACAAATCCCATACTGTGAGACAGACGTGCAAGAAAAAAATAATATTTATTATAATAAATATAATGTGATCATGCCGCTATCCTCATGAGAATAAAGTGATTCAGATCATGGCTGAATGGATAATGTTTTCTTTGTAAACGTGAGCATGCAGTGGTTCGGGAAAGTATCGGTAATTCCAAATTTGAACTTTTGCATTAGTCAGGAGGAGAAGGCAGAGTTTCACATTCTAATCATGGCGCAATACATCACTTTAGAGACAGAGAAAGACCAAATTAAGGGGAGCATTCATTATCTCCGAAGAGGAAGATAGAAGTGAAACCACGTCAATAGGAAGCTGACTGCTAACATGGAAAAGAACAAATTGTCTGAAGAGGAAGTTTGAAAGATCACACAAACCCATGACCTTCAAATCCACATATTTTCCAAATTGAAAAACAAAAATCCATGACTAATGGTTTATTTGGATTTTAAATAAAATGTCAAATACATTTGTCCTTAAAAAGTAAATAAAAATGAAAATGTTAAAATTAAATGCTTTTAGATTGTGTGTGTGGTTAGCGCCATCGTCCCCACCGTTCAGAGGTTGGGGACTCCAAAAGATGCACGTTACTTGCATTGAAGCATGTAGTGTAAATCGTCATTGGATGTGAATGTGAGTGTGAATGGTTACTCCTATGTGACCTGTGACTGGGTCACAACCAGCACGCAATGCTTCTCGTTCCAAACTAGCTGGGGTAGGCTCAAGCTCACCAGTGAAGCGTCATGAAGATGGGCAGTGTAGGAAATGGGTGGATGCTTGTTTGTACTGTAGATGACCCCATTGGAGCCCACTCGGCCTTCTCAGACTGTTTTAATTACTTTTAAGTTGTTTTGGAACCTAGGAGGGAAACAAAATGTTAAAAACAAAAAAGACATGGTGCCTGTGTTTGGTACACAATAAATCTAGACTATTACCATGACTACAGATTCAATATTACTCCTTTGTTTCCCCAGTGGGACACAATGGATAAACCACATTAGCAGTTTTGCAGAGCACAGACCTCTACCCAATTTGGGAAAAAGAAATCACAGAGTGCCTTATTTCTGTCTTGATGTAAGAAGATGGGCCCAAATCCGTTTTTTTATTTATTTATATTTTTTTGGGGGCGGGGCCTTTGTGAATCATACAGCAGAGAGAGAGAAGTGAAACTTTGAGTGCTATATTTGTCTGTCCATTTGCTTTGATTACATTTTATGAAAGATTACCAGACCAATGACACACCACCATTTGGAGTTACTGAAGTGTGAAGGCCAGTTTTCTATCCCGGTACACTTCTGAAATAACACATTTGCCAATGCTTCCTTGACATATGATCAATGATTGACAACTTATCTTTATGAAGGTACTGATTATGTTAATAGTTTCTCATAAGAATTATCATCAATAGTAGGCAATAGATAAATATCAATCTGCAACACTTAATTTATGTAAATCTGTACAAATGATAACTTCACCGGTTAGCTATATACCGGTATTTATTATTTATAGAACAAGCCCGAGGGCTACTCATGTGGTCCTTAAGGGCTGCCTGGCACCCACGGGCACCATGTTGATGACCCCTGACAGAGCGTCTCACTTCCATGGAGGCAAAATGGATTAAATTCCCATTCAATGATGTCTGAATATGAGTTTTAAAAGTTTTCTGTAGCAACAGCACATGTCCTCTGAAAAGAAAAAAAACTTAACAGGCGACCAGTCCAGAATATAAAATAGATTGGAAAAAAAAAGGGATCAAATCCCTTTAATTTGGGATTTTGTATGAACACTGGGGTGTTGGTAATAGTTCCACTGCGATCCAAAGTGTAAAAAGTGACTTACTTTTTCTGAATTGGCCTGATTTCCAGTTTAATGGAGCTACTGTGTGAAAGCGTGCTCAATAGTTACTAGACTGGTTTAGCTCGAGGTAACAGTTAATTTTGCTTCTCTTGCAGAAAGTGTTGCTCAGATTCAACTCGGAGGTGAAGTTGGTGAGAATGTGACCATTCGCTGTCCTGTGGACCAGCATAAGACGATCGAATTCTTCTACTTCCAAAGGGGCGTAGAATTTGTCAATGGCTTCCATACATTGAGAAAGATACAAAAGGAGAAATGGGAAAACACCAGAGTGGAAAACAACAAAGCAACCGTCCAAATGATCAAACTGAAGGCTTTGCATAGTGGAGACTATCAGTGTTACATTCAGTATAATGAAAGGCCAAATGTTTCTGTCACAGGCATACACCTCAGTGTCACAGGTACATACATGGTCATATCTTAATGTGTGTGTGTGTGTGTGTGTGTGTGTGTGTGTGTGTGTGTGTGTGTGTGTGTGTGTGTGTGTGTGTGTGTGTGTGTGTGTGTGTGTGTGTTTAATAACTCATTGACAAATTAAGTTTCTAACAAGGCTAAGCTTTTTTTTGTACTCTGGCAGCCAACTACAGCAAACCTGCAGTCACAACGTTTTGTTCTGCACATCGCTGCCTGTCGACGTGTGCCTCACATGGAGGCTATCCGCACACCGAGTTGATGTGGAATGTCGGGAACAGCAGTGGCCTGACATGGAACGTTCTGAATGTGAGCGAAGAGAGCAATCCAAAAACACTGTTGTACAACATTTCCAGTACCGTGTCCTTCAACTGCTCTGATGGAGAAGAAACATTCATTGGTTGTTCCGTGGGTGGTGTCACGTCTGAGTCGTTGTCTGTCTGTGAGTAGTACATTCAACAGATTCTAAAATACAAAGTCATGAGAGTTTGTGGCCCCAAAGTCTGAGTTGACGTTTTGAGAAGTGCGAAATGCGGACTTGATTACAGACACTCTGGATTTGCACCGTTGTTTTCTAACCTTTATTGAGGCAAAGCACATCAGAAAAATCAAACAATGTCATCTAGAGGAATCAAAAAATACAACAACTGCCTCATTAAGCAAATTTGAAGCTTCATTTTCCCATTGCTACATCATATACATCTGATACCAATGTACAAAATATTCTGCTTGTTCAATTTTGATTGACACCGTCAGAGAAGCATTCCTTTCACCATGTGGTAATTAGTGTGGTTGTAGTTTGCAGCGGTGTAGAACCGTATTGAATCATAGTGAAAGATGCATCTAATATTTAGAGTCATGTACAGTATACCGTATGTACAAATGGAGTATGGAGTAGCAAAAAATTGGTAAAACATTCGGTTAAGGTGTTTCAAAAACATTTTAAAACTGTCAATGACTTTGGGGCTGCACGAGATAGATAGACAGTGTTGTGTTTTAAAACATTCTTTTTTTCAACTTTTGTTACATTACTGAAATCAGCATTACATGCTTGGTTCCTAAGTAGTTTGCCCGTGAATGTTTTTGCTTACAGTGTACTGTGAATTATGGAGCCCCAGATATGATGTTTGAAAAAAAAAGTATATTATTTGTTCTCACCCACAGGCATTCCAAAGTATCACAATCCTATTGTAAAAACAGCAATCTGTTCAGTAATGTTGGTCATCGCAACGATTCCATTGGTGCTGGTATGGAAATACATAAAACAGAAGAAAAGTAAGTGTTAGTAATGCATACATGTATCACAATGCAGAATGGCTGTTGAGACTTATTTCCTGACTTGACTAAGAAGATAGGCCTACTTTGTACTGGAATATAATTTGAATTTGAATTGGTAAGAAGATAGGCCTACTTTGTACTGGAATATAATTTGAATTTGAATTGGGTCTTTTTCTTTTTATAGGTGCAGCAGTAACTAATTTAGCTGTATATCCAAGGTAAGTTTATATTTTGACTATTAACTGTCTATTAAAAAAAAAAAAGATCAGCATGTGGAACGGACACACATTTTATTGAAAAAGCTATTCAAGGAAAATATTCTACAACAACTGTAAGAGACATCCATTGATGGTCATTCTACATTTAAACCCAAGAGCATGTTCCAAAATATTGGGTTGTGCTTATATCATATTTTCTTGTACGGTATCCTTGTTTATGCTGCATTGCACCAGAATACAATTATAATTTGTTTTTGGTTTTTTTAAGTTTACATTTTCAATCTCATAGGAATTTAAAGTAAAATCTTAAATTATTATGCATAGTTACCGTCATCTCTGAGTCTTTCCTTGTTTTCCCTTATATTTCCCTTCAGCGAAATAAAGGCCCTCAATTAAGGCCAAAGAGAGAAGACCCTGCAGTTGTGAACTGCTGAAGGATAATCCACTACCCTCAAAAACTCAAGAGAGTACAGTATAATTATGATTTTCAAAATATTTAGACAGGAGCTGCCTTGATTTCTTTTAGAATTGTGAATATTCACAATTCATATATATATATATATATATATATATATATATATATATATATATATATATATATATATATATATATATATATATATATATATATATATATATATATATATATATATATATATATATATATATATATATATATATATATATATATATATATATATTAGTGTCAAGTTATTGTTGATTTTTATTTTTATTTTTGTAAAAAATATGTTTTAGTTGTCTGCCGCATTCTGTCTTGGTTCTGTGGGTTATCCAACCTGGTGCAATACCTTCAACCCGAACTTGTTTGTGGTAGGAGGTCAAAGACAGCGTCTTTTTTCTTGTCTTTTTATTTAAATGATGACAGGAAGGCCTGTTTTATAAGAAACTCTATTGAGTGGGATTTTATGCTGATACTGTATGTGACTTTTTTCACATGTATTTTATTTTATACAGTACTTCTACATGGTTCTATTTCAGATATGAAAATACTGTCTCCAAATTACATGCAAGAAGTAAAGTAATGTATTGGTAAAGTAATATGTCGCCTCTTTCATGTATGTAATGAAACTGTTGTTTGATTTTAAGCAAATCAAAATATTATCAAATTCATCTTATGATGCATTGATGTTCTACTCTACTGCAAATTACAAGTACAATCATAAACATTTGTTCAATGACTATACTCTTCCAATTAAATTGATTTGGAGCTTTTTATCTCAGCGCAGCTTTGTTTTCCAACTAAAGTCATTGAAAAAGAGCTGCATCATCTTCTATGGCCAACAGATGTAGCAATGGCACCATTAATCGATCAAGTGAAGTTGTTGGAACACAACTACAGCATATGTTCAGCCAAGTATGAGCAACCCAGCAAACGCAATTGTTTTTGAGCAATGCAACGAGCAAGGTTTATTTTAAATATCAATTTGTAGTACCTGGCAGGGGCAGGCATGATGGAATGGGATGAAAATGGTCGTAAAAGGTTATGACTGGATGATGTAGTCAACATTTAATACATGCTGTCATAGTGTCTCATAATGTCAACTGTCAAATACTTAATCATATCTTAGTTTATCAAATCTTTTTCCTGAATCTCCTCCCACTCTGAGGCATTTATCTTTCCCTAATTCTGTGACAGATGGTTAATCCTCCTTTCCATTCTGTGTTTACGTTGGGGAGAGGAGCAGCACCAGGTTGGTTGCGCTTCAGGAATGTAACCCCGAGGTCCCAACCCACCCATCCTTTGTCTTCTCTCCACATCTGTTCTCCTCTTCCATCTCTTTCCCCTCTGACACGGACTCATTTTCCTTCTCTCCTCACTTCCACTACTGTTTCTACATCATTTTTGGTGCTCGACTCTCCCTCCCTCGAACGATCCCTTCCTCAGCTCCATCAATCTCCCCGTGACGCCACAAACATCTTCCTCTTCTTCTCCTCTACCCTCTCACCTTTCTTGGCTCCCTCTTATAATTCAGCATCGTACTTCCCGCCACCTCTGCACCACCCCAAATGTCTCTGTCTTCCTCCCCTCATGCCTCTGTTGTCTAACCCGAACAAACCAGTTGGACTTTCCTCTGCGGTGGCTGTTAGAGAAACACACAGCATGTCAGGCCGGGTTGAAACATAAACAGCAGTCTGTTGAAGAGGATATAAAGTGTTTAGGCTCAACATGAAATGGAGCTACTATTTTGGACACGGGAACATCTAAATGAAACACTCACTAGTCAAAAACTATTGAATACATTCAAGAGGCAAACTCGCTTCACTTGAGGGAGTAAATCTAATAACTAGTCCACTTCAGACACTCAGACATTCACATTAACGGTCAGCACTGTTAGCTTCTTGAAGAATGCTCTTGAGAAGATAGTACAGTACAGGTATTTTCTTTAAGCTTCTTAGTACGGTAATTATGAGGAATATAATAATCAGGTCACAAGCAGTTTGTGATATCTGCCATGCTATTTTGAAGGGGCTCGTACCAGAGAATTTATATCCGGAAAATATTTCTTTTGTGCGGGGAACCAGTGCACAAGGCAATGATTGAAAGCAATTTAAGTGGATTGAGTCAGCATGATGAGGATTAGGGGCTGGCATTCTGAGAATAATCCGAAACAATAGGATATTACAGTTGTGATTATAAATTTTGTATGGCTGCAGAGTGGGAGAGTGTGTATGTAATGAGTGCAATGTCAAGCAAAGAGAAAAAGAAATTTTGTCTTAGTCATTCTAAAAATATATAAATGCAGCCTCATCGGTGGAAGTCCGGTGCTCCGAATCTTTCCAAGTCCAACTTTGACATTTCAAATATTTAAATCACTACAGCTTTAAGCGATGAGTCCTGAAGAAGCACTTCCATCTGTAGAGCATTATGATCTGATAAGGTTGTAGCCAAATAGGAACAGGTTTTAATTTGAGGTAATAATGTTTGTGACGTCAGAAAAGTAGCAGTTCTTGAATATGTATTAAGCACATTGGAATAATAGGAAAAGTCCTTCATCCTGGGATTCCAGAGTCGCCAAGTTCATTCATACCTTGATTCAGTAAGATAGCAGATTTGACAAATTGGTATTCTTGGGGACCAAGCGATCCAACAAAGCAGGCATGTCCAGCTCTGGCCGGGCCTGCAGGGCCACTGTCCTGCCTGTTTTCCATCCCTCCTGATTCAGCTGATTAGCTCATCAGACAGCTCTGAAGCAGCAATGAAACATTCAGGATTATTTGAATCAGGTGTGTTGCTCCTGGGAGAGCTGGAAAACAGGCAGGACAGCACCCTACACCGAGGAGAATGTAATGGCTAAGGTATGACTAAGTTACTTTTTCAAGGTAACTGGCAACACTGGTTATGTGTATTAATGGTAGTACAGCAGGGCCTTTTGAACATTCTCTTTGTGAGTGGTGCTGACTGAAATAGCCTTTGTTTAATTGCTCAGTGGGGGAATTTGGACACTTTTGGAGCGAGATTTGACAGATTTACGAAGAAAGAGGGTTTAAGAGGCTGCAGGAATTCGGTTTGGGCTGTGTACACATGAGTAACATTAATTCACTGGCGTCTCCTTAACAGCCGTTTTAGGTCAGGAATGTTACACGGCTGTTGCACCTAGCAGCTCCAAGTAAACCTTTCAGTGATGATAAGCAGCAATGGAGGAATTAACAGTCGTCTATAAAGAAACAACTTTTCAGGCAATTTTGACCAATTACTTTGTAATAGAGCTTCCGGTATATATGTTTGTCCTGTTTGATGAGCCTAATGTCAATCAGCACATTTTCAAAAAACAGACAATAGAGTTATTTACACTTTTATGTAATGATGATACATTAAATGAGTTTTTGGCCAAGGTATTTTTTAACCTCGCCGGGACCCAATATCTTTAGTCTGTGAGTGTGTGAAATCTGACCAGACCTTGCCGGCATTTATTGAACTTCTTGAGGTGTGACTTATTTCCCCTGCAGACAACACCCTGACATACATGTACATGCACGGATCCATCCAGCCGTTCATCAGTCCATCACCAGCGACACTAAGACAGGTGATGAGAGTGAAACACTGTCTTCAGGGAGGATCGTGTGAGGGAACCCCAAGGGAGGAAACGCTAGCAGGGGTTGCAATGAGATGCCCACTTAGCTGCAATTTGTTGATAGCGCCATCTTTCTGCAGAGGACGAACATCAAAGGCCATCGCAATTTGAAATGTATGCCGTGAGAGACAGCCTGTGCTGTCTCTCCTAAGCCGTTCCCCTATGCAGTGACCTTTTCTATGTTTCAACAAACAACAACCGAGTGAAAAGGTTTATGTCAAGCAATTCCTGTTAACATGGACTAGCGGAAATTACCTAAAATGCTGTCATGTTCATGCCAGGCCAATGGTTGGCCATAGCACTTAGAAACATGACACGGATACACGCTATTTGCCTTTCCTCCTGGGTCTAACAGAGGTCTGGACATCACGTGGCTGATCCCCGCTTGCATTTGTTTACGCAGTCATGTTGGCAGGATAGTAGGAGTGGCAGGCGAAGGATTTACCATGGAGAGCAGAGATAAAATGAGTTTTTCTCAGTCAATGTTCCATCCAAGTGAATTCACGTCTCACTTTCATGAAAATGACATTCGATACATGACATGCTGGAAAGGTTGTATATTAGGCTGTGGCAGTGTTACAAAGCCACTTCAGACCTAACTTTTATACTGCACGGTTTTAGGACATATTTCTAGAAACGATTCTGTGTTTAGAGGAAACTTAAAAAATAAAAAAAGGAATAAGAAAAGTTTGGCTCTGTATCTATCTGGACCGGGCCTAACTTTGGGGATAAATTGTTGGAATTCCACCCAAACACTCAGGCTAGGGATGCATGATTGATGAAGCTTACTCAGATAAAAGGCAAATCATCTTCTAAAACAACCAGAACAGTCCAGTTGCGAGAAATGAAATGCCTTGAGAATGGATGAATGAGAATATTCTCAGGTATCTCACACATGGTGGTAAAATCTACCAATTTCCTCTGGTCTTTGGACATTTTCTTTTTCATTCTCTTTTCAAATGACAGCTTACTGCAATTGATAGATATTCATCTTGTTCGAATTCTGAAAATAATTTAGGTAAGAAATTAGTGGATGACAAAGAGACATTGTTCATACTCGTGGAAGGGGGAAAAAAAGCTGCATTCCACACCCAAAATGATGTTATAAATTCATGAGACTCCTGGCTGTCTTTCTTCCTTCGCAGAGATACACAAACAAGAGCTCTGCCAATAACTGTGTTACTGCAAGCTGTCTGTCCAAGTAATAATCCATCAGAAAACATCCAACAATTATTATGGGATTGCAGTTGGTGCTGTACACTTATTCCGCAGATACCAAGAGAAATATATGTTCACATCACACCAGTGATGATAAGCGGCTTATTTCGCTCAGGGTTTGAACTAAACATGCTCTTTGTCTGTGTTCAACTTTATTTGATGGGTCCTGCCGGAGCTGTTTCACGGGGGGAGATGCTTACTTGAATTAATGCCCAGGAAAAAGGAGTGCTATTGTTTCAAAGCTTTCCTTGGAGACCTTGTTTGGTTGCATTTCAAATGGCTTAGAAGCCCAAAGGCACCATCACTTCATTCTGGAGGTATTGCAGCATCCTGCCTTTCTCAGAGAGGAGCAAAGGCACGTGGGGGAGGGATGTAACACATGCTTGCTTGGGTGTCCCCGAGGTCTTCGTGGGAGAAATCACTGCAAGCAAAATAGACATTGTTGAAGTATTTGACAAAATGGTAGAGAGAGGCATCTTTTAAAGCGCGCAGGCTGTCGAAGACCGTGGGGGAAAGAAACATCCATGCGCATCTATTCAAGAGACTGGGTGTAGACCAAAATCATCAAGTGAGCAAACTGGCCGGGGGGACTCACAAGGCCCGAGGAGGAACTCCTGAATGGATCGGCAAAAAAAAATTTCAAAAAGTGTACTTAAATATAGTATATGTTTTCTCCATTTAAGGTCTACAAACAAGCAGAAGATCTGTCATTTCCTGACTTTTTAAACATGTTTTCCTTTGTCTAGTCACGTAATGCTTACTCTAAGGACGGTGTGCACACTATTTTAGACTACCGGTATATTTAAAAAAAAATGTCTCTTTACTCCCATATTTTGCATCAATCTGTTTCCCGTTACCCCATTCCCATAGGTTCTCTTTTGTTTTCATTCTTTTCATTGTTGAGGGGAGCCTACAGGGAAATTACAGTATGATCCACATACCTTTCCATTAAATCCAACACCGCCTGATTGTGCGGCCCAACTCTCCATAGGATTGGATAGTCTCGCGTGGGCCATCTTCTCTTCTTCTTACAGCTGGACGACATTGCATTCACATCGCTTTCAGCCAGTACCTCATCTCTGTTCTTCTCTGACAAACACACCCAGACCTGCGCACACGCACGCGCACTATTGAGCCTCTATCGTCAGCCAGGGAAAAAGAGGCAGGGATATTGGGATCTATCAAATATACATCAAACACACTTGTACCAAGACTGGCTGGGGAGGCAGAGGAATAGCAGGGGGGAAGAAACACAGGCAATCCTTCTGTTTATTAAGACCAACAAACAGCCTCTAGGAAAGTAGCTGCAGCTCATATTCGATAGCATTGAAACTCCATTCAAAGATGTCGGAGGCCTGACATTGGTTTGGCAAGTGAATGTTCTCGCAGTGTAGAAAGAACACAGCAGCCACAGTACAGTAGTTACAATATGACCCAACTGTCATTGACATGAAGAGGTGATGGCACACGGGTTCTAAATAGCACATTTAAATACAGACTTTCATTTCCTCCTGATGAGCAATGATGAGTTGTGCGGCTCAAGTGAGTTTCACACTCGAAGCAGCCTGAAGCCTTTGCGAAGCCACAAATGACCAGTTCACATGTGGGCCAGGAAAAACTGCTCAAAATAGTCACCGGGGCCAAGATACATTGTAACTTGTTCAAAGATATTACAAGGGCTGCCAAAGAATATTCATAAGCATAAAGTGTCCAAGCAGAATTTTGCAAGAAACCAAAACCTTCCAGTTTTTTTTGTTGTTGTTTTTTTTGTATGACAGAACTAATTTTTAGACTGCGGTGGTGTAGCATTACAATGCAACATATTGAGAGCCGTTTCTAATGTTTTGCTTACATCAATTAGCTACACAAGTCGAAGAATTATGTGTGAATTTGGACATCAGCCTTCCGAGATTTTCTTCATCTGTCCTGGCGCCTCTGTTCCATTACTTGTTGAAATGGTCCAGGTGGTCTCTCCAACGAATCTTCCTCTGTTTGTTTTTCCATCTTTCGGAGTCCAGAATGTGTTACTGTCTGTTCATTTTTAAGTTTTGAACGCCAAATGGCGTTCCGAACTCTAAAATGTTCTTGGCGATGTATCCAACTTTGGACTGTTCTCGTATATCGTGAGCTCTTCTATGATCTCGGCAAGTTATGCTCAGCATCATTTCTTCATGCACTTGCTGCATCACACGGTTTCCTTTATTTTTGTTTTGTTTGCAAATAACAGTATTTCAATATTACAGATATATAATAGAGCTGAAATGCAAAACAGTCAATCGCATGATCTCAGCTTTGGAATAACAATTGCTCTCTCACAGTGTTTTGTCACCACTCTGTAATAGGGAATAAATTGCTTTGGAAGCATAGCAGACCTCTCAGTGTGTTCACCCCCATCTGTCCAAAATGGCCTCCCCCTGGCCTTCTACAATTACTCCCTCCTTCCCCGACCCCCCTGCCTGGGCAACTCCTTTGCCCTCTTGTCTCCGGCCTTTAGCGTGACAATCCATTATTTTGACGGCTCCCACTGAAGGAAAGAGTGAAAGAGGTAGAAAGACAGGAGCTACTTTGACTTTCAGACAACGCCCCCTTTTTAAATCCCTCCCAATTTATTATTCTCTCCTTTCTTCCCCTGAAACTTCCAATTTCCCTGATTATAGCTTATCTACACTTCTTTACTAATGCATTTGATATGTTCTCTCATTTTACAGTTCCCCTATAAATGAATTAATCCTTTTCACTTCCACCCTCTCTTACCCTCCTCCATACCTTTAGTTTCCTTCACCCCTTCTCTCCCCCTAGACTCCCTTTACTTACTTCACACCCCACAACACACATGCGCACACACACACACACACACACACACACACCCTTGCACTTGTGCTCCAACTCTTTTTTTGGCTGCATTTTGCTTTGTAGCTGGCAGCATTTAGGAAACCTGAGCAGGCCGAAAGAAAGAGAGATACCACAGTTTAGAATGTCTCCAGTCAACCCCCCTCCAAGGAGCCCCTACTTAGTCCAAATATCTAACCACGTCCACCACACATCAGCCAAACTGACACCTACCTTGAGACCAACCCTTGCCCCTCTGCGATAACATCTACAGCACCTACAAAATGTGGCACCAAACCTTGTTCTTATGTGCATAACTTTTGAAACAGTGCGGAATTTTGTTTCCGCAGTCGGCGTGTGTTCTTCCTCCATGCAATGACAAACCAAGCATAATTTGTTGTTTTTTTTGTGAAAGCTTGTGTGCATTTTAGACACACTGTGGCCAACAGCCACAGCGTGTCTGTCTTGTTTGGCCACAACAGTTGATGTGTGGCAGGCTTTAGAGACTCCATAAATTGCCGTTCGATTCAGTTTGACCATTCACCCGGTCTACATGCAGACATTGGTCAGCGTACATGGCAATGAGTACAGCTAGAGTTGACCTGTTTAAAGTGAACTAACGGCATGCAAAGTAAATGTGTTGGTGACTGAAAAGGTCAAAGGGCCAATGGAAAAAGTAGTGATAATAGTAGTAGTAATTTCTTGTTTTGGCATTGACGCCTGGTTGAAGGCCATAAATGTTTATTTTCTAATCAAAATAAATGTCTAAGCAGATGGTTGAATGTTGTGATATAATCAATGCTGAGGCGAACAGGCGCTTGAAGGGGAAATGCGTTCACCCCCACCACCCTTCTCACTCTGTCTTTCTCTCTGGTGGTGTGTCATGTTACATGTGAATAATAGGTGTCACCGTGAGACCTCGTTGGTCTGTGCTCTGGGGGACGCCAGTGTCACATACACACTAATGCAAAGTCTTGCAGACACACTTTCAACTGTGTGAGCACATGCAGGCAGCTATCTCTGCGGAGCATGGGAACCACAGATGAGCCTCCACTGCACACCTCAATTTCTTCCGATGTGTCTTTCTGTGCTTCAACTAAACTCGATTCCATTCAGTACAGAGTCATCTGCCAGGTTTAAAACACATTTCCTTGCTTGCTCCAACAAGCAGACTTCCATCGAGCGTGTTTCTTGTTCTTTCTAAATTAACCATTTTCCTCTACATTGAGTCCAGATGTCAAATTTAATGTTGGCCTTATTGGCTTACCACAAATCAACAAGCAGCAATAAATCGACATCGACCCACTGCTCTGAATGATACTATGATCTCACACACACACACACACACACACACACACACACACACACACACACACACACACACACACACACACACACAAACACACTGTCATCGTGTCACAGTTCTTCTTTTCTAAATTTGGAACCAAGCATTAAATGGGAATATTGAAATTACCTTGACAAATCCAGAAACACAGCATTTAATAAATTCACAGCTAAAAAATACAATTAAAAAAAAAGGTCAAAATTTGCACTAAAATCATGAATTTAAACTGTCAGGCGAGACATCACTTGAGACCTCAACTTGGCGTGCAGCGAAATGTGTTACCCTTCAGCAGGTGCACCTGTTCCGTGATTCCCAATCAAGTCTTGACCGCCAAGTTTCCAGGTCACAGTCCGATAATTGACCTTGCTCTCTGGAGTGCCTCAAGTGTTGTTTTCTCGACATCTCAATACTATCCATAGTTGCTCTCATTATTCATAGATTGTAGTTGGTAAGTATTTTTATTTTTTTCGTATTACTCTTGATCCTTGGCTATGCGTTATTGGCTTCTTGACATTTTGTTTGTTTATTCCTGGTGTTCCCTCGTACCTTGCCTTTTGCAAGCGCTTCTGTTTATACATTGTTTTTCCTTGCTCTTTGTGACCAGCAATTTCTGTTTGTGCTTTTCTGTAAATATTTTTGTTATCACACTTCGAATCAGCATTCAGCCTGGAATCCAAAAACATAATTCAGTTCGGTCCAGAACCTGACACACTAAGTCTCTTTCATGATGAAAGTTAAATGTACAACTGCCGTGACCTAACCCATGTATTGACTTTCATGTATAATATTACTTCGCTTCTTTCTCCTCGGCTCTCCACATGACAGGAAGGACCAATCGTAGCCTCGAGGCAGAAGAGAAGTAGGCAAGAGGATGACAGGATGAACCCGGGGGAGCTATAAATTGGCAGGTACATATCCACAATGGGATAAATATAGTTTGGGTTAACTTCATTGTGTGTGCGTGTGTGTGTGTGTGTGTGTGTGTGTGTGTGTGTGTGTGTGTGTGTGTGTGTGTGTGTGTGTGTGAGAGAGAGAACTTTATATTGCTGTCGATCATTTGCACCGAAAGTGATTGGCACATATTGTCCTGCATGTGGTTGAAATATAAGACCTGACATGTGCTTTGTCATTCACACTTCCTGCACAGCCCAGTCAGATGAGCCTCTCGCCTCACCCAATCACAGGAGATTACAACACAAAAGTACATTATCCTACACCTCCTCCTCACATCACCTGAGGCCATGGCACCATGCAGGTGACAGGGATTTTTTTTTATGTCATGTTTTCCTTCACAGGAGGTAGTTTTCATCTAAACACAAAGTTGTTTCTAACAAAAACACTTTAGTTTATTTACAGTTTGCTTCTACTGCTATTGTCTGTCCAAAGAGATGCCCTTAAGGTACTTGGATTTGATTTTACCCTTGGCCGCAATGTGTAAGGTAAATCGTTTTAAACTTTAAATTCAACCTTTTGAGCGTTTTAGGAATTAAAACGGCCGCAGAAAGCCACCAGTTCAATACTGTAGATTGGCAAATAAGTGTATGTGCAATGTGTGCGAGTTATGTGGATGTTTGGGCAGACAGTATGATGTAGATACGCTGATAGTGCAACCCGTTTACCATTTTAATCACATGGAATTTTTCATCTGTTGAACCACTGACTGGCGGACCGTAATTTCGCAATGGAAGCGCTTTTAAAATAACCTGCCGGACTGACAGAGTGACCATTGTAGTTCGGTTTGAAGAAATTATGGACTGACGAAGACGGACTGGTGTCCAGGCAGCTGATGGTTGACACTTGACGAACTGGCAAATTTCGCAAAAGGCCCACCTCCCGAGTTGAAGTATACAGTCACCATACTCTCAACCTTTCTAATTTCTCAAGCTTGAACTTAATTTGAAAGGAAGCAGTTTATCATTATAATACGGGGGACAGTCATGTGTCCAAACACCTGGAGAAATCACGTCTACTGTCATTGCATTGTTGAATACTCTGCAGACTGCCTTTGAGATGGAAACCATATAATTTACTGCTCTGTGCAGGCTGCTTGAGCACATCGGAGCTGCACAGTCCCTCACCATCTGTGATTTCATTTTTATTTTTTTTTACTGGTTCCCAAAGAAGCCACAAAGCCATTTGACCTCTTTACCTTGGTCTAACAACACGCAACCTTGTCACCAGAGAGACATCAGGCACGACAATCATGACTTCAGCTTGAACACACAAACAAATCATCCTTTCATGCAAGTCCTGGAAATAAATAGTACGTTTGTAAATAAATACTACGTTATATGTTCCTTTGTGTGAGGGGCTTTGTTTCCGCCTCCTCGCTTCTTGTTCCGTTTTTAGCCAACTAGTGAAGAGACTTACATTGGGATGTTGCCCCATGACTGGAGATCTCTTTTTTTCCTATTATTTCCACCATGTCAAGAACATCTATCATTATCCTCTGGCCCAGATGGGACCAATGGAGGTCACCTGCTGACCCCTGAACCTTCTGTTGACCGTGTGTTACCATGGCGAGGACAAGGGATTAGTCACTAGAGAAAGAGTAGCTATTCTTGTTCTCTATGTTGTTTCTCTTGGGTCTTCAAATAACTTTTTTGAGTTTGGAGACAAAAGTCATTAGGGAAAGGAATGTGAATTTGCATTTGTGTGTGCTGGGTGGGGGTTGAGTTTAGAAAGGATAACCTCTGACCCTGGGTTGCATAAATACAGTTCTCTCTCTCTCTCTCTCACACACACGCACGCATGCACACATGCACGCACAGCTATGTAATTTTATCTTTTTATTAGGACATATACTCCCACATTCACTCACTGAATTCTTTCCATGGCTCACACACTCCTGAAACGTTTAAGACAAGCTACACTTCATTTTCTTAAAACTTACACTAGCCTTACTGGACCAAACAGTAAATGTTTATTCTTGTATCACAAAGCCTTGCCTCGTGAACCCTAAAGGAGTGGAAAGTCCCCAAAAGAACATGTGACCCATCTGTCTGACAGATTTATGCCCCCTTAAGAGCATAAATTTAATCAAGAAAGACAGCATACACTTGGGAGATGTCATCATTTGTTTCAGGGACAACGGAGAAAGTC
Organism: Hippocampus mohnikei; assembly: GCA_026261675.1. Lineage (NCBI taxonomy): Eukaryota > Metazoa > Chordata > Actinopteri > Syngnathiformes > Syngnathidae > Hippocampus > Hippocampus mohnikei. Next base: position 6,904,254 of record JAKGUB010000327.1, read on the forward strand.
TCCATACTTATCAGTTAATCTCATCTCGTCAGGTCTGAAACTCTTTTCGTTGAGTTAAGATGATTCAAATAAAGCCTCCAACGTTTAAAAGTAGGCAAGATTTTTCCAAAAATTTTATGTATTATATAAACAAAGGCTTTCCTGTGTGCATGTGTACGCTGGTGGTGTCACTTACCTCAAGTTAGCAGAACAATCCGTCACCAAGGTCAAAGTTCAGTTCCAAGGTGTCTAAAATATGGGCCATAAATCACCCTCACCCCAGTTTCATTCACAAACACTCCCCATGGGTCCATGCAAGCACTTAACAAGACAGGACTGCGAGCGCAGGCCCCACTGCATATTGTTGACTCCAATTCTTTGCAAAACACGGAAAACGTGCAAATTAAAATTCAACAGTTTGTCAACAAATGTCTAACAAGTGGCTTCCAGTAAATCTGATCGCACTGTGTTAAAAATTATATACCTGTACCAATCATATCCAAGTACATGCACCAACTAAAATGTAGTCATGGGTTTAAAAGGAAAGAGTTTTGGAAACATTTGTCCAGGAAAAGCGAGTCTTGACCAAAGCACATGACACTGCATGTTGTGTAGATATGGAGAAACAGTTCTGTTACCTTCTGGGAAATCTGGGAAATGGCAAAACAAGAGGAAAGAGGAAGAAGAAAAAGAAAAACACAAAGCAGGGGGTCAGAAGGTTATAGTTGGCCACTGGCATGAGTCAAAGGTTAAAGCCGGCCTGCATCCTGTCAACAAATAGCAGCAGCCATGTTATCTGTCCATCAACACGTTGTTCACACTGTGAAGGTCATTTGTGTTGCTCGGAATTCTCACACATTAAATAGTTCATAAAATCTGATTTTGGCAGCGTTTTGAGGGCGATTAGCCCTCTCTCCAACAGGATGAAGAGCTAGAAAGAAGGACTGCAATACATCATAAAAATATCCATTTCGTGCATTCGATGACATTTGAGTTCAATTGATTGTTCAAGCTCATTTCGACGGTAGTTTGGAATGAAAGGGCCTATTTAAATTGAACATGTGCTCATTGCGCACACTGTCTCAGTTTTAAAGTCGATTAAAATGGTCTTTAGTTGAGTAAAGTTTCATAAACACATGCTTTATTCTGTTATTGGGTATGCTCGGACATGTTCAAATTGGAATGAATAAGAAATTTGGAAAATGAAATGACAGCAAAATCAGCACATAAAGGCAACGGAAAAAGACGATTTTCTTTTGTCAAAAGCTTGAAATGGCACCATAATAAACTAAATCAAGTAGCTCCAGGTTTGTTCTCTTTTAGTAGCATTTGACAGTTTCTTAGGAGAAATAGATATGAATGTTGATATCATCCTTCTCTTCCAATTGCACTAATCACAACACAAAACACAACAAACGTCAATCAAAATCAACAACAACATTCCAAGATGTCAACACTGTCTAAAGTGTTTTCAGTAATAGCAACAGTCAGACTGGGCATGCTACTGGGACTGCTTCCAGCATATCAAGGTTTAGAAATGTTGACTTTTCCCTTCATACTGTCAAAGCCCATTTTTGATTGCTTACAAAAGAAATGAAAACTCACACTTCTTGATCATCTCTGTCTGTCAGGTTCATGGGGCGTCACACTATGAAAGCTAATCAGCGGTTGTCGGCTGTCATGCGGTTCGACCAGCCCTGAAATCGATCATCACGGGAAAAAAATCACCACATTTTTCACAAAATTTCCGATGGCCAGCAGGGGCCTGCTTGCTAATAATTCTAATGAGTCTTTGTGCCACAAAAAGAATTAAGGACAATAACACACTCAATCAATAAAATATCGATGATCAAAAATAGTAAATGTCACTCTCTCTAAATTGAAAAAAAGAACAAAAAGCTAATTACAACTCACATTTGGATTTAAGATAGCTCGCCATACAACACAATCCGACTCTCTGAGAATATTGGTACTAGATTGATAAAATTATGAGACGTCTTTTGCGTGAGCTTTCTGCATTTTGGGGACCAGCCCTTAGCAGCTCATAAAGCATTTTAACCCACCTGGTGTTCTCCCGGCGCTCCAGATTATCCACTCCAGGACTTGACATCGGCCAACCCCAAGTCATGCCAGAGTTCATATGAGAAACAGTTCAAGCACGAGCAAGCGAAAACAGAGATTGAGCTAGCGGTCTGCTTTTATTGGATAGTATCTGGAAGCCACAAATGTTCTCCCGACTCTACTTGGGGGGAAAAAAAATCTCCTTCGCAGTTATTTGACAGTAGAGTATAGCAACAGCACATGATTAGGAAGAGACGAGTGGAGTAGATGACAGATTGGGAAACAAAACAGGAGCCGCCATTTCCACTTTTCACCTCAACGTGAGTCAGAGTGTACAGAGCCAAACGAGTTGGGATTCCCCTCACAGTGAGTGCTCTGCGGGTCTTTTAGCTCATTAATTATCAGGAGGCAAAATAGGCAGTCATATACAGTCAGAACAAGAAGGTAGCAATGCTGTGTTTTTTTAAGAAGATATACAAAATGGCATGTTACACAGTGTACATGCATTACACTGCTGATATGTAATACTCAACCAGAGCTTGATTTCGAAGGCCAGTTAGGTTTTTGCGGCACACTAAAACAGTAGTTAGCAATGCTGTCTTACAGCAAGATTTGAGGTTTGACTCATGACTGAAGTTTGTTTTTCCACCCTGGGATACTCCGGCTACTCTGAGATTGGCCTCCCCCCCAAAAAAAGAATTGAATTGAAACAAGCCAGCAAGAGTTTTGGTTGAGCTAATCTCATCAAGTCCACATTTTCTCGAAAAGGGCACGTTGAAAGTGAATTTTTAATGATGGGCTGACATCGTCCGCCATCATAACGCAAGCTTTGATGCACATCGAACTCAACCAACCAGAAGCCAGACATAGCTAAACCAATGAGAGGACGGAGAAACTCGCTCATCACCAAGCCTCCGAGAAGGTGTTCAGCGGTCAATCTAAAATCTGATTGACTACCGGTAAAAGAAGAACCAGCGATTTCAACGCTGTGTGTGTGTGTGTGTGTGTGTGTGTGTGTGTGTGTGTGTGGTCCTGCACTTGAGATTGTGAAGGCGTTGAATGAAATCATATTTGGACATGGACACACATGGCAGCTAAAATCTGATGGGGCCCAAAAAAAAACCCCGCACACAAACGACTGGAAAACGGGCAACCAAGACACAAAGGCATAAGGCTTTTGGAAAAAAAATATTACAATTTCATGTCAATTGTGAATGGAGGTTTATAAACGTGATAGTGTTTGGACCTGCATAGTAGGCTTTGAAGACCATGACATCACTGGAGTAACTTCATTTGTGAGTAAAATAAGATGACATTTTTGTTTGTATGTATTGCCTTGGTCCAATAAAGGTTGAGAAACACTTGACACGGTCTGATCGCTGACGTCCAGGTGCAGCACAGTGTTACAATGTCCATTCCTCATGCCCTGGTGCCAAGAGACAGGTGTGGAGTGCACTGGCCATGCCGTGACCTCCTTACGGTCGGTGTAGTGTTTGTCATCCAGACATCCACCTACCAATGGTTCCTACCCCACCTGGGACAGAGCTCGCTACACTTTGGGAAGCAGACTGGAAATGAATGTGCTAAAAGATCAAGAATGAGAAAGGACAGAAGGGGGCAGGGGGACACGACAAACACAAGAGAGTCACACATCTCCCGGGGCGAATGTACTGAGTGGGAGAGTGAATAACACGGCTAAGAGTTAGAGCAAGTGAGACGGACATTTGATATGCCACAGGCCACCAGTTTGCTTTGTTCTTCCCCCCCGGCAGCTGACAGACAGGACAATAGCACCGGGGCACTGCTCCTTCTCTCTCTGCCGCCGCTCCCCTCCTTTTCTCTGCATTCTCCTCATCTCTTGCTCTCCACCTCCATTCATCTCCTCCTCGCAACCTCGCATACACTGGGACTTTTACGTGAAGCCAACAAAAGCTCATTATCATATGTTTTGGCAAAGCCATGCTTGGATGACTCTTATCCAAAAAGTTCCCACTCCACAGAGCCTGCAGAAAAGGCAGAACCAAATTGTGAACCCGTCGAAGAAAAACAGTATCTGGACTGCAGAGTGATAATAGACTCTGACATATGAAAACAAGAGAAATATGTGTACTTTATCACGCCATTGTACCTGTCGGCTGCACACACTCTTACAGCTGCCGTCAGGCTGTATTATCCAGTCCACATTGGCTTACTTTCACTGCGGGTGTAGTGATTGAGGAATAACGGAAGAGGACTGCATTGTTGCAACATTGAATATGCTGTGCAATCTCTGCGATTGCAGAATTCTCTCATGAATGTAAACAGTTTTGAAATAAGGTTGCCTTCGCCAGTCTGCAGTTGAATTGTAAAAGATTCCCAATCCGGATGCAGTGTAGTTTCTGCTCAGTTTGTGTTCCGTTTATGTTGAGTTCATTGTGCAGATTGCGTTCAGCGAACCCTTCATTTGCTATACTATGTGCCTACAGGGCAGAGCAAGACACTGCCGCAAAGAGTTTGGTCAACAAAACGTTCACTTCCACTCAACAATTGAAACAACACAAAGCAAATGTGTGAAATAAAGCTTAGATTCTTGGAAGGCACTGCCCAATAGAACGACACAAAACAAGGGAGGCTTCCATTGTCATCACCTTCTTAACTCATTCAGGACCAGCCAATTCTGGACCAAGTCTGAAAAGACGTTTAAAAACGTCTTTGGGAGTGAATGAGTTAAAAGAACACTAAACTTATTTTGCCCTTTTTAGCAGTAAAAAGACAAGATATTAACTTTTTACTCTGAAAATGACTCAATAATTTGCTCTTCGATTCTAATTTGCTTTGCAGCAACATGCCGCAACTATTTACATACCTGTCACCACCCAAGACCAACTGTACTCTCATATGAAAAAAAGTGCATCTTCTTGCACAGACAAATGTTGCAGTAAAAGTTCTGGAGTCAGATATGCTGTAATGGGATACCTCAAACTATTAAACAGGGAATAGCGTACAGGCACTGCAAGGCGAGGTGTAGATGGGCCCCCTTCCTCCAAAACACTCTTGAGGGCTATCCATTGTCCAGCCAACATCCTCTTTGTAAATGAAAGTATGAGAGCATATGTGTGTGCGTGCGTGCGTGCGTGAAACAGGATGTCTCTATCATTACTGAAAAGCAACTTTAGCTCCCTCCACAAGCCGCACACCCATTCCTGTGCATTGTCTCCGAGGGAGTGAAAATTAGCATGAGAGAGCATAAGTAGGAACGCAGGAAAATGAGGCGACACATGGTAAACGGCGCCGCCATAAAAGACTTCGGCGACGGAGCGCGCGTCGCCGTTTTGCTGCAGAAAGGGAGATCATTTATCGGAAAGCGAGTCAAAAGAGGAGAGGCGGTCATGCGAAGAGAATGAATCAGTGGGGAGGACAGAAAATACATGATGATGGTTGAAACGGAGCCAGTAAAAAGAGAGCATTTGACCCGGTGACCCTTCATAACAGCGTAGGAAGACTAGACAAACACGGACAAAGGCTAACTAAAAGATAAGGAGAAGACTACTGCGCGAAAAGTTTGAAGCACTTTACCTTCTTTTCCATCGATGTAATGTTACTTGGGTAGCATCCAACTACCTGTCAGTGTTCCATCTGCTGCCTAAATTTGGGGAGGTTACTGTGTAGGCCGTGTGCTCGGAGGCTGGGCTTCATGCCAGCATTCATACTGTCAGTACTAGGTGGCCAGCTAGCTTAAAACCATGCCCCACACTCAGTCCTACTTCGTCAAATCGAGTTAAGGCCAAGTGAAAAAACACAGGCAGGCAGCATGTCGGCCGACATGATGAAACACGTTTCAATTTTGCTTTGTTGTGAGCGGTGACGTGACATCGCTTTGCTTCCATTTTGCTTGTGTGTGGGGATGCTTAATAGTGAGCCAACTTCCTCGAAGCCTCGCTGTGTGCCTGACTGATTGTATGTTTACTCAAATGTAATTGTCCCGGGCTGGAAATAAATAACAGGATTGAATGTTTGATTGGGTTTACTGAACCAATCTTGTATTTTAAACGTATTCCGTCGACCGAGAACAAGCCTGCTTTGCAATCGAGGGAGAGTTTGGCTGCAACATAAGCATTGTCATTTGAACGTGTTCCCGTGATTGTGTGCATGGGGGCACCTGTGTGCGTGCTTAATCCATATATAATGAAGGCCATGCACAATATGTCTTGGACTTGAGCTTTGATGACAGAGGTGCATTTCCACTAACAGGCCGATCTCTTGTTCTTTCTCTCGCAGCCGTTGCTCCAAGACATCTTCTCCGTCCGTCTTAAGACTTTTATGAGCGTCTTCCTTTGCCTCTCCTCAAACATCTAAATTGTCGCCTCCTTCTTTCTATCCTGTGCTGACAGCCTCAATGAGGTGGTCCGACGGCAGACATCTGAAAAATGCACTCGGACAATTATTAGAACAGCATGTCGTCGCAGACACATTCGGTAGAAAAGGAAATAACATCGCAACATGTGTTTAGAGTTTCAACACTTGGCACTCAAGCACACAGTATGAGATGTAGCCGCTTGGATCGTGTGCGTTTGTGTGAGAGGGAGAGAGAGAGAGAGACAACCATGTATATGGAAAAACCAAACTAATTGGATAACACTTGGATAAAAATGTTGATGGACTGTTTTTTTTTTCCGATCAAAATATTGGGAAGCTGTAACAAGTGCGACAAGATGTTGGCTCATGCCTCACTTGCTAATTCCATCCAAAACATCTGTAGCCTACATCAAGTTAAACTATCCGCGCCATACAGAGCCAATACATATTGTTTTTGCTACTGTTTGTCAAACAAAATGAACAATAGGCATTTTGAAAGGAGTCGTCAATGAATCCAAGTGAGAGGGTATCATATACAGCCTCTCAGGAAGAGCCATTGTCTGTCGGAGAGATTAGTATCTTTAAACATACCCAATAGGGGACATCCTAGCGGAAGTTTATGAGTGGAAGTATAGCCACATTATCACCTAGTTTGGTGAGAATGGGTGAGTAACATTTCTTGTGGGCGGTGAGTCACTTAACTCCAGTCGACTGCGGTCAGCTTTTCATGGACTCCCTGGACTTAATTGTCGTGTAAACACATCCGTGAAATGTGACTTCTGCATGTAGCCAAGTGCAGTCCTGAACGCAGCGGGGCCACGCTGTTGGTGAAGCGAACAGGCAACAGGAAGCTTTCCAGCATAATGGGAGCAGTCGGGAGGCGGATTCGAACCGAAGGGCCCTTCGCTGGCCGCAGGCCGAGACACTCCCCTACGGCTGCTCCAAAATGGAGGAGGAAGGGTGGAGAACCATAAATATAGTTGAGTGAGTGCATGTCATTGTTTCTCTCCCGTTATGTGATTACGGTCAGGAAGTCATTTTTACACAATTTCAAGTCTCTTTTGTCAAGCCATATCGTGATTACATTTGAACATCATCCAAATAACGCTGGGGATGCAATGTTGGATTTGTATCACTATTTTAAGTCAGATCAATTTGTTAAGTACAAGAGGCGATGTGGTTTTCTTGACGTGGATGATAACAAATGGACAGATCAGTGGAAAGTTACACGACAAAACATGTAGAGGGATTCAACTCACACATGCAGAGAACAATGGGTGGGCAGTGTCAAATTCATCTTCTGGAGTAACTTCTCTACAAAAGATTTTTTTTGAAAAGTGTGCTTTTTTTTTTTTTAATCATCACCTCTTACATTGTCCATCGCAGCTCCGATAGGCTCCAAAATATTTTTAGGTAAGTCATTAGCTTTCAAGTGGATTGAAATGGATCTAAGGAGCCACACAAAGTATCAATAAAACTTGGAGGTATGCAAAATCCTTCCATCTGTGACAATGGGAGCAGAGGAGCAGTAAGCCTTTTGAATTGCCCGAAGCACTCCGTCCAAAGCACAAAGACTTCAGACAGCCATCGCAGAGCATTTCAATCGACACTCTCGTTCAGTCTTTTCAGCATTCCTCTCCGGCAATCTGCGCCTCTGTCTTTCCCGGGCTCAAACTCTTCGTTCTGTTCCACTCTCACCCTCTCTTAACTAGCCCTCTAATTCCTTGGCTTTTGGTCCTTTATTCTGTTCATCCTTTCCTGCGAAACCAGCAAAGTAATTCGTCTCCAGACAAATTGCCAATCAGCTCTGGACAAAGAGAAGAGAAAAGAGACTGGTCCTCAATAGACCCCGTCGCTGTTTTACTAAACGCTCGCTCGGGGGAGGAGGGGAATGGGAGACCGGGCTTAAACGTGTGTGCATGGGGGGGGTGTATAATACCGGTTTGTGGGGGTATTTGCAAGTGTAAGCAGGGGTGTGTATGTATGCTCATTAAGACGATGTGTGTCGTTGTCGCCACCTCCTGCCAGGGTTCACCTCCTTCTCTATGCGGAGGTTAACGACCTCACCGTCCAATCACATTCTCCTGTCAGGGCGCTGTCGCCATCAGCAACAGGTGGTCCGGCCAATTGGTATCCTGCTAAGCGGAAAAGTTGTTTGAGACAGACTTTGGGATGAAGAAGGAGTCGTTGAAGCAGACTGGATCGGACGGAATTGACGTCATTCGCAATTAAATGTATATACACAGGCTTGCCATGAGGGTACTTGAACTTACTGACCCCCGTGGCATTATGCCGGCTTCATGAATTAAAGCAGCATGCAGAAATATCATGGATACACTTTTCAATGTGGAATTAAAAAAAATACAAAATGTCCATTCTATAATACATAAAAAAGAAAGTAATACAATTGTTCATTCATTATGTAGTTATATTTATGTTGTTGCTTTAGTTCCCTGCGGTCAACTTCGGGGAGAAAGAAATTGCTCAACAAATGAAGTCACCGATTCCCAAAACTCCTCCACAAAGAAAAAAATATACAATATTTTGAGCCGTAGTGTTGTTATTTTCCACACCACTTATCCTATCTAAAAAAAAAAGTTAGTTGGGCTCGACAGGAAAAAAAATAGCTCGTAAAGGATGAATCTCGGATAAGCAGGGGTTCACTGTACTGGAAGGTTCCAGTTCAAAGGAGACGGCAATGGAACAGAGTTGGTGGACAGGGGTAAGAGGAGTAGGCAGACAAGTTTAATCGTCTCGTCAGTCAGTTATTGACCACAGCAGCTTTTTTCTCTCCTTCTTGGCTACAAGCTGTCCGTCGCTGCGCCCACTAATTAAGCTGCAAACAGGCTCATAAAAAGGAGCAGGGGTTTACAAAGGAGAAAGGATAAAAGCTGCATTAGTCTAGGCTGAGTGCTCCTGCCTCGTTAGAGGGAAGGAGAGGAGCAGCTCTGACATCTGTCTGATCATTAACTCACTTAGCTTGACGCGCCTGTAAATTTGGTCACCCCCTCCTTTCGTCGTCTCTGTTCCACTCATGTACTCATTCACAATTACATAGATCACGTATCCGCCTATCCTTCCTTTGAGTTGATTTTTGCTTTCAAACCTGTCTGTCTTCTGCACAGAACAGTTCTTATCAGTTTACTTTCAGCTCACATATCCAAAAGGGCCGAGACACATGCGCCTCGGCCGGTGCCATTTTGAAAGACACAAAAGGGCCCGAGGGAGAAAGACAATAAGGTATCACTGTGACGACCGTGACATTGGATTTAACAGAACTCTATCCGCAGATGAGGTTGTTCCTTTTTCCAAAATGTAATTCGGTACTGGTATTGACTTTTTTGACAATATATCGGAGTGTATACCGTCACGGTATAACCTTAGCCGTGTCAAATGACGTAAAGGTTTTCGTATTTTGTTTAAAATAACTGACTCGAACCTCCTTCGCCTTACATCAGAGGTGTCAAACTCAGGTCCTGGAGGGCCGCTGCCCTGTTGCAACACACCTGATTCCAATGATCAGATCATCAGCAAGCCTGACATTGCACCTGTTCATTTGAATCAGGTGTGTTGCAACAGGGAGACTTGAAAAACATGCAAGACCGTCTGCTCTTGGACCAATTTTAAATTAATCCACTTGTCTTGTAGCAGCTGCTAGCAAGCACTGTGCTAATCTCTGTATTTTTGTCTGCAATCCGGTGTGCAAGTTTGTAAACTTGTGTGAGAGGCCGACAGTGAGTAAACAAAAATGTTGCTCGACCAAGCTGGACTTTATTACCTGACTGTTTAGCGCTAGAATTTCAAGGGTTGGGAGGGATACTTTAAAAATGTATTCCAATCAGTGGCAACCGGTCAATCACAGAACGACGACCATTCACCTTCACAAAAGTTAACAAGTAGTTCAGAATCATATCTGAAAATATGAGTAAAACTTTCTCTTAGTCTCTTTACATTCAAAATGTAGACTTTAGCGCTTTGATTCCGGTTGATTTTCCCTCTAATGCAAAATTTACAATGTACAGTATCAACGTGATAAATGACTGCAGGAAATGCGTTGAGAAATGCGACCGCTCAAAACATACAATACTATTCTGTATATTTGTGACAGTCACAGATACAACGATAAGATGAACATTTCCCAAATTACAGACAGGACAATGTAGTTTAATTACCATTTGCTTCCATCATTATTAACAGCAGAAATGGTGTCATGTTTGCGTTAAGTATCCGAATATTCAGATCAATTAAGGTGGAGTTTAACCATGGAAATGGCCTTTTGACCTTCATTCTTTTGCCTGAACATAAAGGAATTCAGCGTGTTATTCTGTAAAAACGTGCAATTAGACAAATGTGTATTTGAGGATTATCATGATATCATATTACATGAACACATTTCAGTAAAATCTGTCATAAGTCTCAAACTATCGTGTTTTCTGGATATCTTTTTTTTGTCTGTTGTCACAACACTGAACATATTACAGCTCACTTCAGTCTCTCTCTCTCTCTCTCTCTCTCTCTCTCTCTCTCACACACACACACACACACACACTCTTAGGAAAACACCCTCCTAGACACATATTCACATGAAGTCTGCACAAACATTGCTCACTCTCAGTGGGTCTGAACCAAGATCAACAATGAATGTGACAAGACCAAGAATGTGTGTGTGTGTGTGTGTGTGTGTGTGTGTGTGTGTGTGTGTGTGTGTGTGTGTGTGTGTGTGTGTGTGTGTGAGTGAGTGTGTGTGGATATTCGAGGTGCTACCCAAGTTAGTGATGTAGAAGCACAATCCTCAATGTTTGATCCGCTACAAATATGCCACAATACATACAATTTGATGTGAAAGCCACAAAACAAGATCATTCCCCATCAAAATTAAACAGTGTCAATCTCAGATTCCAGCCCAATAAAAGCTACTCATTGTGCAATTAACTTAACCATGTGTCGCTCTGCCACTGCCTCACCCGCTCGGATTTTCGCTCCCTATAAGGTAAGAATCTCGTGATGTTGATTAGCAGGTCTATGGCGCAGCGCCGGCGTAGCACCGGAGCAAATCTTGCCGTGTGAACCCCCCCCCCGTATGAAGGATAAAGGCACCTTGACTGAAAGAGATTGTGTCTGGAAGTGGGAGCAGGGGTCTGGGTGAGTTTCCTGCAACTTTGTGCAATCGCAAAGCAGGAAGCCATACCCTTCCGTTGTACACACGTTTACAAAAGACATGATACACCCTCACAAGCATACTCTTGCTTAATCAAAATCACACAGGGAAGCGAAAAATAAGGCTAGTTACGGCAATATATTTTTTGGTAATCTTCATGACAGTAAATCTGGGCATGGTTCTACGTGGTGGCAATATGAACACTGAAACTGTACAGTACATACGCATTATGAAGCAAAGCACGAAAAAGTATGTGGACTCTTTGGAACTGCCTGGATTTCTGCATATATTGGTCATAAAATGAGATCTGATGTTCATCTAAGTCTCAACAATGATTGCTCACAGACTTCTAATAACACACAAACAATTATATCGGTTCATGCACTTATTGGACACACCAGGTAAACATTTAAAAGTGTGGGATGGAAAAAAAAGTATGGTATGTGGACCCCTGGGCTAATGACTTCTCTCAGCGCTAATCAGAGTCAGGAGTCAGCCAACCTTGAGTCCAATCAATGTGACGAGATTGTAAGAGTTGGTGTAAAGCTTTCCTGCCCGATAACACACACACACACACACACACACACACACACACACACACACACACGCCAGTTTTAAGATTTCATTGCATTGCCCGAAGTGAACCGTGCCTTGCACGAAAGAGCTCTCAGAATAACAATCAAGAATCGTTAACCGGAATTAAAGTGAAATGGGTCACAAACGTATCTCAAGAAGCCGTGATGTTCATCAAGCCATGGTAAAACAGATTGTCCACAAGTGGAATAAGTTCATGGGCCTTGTGTTCAAATACTTGTGTGGCGTTCATATTAAAATACGGCATACAACCAAATCCTCAAAAATGTCACAGGAAAAAAAAAAAACAAATCCAGATGCACGAATCTCTGCGTACGCGTGAATCTAAGCACATTCCTTCTGCACATCCTCGATGATGAAATGTTGGCATATCAGACACCTTCCTTTCCCCACCTCGATATAAATATGCTAATTTGCATAAACAGGCCTGAGGGTGGGAATGATCACTCTACCTGATCAGATAATCAGAATATCAAGCCACGAGTCACCAATGAAAAATGCGGAACTTCACAAGGTGTGAGCTAGGGATGCCTGTAGGCAAAGACGAGACCCGCAATACTGTTAGTGAGACATCAGTTTCGGATTGCGGGTGTTTGAATTTGTTAAGTAGGCTGCTCAACTCAAATGGTGACCCAGATATTTCGCTCAGCGGTCAGGGCTCTGCGCCACCAAACCAGAGACGTGGTGGCTGCCCAAGTTCGATCCCCGAGTTGGGTACACCATGAGAATAACACCCCCCCAACCCCACGAAAAAAAGTTTTCAGGGCATCAAAGCCAGCCATTCGCCCAGGGCATCTGCTGTGCTTCGTATGCCACCGCACCGCCACTGCCCGCCATCGATTCTACGACTCGCCAATGGCTTGAAAGCAAGGAAAACATGCCATCCAAGTAGTCACACATTCCTGCGGTCATTTCATTCACTCTTGATAGACCCGAGAGTGGAAAGGTGCCTATGACCCGTTTTGGTCGTAGTTTAAGAACCGATTGAAATCTCTGACAACATCCTAATATCTCAGTTGCTAAATCTCCGGGCAAGACATTAAACAAGGTGGGAGTTGTTTCCAAGGAACACACAATTGTGCAGTGTGCTCTTTATAAACAGAAAATACATTTTGTGAATTTATCACCAATAAATTACTCTGCGTGCAAGTTTCGAGAAATGCACACATTGTCAAGCGTGAGTGCGTAAGCCGCTGGTTGTTGTAGTTTGCATGTATGTACAGTATTTGTGTGTGAGCGCGGGTGTGTGCGTGTGTGAGGGGAAATGAGCTAATTTGTCTGTGTATCCTGAGCATGTCCATACACGCTGCCGCTGCTGCCATAATGAGGAACACATTTGGTCTTCTATTACTTCCACATGTGGCACTGAGCGAGGAGGGCAGATGCTTGAATACAAAACGTGTTTATGCGCGCCAGCCTTTTCCCCACATTTATTAATTGCACTTTATTTTCATCACTTTCGTGAATGCAACGGAGACAGTTCAACAAAGTTACAAGGTTCTGTCGATGGTACTGCTCAGAGCAGGCTGACTGATAAAAAGAAATTGACTTCAAAACCATTAGCACAGTGGGGGACAGGCACAGCTTTCCAAATCATGGCTTTTTGTCTTTTTTTTTTTTTACCGCGTTTTATCCAGATAGCTCCTCATAAAAGACACACGGCCTGGCACTTCAATGTTTGCTCGAGCCAATTATGTGCGAAATGGGTTCTGAAAGGGGCCTCTGACAGGTATTTATTTTGGCATCCTCAACTCCAGCCAATTCTCACTTCAACCATAAATAATGGTGCCATTTGACTTGTGGTTCTTCAAACTAAAACCTGCAAAGTATAACTTTAAAGAAAGTACTCTCTGCGGAGCTCATGTGGAGCCAAATAATAGCACAAATTTGGCAGTTGCTTTTGTACCATCTTACTATCCAAACGCAGGTCATGGGATAAGAATGTTGAGTCTACCAACCCGAGAATATGTTATCGTTCTTTAAAAAAAAAAAAAAAGTCTAATTGTTCTTGCATTTAACGTGTGGCCAACAAATTGGTCTCCAACAAGCAGTACAAAAAACAGTGGAAAATGATTAACGATGCCATTTCAAGATCATATGGGGAGGAGGGAAAATGCTAAAAACATAGCACTGTTTTTCACACAATGCCACGGGGTATTGACGTGTGCATGTGCACATCAATACCCCGTGGCATTATGGGAAAAAGGCTATGTTTTTCGCATCTAGCCTCCATTTTATTAATACATTCAAACGTTCTTTGAAAAACCATTTGAACGTGTTTGCAAATATGTTTACCAACTCTAACCGAAGCACAAGTCACTGCAAGACTCATCCCGCCCCCTCCCTGCCCTCACAAACACATGCGGGGTACAGCTGCAGCTGCACGGAGCAGCAATCGTATTCATTTACACTTAAATGAATAAATTGCTGGAGGGACTGAACAGGGGCTGGACAGATTTCTGATGGGGCTACAGCACCCCTGAGCTCCGATGTAGCGCCATGCATGTTCATTGTTCACATGCTGCGACCGTGTGAGAATGGACCGCTGTCTCATGACCCACGCGGTGGATGTTTTCCATGACACGCCCTCAAACTGAATCACGATCAATTTAAAGTGTGACATTCGCGTGATGTCAAATAGGAGAAATTTGTAACAGCAACAGACCAAAGAGTGGGAAAATCCTCCCCTGTTACTTCTTGGACGACGGCTCTGCAAGCACTTCCAATTATGGCAAGCATGCACCGGGGCGCTGTCGACCTTGAACACCGCCCCGCGGAGAACACAAGGAAAACCAAGTGCGGTGTGAAACGGCCTTAACATGGTGGGAGGGTGGCCTCAAATCAAATTCTTCTTGGGGACCCGTAAAGATCTGGACAAGCAGTGCCTGCAAGAATCCGACTTGGTTCAGCTAAAATCCCAGCTTCCTGTCACTCATATGCTCAAACTGTTCAAGGTTGTTTGCATTTCTATCCATCCATATTCTGTACTGCTTCTCCTCACTATGGTGGCGGATGTGCCGGAGTCTGCTCCGGCTCACTTTGGGAGTTTGTCTGCATTTAATAAATTATAATGACAGCTCTTGCAATGATGGTTTGAATCTTTGCTTGTCATTAAAACAGAGTAAATGAAGTTGATGTTGTATGAGGCGGGTGTACCTGTTTGAAAGATGACTTGTGTGAAATGGAGGAACGGATTCAAGATATGTGGTCATAAAATGTGTTTTCATTGTTTGTTCAACCGTCAAGCATCAATATTGACTTTCAATGGCACGGCCAAAAATGCTGAGGACAGTCAACAACGAGCCCACGCCGGAGTTCTTGTTACAGGCTGCCAATTCATAGGCGCCATCTTTGGACATGCAGGAGAACGTGGAGAATGGCCTGATGCTATTTAGTGTGTATATATAATTATCAAGTGGACTAAAATAGCTGGAGAGAGTTATGATCATGAAAATAAGTAAGCAGCACGGTGAAGTAGTGTGGCTGGCATGACTTACAGTCGAGATATTTGGGTTCAAATGTCAACTAAATATCCACCTGTGTGTTTCTATCTCCATTTGTGTAGGGGTTATTTTTCCTCATACTCTGGATTCCTGTAACTATCACAAAAACCCCCAAAACATGTTTCTTAGGGGACGGCCCGGTGAACCAGTGGTTCGCGCCTCGACCTCACATTACAGAGATCGTGGGTTCGATCCCGGCTCTGGCCTCCCGATGTGGAGCTTGCATGTTCTCCCCGGGCCTGTGTGGGTTTTCTCCGGGTACTCCGGTTTCCTCCCACATTCTAAAAACATTCATAGCAACCTGATTGAACACTCCGAATTGTCCCTAGGTGTGATTGTGAGCACGGATGGTTGTTCGTCTCTGTGTGCCCTGCGATTGGCTGGCAACCGGTTCAGGGTGTCCCCCGCCTACTGCCTGAAGACAGCTGGGATGAGCTCCAGCAACCCCCGCGACCCATGTGAGGATAAAGCGGATCGGAAAATGGATGGATTTTTCTTAGGTTCATTGAAAACCCAATTTTACCCATAGGTGTGAATGGGCGTGTGAACGGTTATTTTTCTCTCATGTGCGCTGCGACTGACTGGTCCAGTCCAGGGTCTATTTCAGATTGCTCTATGAATTTGGTAAACAACAGAATCCCATCATTGCCTAACACCTATTTGATGCCGTATCCTGTGAACTAAATGAAGGTCCTGGTAAAAATAATAATAATAATAATAATAATAATAATAATAATAATAATAATAATAATAATAATAATGATAATAATCCCCTCAAGAGCTCTTCTCCCAGGCTTGGCACTCATAAGGCAGAAGTATCCTCTCATCTCCTGGCTGATGTTTGTCAATTCTACTGTTCTGCCACTCCGCAGTATCCATAAGCACTGAAGTATGGGCCCTCACGTTAAATCAGTTTATCCTGAGAAAACTAACATGCCCCTGACAACACACAATAATAGGCATATGTCGTGTTTGAGAATCTACAATTCAAGCTGAAAATATTATTTTTTTCGGATTTTACCAACAACTTTTTCACATCATGGAAGCAGGGGTTACAGAATGAAGAAGGGGGAGAAGTAAAAGGAAATGAGAAGGGGTCGTTAAAGCACCCTAATGATGTGGTGATTGATGAGGGGCCCCAACTCTGACCCCACATTCGTACAAAGCCTGAGAAACAGAGCTGTGTTCACTAAAGTGTGTGTGTTGAATTGTGATCTGTGTTTCGGAATTTGGGCATGTGCAGGACATTCTTCAATACAGAAAATCCAACGTCTGCTAACAAGGAGCAGCCGACATGGGGGAAACATGTTGAGCTGTCAATTTTTTGTATTTTTTTTTGGCGGTTCTTGACTGATCTTATGGCCAAGAGCTGCAGAGAAGTTTCTCTTCCAGCCCACGCTGCCGATGCAGTGCACTGGACTGTGCAGAAAAGGCAAAAATAAGGTCTGAAAATGGCAACGGGCGGGGTGCGTGCCTCAAGCGTACTTTCTGAGGCCCATCATTGACCGACGGTCAGCCGGTGGCAAATGACGTCAGTGATGTAAATCACAGCGAGAGATTTTGAAGGTCTAATCCGAAAGCAAAATCCTTTACAGCCTTCCCAAAGTAGTCAAGTTCCAATTTCCTGCATCAGATTAGATTCTCTGTTACTTCACCGAATGCTCACCATCGTTCAGTTGATGCCAGACTGCGAGCAAGTAATACAAAATTACAAGAATTACTTTTTTTTTTTTTCATTTTGGCTAGCCATATACAGTACAGAGAGACACACTTGAACAGGCACACACAAGTGAGAGACAGAAGCGGCCCAACTAAGTTAAATAAGGACCAGATGAAGCAGCCATGAGATACTACTGAAACACATGTTGACACACAGAAGCACAAACCGGTTCCTTTGATTCGGCTACAGCTGCGACCACAACTCAATTCTCTCTTCATTTTTATAATCCTCATCTCTCATTCATGCAACCGCAGCAGGAACTGCAACACTCCTCCTTCGTTATGGGGCTGTAAACTGCACAAATATGTTTGCGCCTTAGTAACACACATTTAAAGACTCTGTTTTTCCACTCACAGCGTTTTTTTTTCACGTCCTCCCTTTTTTTTTAATCCTCCTTCTTCGGAATACACAAACTATCCTTTGTTGACAGAACTCAATGACCGACGCTCAGCAAAAGGGCAAAAGGATCAACTTTTTTTTAATGAGATAATACGATACAATATATCGTTTTTTATATATTGCTTTCACAACAGCTGGAGCTGTAACAAGGCACTTTAAATGGAGAATAATTTGCTTCCCAGTCATGCCAGGTCATGAAACCCAAAGCGGCCAAGCCAAACCAACTGCAGTGGCAGCAGCATCACATGCACTTCATGTCCGACTTGTTTCATGTTGAGCTGAATCACATCGGAGGTCTGTGTTTTCTCCCCACTGGTATTCCTCGTCCACCTTCAAGAAACTTCTCTCTGCCAGACTCATTGAACTGCAGCCAGGTCATTTTTTAAGAGCCTCCACCACTCGTCTCCAACAACATCGTTTGTCTCTCCTTTATGAGGGCCTTCCCTTGACCAGCCCTATTTCACGTTTAAGACAATATTTGTCCTGCAGCTTCTTGGCAACTTCTGCACTCAGCTGCAACACCTCACTGAGGAGAAATCGGATCAACATGTGGACTTTGACCCCGAAGATCATCGTTGATTTTTTTTTTTACAGAGTGCATTGCAATGTTTGTAACTTATATCATGAGCCACCCATCCAGATATTTTTTTAAGCCCTTGTCGCGACTGCACCTGCTTTTAGCAGCCAGCTTCATTCAAGTTTTTTTTTAAATACTTTTTGTATGCAATAACTCATGTCATTTCTGTGGTCAGCTACACATTTCAAATCAGGTGTTTTGGTGAGGGTAAATTAAGGGCACGACACACATATTATGGTTCAAATACAGTAATATTATAGTACAACCAATTACCTCGGGTGATGGTAACTCGCTCATAGTCGGTACTGGGACTTGTTCAGTGAATGCTGAAATCGAACGGGCACAGATGCATGTACACATCACCACACATCAGTATCCAGTCCCTCCGCCTTTCATCTGCTTAAGAAAACTCTTTTCCAAAACTCCGAGAACCCACAGACTAATTTGAGAGTACAACATTGTGGCTGTGACCACATTAACACATACTTGCGCACATCCTCAGCCTCTCGCGGGAGGAAAACCTAACTTGCTCAATATCAAGCTCGCTCACTCACACGTTCACTCGCCGACGCAACACACGCACACTCATTAAAATGACCATTCCCTAACACAATCATCAGGAGGTTTTTTGTCATTTTCAAAGAATGTATACGGATTAAAGTGGGTGTTAGCTGCTTTCTAAGAGCAAAACGTTGATATGGCCACATGTGGACATTGCCATGCGGCATATTCCCTGCAGCAAAATTACATCACATGGTTGAAATAGAAACGTAAGGCCGAGGATGATAATGATAGGGTTTTCATCAAATGCCGCTACTCAAGCCAAACATCTTTCCGCACCGGGCCGCTCTATCCTGTGATGGCAAGAATGGGGCCAGTTCGTCCGCTGTGCACCACTGTGCATGTGTCGAGAGTCGATCACTTTATGGGTGGTTTGACTTGGAAATGATGTACAAGAGCAGAGTCAAGACATGAGTGAGACATATGTGTGTGTCACTGATAAGTAACAGGTGGCCATCATCAGAAGAGTTGTAACAAAGATTATTTTGCCCCCACAGCCACAAAGATGTATTGCATTGCTGTCTTGTTGCAATTGAAAGACAACATGCAGAAACATTCATTCAGGCTATCCTCTTGAGTGGATTACTGCTTGAACAGACGTTATTACTGCATGTTGATCTGGAAAATAAAAATCCATTGAAGGTTACATTGATGAATTAATGAGTAAAAATGCGGTCAAATGATGGTCAAATGTGGTTTACAGCCACAGTGCGTCCTCGCAGTATGTGTACCATTACATTTATAAATAATGAAGGTTATAAGAGCAGGTCAACTGAAAGCAGTGGACCAAAAAAAAGCTGTGATTGCTGATGCAGTGGCTGGATGACTCTGAATCCGGCGGGCAAGTTATATTACGGAACTCCCGGCATATACCGAGCAACTCAATCCAACTGAACTATTCAGTCCTGTCACCCAGTCATCGTGGTTGTGCAGTTGTTGACTATTTGAAATGTGTTTTGGCAGAGATTCCACATCTCAAATCGCAAGTTATGTCTACCTACCTCCCTCCCTCTCTACCTCCCTTCAGCACGCCCGCGAAAGGATGTACTTGTATGTATACAGAAGTCAGCATTCCATCAGAACTGATGGAAAGGCTGTCAGTCCGTTACGGACGGATCCCCGTTTTGATGACAAATGACGGAAATGGAAAAAAAAATGGAGTAAGCACTGACGAAAGTGGGGTTTCCTCCGTCGGTGTAATTCAATTGTATGACTCAGTGTCATTTGTCCCCGTACACCTGCGGAGTGACTCCCTGAGGTGGGTAACTGAAACCACCACCACGAGCGGCCTACGCACCCCGCTACAGGCTTGCTCGCCCCACCACCGCATGGACCGCCAGGCAGCCATGACCAATCACGGGATGGCCCTCCACTGGCGTTCAGGCGGACGGCTCTTCCAGCCAACGGGTCACTCTCCAGCGCCGGGGAGACTGTGAGGTCGTCCCCACGGCCCTGCTTTGGTGGCGCACGTCCTGTGGCTGCTACACGATCCTGCTCTGGCGGCGCAACCCCTGCAGCTGCCCTACCCTCAAGTGCGGCCTCCCGTGTGGCTATTTAAAGAGCCGTGTGCTCGCCGTTCGGGCCACCCGCCGGACTCGCCCTCCCTTTTTTTCTTCCTGAAGCCAGTCTTCTCTGGCCCCCTCAGCCTTCCTTCCAAACGGGAACATTCTTCAGTCTCAAGCTCCCTCATCCTCGACCTTTCCTCCTCCGGGATTTGTACGAGAAGTTTGCTTACATGCTGTGCAGGTGGTGCCCCTTGAGGGGGGGTACTGTTGCGAGTGGTTGTGTTTGGAGTTGGGTCCTTGATGTTGTCAGTTGCTACGGTCCTTCATTTTGTCACTTTTATTTCATCATACAGGGTTGCGTATATGTCTTTCAGTAACGAGTTGTCAGACGTCAAGTTTTCTTTCATGCCTTCTGCATCCAGCCCTGCTCTTTGTTGTTACTTTTGACTTTTTCACTGCCGTGTCCTGTCTGCTTCTTGGTCCAAATTCTCCTCCTCACTTAACAGCCACCCAGTAAAACCACCTATGCCTGCAACATGTTCCGATTTTAAAAAAAGAGTCCAATTAAGAGGGCGACATGGAACATGAGAGGAGAAAAGGGGGTTCTTTCTTTTTTAGGGGTGGTGGTTCCTACCAACTGGTCAGACAGTACCAGACAGTTCAGTCTCTGTGAGTGAACATAAAGTAGAGGGATCCTGCCAAATGATTAAAATAGATCCGAGACATACCTCTGAAATCAAATGTACTGAACTTCCAACCGCAGAAGGCGTGCAACGTACGGACACGCACACAAAATTGAGTTGACCAGAGCAAAGACTGTTGAGTCGAGTCCAACTAACTCTGTCTACCCCGTGGATGTTTCCAATCCATCAACAGGTCTCTAACGAGGCCTGCAGTGCCGCAGTTAATTGCTTCTCATGACCTCATTGAGTCTCACACACATGGAGTCACAAGTACAATTGGAAAGAAACGTTTTTGGTTGTGATTTGCACACACTCACCAACACATGGAAAAGTAAAAATTCCATTGAGACCAATTTATGACAAACTGTGTGTGTGCGCGTGTGTGTCTGTCTGTCTGCCTGTGTCTGTGTACTACTGTTTACAGCACCCGAAGGTATCCTGTTGGATAGGCGTTTCCTGGAAAGAGACTGAATCCACTTCCCTCATCATCAGGGGTCATTATAGAATAAAGGTCCTTAGTTTTACATTTGCAGTGTTGTACATCACAACAATGAACAAACTGTCTCCAGCGGTGCGGTTTCCTGTGAGGCCCGGAAAGCTTTTCAGTTACTGTAGCGAAGAATTTGAACTATAAACACATCGGCACAAATATTTGTCTCTCATCCAATCCACTGTCCACTCCGGTGTTGATACCTAAAAAGTCACATATCCTTAAATGGCCCTTCATATTAAAATATGGTTTATATTTCTATATACTGTATTATTTATTCTTCTTATATTATTGTCTTGGGGTTTTTTTTTGCTGGAAAATGGTGCCTCTGAAGAGACACGCACACGAAGTACGGTACAAACATCAAGAGATCAGTTGCGCAGAGGAACATGGCAATCGAGCGACCGTGAGACAATTTAAGATGAACGAATCCATGTTCCGCAAGTGGACAAAGCAGGAGAATGAAACGTTGTTGATCGATAAAATGTCGCTTGTTCAGTGTCTATGTGTGGCCTGGCTACCAAATTGCATGTGGCCTGGCAGACTGGAACCCAGTTATTTATTTATTTATTTATTTATTTATTTATTTATTTATTTATCTATCTATCTATCTATCTATCTATCTATCTATCTATCTATCTATCTATCTATCTATCTATCTATCTATCTATCTATCTATCTATCTATGTATTTATTTATTTTTGCATGACCAGTTCAACCGCCACTCTCCATCTTCCTTAAATTGTGTGACAGAGCGAGTCATACTTGCACAACTGCCCACCAACAACAATAAGTCCCGTCCCAATAAATGTCTTCACTTTTATAGTTAAACAGCCCCAGGTCTGAAACAGCTATTTGTCGCCGTATGTAAAAGTGAGTCTCACTTCCTCAAACTGTCCTAACTACTAAAAATGAGTCTGACAAAGACACAAACACACACACATCTTCTGTTGACGTTAACTACGGGCTTCCTGCCAAATGACGGACGGACAAAATGGCTACACTGTGGTCTGTGGTTGTCGTAACACTTAGTAAGACAAACAAATACAGAACACCACATCCTCCACCACACACAGACTGCAGTGTGTTTACAACATAAGACGTAACCATAAATCTTGGATGCCGGTAACTGTATAAAGTCGTGCACGTCAAATGGTGTATAAGTTTCAGCTTAGAAGGTTAGCAGATGTGCGTTCAGTCACACTATTAGAAGCCGGTAATACGCTTTCCGCATTGAGGGTGGAAAGAAGGGAAAAGAATAGCTGTTCGCAGTATATATATATATATATATATATATATATATATATATATATATATATATATATATATATATATATATATATATATATATATATATATATATATATATATATATATATATATATATATATATTTCAATAAATGTACAATTTCTCTCTCTGCTGCCTCTTTATTCTCAAATGCTCTCCAGGCCCCTGTAGAGCATTTAATTACATTGCCAGTTACGCATAGTGCTACTGGACCTTGGAGAAACAGAGTCATTGCGCCCCCCCCCACACACACACACACACACACATACAAAAAAAGAAAAGACCAAAAGAAAAAGTGAAAAAATAAAATACAGCAAGAAGGAATGCAAAAAGAGCAGATGAGTAATATAAAAGGAATGAAGGTACAAGGAACAGCACAATGACTTTTACATGTGTGGCCTCTGAGCACATAATGTAAGCGTTAAGCCAATCAGTCATTAGATCGCAAGTTCAAAATAACCTTCATCTTCAGAGCCTCTCACTGCTGCATGTCAATCAGTGCTGTCCACGCCAAACCTTGTTTAACAAATACGTCCTGATGCCTACTGTCCGGATCTCAAACTTCAGAAAGTAAACTATACAGTAACGCAAACGCTCAATTTCATTCTTGGCTATTTTTTAGGGACCTAAAGGGGAAATAAGCTTTTTTTTATGACCATCTGCTCTGTAAATCATTTGTCTGGTGTTCTCCTTTGAGAAAACCAAACTCAGAGCTCTAGACCAAGAGACCGCTCAGTCATTTTGCTTAGTTTTTTTTTTGCTATTGTCTCTGTGGTAAGTGAATAACGACTTATTAGTTTTTTTTTTTGAACTTCAAACAAGTTTGTACAAAATGAGGTCTTATTTTGATAACAAGATACGGATTAAGTGCAGGGTACTATGGATGTCACGGTTCCAAATTCATGCGGTACGTTTTCAAAACCGGAGATTTACGAAGAATTAATCACCGGAGCTATCGCCATTTTTTGCATTCCTTTCCAGATTTGCAAGCAAATATTGCGCACACCAGAAGATTTGTGTTTCAAAGGCTTGCCAGAGGTCTGGCTGTGAAGGCTGTTAACTATGAAGTACCAGTCACAGGTTTGCCTAAAAAAGATAAATAAAAGAATGATTGCAAGAAATTCTAGTAGGAGTGAACTGTATCATGAGCCATGACTGTGAACCATCCATCATTCCAGGGTGCCTCCTTTTGTATGTAACACCAAGTTAATAAATACAAGGGAAAACATACAAATGGCATCAGTACATACTGACAAGCAATTTTTTTTTTGGGGGGGGCAGGGTTTGCCATTGCCATAAAGCACCTCTACGCAAATGACCAAATAGTAATTAGACATCATCAAGTGTATTTTCCATAATGAAGGACTAGCTGTAATCAAGTCATCAAAGCCCATTTCGCAGCACATCCTTCATTCTGACAAATTGAAAAAAGTCAATCATAAATTAACATTTATTTCCAGACTAAGAACAGAACGTTCCCTGGAGTTGGCTCCAACAAAATGCTAATGTGAATGCAACTGAACACGGACCCCAGTGGTCACATGACCATTGTCGTAGCTCCCAGGCCAATGGAAACCAAGGACTCCATCTCAGCTGCAGTCAGACAGACACGGACAAGTGTAATTGTGGCTTGCGGTTTGACTGAGCATTCAAACAGAAAACCATCTTGTCCAAATCTGCTTCGCATGGCACGCAAGTGAAAGCACAATTGGTCTGAGCAGAGGTGATATGGTGACGATGTTTCGGTGGCTGTCCCTGCTAGATCCAAAGATAATGAGATGTTTGTATAACGTCGCCACTGAGCGCACGCCCAGAAACATCACCACGCCTAAACACCCACGTAGTTTGGAGAATAAACTCAGGCATCGCATTTCCAGACAAAGAGAGTACATATACCAGGATGCATCACAGTCAGCGTGGATCAAAATTTGGATCGCACGGCATCCTCGACGAATTCGGCTCGACTCTTTTCGGCCTCCTCAGGCCTCCTCACCACACGAATATCCCCCGGCTGATTGTACATTCCAGTACGTCCCCGCTTTAGCTGTTTGTCAATGTTTTTAGGAGTTTTGGTTTCGGTTGTGTGAAGCACATTGAGTTGCCTTCTGTATGAAAGGTGTTATATAAATTAGACTGCCTTGCCTTGCACTGCCTTCTGAGCAGAGAGTGACGGCAGAAGAAGATTTTTTTAAGTTTGGTGGTCACGAATGATATTCCAGTTCATCTCAAAGGTGTTTGATGGAATTGAGGTTGGGAAGGTATTCCGCACCAAAGATTCAGGGATCTGGACCTGCCAGTGATTGTTTAAGCTAGATCGATCTCTGCTATTCTGCTGCACCACAGCATGGGACAAGATCAGTCAAGCATTCTAATAAGTGGGCACTGAACATAAGAGAGACCCCTTATTCTTACAATTGTGAGTCAGATGGTGAAATATTGTGACAGCTTCAATCCGTTCGGTGGCTGCTGACAGGTCACAGAAGGCATCCGTGCCTCCAAACTGAAATACGAGTGTATTTCTATGACGATACGCTTGCGTGTGTTATGGTGAGGCTCGATATTCCCACGGCGGGGACAGTGTTGACTTTTCCTCCAGAGACATGAGTTCTATTTCAGGGAGCGGAGCAACGAGATGGAGAAGAAACAGGTGCCAAGGAAGTTCGCACGAAATATGAATAACAAACTGAAGGGAGAAATGGACGGTGCTGAGTTCAGTGCGAAGCAGTTCGATATCAGTGGACAAAACTGAAAACTTTTATGAAGAAATGCTGTGCCAGACTGTCCTTCTCGCGTATCTGTTCCCAGTGCAAGTTTGCTCTTGATTTCCATTTTGGAATGAAACGCTTGGATGTGTGTGCATCCAATCCAAAAAGCTGCTGTGTTTCGGAGCGAATCAAAGTAAATAAGTCTGGATCACTTTTGCAAACCAGACGGCCAAAAATAAAACATAACAAAGTAAAAGCGTGATATCATATTGCACTTGTACATGCTCACACTGAGCTCGGTGTTCTGTTCCAAAATACACAAAGTCAATTCAACATGATGAGTGAGATTTAAGAAATCATTTACTGTTTGATACTTTGGGCTCTATTATAAGCCGCATAAAGAGTGGCACGTCATTTTTGTGCCAGTGCAAGCCCCGTTGCTCCTGTTTAGGATTTTGGTTCATCTCTCTGCGTCATGCCGGACTTTCTGGCGTACCAAGGACATTTCCTTTGACATGCGCCGGGCGCATCGGACATTCCGGTAGCAGAAATTCATTTATGCTTTACGGCTGCTAGAACCCCAGCTATGTTTTTGGCATGGGTAGACAAACTTTCCAAGTGCCCACTTCACAGATCTGTGATCTTCCCGGCCAACCATGGAAGTCTGCTTCCTTATAAATATCATTTGCACACTTCGATTCCCTGCGTGGACTCGACAAATCAGCTTATTCTCAAGGATGATTAGTGCACTTATTGCACACTGCATTTTAGGGAAGGAGAGAAGCCCCTTCCACCGGAAGTGAATTAAGTCACGCCCACAGCTGCACAAAACACTCCAGCATGCCTGCAACCTGTCATGTTTCGGTTTGTGACCAACAGGTGGCACTGTAGGGCTCTCCCTGCAGCTGCACACCTGTTGGTCGTTAGGTAATTAGTGCTTTAAAAGGACTCCCAGCCCGAGCGCTCATGGTCGGGTCATTGTGTGTTGCCGTTAGTTTGCTACTGTCATGTTTGTTCCGGTCATGTTTCTGTTCTAGTTTTTTGAGCTTCAGTCATGGTTTTGTTTGATGCTTTGTCTTCGTTTTGGTTGTTAGCACTTTGTTCTGGATTCAGTTTTCTCTGTGTTTTATCAAATACAATTCGGCAAGTACACCCTGCTCCTCCCTCCTGCCTGCTGTTTGGGGGTCCACCACCACCTCGCGACGTGACACAACCCTCGTGAGCCAAAACCGGTTCAGATAATGGATGGAGCGACGGAAGTATGTTGCTTTGGTGTTTGCTTTTTTAAAAATATATCTAACAGATGACCAATCATTTCCTTTCACCTACAAGTGGAAAAGCACGGTGTGCAGTGTTCTTTAGTTTTGGGAGGGTCTTCTCATATCCAAAGAGTAGGTCTTGAAAACTGCTGACATGCAATAGATTAACACAAAACTTGAACTGAATTACTCAGCTAAATCGCAAGGATGCTGAAAGGCGGCGTAATAATGCTTCCATCTAGGAATCCATACAGCATTATAATTGAAGATGGGGGTTTTTTCTCCTTTTTTTTAATGAGATCAGATTACCACAAGGCAGAGGCATCTGCACGTGGTCAGATGATTTCATGCTGAATGAATCATGAGCATAATCAGTATATAAATCTGATTGTAACCAATTTTACATGACACAGTGACTGCTGCCACTAGCAGCAAGATATTGTCAACGAAATGACCTTACCGGGTGTACTTAAGTGAACTTTGTATCCTGAATATTTGTCTTTCAATAATCAGAGGAAGCAGCAATGAGCTGGTGGTGCAGATAGAAATGTATCTTTGTGTTTCATTTGTGGCCCAAATTCACACGCGCACAACCAATCAGAAGGGCATTATGTCTGTCTTTCTTTTTTTCTTTCTTTCTTTCTTACCGTCTGTCAGAGTGTGCACATCTGTCCACTTCCCAATTGGGCTGCTACCACCTGCTCATGAGATTTTCTGAGAAAGGAAAAATCATCTGCCCTAGGCAGTGAGAGAGCAGTGTGGAGTTACAGACGAGCAGGGTTACAGGGGTTAACTCACCAACAAGAGGCCCATTTACAGACATGGACAGGAACCATCTATCAGCACTCTGCTGCCTGACACCGCACAGGGTCGCCTTAGGCTGAAGCTACTGCTCCAAAAAGTACCCAGAATTAGAAATGAATAGGCTATCCTTATGCATGGTAAAATGTTTTAATGCCGCATAGGATTTAGTTCGTATGATCTGCTTGGAAAATTTGTCATGGTCGAGTGAAAAAGCTACAATCTTGAATTCATAAACAACTGTTCTGTTTTGTTGAAAAAAGAATGTGGTGCGCATCTCTCTGATCTACTCCACTGAATTCATAACTCACATGCACACGGAGGGATAATTTAGAGTGTTCCATTAACCTGCCAAGCATGTTTTTGGAATGTGGGAGTGGAGTGGAGTACCCGGAGAAAACCCACGCAGGCAATCGGCGTATGGGCAGCATTGTTACAAGTAATATGAGTCCTGAATCACGAAGCCATGTTTCCGTTTCAATTTGTGGATTATGAAAGGAAAGTTATGATCTTTTTGACTACGTAGAAGTACGTACTCCATAGTAAATGGATTGTGTTGCATCGCTGACCATTCCGGATCTTGATGATGTATAGTACTCGCTGTTCTCTTGTGTGTGATAAGCATCAACTTCAGGGGCAGCACAATCTTTGTGTAAAATGCATGCTTACAAAATTATATTTTAATCTGGCAGTTTTCTCATCTGAACCAGGGTCTAAATATGGATTCAATTCCATTTTCCACATTCACAAAACGAGCACAAAAACAACATATGGTTCAAGAAAAAAGAAAAAAAAATATTTGTACATGCCAGAGGCACTTCTGTCACTTTCCTGCGTCATAACT
This sequence comes from Hippocampus mohnikei, assembly GCA_026261675.1. Taxonomy (NCBI): domain Eukaryota; kingdom Metazoa; phylum Chordata; class Actinopteri; order Syngnathiformes; family Syngnathidae; genus Hippocampus; species Hippocampus mohnikei. Next base: position 6,932,717 of record JAKGUB010000327.1, read on the forward strand.
TCTGAGAAAAAGGTATTGACAACCTGAGAGTTAGTGATCATCTAACCACTACGACATTCTTGATACTTTGGCGTAAATTACAATTTTGTTTTGTTTTGCTTTGTTTAACTGTGGTTTGCAGCATGTGCATGTACTTGCAAGGTAACCTGAACCTGCTCCGCCACATGGGACAGAACACCTGCAAAACTCTTTTCTGTCAAACTCCCAATATAACTTGTCACCCACACACACACACACACACACACACACACACACGCATGCATGCACAAACACACATGCGCGTGCACACACACACACACACACACACACACACACACACACACACACACACACATTATTTTATACTGTCTAGCCTACAGTCCAAACTTCAATATTTCATAGAAAGCAGTGCATGTACATATTCACTCCTATAGGCAGGTCTGTCACTTATACATACTCACACCATTCCGAGGCGTTGGCAGGCCTATTAATACCACACTTGAAGGACTGGGCTTTGGGCCATGAGATGCTATGTGGTGTCTGATACACGCTTGGGGTTTTTTTTTCTGTCCTCGGAGTGCTCTTAAACGGAAAGGCTCGAGTGTAAAATCTCTACATCTAAAGCTGATTCATTTCAAATGATCAAAACTTGTTTTTTTTTGTGTTTGTTTTTTACCAGACTTACTCAGTGACATATTTGTGAGACATATTTTTAAAAAATTATGAATTCTGAAAGAAATTCTCATTTGGCAATACAAAATTACACTGTAAAATGCAACTGACAAGAGAAAAAAACTAATTCAAAAACATGAGACAGTAAATTTAATTAAAGAGAAGGCTACTTATGGAAAGTTTCTTTTAACAATGCGTGAATTCGATATTCTGAAATTGGAAAATACGGTGTTTTTGTGCGTGAGCCCATTTCTCCATCGGTTGTTTGGCTAGAAACTGAACAGAACAAGCAGGGGAACTCTGATTTATTTATTTTTAATGGCTTTTATTTTAGAAGTGAATATGCAGAATTTTTATAGAGGATTACTGTTGCAGGCCGTTCAGTAGACCAGTGTTTAGCGCCTCGACCTCACAGTGCTGATGTCGTGAGTTTGATCCCAGCTCCGGCCTCCCTGTGTGGAGTTTGCATGTTCTCCCCGGGCCCGGGTGGGTTTTCTCTGGGTACTCCGGTTTCCTCCCACATTCCAAAAACTTGCATGGCAGGCTGACTGAAGACTCCAAATTGTCCCTCATGTGATTGTGAGCGCGGATGTTTGTTCATCTATGTGTGTCGTGCGATTGGCTGGCAACTGGTTCAGGCTGTCCCCCGCCGACTGCCCCGAAGATGGCTTAGATAGGCTCCAGCATCCCCCGCGACCCCTGTGAGGATAAAAGCGGGTCGGAACATGGATGGATGGACGGTGGCTGTTGCAGTCTACTACCGATTTACCATTGTCACGAGCGGGGGTCTAAAACGTTTTCCATCTCTCCCCCTGCTGCAACACACCCCAATTCAAATGATCAGGATCATTTTCAGGCTTCTGCCGAGCTTCCTGATGAGCTGATCACTTGAATCTGGAGTTTTGCAACAGGGAGAGATGGAAAATATGTCAAAAAGCGACCCTCGAAAACCGGAGTTTGAGACCCCTGATCACGGGATGGGATTGGGACATTTTACCATTACGATTGTAAATTGTATTATTCTTTCATGAATTTTGGTTTTGACATCTGCGAATGTGTCATTTCCAATGTTGGATTCCTGAATGCTTTTGGCATTTTAGAAAGTGCTTTGGCATGGCATTTTGTTTAAACTACCGTGCTTTATTGTTTAAAAAGACAATGAGTAAGACATCAATCTGAAATTGTCAAATCAATTAGTCAAAACTTGGATGAACGTGGGACTGGATAGCAAAATCGAAACCAGCTGGGAGCAGTTGATAATAAATAATGCACACTTTCACAAAGTCACCATCAAGATGTTGAAGTTCTTTCTGCTGGGATTCACACAGAAAAAAAAACCCATGGTTGTTATTGGAGAAAAGTGTGAGATGTATCATTTGAAAATACACCCTATTTTCATTTGGCCCAAAGCAGTGGAAAGTACAGTAGCTTTCCAGATCCGCAAAATAAATAAACCGCATAAATCTTAAAGTGCATGCATGTCCGTAGTGCTGCTATCTGGTCCACTCCGGTGCATGAAATGTTTACCCATTCCCTTCATTAATAACAGGACCAGATGTTATAACAGATGATTAGTTTCGAATGACATGCCATTCATGTGAACCTACCATCATTACTTCCATCAGCGGCCCCAAGTGCCCGACGGAAAATCCGAAACGCGCCTTCTTCCCACATTAAGCGTTTGACACATTTTCAGGCGATATTTACAGAGTGCCATACGTTGCCCACTGCATGCGGTCACAATCGATTACCAAGTCGACGTAATGATAATATTTAAGATGCGCTGCAACTAGCCAAGTGTCGTCAGACTGATGCGATGCGCTCCATCATCCGATTGTTCGTTTGCTTTGTTCATGCTCAGAAGTAACATGGTCAGAAAATGTTGTTGTCATGCCATTGTCACACAGCTCACAAATGGCATAAATTCACAAAGCTCTTTCTAAGAGTTTTTTTTTTTTTACTTTAGACACAATACTATTTGCAGGCTCCTAAGATTTCAACCCAGTAACTGCATTTCCAGGTGGAATATGTCTGAAGTGTACAAATCAGGCAGAACCATCATCGAATGAACAGTTTTTGCAGTTGCTCCCCGAAGTCCCATCACTCTTCACTGCTTGTTTCATGCGAGAATGGTCAAACCTTCTCCCTGGGTGCCACAACCAAACAATACCTGTCCCGTATGTGCCTTCATTGCAATGCAAAACGGATTTGTAGCGCTTCGGCATCAGTGAAGCACCTACTTTCAGTAACAATGTCAGGGTCATTTGGAAGTGATGGGCCTTGAGAATGGGACTCAATCTAAATACAGTTTGAAATGTAAAATACTAATTTAAATATGAAATCAAGCTCTTACTCTTGAATGCTTAACCAGTGAAATTCCGTTTCTGATCTCGTTATGTCAGAATCAGTCATCCTTCATCAGGTTAGAATTTCAGACGGAAACTCGAGCAAAGGAAACAAGGAGGCGAGGGAGTGAGAAAAGCAGTGTCCGAGGGTTTTTTTTTTCTTCTAATGGGTCCCGCCCGCTGGCTGAGGGTTGGTCAGAGAAAGCGAAATAGGGCGCAAGGATTGGTTGGCTGTGAAGTAGACGGACTGAATCGTCTCTCCACAAACAGACACAATAAAGTTCGAAGCCGGTCTCCTGGAGCTTGGAGGCGCAAGAGCTGATCGCCGGATCTGCGCCTTTTTTTTTCACGGAATCTACAAGGAAGAGATTATTTGTTTTTGGCCTGCAGGGGCATGTGCAGTTTTTAGGTGAACGGGTTTATATATTCGTTTCGGCGTTCTCTCTGGACGTATGCAGCATCTATTAAACGCTCCGGATAGGATAAGGTGACCGACCACCACCAGGGACGAAGCCCGGGCGCGTTGGACTGTTCGGACTGTTTCCAAGGCGAGGTTTTTAAAAGGAATAAGATTGCAAAAGACGGCGATTCCGTTTTGGAGTGAGCATGCAGGGGGTTCTGGTGTCGCTCACTCGGGCAGTCGTGCTCCTCCTGTTCGGACTGCTCGCTCCGCCGTGCGTGGTGCGCGGCTTCGGCGATGAAGTGGAGGAGATGACCTGCGACCCCATCCGGATCAGCATGTGCCAGGGCTTGGGATACAACGTCACCAAAATGCCCAATCTGGTCGGCAACGTGCTCCAGTCTGACGCCGAACTGCAGCTGACCACGTTTACGCCGCTCATCCAGTACGGCTGCTCCAGCCAGCTCAAGGTACGGCACACATGTGGGACCCGCGTCCAGTGTGTATTTATAAACAGACCGCAACAGAATGATTACGCACGCACACACAATTTGGGATGGAGATTCAAATGGCCAATGCTGGGTCCAGACTGTCTGCAAACTTGTGCGTGCGTGTGTGGATGGATGGAGGAAAGGGAGCGCATGACAGAGCTGCCACCAGTAAAAGTATTCACGTACTGCAGGATGAACTGGAAAGTTCATGTCGGTCTAATGTGCAATGTAATGGCATTTAGCCTCCTCTGCCAAAAATCCTCATGCCTTGCCACCGAATCAGTGATTCCCAATCAAGTCAGGAAACTTAATTAACCCCAAAACAAATCAAATTTATTGGGTTCATGTCATGTATTTTGTTGATCTAGTTCTGTGACTGACAATTAGTGACAAGCAGGACAATTCATGTTTTTCCACCAATTGTCATTCATACTACCGAATTTTAACGTTTGTGTTCAATTAAATCGGCACAGATTTCCGTGTAATATATACACGGTTGTATATGTGCAGTATACGTCAAAATGCATTTGTGATGTGTATCTTTTATTCCATTTCCATATTAGAAACTGCAATCCTCTCACACTACTATGACATCTTGGAGATGGCAACGTTTGTAGTTTTAGGCCTGTTGTCAATTTTATTTCATCCTTGGACAGGAATCGTTGCAGGCATGTTGTTATTTTTTTTTGTTATTTTTTTTAAGAACTTGAACGGCTTGGTATGGACAGGTGTTTAGATGAAGGGCAAAACTGCTTTGAATGTGCCACAGTAAGCAAAGTGCTTCAAAAGACATTTGTGCTCAATGTGTGAGGCAGACAGACAGAACAAGAACTGCAGACTCCACAGTCCTGTCCTGCTCCTGCACCAAAATTGCCCTGTAAGATTAGCCGACAACCCCTCCTACACGCAGAGGAGGGAGGAAAGGTGAAAGGGAAACCATATCCCCGAACATTTGATCTAATGGGAGGCTTCCTGGCAAATAACCAGGGCAGCTTCAGGCAATGAAGTGGCGGCACTCGGTTTACTAACAGTCAGGGAAAACAGACTCGACATTTCTCTGTCATCACTGCATTCAAACTACGTCAAACGTCATCAATTGTTGAAGCGCAAATGATTGTAAACAACAAATATCTTTCAATGCGGCGCCTACTATAATACAGTATCGTTCAGTTACTCTGTGTATTTAAGTTTGGCAGTCAAAGTCATCGCTTTCAAACCTTCAAGCATGTATGAATGTAAATATCATTAAAATGACATTTTTACCCCCTGACAAGAAGATAAAAGGCCTTCAGAAATACTAAAAACTCAAACCTTTTGGATCCCTAAAGGAGTCACATCATGACCACCTGAAATGGTAAAATACAACTCCATTCTGGGAAATGTTTTTGAAACCCAGACTTATAGCTCTATTTCAAAACAGTTGCCATGGCATGGGAAATTGAGCCTTAGATTAAGGGGGATTATGGAGCATGATGAGGCTCATGCCCCTTGTGTTTCCTGCTCTGGGTTTGTTTTTTTTGTTTTTTTGAAGACACAGAGTTGTGTGTCTAACCTTGAAGTAGGTTGAGTTTGGCTCTGGTTTATTGACTCAGTTTGTGCTATTATAAATGGAAATGTTGACCTGCCATGAGTAGACGTGTCGCAATGGTTTCGGATGATGCAATGGGGGTACAGAGTGAATATCAAAACAAGGCCATAGGAGTGTTCATGCCGCCATTTATGGTCATAGCAGATTTACTTTCTTTGTCAAACTTGGAATTTATTTTATTGGAGGAAAATTCCACAATATCACAGGATTCACTTGCGTGCGTGCATGCAATTTGGGAATTCTTTGCTGCATTCCTTGGATTAGTTGTAGGATGATCTTTGATACCCAATCTCTAACTCTAACTAGCAATTTGTCTTTTTCTCTAGTTCTTCCTGTGCTCAGTCTATGTGCCAATGTGCACGGACAAAGTGCCAATTCCTATTGGACCTTGTGGCAGCATGTGTTTGTCTGTCAAGAGAAAATGCCTGCCAGTGCTTCATGAGTTTGGTTTCATTTGGCCAGAGGTGAGTCAACAACCTTCACATATACTGCAGATACTTAAATCAGAGTGCCTGTGCTCCTGGAGAAAGTGAAATTAGGAGCCTCTCTTTTTTTTTCTCCTCACTTTCCCGTATTACATATATATTTTTCCATTTTGTTCCCGATACAGGTGCTCAACTGCAGCCTTTTCCCGCCTCAGAATGACCACAACCACATGTGCATGGAGGGTCCGGGGGATGAGGATCCGCCGTATTACCGCCATCCTCCGCACCAGGAGGAGTGTCAGTCCTTGGGATCTGCACCCGACCAGTACACATGGCTGAAGCAGACGGATAGCTGTGCTCTCCAGTGCGGCTATGACAGCGGGCTCTACAGGCGCGGGGCCAAAGTGTTCACGGATGCCTGGATGGCAGTATGGGCTGTGCTCTGCTTCCTTTCCACCACTTTAACGGTCCTGACCTTTCTGTTGGATTCCCAACGATTCTCCTACCCTGAGAGGCCCATCATCTTTCTGTCCATGTGCTGCAATTTGTACAGTGTTGCCTACTTGGTAAGTCAGTTTGGTGTGTTTTGGTTTGACTTCATTGTAGAAGCAGTGCAGTGCTACGCCAATTCTAAGAATATTGTTTAATTCAATGACCTCTCCGGAAACACCTCAGCTGAGCACAAAGCATTGGCACATGTTATTCGACACCATTTAGCTTCATTTTATTTTTTTTCCTCACTTTTTGGATGTGCGTATACTTCCACTTTTCTGATTCTGACCGTTCCAGCTTTGACCTACGGTAGTACCTCGACTTACGAACGTCTCTTCATATTACAAAATGCCCCAACAGGGAAAATATTGCCGCTTGTTACGAAAGAAATTTAAAGATTTGAAAGGTAAAAATACAGTATGAGCTGCTACTCGCAACTCTGAGTTTCCTGAATGCAACATACATATCGCTGCTCTGCCATTGGCTACTACCGAGCATCATCCTGGCATCCCATTGGCTAAGAGGGACCTCTCCCGCACGTGTTTTTGTTTGTAGATAGATAGATATGTGTCAATGCAGCGTCTTCGTCATTCGTCCCTCGGGCCATGAGGTGTTCCGATAGTTTTACATAACTGTAAATTAGCCAGAAAAAGATCGCTCACTATGCTGATGTTTGCCTTGGAAATTTTCAAAGGATTATTAAAAGCCGACAAAAGCAAACGTCCTTGGATCAGTTCTTTACAAAACGCCAGGCAAAAACCACTTGTAAGAGAGAACATGAACAAAAGAGGGCAAAAAACAATGAGGGTGCAGTTAAATGTTAAATGACCATCATTTTGATTCTTTATTCTTTGTTTTTTTACATTATACACAATTCTCATTTATTGTGCAATTATCTAATTGTAACATGTATTTGTTACATATTTGGATGCTTTTTTATGCTTTATAAAACATTTATGTCTGAATTTTGGGGGGCTTGGAACGGATTAGGGCATTTACATGGAAAACGCGTCTCTACTTACAAATTTTGATCCACAAAATTTGTTCCGGTGCAAAATATATCGCAACAAAATACTCCGGTGCAGCGCCGAAACAAATCTCGCCGTGTGAACGGCCCTTGTGATGTGTTTGGTAATTTCATTGGTCAGATGCGGCTTGAAGATCGTCAGTAAAATTTCATAGTCACATTCAAAGCCACAGGGTTCATAGAGTGGGAACAGAAAGTCGCGGCTTGTAGTCCAGAAAGTACGGTAATTTAGTTAGCATTTTTTTGTGTGTTCTTCCCATTGACTTAAGGAAGTAGACATGATCCTAAGAGAATTTAATTTGGCCATAATTGTAGAAACATTTAGAATGAAATTAATTTCCAATTGAATAATGTATTTCAATCTCCCTTTCAGGTCCGATTGACTCTGGGTCGGGAACGTGTGTCATGTGACCTGGATGCCACCGAAGTTCCTATTCTAGTGCAGGAAGGACTGAAGAGCACCGGCTGTGCCATCGTCTTTCTCCTGCTCTACTTCTTTGGCATGGCCTCCTCTCTCTGGTTAGTGGACGCGTGCATACCACCTCTTGTTGAACAACAATTGGAACATAAGACGAGCATCCCGTTTTGTTTAAAATGGTGCCATCCTCTCCCCATAACCCCTGCACTTCATGGATGAATTCACTCGTATCAAAATCTACCACTGGACCGAGGCCACTTTTCACAATCTTGTTGTGCGGCTATTGAAAAACACAGCTCAAAGTCTTTCTCTCGGATTTTGCCCTTGATTTCCCCTTTCCAGGAAAAGCGAACCCAAAGGATTAATTCTGGCCTTAAATATGACACCGCCATCTGTTGTGTAACCCTTTACTATCTGCCGCCACGAAGAGCAACACAGAATGGGCCGTAGCTGTGTTCACACTGTAAGAAGATTGAATCGTGAATTGTTTCATTTTTCTCATCTTGTCAATTCAGGTGGGTGATCCTGACCCTGACATGGTTCTTGGCTGCAGGATTAAAGTGGGGCCATGAGGCTATTGAAATGCACAGCTCCTACTTCCACATAGCGGCTTGGGCCATCCCAGCTGTCAAAACCATTGTCATTCTTATAATGAGATTGGTGGATGCTGACGATCTGACCGGCCTGTGCTATGTTGGCAACCTGCAGCAGGAGGCGCTCACAGGCTTTGTCGTTGCGCCGCTAGCGACCTACCTTCTTATAGGTAATTCAAACCTTGCCTAATATCAAGAATTTCATGACACGCTGCGTTTGCTTGCTCCAATTAGTTAGCGGGTGTTTCATTCTCACAGTCTCTTTCCTTTCCCCCTTCCTAAAACACATGCTGGTTGCTAACCAAAACAAGCACCTACTGAAGCATATCACTCGGATGAATTCAAGTGCGGGGACTCTCTGCATCTTGAAAAAACAAGTTCCATCTTCACGATGAGCTTACTGACATTCCAGCATTGTCTATTTCATTTTTAACTCCAGTTTTACCGAATGCAATATCACACCAATGCTGTTTCATCTTTGTCCACAAGTGAATTTGTAAAAATCCAGGGTATCCAAAGTTATTGATACAAAACAATTAATTAAATGTCTTCTACGTTGATCTGCAGGTACGCTATTCATCTGCGCTGGTCTCGTAGCGCTTTTCAAGATCCGCTCCAATTTGCAGAAGGATGGCGCCAAGACAGACAAGCTTGAGCGTTTAATGGTGAAGATTGGAGTGTTTTCTGTTCTCTACACGGTTCCGGCATCCACCGTGATTGGCTGTTACCTCTACCAACTTTCCCACTGGGAGGACTTCAAAGCCACCACGCAAGACTCGTACGTTGCATCAGAGATGCTTCGAATCTTCATGTCACTGCTCGTGGGCATCACCTCGGGCATGTGGATCTGGTCAGCCAAGACCTTGCACACGTGGCAACGCTGCTCCGCCCGCTTACTCAAGGAGAGTAGGGTGGGTCGAGGAGGCAAACGAGGACCAGGCAATGGTTGGATTAAACCAGGGACAGGCAACGAGACAGTGGTGTGAGGAGAAAGAATGCATACGACTGGACTTGCTTCTTGAGCTCACTAACGCTCACCCTGACAAAAGGAGGATGTCATACAAACCACTGGATGTGAACGACGCTGGAAAATGTCTCAGAGTCCACACACGCGTGTCTCCCACAGTGGTTGATATTTCCTTTAAGTGCTGGAGTTCGGCGAGAAGGGTGGACGGGTTCAAAAACTAGTAGCAACAGTAGCCCCGTGAACTCTCTTAAGACATTTTCCAGCTTAGAGAGAGCTGGAAAATGGAGGAGGAATAAAGACATAGCAGGCAGCATTGAAACATTAACGTGAAAATCGGACACAAAATAAGCTGCGTGGTGCCACGTCTACCTCTGCCTCAATTTTCTGCTCAGCGCCAGAGACTGAAGTGCTGGGTAGAATAACCCCTCTACCTTCAAGGCCTGTGCAGGCCGTTGATGAGTCTGTGTACAGATGGTATTCCGATACCGGCGGAGGTTTCCCAAAGAGCCTGGTGTCTTTCGATAAAAAAACGGAATGGGAAATGGAAAAGACATACCAGACCAAAAGAAGTCAAATGGCCTTACATTTCTAAAATGTTTACATTTCAGCAAGGGTTAGTTAGTTATTTTATTGACACCAGCTTCAAGCTGTATTAACGCAGTCTAATTCAAAACATGAAGTGTCCGTGCCTGCCACAAGTGCATTCATTTAAACAGCAGACTGATTCATGAAAACTCACCAGCGCAGATGTCCTTTTTGTTCCGAAGATGCTGCAATAAGAACACCATCGAGCATCAATTACATGATGACTCCAATGAATCAGACATAACCACAATATGTAAAATGACAACGGGTTGAGTTGTGCAAATTCTGAGTATGATATTTGTGACAAAAGGCGGGGGGAAAAAATACATTTACAGAGTAATTAGTTATGACATTTTCCCCCGGAGAGATTTGGTTAGAAACCTGTTGTCTGAGAATTGTCATGGAGGCGAACGACATCAAATTACATTTCACTAAGTGGCCACTATGAAGCCAATCGCTTGCATACGAAAAACAAAAGTCAAGTTGCTTATGGGGCAATTTGTTTGTGGGAAGCTCGGCCTGATCGGGTAGAAAGCTCTCATCTTTTCAGAGCCAGCTTTTTTTTTTTCAATGGGTTCAATCTCCTGGGAGCTGTATGTGCTCACAGATTAATGAGCAGTCCAGGAAATTAAAGCTGTGCCTTTTCCAAACATTAGCCAGAATTCAACCTTATTAGAAAATCGCTTGCCAAAAGACACAAAGTTCAATACAATATAGCTGTTGCAAACACATGCCCTCATGCAGCTATGCATTGAAACACTTGGAAGAAGAACCAAATCCAAATGCCACAGTGATCTCATTTGGGGGTCAAATACAGTGTCATCAAATATCAGTTCCAGTTGAACATTTCAGGGTCGACTGAATCATCCATAAAGTTCCATAAAGACATCAGAGAAACAACTTGTTCCAGTGACGTGTGTCAGGACTGCACCGTGGCCTCCTCGAAAAAAAAAAATGTTCAATGCATTTGAGAATTGAAAAGTTATTCGCTCACAAGTATCACAATCGCCATGCGTTAGTGCAGCATTCGTCAATGTACACACGCTGAGTGTGTTTGCACGACAATCTAACGAAGCACTTGCGTTTCAGTGAGTCTCGGAATGTATATTTGTAATGTGTGTCACGTTTAGTCCTCGTACAAGCGCAGAGTCAAACGTGGGGAATTTCAAGTGAAAAAGGGCCAATGATACAAGCATTCAGCGCGTCATGCGAAACTAGATCGCCCCTCAAATTGCTGTCACGTGCGTTTTGAGGTAAAGCTACAGAAGTAGGTGAAGATATCGGTTGACAGACTTATGTTGTGTCTCGGCCTACCAAGGGAAATGAGACCTTGTAGATATTTCTAAATATTGTGGTGAACCTGAGAAGCCTGGAACAGCCACCAGTGGTCCTCCGACGCGGCATACCTTGGCACCCTGATTAGATTTCCAAAGTCAAACAAACATTGCATTGAGCTAAAGTGAATTAAGCAAAGCTCTGACCACCATCCGCCTGAGCTAATGCAGTTTCCCTTTTCTCATAACGTTTGTCGGCCACCTCCCTTATGACCGCACTGTGCCTCCCATGATGTTTCAAACAATAACAGAGTAGTTAAGTTACTCCGACACGGGCCACATTAAAAAATAAAAAAAAATCACTGGCAATAAGATGTGTAAATGTTGAGATGCCCAGATATGAGTCAATGTTGGTTTTAGTTGAACATTGTTGGTCTTAGCCTATAAGATCTAAGATGTCTGGAGAGATGATCAGTGTATTATAGGAAAAATGTTAATTTATCCTTGTAAAAAGAGATAGAATTTTAAAAACCCGTTTGTTATTTAAATGACACTTTTGTATCAGAAGACGAATTAAAAAAAAGCTTTGGTTACCAAAAGGGTATGTTTTCAGTGTGTGTACGTCCCTTCATGTGCGTATATCGCAGCAAAGTGACAGCATTAAAAAGTTCTTGGGTTCGTGATACCATTTGATGACGTCATCGTGTAAAATACTAGAGTGCATTAATTCAGATTGAGTGCGCTCACACTTACACGAGGACACGTCACCGGAGTTTAACAATGCTGCCACCTCCTGTCCGATGAGAAACCAAGAAAATCCATCCATTTTCCAAACCGCCTATCCCAGCTGTCTTCGGGCAGTAAGCAGGGGACACCCTGAACTGGTTGCCAGCCATTCGCAGGGCACACACAGACGAACAACCATCCACGCTGACACTCACACTTAGGGACAATTTGGAGTGTTCAGTCAGCCTGTCATGCATGTTTTTGGAATTTGGGAGGAAACCGGAGTACCCGGAGAAAACCCACGCAGGCCCGGGGAGAACATGCAAAGGAATCGAACACTGCACCTCTGCACTGTGAGACGGGTGTGCTAACCCGTCATCCACCGGACTGCCCCCAAGAAAATCTGAAACTATAAATACAATTTGAATAAATACTCTTAACTACGGTGGTGTAAATGGATGGATGGTGTAAATATAAAATGTAAACATGTATTTGATCCCCAGGTGTGTTTGGAACTTTGCTCACATAGAAAGAAATCAACAGTCTCTGATTTTTAGGGCTGTTTATTGATGCCAGGGAAACCAAACAGTGGCTATAGAAGAATCAGCGAGTGGTCTTTAGACCTCAAGCAAATAGAAAACCTGTAAAGGGAGCTGAACACGTGCCTTTTTAAGCAACAGCCGAGAAACTTGAAAGAAAGATTCTTCAGATGGAGTAGGCTAAAATCCCTCCTGAGCAAACCATGAAACTCCAACACTTGTTTTTGTCATCAAGGGTTTCTAGTATTCACAGATAGTTGACTTGTGACTTGATGTGTGACATTTGCTAACTCTTGTGTTGGGTGTTTTGTATGCATTTTTGACATACATTCTGTCTATTGTTTGTTATGTGTGTGTGTGTGTGTGTGTGTGTGTGTGTGTGTGTGTGTGTGTGTGTGTGTGTGTGTGCGCGTGTGTGAAAATAACTGGATGTTCGAAATTGCTGGCCTATCATTCAAATCGCACGAGTGCAGAAGGTTTTGTTTGGCATGTAATTTAGCTGTAACCCAGCTATACACTAGATTAGCTCCTTAGGTGTGTGTTGCTGGGAGTGCTGGTGATGTGCTGGCGAGGGTTTTCCAGAAATCTGGGTTTGTAGCTTGGATTACCTTCCTGTAATTTACTATGGCTGAATGAGTGTTTGTTTAAGGGCTCCCTCAAAAGCCTGAGGTAAGTGACAAGCATCTACTGCTCTATTGTTTCCAGATGTGGCTCCGCTCTTACACACCACCACAAGAAAGTAAAAGCATGTTCAAACAAACACAATATGTACAGGAATTTTTCTTGTTCCCGAAGAAAATGTTAAATACTCTCTCATTCACACATTCAAACAAGGCCGGTTTATAGAGACTAGAGTTATACATGACTCGGCTGGCTCACAGTAAGCCACAACTAGAGCTCAATGCGAAATTCCCAACACATTTCCATATTTGACTCTAGTTGGTCACTCTTGCAGGGGACAACCACCAAAGACCTAAATGAAGAGAGAAGCATTACATTTTAATAGTTAAAGTGATCATCCGGTCGTTAGGGTCAATTTCTCACTGAAAAGCTCAATTTTTTTCATTTTTATTTTTATTTTTTTGTAATGAGACATAGACAGGCTGAGATGGAAAAATGTCAGGGTCCAATAGTGGGCTGGGCAATCCATGGCCAAAATCATCTAAAAAATTCCTACAGATCACTGCACATTCTTCAAAGTGGGTGAATTTTAATGCTGACATAATTTTTACACATAGACCTATTATACAAGGGCCAATGTTCAGCCCATCCAAGTGTGCCTTTAAACAACTACAGTATACACTTGTACTTGATGATAACTAAGAGAAAACTGAAAGAACGCTTGAATTAATGGAAGGGAATAAAACGATTAATTGACACAGAGTGGACAGACGTTCAGTGATGATTTTCAAAGTAAAAGTATTGTTCAAAATAAAAGAGAAACAGATGGAGAAAGAGCAACATCCGCAAGGACACACACACACACACACACACACACACACACACACACACACACGCGCGCACACACACACGCGCGCACACACGCTCACGCGAACACGTGCACATTCACCCGCACACATGTCGATACACCAGTTGCGCAATGTGCTGTGATCGGTATAAAAGGCACAGTTAAATCTCCAGACGTGCCACTAGATGTCAGTCTTTACCCATCATAAACGGCTGCGTAATCTGGCTCACCAGTTCTTTCACATTTACTGTACATGTTACATTTGGACTGTTATATTAATAGATTGGTGCATTTTCTGCCGCCATTATTTAGGTATTGGATTTGACCTTTCTTTCCAATTGGGTCACCGTCACCCTGCCCCCTCCCCACATCAGGGAGGAGGGGGAAGGGCAAACAGAGGAAACGGCAGTCAAACAGGCCAACATACGGTTCAACTAAATGAAAGAAGATACAAATGAGTCTCTAGTTGGGTTTCAAACATTTCAACTGAGGTTGCGGTTTTATTTTCATGGGTAAGGCAGTGCTCTGCATTACGGTAGTCTGCCGCCAGCGAGTGGCGTTGGCCACCTTCAAAATAAAAGTGTATCCACGAATGCATAAACGTCATTTGTTTTGAAATTAATAAAAATATAAAATAAGTAATTTCTTGGCTGACTCAATGGAGACCACCCTCGTCCAATTTTGAATGTTGAAATAAAAGATCTCTGAAAACTGACATGTTGACCTGGGTCCCGAAGCGCCTAACATGTTGAAAATGCTCTAGATTAGAAGTCAAGTTGGTGTGAGCGCCTAACATGTTGACATTTTAGAGCGTTTTGAAAAAATTCCTAAAATTAGAGATTTCGTTATCCCGTGAGGGCCTTAGGTCTGGAGGTGACTACGGCACCCCAGCTATCCAACCAGACCACTTTGGTCCAATTCTGATGTGAAATTTGGGAATAAAAGGCCTCCAAAATAGGAGAATATGACCTAAGTCAAGTTGGTCTGAGCGCCTAACATGTTGACATTTTATAGCGTTTTGAAAAAATTCCTAAAATTATAGATTTCGTTATCCCGTGAGGGCCTTAGGTGCTATCCAACCAGACCATACTGATGTGAAATTTGGGAATTCCAAAATAGGAGAATAACTAAGTCAAGTTGGTCTGAGCGCCTAACATGTTGACATTTTAGAGCGTTTTGAAAAAATTCCTAAAATTAGAGATTTCGTTATCCCGTGAGGGCCTTAGGTCTGACATGTTGACATTTTAGAGCGTTTTGAAAAATTCCTAAAATTAGAGATTTCGTTATCCCGTGAGGGCCTTAGGTCTGGAGGTGACTACAGCACCCCAGCTATCCAACCAGACCACTTTGGTCCGATTCTGATGTGAAATTTAGGAATAAAAGGCCTCCAAATTAGGAGAATATGACCTGGGTCAAGTTGGTCTGAGCGCCTAACATGTTGACATTTTAGAGCGTTTTGAAAAAATTCCTAAAATTAGAGATTTCGTTATCCCGTGAGGGCCTTAGGTCTGGAGGTGACTACGGCACCCCAGCTATCCAACCAGACCACTTTGGTCCGATTCTGATGTTACATTTAGGAATAAAAGGCCTCCAAATTAGGAGAATATGACCTGGGTCAAGTTGGTCTGAGCGCCTAACATGTTGACATTTTAAAGCGTTTTGAAAAATTCCTAAAATTAGAAATTTCGTTATCCCGTGAGGGCCTTAGGTCTGGAGGTGACTACGGCACCCCAGCTATCCAACCAGACCACTTTGGTCCGATTCTGATGTGACATTTTGGAATAAAAGGCCTCCAAAATAGGAGAATATGACCTGGGTCAAGTTGGTCTGAGCGCCTAACGTGTTGACATTTTCAAGCGTTTTGAAAAATTCCTAAAATTAGAAATTTCGTTATCCCGTGAGGGCCTTAGGTCTGGAGGTGACTACGGCACCCCAGCTATCCAACCAGACCACTTTGGTCCGATTCTGATGTGAAATTTGGGAATAAAAGGCCTCCAAAATAGGAGAATATGACCTAAGTCAAGTTGGTCTGAGCGCCTAACATGTTGACATTTTAGAGCGTTTTGAAAAAATTCCTAAAATTAGAGATTTCGTTATCCCGTGAGGGCCTTAGGTCTGGAGATAACTACGGCACCCCAGCTATCCAACCAGACCACTTTGGTCCGATTCTGATGTGAAATTTAGGAATAAAAGGCCTCCAAATTAGGAGAATATGACCTGGGTCAAGTTGGTCTGAGCGCCTAACATGTTGACATTTTAGAGCGTTTTGAAAAAATTCCTAAAATTAGAGATTTCGTTATCCCGTGAGGGCCTTAGGTCTGGAGGTGACTACGGCACCCCAGCTATCCAACCAGACCACTTTGGTCCGATTCTGATGTTACATTTAGGAATAAAAGGCCTCCAAATTAGGAGAATATGACCTGGGTCAAGTTGGTCTGAGCGCCTAACGTGTTGACATTTTCAAGCGTTTTGAAAAAATTCCTAAAATTAGAGATTTCGTTATCCCGTGAGGGCCTTAGGTCTGGAGGTGACTACGGCACCCCAGCTATCCAACCAGACCACTTTGGTCCGATTCTGATGTGACATTTTGGAATAAAAGGCCTCCAAAATAGGAGAATATGACCTGGGTCAAGTTGGTCTGAGCGCCTAACGTGTTGACATTTTCAAGCGTTTTGAAAAAATTCCTAAAATTAGAAATTTCGTTATCCCGTGAGGGCCTTAGGTCTGGAGGTGACTACAGCACCCCAGCTATCCAACCAGACCACTTTGGTCCAATTGTGATGTGACATTTTGGAATAAAAGGCCTCCAAAACTTCAGAGTAATAGCTTCAGAGATGCCATTGAAAATTTCAAAGCTAAAAATCAACAGACAAGTCAATTCTGTTTTTATTGTCAAATATGCTCTACAGTATGTTTAACATACTGTATAGCACAGATGAAATTACTTTCCTCTCTCAACCACAGTGCACACATGTACTACATTGAACAGGATTTATTGAACAGCTAAAATTTATGAATAAAAATCATGAGATATAAATTTCTAAATACTGTATGTTGAGTGTGATGTATGCCACTGACACTATTGTTTATTGTTTGGTAGTACTTTAGGTGGAAGGTTACCGTCTTTTGGGTTGAAAAAAATTGAAGAATGTGGAGCTTCCCTGCAGTGCGCCTCTGACAGTGAAGGTGCGCTGAGAAAGTTTAGCATTCAGTAGGGACCACACCGATAAATAGAAAACTCCAGTCTTGTGCCTCGAACCGAGTGTAGTCACCAGAAATGATGCCTACACAAGACCAGCGAGAGACTTACGCGCTAGTCAGATCTACAATAATAAATAAAACAAATAACAAACAATAGAAAAACAAATAGCAACCACAGACAACCAAGGGCACTTGTGATTATTGCCTATTCACACAAAGCAATAATCGGATGTCAGATGCGGGGAGAGAGACACCGATTGTGGCAGGAGGCAGGGGAGGGGGCAGAACATTGCGGCAGTAGAGTCTTGTCCGGCGTCAACATGTCAGAAATAAGGTCTTTTTGCCACATTTCAGAGGCCTTTAATTCCCAAATTTCACATCAGAATCGGACCAAAGTGGTCTGGTTGGATAGCTGGGGTGCCGTAGTTATCTCCAGACCTAAGGCCCTCACGGGATAACGAAATTTCTAATTTTAGGAATTTTTTCAAAACGCTTGAAAATGTCAACATGTTAGGCGCTCAGACCAACTTGACTTAGGTCATATTCTCCTATTTTGGAGGCCTTTTATTCCCAAATTTCACATCAGAATCGGACCAAAGTGGTCTGGTTGGATAGCTGGGGTGCCGTAGTCACCTCCAGACCTAAGGCCCTCACGGGATAACGAAATTTCTAATTTTAGGAATTTTTTCAAAACGCTCTAAAATGTCAACATGTTAGGCGCTCAGACCAACTTGACTTAGGTCATATTCTCCTATTTTGGAGGCCTTTTATTCCCAAATTTCACATCAGAATCGGACCAAAGTGGTCTGGTTGGATAGCTGGGGTGCCGTAGTCACCTCCAGACCTAAGGCCCTCACGGGATAACGAAATCTCTAATTTTAGGAATTTTTTCAAAACGCTCTAAAATGTCAACATGTTACGCGCTCAGACCAACTTGACCCAGGTCATATTCTCCTATTTTGGAGGCCTTTTATTCCAAAATGTCACATCAGAATCGGACCAAAGTGGTCTGGTTGGATAGCTGGGGTGCCGTAGTCACCTCCAGACCTAAGGCCCTCACGGGATAACGAAATCTCTAATTTTAGGAATTTTTTCAAAACGCTCTAAAATCTCAACACGTTAGGCGCTCAGACCAACTTGACTTAGGTCATATTCTCCTATTTTGGAGGCCTTTTATTCCCAAATTTCACATCAGAATCGGACCAAAGTGGTCTGATTGGATAGCTGGGGTGCCGTAGTTATCTCCAGACCTAAGGCCCTCACGGGATAACGAAATCTCTAATTTTAGGAATTTTTTCAAAACGCTCTAAAATGTCAACATGTTAGGCGCT
The DNA here is from genome assembly GCA_026261675.1 of Hippocampus mohnikei. Taxonomy (NCBI): domain Eukaryota; kingdom Metazoa; phylum Chordata; class Actinopteri; order Syngnathiformes; family Syngnathidae; genus Hippocampus; species Hippocampus mohnikei. The sequence continues at coordinate 6,951,238 of JAKGUB010000327.1, forward strand.
CAGACCAACTTGACCCAGGTCATATTCTCCTATTTTGGAGGCCTTTTATTCCAAAATGTCACATCAGAATCGGACCAAAGTGGTCTGGTTGGATAGCTGGGGTGCCGTAGTCACCTCCAGACCTAAGGCCCTCACGGGATAACGAAATTTCTAATTTTAGGAATTTTTTCAAAACGCTTTAAAATGTCAACGTTAGGCGCTCAGACCAACTTGACTTAGGTCATATTCTCCTATTTTGGAGGCCTTTTATTCCCAAATTTCACATCAGAATCGGACCAAAGTGGTCTGGTTGGATAGCTGGGGTGCCGTAGTCACCTCCAGACCTAAGGCCCTCACGGGATAACGAAATCTCTAATTTTAGGAATTTTTTCAAAACGCTTGAAAATGTCAACACGTTAGGCGCTCAGACCAACTTGACCCAGGTCATATTCTCCTAATTTGGAGGCCTTTTATTCCTAAATGTAACATCAGAATCGGACCAAAGTGGTCTGGTTGGATAGCTGGGGTGCCGTAGTCACCTCCAGACCTAAGGCCCTCACGGGATAACGAAATCTCTAATTTTAGGAATTTTTTCAAAACGCTCTAAAATGTCAACATGTTAGGCGCTCAGACCAACTTGACCCAGGTCATATTCTCCTATTTTGGAGGCCTTTTATTCCAAAATGTCACATCAGAATCGGACCAAAGTGGTCTGGTTGGATAGCTGGGGTGCCGTAGTTATCTCCAGACCTAAGGCCCTCACGGGATAACGAAATTTCTAATTTTAGGAATTTTTTCAAAACGCTCTAAAATGTCAACATGTTAGGCGCTCAGACCAACTTGTCGGGACCCAGGTCAACATGTCAGTTTTCAGAGATCTTTTATTTCAACATTCAAAATTGATCCGGACGAGGGTGGTCTGTGTGGAGAGCCGGGTGCTGGATTCCTTCTTTTCAGATGTTCTAAAAATGGGCAAAAAGATCAACATGTCAGAATACAGGCCATCTTGTCACTTCACAGGCCGACATCAGATCCGAATGATCTCCACTTGAACGTGTATTTGTGTATATTGGTGCTGTTGTAAGAGTCAGCCAAGAAATTACTTATTTTATATTTTTATTAATTTCTTTTTACCCAAACAAATGACGTTTATGCATTCGTGGATACACTTTTATTTTGAAGGTGGCCCATGCCACTCGCTGTCGGCAGATTACCGTAATGCACAGTATTAAAGATCGCTGTGGCGGCTCACTTGACATCGATTTTGCGAGTGGAGGCTGGCTTGACCGCAGTCTTCTTTTTTTGCTTTCTGGATCACTAAAAGTTGTGAGCGAAGCGTTCAGGGGCGGAACATACGGCGTCACTAGAGTCATTTAATAAGGTATACTTATGTGTAATTGTGTAGCGAAAGCACTCAAATCAAAGTATTTCGATACTTAACTCTACTGCACTCTAAAATTCAACACAACCTTTTATGTCGGCCAGTTTTTCTGTTTTCCAACTTCAAACTGTCTTCAGTCACATATGCTGCTTTGAGTGTTTGTCAATACCCCGCCAGAGATTGCAACCACCCGACAGTGGACAGAAAGCACAGGCTGAAGAGCCATTCAAAATGTTCCAGTTGGACCCAGCATCATACTTTTTAATCCAAACCGATAATTGAATTGGAGCACACAACTACGCTCAAAGAAGATGAAATGCTCCTCGGACTGTCATACCCTGAATGCTAGTCAAACAGTTTCAGATGGAAAAATGCTCGTTTTTTTGAACGATGAAAAATAAAATATTGCTTTTGAAGTCCAAAATCTAGAAGGCAGAGTGACAGTGACAGCCACTTATAAAATCAGGACCGATCTTGCAGAGGAAAACCAATCACGCCTTCTGATGTGTCTTTGATATCTCATGCCTTTTGGAACAATGGCGTTGTTGTGTAATGAAATGCTACCAGGGCCAGTTCTGAGCATCAGCATAAAATTATTATGTAACAGGGCATTCATATATAATGGATGAACATGTCCTTGCTTTTAATCACAGGCCATATAGTGATGGCTATGCAACATTTTTTGGCAGTTCAAGGCCACTGTGAGCTTTGATATTTCATGACCATAAATGTGTGTCTATGTGTGTGTGTGTGTGTGTGTGTGTGTGTGTGTGTGTGTGTGTGTGTGTGTGTGTGCTATTTGTAAAGGGAAGTTGCAGAAGCAGGTGGCGTGCACATGAGCATCTGCCAGCCTCTGGCACTCTATCAAAGGCAACGTGACGAGGACAGTCCCGAGAAAGACATGAAAGTGAGACGAGAGGGGGTTCATGTTGCAAAGCGTATGATTAGCATGGGGGAGGCACATGTTCTCTGAGGACGGGGGGGGAGGTGAATGGTCACACGTCCTGTTGCGTCAGCTATTGCAGTATCCCCCGAATCCTCCAAGGGTTCCTGCAGACAGATGTGTAGTGGGGTTGCAAAGGCATGCGGGTATTTTGAGGGAGCCACACGTCTGGTAATGATATTCTCCTTGCTCCTTCAGCAGCAGCACTTCCAAATAGAAATGGATGCTGCGACTATGGCACCTCGACTTTTCCACCATCCGACTACCAACATGGCCTTTTACAGAAATGAAGAATTATTTTGAGCCCATGAAGACATGGGCCTGTTCCCGCTAGCATTTATTAGGATGAGTGGAATAGTGCCCCAAAAAAAACGTTTCAAAGTGAGTGCCCAGTAGGCTACACACTTGGGGACCACACCTTTGACCATATTTGTGCCCCCAGTGTCATGGTTCTGTTTGTGGCCAACAGGTGGCACTGTAGGGCTCCGCCTGCAGCTGCACACCTGTTGGTCATTGTGTCATTAGTTTGTTTGTTTAAAAGGACTCCCGGCACGACCACTCGGTGTCGGGTCATTGTTGCTGTTTGATTGTTGCTGTGTGTACGTGTCATGTTTTGTTTTCTGTTTTAGGTACTTTGATTTCTTGTGCTTTTACTGGACTTTATTTGAGTTAGTTTTCGAGTTAGTTTCTCCAGTGTTTCTCTGTTTGCATTTTTGTTAAACACACTTTGGTCAGCCACCCTGCTGCTCCCTGCTTTTTGGGGTCCTCTAACTACGACTACAAAACATGACACCCAGACAACATTGGCCTCTATGATGTGTGTGTTTTTTTTAATAACAGGTGTCCTTATAAATTTGATGGAGGTTGTAATCAGGTAACATTTGGTAGGTTTCCATTTTGCAGCACGTTCTTGACAGCATTCATAAATGACAATGTATGTTGTCTACATTCTAGTAAATGTGGATAGATGAGTCGGGTATTCGGGCTCAGGTGCGGTTATACTTTCCTCCAGCATTCTCTTTCTCTCTCTCTCTCAGACATGCAGTTCATTGCTACTAAAGCTATAAATCTTGAGTGTGGGTGTTTGTGTGCGCATGCTGGTGTTTGTTTGAGAGTGAAAAATACATTTTGAAGGTGAGGTGTAAAGCAAAGGTGGAGGAACAGAGGGTACAGGTGAGACAAACAAAGCTTTAATTTCTGGCGCTGTGGGTTACTGGAATATTAACGCAATCACATTTTAATGCTCTTTCTTCGGGAAAAATGAGCAAATTACATTACACAGCCAATTTAATTTTATTGTTGCAAATGAAAAGCTGCCAATTAAAAAAAAAGTCTTAATTCAACTAATGAATAAGAGGATTTTGTTTGGATTCTTACTCTGCTTACGTGAACCGGTTTCCATCTCCGAGTAGATATTTCTTATACACACAGTGTACAGCATGGTTGAAACGGCATTATTTGCTCATTTTTCCAATATCATCAGGAAAACATGATAATGCTATGATCACTGAGATGTTTTTTTATTTGTGCAAAATACAATCTTTTTAAAAAAAACATTTTAGGCGTGTTCTTGAACGAACATGTCAGCTGACTGGTTGGGAATGTAAACCTGGCGCCAGACTGTTACACAATGGACCTTGGAAAGAGATTTACGATGTTTACAATGATGTGGGTCACATTTCTCAAACTTGCATGTGATGCATTGATCATATAGCCATAATCTACTCCCTGTGCTTCTGATGCTTAATCTTAGCTGCCATGAGCACTAGATGTTGACTTTGGAATTAAACTGGTGCTTTCAAACTAGATGAGCTTTTGGGAATTTACTTTGGTGTTTTATGGCTTTTTAAGCCGTGTTAGTGTTTTTTGTTTTTTGTTTCCATGAGGAATATTGCAAATGCCTGATTGGGTTAAGCAGCCTCAGTTTTGATTCTTAAAATGGTAAGATGAGAGTAATGGTCTGTGTGTGTGCATGTGTTGTCGATGTCGAAGAAAACTGTGGTGGGTTAGAGATGTCGATGTTCCAATATTGGCATGCACACGCAAAGTAATAGACTATAATTGTGATGATGTCGATAATAAATTGGATCTTAAATTGTGTCAATGAAAAAGACATATTGTATTTTTGTTTTTAAAATATTTCTGTTTTAAAAATATTGTTTTTCAACCAAGCACTGTATGTGTTTTAAAGATTTTTTTTAGCTTGTTAAAAAAAAACGGGCAAAAAAAAACACATAAGCTCTCTCAACATTCACAGGTGCTATTATTGTCTATATGGGGTGTTTCAGCACCCCCAAAAATGGGCTAGAGTAGACAAATCGCTGGTCAGCAGCATACATTGACGCACGTGAACCACTCCACCCAGAAAGTCCAAACATGGGCTTAGTTTGTGAGCCCCTTAAATGAGGCTGTTTTGCCCGTTTCTGAGGTCAGGTGACTAGACATTTCTGAGTTTTATTAAATGACATTTTTTTTCCATTATTTCTTCGTGGACAGCGCGCACTGAGATTTAATTACGCTTAAAGATACGTGCGCTAAAATAAACACAACAAACTAGGGCTGATTTGATTATTTTCACTCATCTCTATTCAATTGTATGGTCTATTTTGATATATCGGTGCTTTGAATTGTCAGTGTAACTTTGATGTAACTTGATATGATAACAGGTTTTGGACAGGTGTGATACCAGATTGGCCACCGTGTGCACGCCTGATATTGCTCCCCATGTTCCAAGGCATGCTGAGGGAATTCCTTTGAATGCTCAGATACATGTAAAATCAGAATCAGAATCAGAATCATCTTTATTGGCCAAGTATGTAGAACACACAAGGAATTTGTCTCCGGTATAACACGCTGCATTAGTATCATCATAAGCAAGAACATGACAAATAGGTATGGGAGGACATTTCGTAATGTAAGTGAACCGTAGTTTCCAGCAGAGCTAAAGTGATCAGTGGTAGAATACAATTAAAATGAGGGAACATAAGTTTTGATATAGAAAGGATTGAAATGGGATTGGCATTATAGGTGAGTTGCTCGCTTTGTTTGTTTTGGTTTTAGCAACCCAACCGAAATAGAAACGGTATTCAAACCATTGATACAGACTCACAAGGACACAAGCAGGCACCAACAGTTGAGCGAGAGAGAGAGATGTAGGATTCTGGGACAGCCGAAAGAGCTCTTGCAGAAAAGACGACTTCCTCTGTTGCCATGACAACTGCCTCCATGCAAGCGCTCGCTGGGTCTCATGCTCTCATCACTACTTGCACCCACGCACACACACACACACACACACACACACACACACATACACACACAAAATTGAGAGACATGCTGAAACTCCCACACTGCCTGGCAACTTAACTCTCGTCCACCCACCCACCTTCTCTCGCTCTTTCCACAGCCCCCCATCTTTCGATACATGTTTGTTTGGCACAGTTATGTGACATGTGAAACATAAGGCAAAATTTACACATATACAGTATGCTACTTGCGTTTTAAAATGCAATCCATTTCTCTTTTGTGCATTTCTGATGTCTAGATTAAGCCTTGCATGCACATTTTGCTTGTGCGTGTGACAAAAGCGAAATCGCAAATGCCCAGTGGGAATGATTTGACTTTAAGAATACAACAAACGGCACAAGGTCACATGCCAATGCAAATTGCATTCACACATTGTTGTGTGCACATCCACAGTTTGCACATGAGGGAATTATGGCATGTAGCCTTTTGCCCGGCAAGCCAGGGGGTTAGCAAACTTTATGTGAACACAGCACCCACCAAAACAAACACACACAGCCATGACCCAAAAGAACCACAGCTCTGGGATGAAGCAAGCCACTCCCAAACAGTGACAGGCTATCTGGAAAGCGACAAATTATTATTTAAAAAAAAAAAAAAAAAAAAAAAACCACTGAGACATACAGTATGTTACTTGTACAGTGGAACCCATGCATATTCATAAAGTCTGTCTGATAGTTACATTTCTTTTGGATGATCTCTTCTAACTAACCTGCCTTTCACCCAAAGTCAGCCACAGTGAGTTCAAGTGCTGTAGAAAATGGATGAATGGATGGATGGGGGACACATAAAGTTGGTTCAGCCATTTCACACAAATCTGTTTTGGAATTTATCTTATACTTATCGGCCACCACGTCCCAGAGTATTAAAACAAAAGAGACACACACACATTCTAGAGACAAAACCCTCACAGTGTCGTGATTCTGTTTGTGACCAACAGGTGGCACTGTAGGGCTCCCCCTGCAGCTGCACACCTGTTGGTCGTTAGGTAATTAGGAGTATAAAAGGACTCCCGCCCGACCACTCATTGTCGGGTCATTGTTTGCTGCTGTCAGGTTTGTTTCAGTCATGTTTTTTGTTTGATACTTTGGACTGTGTTTGTTTTGGATTCAGTTTTCTCTATGTTTTAATACAAGTTGTCACGTACACCCTGCCTGCTCATGCCTGCTTTTTGGGGTCCACCACCACCTCGCAACATGACACACAGATCCAGCGATCAAAGTTGGGAGAGGCGTAGCTATTTTCATTCAAGCAGAAGACCCCTGGACTCCGACTATTGATTCTCATTTATTTTGTGTTTAATTCACAGGCAGAGTAGTCCCGCCACAGCCGCTACTTCTCACTGACTTTATCGACCACATCATTCTTCTTCTGAGCTCAACTTGTGTGTATTTTGTCTTGGGCAAATCCACACTGCACGCCTCATAGCATTTTATAGGAAACAGCTACAGAATCACTGCGGTGAGTTGAATATTCCTTATCTCCCAATACTTTTTTGTTTTTCATTTGAGTGAGCGAGTACAACTGGAAATACAATCGCAGTGTTGGATTTAAAAAGAATCCATTCACCTGTTTGGAAAACGAGCGATAAACGACAGCATTAAAAATCAAACTTAGTCACGGCGCGGTTTCTGCGAAAACAAATGACAGCCGAGTCGTTCTGAGAAATGCAGCTGTGCGTTTCAAAGAAGTCCGGAAAACAGCCTGCGTGTGCGAGGCTTTACGTGAGCATGAGGTCACATGCCGCTTAAGGAGTCTTGTGATTTAAATTCCATGTTAGGACACCTCCTGTATTCTCTCTGTCTCACTGTCTCGTACGTTGAGGTTTGTTGCTTAGGAGACCAGATGAGAACAGAGAAATGAATCCAGGAAATCCTCTGATCATGTGCAAGTGTGCGCACTTGTGTGTGCGCGCCTGTGTGAGGGTTTGGCTTTTGACATGTTGCTGAAGAAAATTACAATCACAACTCACGTGAAAGCTATTCGCTCTTGCTTCTCTGTACCCTTATGTTACCTCCACCAGGCAGGTGGTGAAAGGTGAAGATAGCGAGCGGTTTCAGCTTTTTTGTGTGTCGGCCTATCTCACCTGTTTTTGTGGTGAACGGAAGTAACGTACTATTTTTAGTTTGTGTCAGTAGACACTATTTAGGTACATTGCTGTACAGAAGTCAATGGTTTGAATCCAGGCTCCAGCCTTCCTATGTAAAGTTTGCATATTCTCCCCGTGCCTGTGTGGGTTTTCTCCGGGTATTCCACTTTCCTCCCACATTCTAAAAACATGCGTGGTAGGTAAATGGAACACTCGAAAGATTTTCATATGGTTATTTTTAGGTTAAATTGCTTTAATGGTGATCATATGAACACAAAAATATACTCGAAATAAAGAGACAGGCAGACAGGAAAGTTGTAGTTTATTCTTGGTGATAAGTGGACACATCTTTGGTTCCATAATTTGTCGGTATGTACAGTATTTACACAGCGAGGGATCGGCGGTTCCCGCTCAGTGTTTGTCTCTATATGTGCCCTGTGACTGACTGGCGACCAGTTCAGGGTGTAGTCTGCCTTCCACCTGAAGTCAGTTGGGATTGGCTCCGGCAACTCCCCACGATGCCTCTTCAGGGTAAGCGGTGTTGAAAATGGATGGATGGATATACCGTATATATGAAACCAGCAGGTCCAAATAAAAATACATGTATTATGCTTATCTTGCAACAATGCGTTTTGTTATTACATTTTGGAAGCATGTTCAAATCTATCTTAAGTATAAAAATACTATACATGTTTTCATATCCTCTAATTGCATTTATAAATAAACTATTTAGTAAGCATGAATGTTACATTTTGAAAAGAGTATTGTAATTACACTTTTTTTTTTTTGGGCGGGGTGTTGATGAACGGTTATGTGAGAATATACTGTGTGACTTATTAGGGCTGTGCACATAAAATTTTGGAAATATGTTTAAATTTGTCCAAAGTATAAAAATATTATACTGGTTAATGTTTTCATATCCTCTGCTCTTGCATTTATAAAAAAAAATGTTTGGGAAGCATGAAATTGACATTTTGAACAGGGCATTATACTTAGACATGTGTTGTACCCGTGCCTGCGTGGGTTTTCTCTGGGTAATCCGGTGTCCTCCCACATTCTAAAAACATGCATGGTAGGTTAAAAGACCACTTCAAATTGTCTCTCGGTGTGATTGTGAGTTTGAATTGTTGTTTGTCTCTGTGTGCCCTGCGATTGGCTGGCATCATCAGGGTGTCGCCCACCTACTGCCCGAAGACGGCTGGGATAGGCTCCAGCACGCCACAGTAGGTTGATGTGGAAACTTATCCGAGCTTACACGTTGGTGTATGCTCGAATATGTTTTCAAAATAGAGGCTTGGTAAAACACTTTGGACAAAATATGGTGTCGATCAGCGGTGTCAAACTCATTTTCGTAACTGGCCACATCATAGTTTTGGTTTTCCTCGGAGGGGTGTTTTGACTGTTAACCCACATGAAATGTATGATCACCTTATATTGTCATATATACACAACGAATTGATGGGTAGCTAGTTTTGAAATCAAAAGCCAGGAAATTGTTTGTTGAACTATTTTTCAATTTATTTTAAAGGAGGGATTGGTAATTTTCATTTATTATTTATTCATTTTTATTTTTGCAATATTGCATATCTCCCTGTAACAAGACAATTTGCAAGACACAAAGTCGACGCACATGATTTGCCTTCATGGGCCACATAAAATGCTGCGGGATCTGGATCACGGGCTCTGATTTTGACAACTGTGGTGTAGATAAAGTGCTGTATAAGTGTACCCCATTGACCAAATTTTTCAAATTGGACTACTCCTTATTTATTTATTTTTTTTGGACAATGATGTGTTTTTTATCAAAAGTACAATTACTAACCTATTTTAGTTGATTTAGAACTCGCATAGTTGAACAAATCCCCAACGCTCTGGCTATGAGTCCGAGATCTACTTATTTTCAACTGCAGTTTTGTCTTTTTGCGGAGGAGAGCTGCTTGGCATAATTGCAAAGGAGATAAAGAACACTCTCTGTTTGTAGTCAGTAGAAAACTGACACAAAAGAGAAGAAATTAAAAAAAAATGAGTGAAGCAAACCAAAGAGTGGGCGAGAGACTGCGAAGCAAAGGTCATAAGGAGTGACAGCCAACATGTATTGAAGATCTGAACCTTGAACAGAGCTATTCCCCCTCTGAACGTGTTCATAGACTAACCGCATCTCCATGGTTACAGAAGTTGGAGTGCTAAAGATGCGGGGGACCTTGTTTTTGACAGGAACACGTATCCTCGTCTATTGTTCACAACCTTTTCTTCTGTCTGCTCATTCCTTCGGCTCTTGCCTTCCTCGAGCCAAAACAAACCGTTGGAGGAGAAAAACATCCTCCCTAAAAATCAACAAGCTCTACCTCTGCACACGGTCCAACGTTGTGCGGAATGACATACACCAGGACGCCCACGCGTCGAGAGCCATTACTGCGATCTAAAGCAGGAGGTGCATGTCCCGCCTTTGTCCGTCTCTAATTGGGGGGTGATGGTGTCGTGGACCTCCGACTGGAGCATGTCGTTCTCACTGGTAATGATGTGTTTCACCAAGCAGTTAGCCGCCTCGTCAATGTTGATGTTTTCCTAAGCGTGAAAATAGAAAGGGGGGGAAATGACACAAGATCAATGCAAAATACCGTATTGGTCCGAATATAAGACGGCCCTGATTATAAGACGACCCCCTCTTCTTCAAGATTCAAGTTTGAAAAACACTTTTTGAACACCAAATTAATTTTTATACAGAAAATAATTACAGTACATCTGAAACAAATGATTCTAACAATATATTTGAGAGAAAAAGCATGTTATTTTGCCTCATTCAAATCTTAATTAACATTTAAATATGTAAACTATTATTTTCTTCTCTTTTCTTTCTCACCACTATTTTTAATTTTTCTTTGTGCTGCCGCTATTTTTATTTTTATTCTTAGTAACGGGTTCGCTTTGGCCTGGGGAGTCAAGTTCAACGTTCGCTGGCGATATCTAGCATCGTGAATGGGTAAAACGTCGAGACCCCGAATATAAGACGACCCCCACCTTTTCAGTCTTATTTCAATGCAAAAAACACCGTCTTATATTTGGGCCAATACGGTAATTGAATCGAAAAATGTTTTCCTCCACTGTGTTTGGCTTAGCATGTGTACAGCGGGATTTGTCTCCATGCTAAGTACAGTTTAGCCTCTGACTGTTTTTAAATTCTAAAGTGAGGGTATCACTATATTATGACATACTGAAATATATTTATATTAGGACTATGCTTCGTAGGATCTCATTAGATTGTGCAGATGTGCCAACTGTTGCGGGTGTCAAAGCGTGTGCATGTCTCCGTGCATGTCTTGTTCTATTTTCCTCCTTTCCCACCTGGCTGTGACATTCCCCCAGCACATCACTCATGACACACGAGGCCTTTAAGGTTGGGTCATTGTGTCGCTTCAAGTCACACATGCCACACAAGTCAACATTTTTGTCTAGAGTCAAAATGACTCCTAGCTTCCCGAGAAGATATTTGAGCAGAAGACATTAATCACTGGGTGACTAAATCAATCAAACTGCCTTGTCTTATACTCTTATATAAGTAGTTCGCATAGTACAGCTAGAGTACATTGATGGGAGTCAGCTACTACCAACAGAGTTTAAAGCACATCTGATCGATTATATTGGAACTTGGCAAAGGCACAGCAGAGGTCCATGAATGATCCTCTTTTAACATGCAACTGAAGAGTTGACTGGAATAACTAATAACAACTGAATGAATGCATAGAGGAGTACAATGCGCTACCTTTGTCGCCAGCGGCCCGATTAACCTACTTAGAGATCGTATCTGCACAAAAACATCATTTGTGGGAACTAAAATGGACTTGACGTTAACCCTTAGGGCCCTATTTCTGTATTGAGAAGTCTCGCGCTATGTGCAGTCTAACTGTGCACATAGATGAGGTTTTCAGCCAGGTTATTCATACTGTACATGTATTACTAGTTGTAAAAATGTTTGTTGATGACAATGTCACTTGTTAATTATTAGTCTGAATTTATTGAAACTTTTATTGGAAGTTTGGCTTTTTCATCTGATTTGTATTTCATCTGTTATTGTATTTCAATCACAAATTTCATCAGCACATTTGACAATAAAGTTGTACTTGACTTGACTTGTTTTTTTATCATTAGTTAGAATAGATTTGTTTAAAATTAGTTAGTGCCTGGGTGGTGCAGTGATCGATTGGTTAGGACGTCCACCTCACAGTGCAGAGAGATCCAGGATTTGATTCGGGGCTTTGGCCTTTCTTTGTGGTGTTTGCATGTTCTCCCCATGCCAGTGTGTTTTTTCTCCGGGTACTTCTGTTTCCTCCCACATTTCAAAAACATGCACTGTCGGTTAATTGTTTGATCTAAATTGTGCGTGTGATTGTGAGTGTGAATGGTTCACTGTTCTCAGTCTCATTGTTTAAAGTACAGTAGTTGTATCAGTTGGGCTTGAAAACACAAAGATTTCATTTTTTATGTAACAATGACAGTGAAACCGCAGAACTCCCAAAGCACACGCTTCTGCGAGATACTACAATGTTACAGTTTTTCAAAAGGGCAGTTTGGAAGGGGCTATTGAATTTGAGGCAGATTTAGATCATTTATACCCGCCCGTTGCAGGTGAATAGCAAGTGTGTGTGTGTGTGTGTGTGTGTGTGTGTGTGTGTGTGTGTGTGTGTGTGTGTGTGTGTGTGTGTGTGTGTGTGTGTGTGCTTTACCTTTGCAGATGTCTCAAACCATCCCACAAAGCCATTCTCCTGGCAGAACTGCTCCATCTTTATTCCATTATTGGTGAGTACATCCCGTCCCTGGTCACATTTGTTCGCCAGGAGCACCGTGGCCACATGGTTCCCATTGGCCAGTGTCACTTTGGAGTCTAAGTCCTCCTTCCATTTGGTGACTGCCTCGAAGGAGGCGGGCCTTGTCACGTCAAACACAATGAAGGCGCCCATTGCCTCACGGTAATATACGCGGGTCATGTTGCCAAATCTCTCTTGACCTATAAAAGACAGAACGGAACGGATGATGGCATTTACATGGGAAACGCATCCCTGCTGACGAAATTTTCTAGTTAAGAAATTTCTTCCAGAACCAATTGATTTCGTAAGTAGAGGTATCACGGTAAATTGCTTGATGATATTTTTTTTATCAATTAAAGTGGACGAATATCAAAGAGGCTCTTCTCGTGCATCCTTCACATTTTCTGTGTGTGAAATTGTTTTCGAAAGGAGGATCCCGCCAAAGTGAAGGACCTCGTTACAATGAGATCTCACTAGTTGACTAATTGAGTAAACTTCTAAAAGGCTTGGCAGAATGTTTACAGTTCTTTCTAAAAGGGCCACAATAAACACTCTTGGAATAAACGGGCTGGGCCTCAAATCTGGCTCACATGAGGCACAGACACATGACTGCTTGTGCTTAGTGGAGAAAGCGCAGCGCAGAACTGTGAGCAGCAGGCAACTTCAGCGACTCTCACATGAGATGATCCTGCGATTGGAATGTTTGGTTCTGCCATCATTCATTATCTGAACAACTCAAATCAAACATCAAGAACCAAGGACTTTGTATTAGTGTACCGGTAATTGTTATAGAGCTGCTGTGTGAAAAACGAAAATGAAGCTGTCAAAGCAAGATTAAACATTTCAAAGAACAATAATAGGACTGAAATCAAGCATTGAAATTGACATACACTGTTTCACACTTTCTTAGTATCTGATTGGAGATTTGTTGGCATAAACTGATAACTTTGCAGAGGTCTCTTTCCAGAGCTCGAGATAAATTGTTGATTTTTTTTTCTCCACACAGGAGATGCCACTCGTGTGTGAAACAACTGCAAACATACAAGGTGAGAGAAACGGTCACATGTTCCCATCACATGTGCAGCATGCTTCCAGAAACAGTAATGTCATTTGCGAATGCTGTACTCTAGAATGAGGGAAACAGCTTCTGCAAAAACTCCCCATCCGAGCAGGCCGCTTATGGTTTAACATGGATTTAATTTGAAGTCAAAGTCTCTGAGCAATACTGTTGATGAAAAAGGGGAAAAAAATCTTCTTGTGGTCCCCCCAAAAAAACAACAACAATTACAGTGTTCACATAAATTCCGCCCTTTGCTTTGTTAATATCATTAGTCAAGTTATTTTAAGTAAGCATGCTTGCAAATCACTTTCTTTTATGGCACTTGATCAGATATTCCATTGCTGAGATTCTACAGCCTAAACCATGTTATTTCTAACAGCATGTTGAAAAGTAGCCACAAGAAAGTACAAAAGTGACCGAGTGGTACCTGCGATATCCCACAGCTGGAGGCGCACAGTCTCCTGGTCCAAGTTGAGCACTTTGAGGGCAAAGTCTACACCGATGGTGGCTCTGTAGTTTGGGCTAAAGTTGTGGTGCACATAGCGCTTGATGATGCTGGTCTTGCCCACACCCAGGTCTCCTATAACCAAGATTTTGTAGAGGTGTTCTTTGGCATGGTTGTTCTGCATGGTGGGCGAGGAGGGCGAGGGCCAAGCATGAATCCACTGGAGTGGAAGAGGCCACGGGACGAAGAAGTGAGGTGGAGAGTTGGGAGTGAGCTTGTAAGAAAAGGGGAGGTGAACTTGCAATGATCCAGTTTCTGTGTGTGTGTTGGGTGGAGCTGGGAATGAGCTATTGGGTAGGGACAACCTTGTGACTGACACTGAAGGGTGGCCTGGGTGGTTTCATGGCCCGCAGAATATGAAAAGAGAAAAGCGCAGTAGTCACGGATGTATATTTGTGGTTCTTAGAAAGTAAGGTCCAGCAGAATGTTCACACTCTGGCCCACTTCGGAAGTCAATATATTTTTTTGCCTTTTCAATCAAATACGATAATAGAGATCAGATAAAAACTCACTGGGATATGTGCTGTCATTTGTCTGTGAGTGGCGGCCCGGCCCGGTGCTGCAGTGGTTAGCGCGTCGACCTCACAGGCACGGGGGAGAATTGCCCCCCCCCCTCCATAGGGGTACCGTACAACATAATAATAATAAGTGACACATGCAGAACAATACTGTGCCTTTTGTTCATTTTCCCCCGTAACGTATCACGTATTTCCAATTGTTAATTTGTTTAGAGGCAAATGATAATAAGTAATAAGTATAATAATAGGTTTAAACTTTGTGTAACAGCCTGGTCAGCTGTTCAATCTGAAGGTCAGGAGAAGCCACAAGATGCAATGTAACTGGTAAACAGAGTGGGGGAAAATAATCGGCATTCATTAAAGTGTTCCTGTAATTTGTCATCAGCCGTTTGATTAACCTCACAATATTGTGTATAAAAAAAAGGTGTTTTAATGTGAATGTTTTGACAGCGAGACTTGTGTTCATTATGATCTCCCTTTATTATTATGAAAGGCACACATACAGTTTAACACTGATTCACTGACATCAGAACAGCCAGTGTGCTTCCCTGAGATAAACAAGGCCCTGATTGGCAGATATTACAAAGTAACCTCACATGACTTAACCCCTTTACATAATTAGAACCTCACATCTGTTGGTACAACCCACACAAATGCGACACAATCATTGAGGAGATATCGATGCATTTGAAATGCATTTTTAAAATCATAACCGACTTGTAAAGGTGTTCTTCACAAGTGGAACTGAAACTAAAATCTAACCAGCATACTTGCGATTTCCAGTTTGCGATACGGTTTCGTCATTAAACTGTCAAACCACACATGCACTGCACGAGAGCTCACTGACAGGGCATCATAAAAAATGTTTAAAAAGCCTCTAGAGTTTGGGGATGGGCTTGGCTGCAACTGCGATGCTTTCGATGGAACACTCATCGCTTCCCCGGCGGATTCTGAAATAGCCCCCCTCTCCCCAGCTGGTGCCCCAGCTATTCTTGACAACCCAGTACTTCTGGCCAGTCATGTGACAGCGGCCGTAGCCCACCAGCAGCACGGCGTGGTTGGTCAGCTCGAAGGGGTTGAAGGAGTCCAAGATGCCCGTGTGGTGGTAGATGCCCTCCTTGTAGTACATGAAGTCTGGGTACACCTGCAAAGGAAGTGATAATGTATCACTGCAGGCCCATTCCATATCCTCTGCCGCTCAATTCATGACAATTGTAGTTGGAAGTGGAAGGAGAACAAGAATACCGGTAGTTTATACCTCAAAGGACACTGCCATAGGGCCATTCTGGACCAGTTCCATTTTCATGGCTTCCTCATTGCAGCCACCATAAAATCCTCCCACATAGCTGTACTCCGCTACGTAAGCGCGGCCGCAGTTTTTAGGTATGCCGCAGGGAGTGTTCTTTCCAACGTATGGAAAACAGGACTCATCCACAATACCGAAATCCTGGACGTACTTTCCAATCAGGTATGGAAAGCCGCCATCGCAACCTGAAAAATGAGAGAGGAGGAAAGAGTTGAGACCTTAGTTGGGTCAACGATGACACGTTTAATAATAATTGCCCAGAGGAAATACAAAACTAGAACACAGCCTATCCTAGCAATCCCCAAGTAATTAGATTAATCTGCTTGTGTCCACAAAACTGCATCCATTATTTTTTGGGTAATTAATTAATTAACAATTAATCAATTAATTAATTAATTACTTTTTTTGTTAAACTTTTCTTTGGATGGCGGCGCGGACACCCGCAGCGGCTCCTCTTGTTTCATGTTGAGAGGGAAGAAATTTCATCTGTGCTGTATGTTACACATACAGTACATTTGACGATAAAGTTTATCCAATCCAATCCAATTAAGTTCGCTGCATTAGCGTTAGCAATTATGAACATAATATTGAAGTGTTGCTTTGTCTTAGGCAATGCTATTTTGTAATGTGTGAAACGGTTCCCATACCTTGGGAAAATTCAGAGCAGGAGACCACTTGTTGGGGGCTGAGTATGGGAGCCTCACTGTTGTTCGTTAGGATTCGGATGCGAGCCTCTAACATTCCCATGGAGGCGAAGGAGTAGCAGCTACCGCATGAACCTAGAGGAAAAAAAAACGTTTTGTTGTTTTTTTTTGGTTAGAATTAAATGTAAAATCTGTGCCAGTTAGTAAAATGAGCCTTCAAAGATTATTGTCTGCCATACCGCAAGAAATCAACTTTTGTGATATGAATCAGGGTACAAATCTAGAACACCCGCGAACCCCAAGGAATAAATTGGGACAATCCGTGAAAATATAATTAACTTGCCGGTCAATCGCAGAGGACACACAGACAAATACTCGATCGATCCACACACACACATTTACACACAAGGAAAATTTAAGAGTCTTGGTGGATGCAACGCGCATATGTTGTGTGTGGAGTAGCCCAGATTCGAACCCCAAACCTCAGAACTGAATTCACCATGTTGCAGAGTCGACGCCTTTTACCGACAAAAATAAGCTTTTCATAATAAAATAGCTGGCAGAAAAAACAATGAGGCCAAAGCAATCGCTGCAGTGGAACGTAACACCACAAACGAGATGTTATGAAACATTCCGGTTCCTTTGTGAATCGAAGCAAAGCGTCAATGAGGAGCCACCTGACTTGACAGGCTTCGGTGCTGCAGTACAACACCGTAGCTTCGAGGGGTTTCTAGTCAAACACTCCAGCCCTCTCCAGATCCTAAAGCACAGCCCTGCAGAGTTGCTCTCAGACACTCCAACCACTCGGCGCGCTTAATCCCACCACTCACTCGCTCACTCACACACCAGGCTGAGCAGAAAGACAAGAAAGCGCCCAGACGAGTCAGGCCTGCCAGGAGGGAGGCGAGCAAGCTGCTGCTCAGCGTCCTGGGGCTAGCCATGCTGCGCACTTCTTTGTGCAAGATTTCATCCGGCACCGATCAAACATATCTTCTCCTACTTCATTATTTCCAGACCTGCGGTAACGGAATGTTATTTTAGTCATTGTATGTACCTGCTTAGAATTTACGAGAATTAAGTTGAGTGAATGTTACCTTGGTTTCGCACAGGGCTGACAAAGTTTAGGCCATCTACGTTCCTCCAGTCCCAGTGCTGTGGTAGAGCTGATGCCGACTTGGCTGCTTGATTTGACACGGGTGTAGGGCGAACATGGCTGAAGCACGGCAAAAAAAAAAAAAAAAAGGGTGTCACAATAGTCACTTGGATAGATACATTTCATTTTTTCTATTTCTTCTCAGGTCTCATTTGGACAGACTCGAGGATATCAGATTCCTTTGCCCATGTCTCACCAAAAGCAATTAGTTGCTCGAATGGTCAGAGAAATCCCGAAATAAAGCAAAGCATTTTCAAAATCCCCAACACTGAAGACGTGTCGTTGCTCTTTTTCGCTGGCACTGCCGACACACGCGCACATCGATTCGACTAAAAAAAAAAAGCAGCGTATAGTTTAGTTTTATGTTGACTTCATAAAAGGCTGTGAGGGCCGCTGAGAGACTGCGAACGAGTCAGATGTGGCCCGTGGGCCGTACCGTGCCGAGATGTACCGGTACTCTAAATTCATGAGGTCGGTGGGTCAGTGGAAAAAAAAATGAGCGCCAAACAACCTCTGGTACTTTTTGATCACCACAGCAAAATTGTTATGTGCAGCGCTGTTAATAGTCTCCCGATACAACAAAAGCGCATGGTGATTTTTTTTTTTAATCTTTTTAATTTGCTTTTAATCGCATTTTGGAAAAGCCCTCGTCAAATACTGCATTGTCAGTGCTGGTTGTTTTCAACTGTGTGTGATAAGATTGTAAAAAAAACTCACAGTGGAATATGGGAGGCGGGTCCTCCTGCCCTGTAGTGCAGGTCCCGCAGCGTGTACGTCTTGTATTCCGGGTAGGACACAGCCTTCCAAGAGTTCTGGGCTGAGTTAATGGACTCAATGACACCCCGGTTTGGTGTAAAAGGCCTGTTGAGGAGCCTAAGGGGACGAGACAAATGTCAGGGCCTGCACTGCTGCAAGCGCTGGGCTCTCGTGAAACGAAGCAGCAATGCAAAAGTCATCTGAGGCTCGATTGTGTCATTTGATCATATCTTCTGAGTTCAAAGCACAGTTTTGACATTGCAACTCTAACAAAAATCCTCTTCAAAGTAAAATTCGCCAATGGCCCATGAGACAAAAAGATCCATATTCTTTACTCGAGAACGCACATGAATGCACTACTGAGGAAAGTGCTTCTGATTTATTGTACAACAATAAACAGCACGACACAGTTAACAGTGAAGCATGCAGGAGATTATTTTACAAGATCTTTACAGCTCTGGTGCACACTCGCCGAAGGAAATTTGACATTAATCATGCACCGGGCTAAATGGAAGACTTCAAATGCAGTTGAACAATGAGCGTAAACATTTACTGATATTTGGGAAGGAAAAAGGCGCCCTCTGATTTTACTTATGTTTTATAGACAGGTAACATTTGTATTTTTTTTTATGTGGAATAGGAAAAGGTTCTTCACTCATTCACTCCCAAAGATGTTTTTAAGCGTCTTTTCAGACTTGGTCCAGAATTGGCTGGCACTGGATGAGTTAAAAGAACACAGAGTGCATTGCGCACGAAAAAACTAGGCGGCCGCTGTGTATCAAATGACGCTGTAAACGAACACGATTTTTTTTTCCACTTATAAGAAATGATGATATATTTCTATCAATGTGTTTTAATAGTAGAGGACAGTGGTTGTTCTTTGAGACCTGTTTTGTCATCATGGTTGGGGTTCCCTTAAAAGTGATAACAGGTCAAAAGATTGAAAAAAAAACGTAAGAAAAATGATTGATATGTGTCTAATACTGCCGTGACGCGTCAACAGTCACTAGGGGACACAAGCGTGGTGAGAAAAAGAGAACAAGCCAATGATTATCGTCTGCAGTTACTGATAATGATCTTGGGGATTAAAATTTCCAGATTGCCGCTTGTGGTGAAAGTGGCACTGTGAGTATAAAAGTGGTTGCAAAGGTGAACTACATCAAATGTGGATTAATGTTCTTATCAATTACGGTGAATGTGTTTGTGTGATTCACTGATTAGATATGAATCCTCAAAAAAGGATTTTAAGGACTTTACCTAGCTTAGGAAATAGGAGAATAGGTTATAATGTTGGAGTAGGTCAATACAGGTTTCATTGCCTGTCATTTGTGGTTTTGTATAAATAACATTTACCTGGAGCTCAAGACTGGTTTATGGTGAACCTGTGGTGGGATTGGGTTCACCTTCTTGCCAACAAAACAACCCCAGTTGTTTCCCAAGACATCATGCACCCATCCTGGCAGGGTATGGTCACAATAGCTGGTCACCTTCTGGCCCTCTTCAGTGTACTAAAAATAAGAAAAGAAAACATTCCAAAACGGTGCACATTGAGTGACGTTTAAGTCATTTCATCGCGACAGATTTGGGGAAAGGATGTACTTGTCTTGCTCAAGCCATTGTTCATGTGCCATTTTTTGTTGATGTTCTCGATATTGCTCCGTATTCACGTTCTCCGTTCTTGGTTCTACGTTTTTCATACGTAGTTTGCCTGTGTTTATTATTACTCTCGGTTTTGGTATTTTTGGTTTCTCTCGTCTTCTCCTGGTGTGTCTACCAGTGTCATTATTTGTTGTTTTGTCGGGTTTGGGACACTTCTTATAAATATATATTTTTAATATACCTTTATCTGAGTTTATGTTTGTCGAGTCCGATTCTGTTCCTGAACGTTCTGGACTGTAACACAGACTAGGAGGAAGTTAAACAATCGTGTTGAAGGAGACACAATGTTTCCTCTATAAATGTGTCATGTGTCATGTGAGAGAAAGCAGAAACATTAATCTGTGGTCCGGTTGGTGAATGAAGACGATGAATATTTGAGAGGGAAAAAAAATTGAAATATTAGGCTGAATTTACAGTGTAAGTGACACAAATCCAAATTTTGTATCTCAATTCACATGTGCGTATGGGATACAGCATAAAAATAATCATAAACGTTGAAAAATGACATCAGATATACATGGATCGACATCAGGCCTCTTGAAAATACCCCATCAATGTGACCGTGACAACACCATAACAAAACATCCCATTAGAATGGCACAATGTATTTTTGTTTACCTTAAAGTATGCAAACCATTTATAGCCATTGATGACTACTTCAAAGCCCTGGTTGTAGACTAGGGTGAAGTAGCCACTATTTCCCAGCTTGTCTATGGCCACAGACAGCTTCTCAAGGGTCACCATCACCATGCTCTCACGTGTTGCTGAAAAGGACAAGGAGAAGTGTCTACTGTGTAGTGTCTTTTATTTCTTTCTATCTATCTATCTATCTATCTATCTATCTATCTATCTATCTATCTATCTATCTATCTATCTATCTATCTATCTATCTATCTATCTATCTATCTATCTATCTATCTATCTATCTATCTATCTATCTATCTATCTATCTATCTATCTATCTATCTATCTATCTCGCTCACATTCACACCTCGGGACAATTTAGAGTGTTCAGTCAGCATGTTTGGAGGAAACCGGAGTACCCGAAGAAAACCCACGCAGGCACGGGGAGAACATTCAAACTCTACACCCGCTGCCTCTGCACTGTGAGGTCGATGCGCTAAACACTGGACCACGACAGTTGTAACTCTCCCACTGTAGTACTGCCAACACTTTCGCCATAATTGTGAGAACGTATGTTGCCTACTTTCAGCGGAACAGTTGAGGGTCTTGTCGTGGCCCCCGCTGGACACCTGGAACACCCACGTCCCCAGCAGGTCCTCGTAGCTGCAGTTGGCCGGGGTGTCCCCCCAACAAACCCCAGTACATATCACGAATACATACGCCAGGACACCACTCAACCTCATCTTGACAAACATGCAAAGTTGAGCAATTTCACGTCTTCTTCCTGCTCCACTTCACTTTGCAGTAGTGATGTGTCGGTCGCGAACGAGCCGGTACAAAGAGCCGGCTCTTTCAAGTGAACGATGTGAGCCGCCACCCTCCCTCGAGAGCCGGCGCTGTCATTTTCCTTCTCTCTCTCTCTCTCGCTCTCTCTCGCTCTCTCTCTCTCTCTCGCTGTCTCTCTCTCTCTCTCGCTCTCTCTCTCTCTCTCTCTCTCTCTCTCTCTCTCTCTCTCTCTCTCTCTCTCTCTCTCTCTCTCTCTCTCTCTCTCTCTCTCTCTCTCTCTGTCGCTCTCTCTTTTTCACCTGTCTGAAGCGAGGTTTGGCAGTGGTTCAGCTGTTCAGCTGCGGTACTCAGAGACTGCTGCTGTACGTTTTTAAATAATTTCAAATCATGTACGACGTATTACAACTTTTATACCGCCCCCACCCTCAATTGTGAACCGATCTCACAAAGACCATTTTGGCTCATATCCAGATCGTCTCACCTGCTGGTAGCCAACGACAATGCCGTCGTCGATCGCTAGTATTGTCACGGCAAACCAGCAAAAGTAATCCTCAATCGTATATTTACGGTCAGCTTGATAAAGCATGATGTGCGCATGCGCGGTAAACCGTTGTAAGGGTTTTTGTTGCCTTGTAAGGGGAATCGTAATCATTTATAAGGGCAGCGATTAGCCGAGGTTTACAGGTATGCAAAAGGTTTGACTTTCCCAGTTCCAACTCGTCCAGAGGATCATAAACACAACAACAAAGACCAACATGGTGAGACAGCACCTCATAAAGGTACCCAGGGAGTTGTATTTTTTCGGTGGGACTATACTTGTAAAGTTGAGAGCGACTTCAGTCGAAGGTTTGTCATACCTAGTAGACGGCGCCCTTACGTTTGGTCGTTTTTTTTCGGCTAAAAACGCCTTACTATACTATGTCGTTTTTTTCGTCGTTTTTTTCGGGTAAAAACGCCTTACTATATTATGTCGTTTTTTTTCGGCTATAAAAGCCTTACTATACTATGTCGGTTTTTCGGCTAAAAACGCCTTACTATACTATGTCGTTTTTGGCTAAAAGCGCCTTACTATACTATGTCTATTTTTCGTCGTTTTTTCCGACTAAAACGCCTTACTATACTATGGTCGTTTTTCGCTAAAACGCCTTACTATACTATGTCGTTTTTTTAAATCGCTTTTTACTATCGTTTTTTGGCTAAAACGCCTTACTATACTATGTCGTTTTTTCGTCGTTTTTGGGCTAAAACGCCTTACTATACTATGTCGTTTTTCGGATAAAACGCCTTACTATACTATGTCTATTTTTTCGTCGTTTTTCGACTAAAACGCCTTACTATACTATGTCGTTTTTTCGCTAAAAACGCCTTACTATACTATGTCGTTTTTTTTCGTTTTTCGCTAAAAACGCCTTACTATACTATGTCGTTTTTTCGTTGTTTTTTCGCTAAAACGCCTTAACTATACTATGTCGTTTTTCGACTAAAAACGCCTTACTATACTATGTCGTTTTTCGTTGTTTTGTTCGCTAAAACGCCTTACTATACTATGTCGTTTTTTTTAAAACGCCTTACTATACTATGTCGTTTTTTAGTCGTTTTTCGCTAAAACGCCTTACTATACTATGTGTTTTTTCGTCGTTTTTCGCTAAAAACGCCTTACTATACTATGTCGTTTTTCGGCTAAAAACGCCTTCCTATACATGGTTGTTTTTTGGGCAAAAAACGCCTTACTATACATGGTTGTTTTTCTGGACTAAAAACGCCTTACTATACTATGTCGTCGTTTTTGGCTAAAACGCCATACTATATACTATGTCGTTTTTTGGCTAAAACGCCTTAATATACTATGTCGTTTTTTCGTCTAAAACGCCTTACTATACTATGTCGTTTTTCCGTTGTTTTTTAGTCTAAAACGCCTTACTATACTATGTTGTTTTTTTTGGCTAAAACGCCTTACTATACTATGTCGTTTTTTCGTCATTTTTGAGCTAAAAATGCCTTACTATACTATGTCGTTTTTTGTTTTTTTTCGCTAAAACGCCTTTCTATACTATGTCGTTTTTGGCTAAAACGCCTTACTATACTATGTCGTTTTTCGCTAAAAACACCTTACTATACTATGTCGTTTTTCGTTGTTTTTGGCTAAAAACGCCTTACTATACTATGTCGTTTTTTCGGCTAAAAACGCCTTACTATACTATGTCGTTTTTTCCTGTTTTTTTTCGGCTAAAAACGCCTTACTATACTATGTTGTTTTCTTCGTCGTTTTTTTGGCTAAAAACGCCTTACTATACTATGTCGTTTTTCGTCGTTTTTTTCGGCTAAAAACGCCTTACTATACTATGTTGTTTTTTTCGTCTAAAAACGCCTTACTATACTATGTTGTTTTTTTCGGCTAAAAACGCCTTACGGTACTATGTCGTTTTTGTTGTTGTTTTTTTTTGGCTAAAAACGCCTTACTATACTATGTCGTTTTTAATCGTTTTTGGCTAAAAACGCCTTACTATATACTATGTCGTTTTTTGTTGTTTTTGGGCTAAAAACGCCTTACTATACTATGTCGTTTTTCGCTAAAAACGCCTTACTATACTATGTCGTTTTTCGTTGTTTTTTTTATTAAAAACGCCTTACTATACTATGTCGTTTTTTTGGCTAAAAACGCCTTACTATACTATGTCGTTTTTCGCTAAAAACGCCTTACTATACTATGTCGTTTTTAGTCGTTTTTTTCGACTAAAACGCCTTACTATACTATGTAGTTTTTCGTTGTTTTTTGGCTAAAACGCCTTACTATACTATGTCGTTTTTTCAGCTAAAACGCCTTACTATACTATGTCGTTTTTCGTTGTTTTTCGCTAAAAGCGGCTAACTATACTATGTCGTTTTTCGCTAAAACGCCTTACTATACTATGTCGTTTTTAGTTGTTTTTCCGCTAAAAACGCCTTACTATACTATGTCGTTTTTTTCTTTGTTTTTTTCCACTAAAACGCCTTACTATACTATGTCGTTTTTTTCGTTGTTTTGTTCGGCTACAAACGCCTTACTATACTATGTCGTTTTTTTCGGCTAAAAACGCCTTGCTATACTATGTCGTTTTTTTTCGTCGTTTTTTTCCGCTAAAAACGCCTTACTATACTATGTTGTTTTTTTCGTCGTTTTTTTCCGCTAAAAACGCCTTACTATACTATGTCGTTTTTCGGCTAAAAACGCCTTCCTATACATGGTTGTTTTTTTTGGGCAAAAAACGCCTTACTATACATGGTTGTTTTTCTGGACTAAAAACGCCTTACTATACATGGTCGTTTTTTTCGGCTAAAAACGCCTTACTATATACTATGTCGTTTTTTCGGCTAAAAACGCCTTAATATACCATGTCGTTTTTTTCGGCTAAAACGCCTTACTATACTATGTCGTTTTTTTCGTTGTTTTTTTCGGCTACAAACGCCTTACTATACTATGTCGTTTTTTTCGTAATTTTTTGGGGCTAAAAATGCCTTACTATACTATGTCGGTTTTTGTCTTTTTTTCGGCTAAAAACGCCTTTCTGTACTATGTCGTTTTTTTTGGCTAAAAACGCCTTACTATACTATGTCGTTTTTTCGGCTAAAAACGCCTTACTATACTATGTCGTTTTTTTCGTTGTTTTTTTCGGCTAAAAACGGCTAACTATACTATGTCGTTTTTTCGGCTAAAAACGCCTTACTATACTATGTCGTTTTCTTCCTGTTTTTTTTCGGCTAAAAACGCCTTACTATACTATGTTGTTTTCTTCGTTGTTTTTTTTCGGCTAAAAACGCCTTACTATACTATGTCGTTTTTTTCGTCATTTTTGGGCTAAAAATGCCTTACTATACTATGTCGGTTTTTTTTGGTCTTTTTTTCGGCTAAAAACGCCTTTCTGTACTATGTCGTTTTTTTTGGCTAAAAACGCCTTACTATACTATGTCGTTTTTTCGGCTAAAAACGCCTTACTATACTATGTCGTTTTTTTCGTTGTTTTTTTCGGCTAAAAACGGCTAACTATACTATGTCGTTTTTTCGGCTAAAAACGCCTTACTATACTATGTCGTTTTCTTCCTGTTTTTTTTCGGCTAAAAACGCCTTACTATACTATGTTGTTTTCTTCGTCGTTTTTTTGGCTAAAAACGCCTTAATATACTATGTCGTTTTTTTCGTCGTTTTTTTCGGCTAAAAACGCCTTACTATATACTATGTCGTTTTTTTCGTCGTTTTTTTCGGCTAAAAACGCCTTACTATACTATGTTGTTTTTTTTAAAAACGCCTTACGGTACTATGTCGTTTTTTTTGTTGTTTTTTTTGGCTAAAAACGCCTTACTATACTATGTCGTTTTTTTCGTCGTTTTTTTTGGCTAAAAACGCCTTACTATATACTATGTCGTTTTTTTTGTTGTTTTTTTTTTGGGCTAAAAACGCCTTACTATACTATGTCGTTTTTTTCGGCTAAAAACGCCTTACTATACTATGTCGTTTTTTTCGTTGTTTTATTTCGGCTAAAAACGGCTTCCTATACTATGTCGGGGTTTTTTGGCTAAAAACGCCTTACTATACTATGTCGTTTTTTTCGGCTGAAAACGCCTTACTATACTGTCGTTTTGTTCGGCTAAAAACACCTTCCTATACTATGTTGTTTTTCTCGTTTTTTTCAGCTAAAAACGCCTTACTATACTATGTCGTTTTTTTCGTCGTCTTTTTTGGCTAAAATGCCTTACTATACTATGTCGTTTTTTCGGCTAAAAACGCCTTACTATACTATGTCGTTTTTTTCGTTGTTTTTATCGGCTAAAAACAGGTAACTATACTATGTCGTTTTTTCGGCTAAAAACGCCTTACTATACTATGTCGTTTTTTTCGTTGTTTTTTCCCGCTAAAAACGCCTTACTATACTATGTCGTTTTTTTCGTTGTTTTTTTCGCTAAAACGCCTTACTATACTATGTTGTTTTTCGCTAAAACGCCTTACTATACTATGTCGTTTTTTTTCGTTTTTCGCTAAAAACGCCTTACTATACTATGTCGTTTTTTTTCGTTTTTATTAAAACGCCTTACTATACTATGTCGTTTTTCGGCTAAAACGCCTTACTATACTATGTCGTTTTTGTCGTTTTTCGCTAAAACGCCTTACTATACTATGTCTATTTTTCGTCGTTTTTTTTTCGGCTAAAACGCCTTACTATACTATGGTCGTTTTTTTATTAAAACGCCTTACTATACTATGTCGTTTTTAAATCGTTTTTCGCTAAAACGCCTTACTATACTATGTCGTTTTTTTCGTTTTTTTCGCTAAAACGCCTTACTATACTATGTCGTTTTTATTAAAACGCCTTACTATACTATGTCGTTTTTCGTTGTTTTTTCGCTAAAAACGCCTAACTATACTATGTCGTTTTTCGCTAAAAACGCCTTACTATACTATGTCGTTTTTTCATTTTTTTTCCGCTTAAAACGCCTTACTATACTATGTCGTTTTTCTTTGTTTTTCCACTAAAACGCCTTACTATACTATGTCGTTTTTTTCGTTGTTTTGTTCGGCTACAAACGCCTTACTATACTATGTCGTTTTTTTCGTTGTTTTGTTCGGCTACAAACGCCTTACTATACTATGTCGTTTTTTTCGCTAAAACGCCTTACTATACTATGTCGTTTTTAAATCGGTTTTTTCCGCTAAAACGCCTTACTATACTATGTTGTTTTTAAATCGTTTTTCCGCTAAAACGCCTTACTATACTATGTCGTTTTTATTTAAAACGCCTTACTATACTATGGTTGTTTTTGGGCAAAAAACGCCTTACTATACTATGGTTGTTTTTCTGGACTAAAACGCCTTACTATACTATGGTCGTTTTTCGGCTAAAAACGCCTTACTATATACTATGTCGTTTTTCGGCTAAAACGCCTTACTATACTATGTCGTTTTTCGGCTAAAACGCCTTACTATACTATGTCGTTTTTCGTTGTTTTTTTTCTAAAACGCCTTACTATACTATGTTGTTTTTTTCGGCTAAAACGCCTTACTATACTATGTCGTTTTTCGTCATTTTTGGGCTAAAATGCCTTACTATACTATGTCGTTTTTTTGTCTTTTTTTAAAAACGCCTTACTATACTATGTCGTTTTTGGCTAAAACGCCTTACTATACTATGTCGTTTTTTTCGCTAAAACGCCTTACTATACTATGTCGTTTTTCGTTGTTTTTATCGCTAAAACGCCTTAACTATACTATGTCGTTTTTTTTAAAACGCCTTACTATACTATGTCGTTTTCTTCCTGTTTTTTTTTAAAACGCCTTACTATACTATGTTGTTTTCTTCGTCGTTTTTGGCTAAAAACGCCTTACTATATACTATGTCGTTTTTATGTCGTTTTTCGCTAAAACGCCTTACTATACTATGTTGTTTTTGACTAAAACGCCTTACTATACTATGTCGTTTTTGTTGTTTTTTGGCTAAAACGCCTTACTATACTATGTCGTTTTTAAATCGGTTTTTGGCTAAAACGCCTTACTATATACTATGTCGTTTTTTTGTTGTTTTTTTGGCTAAAACGCCTTACTATACTATGTCGTTTTTCGCTAAAACGCCTTACTATACTATGTCGTTTTTCATTGTTTTATTTTGGCTAAAACGCCTTACTATACTATGTCGTTTTTTGGCTAAAACGCCTTACTATACTATGTCGTTTTTTTTTTTTTAAAACGCCTTACTATACTATGTCGTTTTTTTAGGCTAAAACACCTTACTATACTATGTCGTTTTTTCGTTTTTTCAGCTAAAAACACCTTACTATACTATGTCGTTTTTTTCGCTAAAACGCCTTACTATACTATGTCGTTTTTTTCGTTGTTTTTTTCGGCTAAAAACAGCTAACTATACTATGTCGTTTTTTCGGCTAAAAACGCCTTACTATACTATGTCGTTTTTTTCGTTGTTTTTTTCCGCTAAAAACGCCTTACTATACCATGTCGTTTTTTTAGTTGTTTTTTTCCGCTAAAAAGACCTTACTATACTATGTCATTTTTTTCGTTGTTTTTTTCAGCTAAAAACGCCTTACTATACTATGTCGTTTTTTTCGTCATTTTTTTGGGCTAAAAATGCCTTACTATACTATGTCGGTTTTTAAATCGTTTTTCGCTAAAATGCCTTACTATACTATGTCGTTTTTAGTTGTTTTTTCGGCTAAAACGCCTTACTATACTATGTCGTTTTTTTTCGCTAAAACGCCTTACTATACTATATCGTTTTTAAATCGTCTTTTTAGCTAAAATGCCTTACTATACTATGTCGTTTTTAGTTGTTTTTTCAGCTAAAAACGCCTTACTATACTATGTCGTTTTTTTCGTCATTTTTTTGGGCTAAAAATGCCTTACTATACTATGTCGGTTTTTTTTCGTCGTTTTTTTCCGCTAAAAATGCCTTACTATACTATGTCGTTTTTAGTTGTTTTTCGCTAAAACGCCTTACTATACTATGTTGTTTTTTGGCTAAAACGCCTTACTATACTATGTCGTTTTTAATCGTTTTTGGCTAAAATGCCTTACTATACTATGTCGTTTTTTTTAAAACGCCTTACTATACTATGTCGTTTTTCGCTGTTTTTATTTAAAACGCCTTACTATACTATGTCGTTTTTAAATCGGTTTTTCCGCTAAAAATGCCTTACTATACTATGTCGTTTTTTTCGTTGTTTTTTTCGGCTACAAACGCCTTACTATACTATGTTGTTTTTTTTCGGCTAAAAACGCCTTACTATACTATGTCGTTTTTCGTCGTTTTTCGCTAAAACGCCTTACTATACTATGTCGTTTTTAGTCGTTTTCAGCTAAAACGCCTTACTATACTATGTCGTTTTTATTAAAAACGCCTTACTATACTATGTCGTTTTTTGTCGTTTTTGGCTAAAACGCCTTACTATACTATGTCTATTTTTAGTCGTTTTTTCGGCTAAAACGCCTTACTATACTATGTCGTTTTTATCGCTAAAACGCCTTACTATACTATGTCGTTTTTAGTTGTTTTTTCGCTAAAACGCCTTACTATACTATGTCGTTTTTTTTAGGCTAAAAACGCCTTACTATACTATGTCGTTTTTCGTTGTTTTTCGGCTAAAACGCCTTACTATACTATGTCGTTTTTTTTTTTTTAAAACGCCTTACTATACTATGTCGTTTTTTTCGTAGTTTTTTTCCGCTAAAAACGCCTTACTATACTATGTCGTTTTTTTCTTTGTTTTTTTCCACTAAAAACGCCTTACTATACTATGTCGTTTTTTTCGTCATTTTTTTGGGCTAAAAATGCCTTACTATACTATGTCGTTTTTTTCGTTGTTTTTTTCGGCTAAAACGCCTTACTATACTATGTCGTTTTTTTCGGCTAAAACGCCTTGCTATACTATGTCGTTTTTTTTCGTCGTTTTTTTCCGCTAAAAACGCCTTACTATACTATGTTGTTTTTTTCGTCGTTTTTTTCCGCTAAAAACGCCTTACTATACTATGTCGTTTTTCGGCTAAAAACGCCTTCCTATACATGGTTGTTTTTTTTGGGCAAAAAACGCCTTACTATACATGCTTGTTTTTCTGGACTAAAAACGCCTTACTATACATGGTCGTTTTTTCGGCTAAAAACGCCTTTCTGTACTATGTCGTTTTTTTTGGCTAAAAACGGCTTACTATACTATGTCGTTTTTTCGGCTAAAAACGCCTTACTATACTATGTCGTTTTTTTCATTGTTTTTTTCGGCTAAAATCGGCTAACTATACTATGTCGTTTTTTCGGCTAAAAACGCCTTACTATACTATGTCGTTTTCTTCCTGTTTTTTTTCGGCTAAAAACGCCTTACTATACTATGTTGTTTTCTTCGTCGTTTTTTTGGCTAAAAACGCCTTAATATACTATGTCGTTTTTTTCGTCGTTTTTTTCGGCTAAAAACGCCTTACTATATACTATGTCGTTTTTTTCGTCGTTTTTTTCGGCTAAAAACGCCTTACTATACTATGTTGTTTTTTTCTGCTAAAAACGCCTTACTATACTATGTCGTTTTTTTTGTTGTTTTTTTTGGCTAAAAACGCCTTACTATATACTATGTCGTTTTTTTGTTGTTTTTTTTTTGGCTAAAAACGCCTTACTATACTATGTCGTTTTTTTCGTTGTTTTATTTTGGCTAAAAACACCTTCCTATACTATGTCGGGGTTTTTTGGCTAAAAACGCCTTACTATACTATGTCGTTTTTTTCGGCTGAAAACGCCTTACTATACTGTCGTTTTGTTCGGCTAAAAACACCTTCCTATACTATGTTGTTTTTCTCATTTTTTTCGGCTAAAAACGCCTTACTATACTATGTCGTTTTTTTCGTCGTCTTTTTTGGCTAAAATGCCTTACTATACTATGTCGTTTTTTCGGCTAAAAACGCCTTACTATACTATGTCGTTTTTTTCGTTGTTTTTATCGGCTAAAAACAGCTAACTATACTATGTCGTTTTTTCGGCTAAAAACGCCTTACTATACTATGTCGTTTTTTTCGTTGTTTTTTTCCGCTAAAAACGCCTTACTATACCATGTCGTTTTTTTCGTTGTTTTTTTCCGCTAAAAAGACCTTACTATACTATGTCATTTTTTTCGTAGTTTTTTTCGGCTAAAAACGCCTTACTATACTATGTCGTTTTTTTCGTCATTTTTTTGGGCTAAAAATGCCTTACTATACTATGTCGTTTTTTTCGTTGTTTTTTTCTGCTAAAAACGCCTTACTATACTATGTCGTTTTTTTTTCGTCGTTTTTTTCCGCTAAAAACGCCTTACTATACTATGTCGTTTTTCGCTAAAACGCCTTACTATACTATGTTTTTTTTTGGGCTAAAACGCCTTACTATACTATGGTTGTTTTTCTGGACTAAAACGCCTTACTATACTATGTCGTTTTTCGGCTAAAAACGCCTTACTATATACTATGTCGTTTTTCGCTAAAAACGCCTTACTATACTATGTCGTTTTTCGTTTTTTTATTTAAAACGCCTTACTATACTATGTCGGTTTTTTTTCGTCTTTTTTTCGGCTAAAAACGCCTTTCTATACTATGTCGTTTTTGGCTAAAAACGCCTTACTATACTATGTCGTTTTTATTTAAAACGCCTTACTATACTATGTCGTTTTTTTCGCTAAAAACGCCTTACTATACTATGTTGTTTTTCTTTCGTTTTTGGCTAAAAACGCCTTACTATACTATGTCGTTTTTTCGTTTTTTTTCGCTAAAAACGCCTTACTATATACTATGTCGTTTTTTTTCGTTTTTTCGCTAAAACGCCTTACTATACTATGTTGTTTTTCAGCTAAAACGCCTTACTATACTATGTCGTTTTTTTCGTTGTTTTTTTGGCTAAAAACGCCTTACTATACTATGTCGTTTTTCGTCGTTTTTTCGCTAAAAACGCCTTACTATATACTATGTCGTTTTTTGGCTAAAAACGCCTTACTATACTATGTCGTTTTTCGCTAAAAACGCCTTACTATACTATGTCGTTTTTTTGTTTTATTTCGCTAAAACGCCTTACTATACTATGTCGTTTTTTTTGGCTAAAAACGCCTTACTATACTATGTCGTTTTTTTCGGCTGAAAACGCCTTACTATACTGTCGTTTTGTTCGGCTAAAAACACCTTCCTATACTATGTTGTTTTTCTCGTTTTTTTCGGCTAAAAACGCCTTACTATACTATGTCGTTTTTTTCGTTGTTTTTATCGGCTAAAAACAGCTAACTATACTATGTCGTTTTTTCGGCTAAAAACGCCTTACTATACTATGTCGTTTTTTTCGTAGTTTTTCTGCTAAAACGCCTTACTATACTATGTCGTTTTTTTCGTCGTTTTTTTCGGCTAAAAACGCCTTACTATACTATGTCGTTTTTTTCGTTGTTTTTTTCGGCTACAAACGCCTTACTATACTATGTTGTTTTTTTTCGGCTAAAAACGCCTTACTATACTATGTCGTTTTTTTCGTCGTCTTTTTTGGCTAAAATGCCTTACTATACTATGTCGTTTTTTCGGCTAAAAACGCCTTACTATACTATGTCGTTTTTTTCGTTGTTTTTATCGGCTAAAAACGGCTAACTATACTATGTCGTTTTTTTCGTTGTTTTTTTCTGCTAAAAACGCCTCACTATACCATGTCGTTTTTTTCGTTGTTTTTTTCCGCTAAAAACGCCTTACTATACTATGTCGTTTTTTTCGTTGTTTTTTTCGGCTAAAAACGCCTTACTATACTATGTCGGTTTTTTTTCGTCGTTTTTTTCCGCTAAAAACACCTTACTATACTATGTCGTTTTTTTCGTTGTTTTTTTCAGCTACAAACGCCTTACTATACTATGTTGTTTTTTTTCGGCTAAAAACACCTTACTATACTATGTCGTTTCTTTTCGGCTAAAAACGCCTTACTATACTATGTCGTTTTTTTCATTGTTTTTTTCGGCTACAAACGCCTTACTATACTATGTTGTTTTTTTTCGGCTAAAAACGCCTTACTATACTATGTCGTTTTTTTTCGTCGTTTTTTCGCTAAAAACGCCTTACTATACCATGTCGTTTTTTTTGTCGTTTTTTTCGGCTAAAAACGCCTTACTATACTATGTCTATTTTTTCGTCGTTTTTTTTCCGGCTAAAAACGCCTTACTATACTATGTCGTTTTTTTCGGCTAAAAACGCCTTACTATACTATGTCGTTTTTTTATTTTTTTCGGCTAAAAACGCCTTACTATACTATGTCGTTTTTTCTTTGTTTTTTCGCTAAAACGCCTTACTATACTATGTCGTTTTTTCGCTAAAAACGCCTTACTATACTATGTCGTTTTTCGTTGTTTTTTCGCTAAAACGCCTTACTATACTATGTCGTTTTTTTTAGCTAAAAACGCCTTACTATACTATGTCGTTTTTCGCTAAAAACGCCTTACTATACTATGTCGTTTTTTCTTTGTTTTTTCTACTAAAACGCCTTACTATACTATGTCGTTTTTTTCGTTTTTTGGCTAAAACGCCTTACTATACTATGTCGTTTTTCGTTGTTTTTTCGCTAAAACGCCTTACTATACTATGTTGTTTTTTTTTTTTCGGCTAAAAACGCCTTACTATACTATGTCGTTTTTTTCGTTGTTTTTTTCGGCTAAAAACGCCTTACTATACTATGTCGTTTTTTTTCGGCTAAAAACGCCTTACTATACTATGTCGTTTTTTTCGTTGTTTTTTTCGGCTAAAACGCCTTACTATACTATGTCGTTTTTTTCAGCTAAAAACGCCTTACTATACTATGTCGTTTTTCGTTGTTTTTTCGCTAAAACGCCTTACTATACTATGTCGTTTTTTCATCGTTTTTTCGCTAAAAACGCCTTACTATACTATGTCGTTTTTTCGCTAAAACGCCTTACTATACTATGGTTGGTTTTTTGGCTAAAAACGCCTTACTATACTATGTTGTTTTTCTGGACTAAAAACGCCTTACTATACATGGTCGTTTTTTTCGGCTAAAAACGACTTACTATACTATGTTGTTTTTTCGGCTAAAAACGCCTTACTATACTATGTCGTTTTTTTTTTTTCGGCTAAAAACGCCTTACTATACTATGTCGTTTTTTTTTCGTTTTTTCCGCTAAAACGCCTTACTATACTATGTCGTTTTTTTTGGCTAAAACGCCTTACTATACTATGTCGTTTTTTCCGCTAAAACGCCTTACTATACTATGTCGTTTTTTTCTCGCTAAAACGCCTTACTATACTATGTCGTTTTAAATCGTTTTTTCGCTAAAAACGCCTTACTATACTATGTCGTTTTTTCGTTGTTTTTTTCGCTAAAACGCCTTACTATACTATGTTGTTTTTTTCGCTAAAAACGCCTTACTATACTATGTCGTTTTTCGTCGTTTTTTCGCTAAAACGCCTTACTATACTATGTCGTTTTTTCGTTGTTTTTCGCTAAAACGCCTTACTATACTATGTTGGTTTTTTTCGGCTAAAACGCCTTACTGTACTATGTCGTTTTTTTTTTCGTCGTTTTTCGGCTAAAAACGCCTTACTATACCATTTCGTTTTTTTTGTCGTTTTTTTCGGCTAAAAACGCCTTACTATACTATGTCTATTTTTTCGCCTTCCTATACATGGTTGTTTTTTTTTGGCAAAAAACGCCTTACTATACATGTCGTTGTTTTCTGGACTAAAAACTATGTCTATTTTATGTCGTTTTTTTCGCTAAAACGCCTTACTATACTATACTATGTCGTTTTTTTTCGCTAAAACGCCTTACTATACTATGTCGTTTTTCGTTGTTTTTTCGCTAAAACGCCTTACTATACTATGTCGCCTTTTTTTTCGCTAAAAACGCCTTACTATACTATGTCGTTTTTTTCGGCTAAAACGCCTTACTATACTATGTCGTTTTTTGGCTAAAAACGCCTTACTATACTATGTTGTTTTTCTGGACTAAAAACGCCTTACTATACAATGTTATTTTTTCGTCGTTTTTTCGCTAAAAACGCCTTACTATACTATGTCGTTTTTCGCTAAAACGCCTTACTATACTATGTTTTTTTTTTCGGCTAAAAACGCCTTACTATACTATGTCGTTTTTTCGCTAAAACGCCTTACTATACTATGTCGTTTTTTTCGGCTAAAAACGCCTTACTATACTATGTCGTTTTTTTCGTCGTTTTTTTCGGCTAAAAACGCCTTACTATACTATGTCGTTTTTTCGTTTTTTTCGGCTAAAAACGCCTTACTATACTGTCGTTTTTTTGTCGTTTTTTTCCGCTAAAAACGCCTTACTATACTATGTCGTTTTTTTCGTCGTTTTTTGGCTAAAATGCCTTACTATACTATGTCGTTTTTTCGGCTAGAAACACCTTACTATACTATGTCGTTTTTTTCGTTGTTTTTTCGGCTAAAAACGCCTTACTATACTATGTCGTTTTTCCTTGTTTTTTTCCGCTAAAAACGCCTTACTATACTATGTCGTTTTTTTCGTTGTTTTTTTCCACTAAAAACGCCTTACTATACTATGTCGTTTTTTTCGTCATTTTTTTGGGCTAAAAACGCCTTACTATACTATGTCGTTTTTTTTCGTTTTTTTCCGCTAAAAACGCCTTACTATACTATGTCGTTTTTTCGTCATTTTTGGCTAAAACGCCTTACTATACTATGTCGTTTTTTTCACCGTTTTTTCGCTAAAACGCCTTACTATACTATGTCGTTTTTTTTGGCTAAAACGCCTTACTATACTATGTTGGTTTTTTGGCTAAAAACGCCTTACTATACTATGTCGTTTTTTTCGTCGTTTTTTTCGGCTAAAAACGCCTTACTATACTATGTCGTTTTTTTCGTTGTTTTTTTCGGCTACAAACGCCTTACTATACTATGTTGTTTTTTTTCGGCTAAAAACGCCTTACCGTACTATGTTGTTTTTTTTCGTCGTTTTTCGGCTAAAAACGCCTTACTTTACCATGTCGTTTTTTTCGTCGTTTTTTTCGGCTAAAAACGCCTTACTATACTATGTCTTTTTTTCGGCTAAAACGCCTTACTATACTATGTCGTTTTTGGCTAAAACGCCTTACTATACTATACTATGTCGTTTTTTCGTTGTTTTTTTCGGCTAAAAACGCCTTACTATACTATGTCGTTTTTTCGGCTAAAAACGCCTTACTATACTATGTCGTTTTTTTCGTTGTTTTTTTCCGCTAAAAACGCCTTACTATACTATGTCGTTTTTTTTCA
The DNA here is from genome assembly GCA_026261675.1 of Hippocampus mohnikei. Classification (NCBI taxonomy): domain Eukaryota; kingdom Metazoa; phylum Chordata; class Actinopteri; order Syngnathiformes; family Syngnathidae; genus Hippocampus; species Hippocampus mohnikei. The sequence goes on from JAKGUB010000327.1 coordinate 6,987,498, forward strand.
TCGTTTTTTTCCGCTAAAAACGCCTTACTATACTATGTCGTTTTTTTTTTTTTGGCTACAAACGCCTTACTATACTATGTCGTTTTTTCCTTGTTTTTTCACTAAAACGCCTTACTATACTATGTCGTTTTTTTCGTCGTTTTTTTGGGCTAAAAACGCCTTACTATACTATGTCGTTTTTTCGTTGTTTTTGGCTAAAACGCCTTACTATACTATGTCGTTTTTTTTGGTCGTTTTTTTTCCGCTAAAAACGCCTTACTATACTATGTCGTTTTTTCGTTTTTTTTCGCTAAAACGCCTTACTATACTATGTCGTTTTTTTCGGCTAAAACGCCTTACTATACTATATGTTTTTTTTTTGGCAAAAAACGCCTTACTATACATGGTCGTTTTTTTGGACTAAAAACGCCTTACTATACTATGTCGTTTTTTTCGTCGTTTTTTTCGGCTAAAACGCCTTACTATACTATGTCGTTTTTTCGTTTTTTCGCTAAAACGCCTTACTATACTATGTCGTTTTTTTCGTTGTTTTTTTCGGCTAAAAACGCCTTACTATACTATGTCGTTTTTTTTCGTCGTTTTTCGGCTAAAAACGCCTTACTATACTATGTCGTTTTTTCGGCTAAAAACGCCTTACTATACTATGGTTGTTTTTTTGGCTAAAACGCCTTACTATACTATGGTTGTTTTTTTGGCTAAAACGCCTTACTATACTATGTCGTTTTTTCGTCGTTTTTTCGCTAAAACGCCTTACTATACTATGTCGTTTTTTTCGCTAAAACGCCTTACTATACTATGTCGTTTTTTTTTTGGACTAAAACGCCTTACTATACTATGTCGTTTTTTTCGTTGTTTTTTCGCTAAAAACGCCTTACTATACTATGTCGTTTTTTTCGTTGTTTTTTTCCGCTAAAACGCCTTACTATACTATGTCGTTTTTTCGCTAAAAACGCCTTACTATACTATGTCGTTTTTTTCGCTAAAACGCCTTACTATACTATGTCGTTTTTTGTTGTTTTTTGGCTAAAAACGCCTTACTATACTATGGTTGTTTTTTGGACTAAAAACGCCTTACTATACTATGTCGTTTTTCGTCGTTTTTTCGCTAAAACGCCTTACTATACTATGTCGTTTTTCGGCTAAAAACGCCTTACTATACTATGTCGTTTTTTCGGCTAAAAACGCCTTACTATACTATGTCGTTTTTTTCGTTGTTTTTTTCCACTAAAAACGCCTTACTATACTATGTCGTTTTTTCGTCATTTTTTTCCGCTAAAAACGCCTTACTATACTATGTCGTTTTTTTCGTCTTTTTTTTGGCTAAAAACGCCTTACTATACTATGTCGTTTTTTTCGGCATAAAACACCTTACTATACTATGTCGTTTTTTTTCGTCTGTTTTTCGGCTAAAAACGCCTTACTATACTATGTCGTTTTTTTCGTCTTTTTTTCGGCTAAAAACGCCTTACTATACTATGTCGTTTTTCGTTGTTTTTTCGCTAAAAACGCCTTACTATACTATGTCGTTTTTTTCGTCATTTTTTTGGGCTAAAAACGCCTTACTATACTATGTCGTTTTTCGTTTTTTTTTCGCTAAAAACGCCTTACTATACTATGTCGTTTTTTTTCGTCGTTTTTTTCCGCTAAAAACGCCTTACTATACTATGTCGTTTTTTTCGTCGTTTTTTTCCGCTAAAAACGCCTTACTATACTATGTCGTTTTTTCGGCTAAAAACGCCTTACTATACTATGTCGTTTTTGGCTAAAAACGCCTTACTATACTATGTCGTTTTTTGTCGTTGGTTTTTTCGGCTACAAACGCCTTACTATACTATGTTGGTTTTTTTTGGCTAAAAACGCCTTACTATACTATGTCGTTTTTTTCATCGTTTTTTTCGCTAAAAACGCCTTACTATACTATGTCGTTTTTCGTTGTTTTTTTCGGCTAAAAACGCCTTACTATACTATGTCGTTTTTGGATAAAACGCCTTACTATACTATGTCGTTTTTTCGCTAAAACGCCTTACTATACTATGTCGTTTTTAAATCGTTTTTTCGCTAAAAACGCCTTACTATACTATGTCGTTTTTTCGTTTTTTTCGCTAAAACGCCTTACTATACTATGTCGTTTTTGTCGTTTTTCAGCTAAAACGCCTTACTATACTATGTCGTTTTTCGTAGTTTTTTTTCGCTAAAACGCCTTACTATACTATGTCGTTTTTTCGCTAAAAACGCCTTACTATACTATGTCGTTTTTTTCGTTGTTTTTTTCCGCTAAAAACGCCTTACTATACTATGTCGTTTTTTTCGTTGTTTTTTTCCGCTAAAAACGCCTTACTATACTATGTCGTTTTTTTCGTCGTTTTTTTCCGCTAAAAACGCCTTACTATACTATGTCGTTTTTCGTCGTTTTTTCGCTAAAACGCCTTACTATACTATGTCGTTTTTAGTCGTTTTTTTCGCTAAAAACGCCTTACTATACTATGTCGTTTTTTTGGCTAAAAACGCCTTACTATACTATGTCGTTTTTTTCGTCGTTTTTTCGCTAAAAACGCCTTACTATACTATGTCGTTTTTTTTCGTTTTTTTTTTTTCGGCTAAAAACGCCTTACTATACTATGTCGTTTTTGGCTAAAAACGCCTTACTATACTATGTCGTTTTTTTCGCTAAAAACGCCTTACTATACTATGTCGTTTTTTCGTCGTTTTTCGCTAAAACGCCTTAATATACTATGTCGTTTTTCGTTGTTTTTTCGCTAAAACGCCTTACTATACTATGTCGTTTTTGTCGTTTTTTCGCTAAAAACGCCTTACTATACTATGTCGTTTTTTAGTTTTTTCGCTAAAACGCCTTACTATACTATGTCGTTTTTTTTTTTTTCGCTAAAAACGCCTTACTATACTATGTCGTTTTTTCGTTGTTTTTTCGCTAAAACGCCTTACTATACTATGTCGTTTTTTTCATCGTTTTTTTCGCTAAAAACGCCTTACTATACTATGTCGTTTTTTTCGTTTTTCCGCTAAAACGCCTTACTATACTATGTCGCTTTTTTTTCGTTTTTTTCGCTAAAACGCCTTACTATACTATGTTGTTTTTTGGCTAAAACGCCTTACTATACTATGTCGTTTTTTCGTCGTTTTTTCGCTAAAACGCCTTACTATACTATGTCGTTTTTTCGCGCTAAAACGCCTTACTATACTATGTCGTTTTTTCGCTAAAACGCCTTACTATACTATGTCGTTTTTCGGCTAAAAACGCCTTACTATATATACTATGTCGTTTTTTCGTCGTTTTTTCGCTAAAACGCCTTACTATACTATGTCGTTTTTTTCGTTGGTTTTTTCCGCTACAAACGCCTTACTATACTATGTTGTTTTTGGGCTAAAAACGCCTTACTATACTATGTCGTTTTTTTCGTTTTTCGGCTAAAACGCCTTACTATACTATGTCGTTTTTTCGTTTTTTTTCGCTAAAAACGCCTTACTATACTATGTCGTTTTTTTTGGCTAAAAACGCCTTACTATACTATGTCGTTTTTTTTCGGCTAAAAACGCCTTACTATACTATGTCGTTTTTCGTCGTTTTTTCGCTAAAAACGCCTTACTATACTATGTCGTTTTTTTCGTTGTTTTTTCGCTAAAACGCCTTACTATACTATGTCGTTTTTCGGCTAGAAACGCCTTACTATACTATGTCGTTTTTTCGTTGTTTTTTCGCTAAAACGCCTTACTATACTATGTCGTTTTTTCGTTTTTTCCGCTAAAACGCCTTACTATACTATGTCGTTTTTTTCGTCGTTTTTTTCCGCTAAAAACGCCTTACTATACTATGTCGTTTTTTTTTTTTTCGGCTAAAAACGCCTTACTATACTATGTCGTTTTTTCGCTAAAAACGCCTTACTATATATACTATGTCGTTTTTGGTCGTTTTTCGTTGTTTTTTCGCTAAAACGCCTTACTATACTATGTCGTTTTTTCGCTAAAACGCCTTACTATACTATGTCGTTTTTTCGTCGTTTTTTCGCTAAAACGCCTTACTATACTATGTCGTTTTTTCGCTAAAAACGCCTTACTATACTATGTCGTTTTTTTCGTCGTTTTTTTCGGCTAAAAACGCCTTACTATACTATGTCGTTTTTTTCGTTGTTTTTTTCGGCTACAAACGCCTTACTATACTATGTCGTTTTTTTTCGGCTAAAAACGCCTTACTATACTATGTCGTTTTTTTCGTTGTTTTTTTCGGCTAAAAACGGCTAACTATACTATGTCGTTTTTTCGGCTAAAAACACCTTACTATACTGTTGTGTTTTTTGTTATTGTAAAGTGTCCTTGGGTGTCTTGAAAGGCGCTTATAAATAAAAAGTATTATTATGTCGTTTTTTTCGTTGTTTTTTTCCACTAAAAACGCCTTACTATACTATGTCGTTTTTTTCGTCATTTTTTTGGGCTAAAAATGCCTTACTATACTATGTCGTTTCGTCGTTTTTTCGCTAAAAACGCCTTACTATACTATGTCGTTTTTTAGTCGTTTTTCCGCTAAAAACGCCTTACTATACTATGTCGTTTTTCAGTAGTTTTTTGGCTAAAACGCCTTACTATACTATGTCGTTTTTTTCGCTTTTTTCGTCGTTTTTCGTTTTTTCGCTAAAATGCCTTACTATACTATGTCGTTTTTTTCGTTGTTTTTTTCGGCTACAAACGCCTTACTATACTATGTTGTTTTTTTTCGGCTAAAAACGCCTTACTATACTACGTCGTTTTTTTCGTCGTTTTTTTCGGCTAAAAACGCCTTACTATACTATGTCGTTTTTTTCGTTGTTTTTTTCGGCTACAAACGCCTTACTATACTATGTCGTTTTTTCGGCTAAAAACGCCTTCCTATACATGGTTGTTTTTTTTTTTGGCAAAAAACGCCTTACTATACATGGTTGTTTTTCTGGACTAAAAACGCCTTACTATACTATGTCGTTTTTTTCGTTGTTTTTTTCGGCTACAAACGCCTTACTATACTATGTTGGTTTTTTTCGGCTAAAAACGCCTTACCGTACTATGTTGTTTTTTTTCGTCGTTTTTCGAATAAAAACGCCTTACTATACCATGTCGTTTTTTTGGTCGTTTTTTCGCTAAAACGCCTTACTATACTATGTTTTTTCGTCGTTTTTTCGCTAAAACGCCTTACTATACTATGGTCGTTTTTTCGGTTAAAACGCCTTACTATATATACTATGTCGTTTTTTCGCTAAAAACGCCTTACTATACTATGTCGTTTTTTCGTTGTTTTTTCGCTAAAACGCCTTACTATACTATGTCGCTTTTGTCGTTGTTTTTTCCACTAAAACGCCTTACTATACTATGTCGCTTTTTCGTTGTTTTTTCGGCTAAAACGCCTTACTATACTATGTCGTTTTTTTTCGTCGTTTTTCGGCTAAAAACGCCTTACTATACTATGTCGTTTTTTCGGCTAAAAACGCCTTACTATACCATGTCGTTTTTTTTGTCGTTTTTTCGCTAAAAACACCTTACTATACTATGTCGTTTTTTTCGTTGTTTTTTTCGGCTAAAAACGCCTTACTATACTATGTCGTTTTTTTTCATCGTTTTTTTCCGCTAAAAACGCCTTACTATACTATGTCGTTTTTTTCGTCGTTTTTTTCCGCTAAAAACGCCTTACTATACTATGTCGTTTTTTCGGCTAAAAACGCCTTCCTATACATGGTTGTTTTTTTTTGGCAAAAAACGCCTTACTATACATGGTTGTTTTTCTGGACTAAAAACGCCTTACTATACATGGTCGTTTTTTTCGTCGTTTTTTTCGGCTACAAACGCCTTACTATACTATGTCGGTTTTTTTCGGCTAAAAACGCCTTACTATACTATGTCGTTTTTTTGTTTTTTTCGGCTAAAAACGCCTTACTATACTATGTCTATTTTTCGCTGTTTTTTCCGCTAAAACGCCTTACTATACTATGTCGTTTTTTCGCTAAAAACGCCTTACTATACTATGTCGCTTTTTTGGGACTAAAAACGCCTTACTATACTATGTCGTTTTTTCGTCGTTTTTTCGCTAAAACGCCTTACTATACTATGTCGTTTTTTCAGCTAAAAACGCCTTACTATATACTATGTCGTCTTTTTCGTTGTTTTTTCGCTAAAAACGCCTTACTATACTATGTCGTTTTTTTCGTTGTTTTTTTCCACTAAAAACGCCTTACTATACTATGTCGTTTTTTTCGTTGTTTTTTGGCTAAAACGCCTTACTATACTATGTCGTTTTTCGTTTTTTCGCTAAAAACGCCTTACTATACTATGTTTTTCGCTAAAAACGCCTTACTATACTATGTCGTTTTTTTGTCGTTTTTGGCTAAAAACGCCTTACTATACTATGTCGTTTTTTCGTTGTTTTTTCGCTAAAAGCCTTACTATACTATGTCGTTTTTTCGCTAAAACGCCTTACTATACTATGTCGTTTTTCGTTGTTTTTTCGCTAAAAACGCCTAACTATACTATGTCGTTTTTTCGGCTAAAAACGCCTTACTATACTATGTCGTTTTTTTTGTTGTTTTTTTCCGCTAAAAACGCCTTACTATACTATGTCGTTTTTTTCGTCGTTTTTTTCGGCTAAAAACGCCTTACTATACTATGTTTATTTTTTCGTCGTTTTTTTTCCGGCTAAAAATGCCTTACTATACATGGTCGTTTTTTTCGGCTAAAAACGCCTTACTATACTATGTCTATTTTTTCGTCGTTTTTTTTCCGGTTTAAAAACGCCTTTCTGTACTATGTCGTTTTTTTCGGCTAAAAACGCCTTACTATACTATGTCGTTTTTTTCGTCGTTTTTTTCGGCTAAAAACGCCTTACTATACTACGTCGTTTTTTTCGTTGTTTTTTTTCCGCTAAAAACGCCTTACTGTACTATGTCGTTTTTTTCGTCATTTTTTGGGGCTAAAAATGCCTTACTATACTATGTCGTTTTTTTCGGCTAAAAACGGCTAACTATACTATGTCGTTTTTTCCGCTAAAAATGCCTTACTATACTACGTCGTTTTTCGTTTTTTTTCCGCTAAAACGCCTTACTGTACTATGTCGTTTTTTTCGTCATTTTTTGGGGCTAAAAATGCCTTACTATACTATGTCGTTTTTTTCGGCTAAAAACGCCTTACTATACTATGTCGGTTTTTTTTCGTCGTTTTTTTCCGCTAAAAACGCCTTACTATACTATGTCGTTTTTTTCGTTGTTTTTTTCGGCTACAAACGCCTATACTATGTCATTTTTTTCGTCGTTTTTTTCGGCTAAAAACGCCTTACGATACTATGTCGTTTTTCGGCTAAAAACGTCTTACTATACATGGTTGTTTTTTTGGCAAAAAACGCCTTACTATACATGGTCGTTTTTGGGACTAAAAATGCCTTACTATACATACATATACAAAATGCCTTGTTTTTTTCATCGTTTTTTTCGGCTAAAAACGCCTTACTATATACTATGTCGTTTTTTTCGGCTAAAAACGCCTTACTATACTATGTCGTTTTTTCGCTATAACGCCTTACTATACATGGTTGTTTTTCTGGACTAAAAATGCCTTACTATACATGGTCGTTTTTTTCGTCATTTTTTTCCGCTAAAAACGCCTACCTATACTATGTCGTTTTTTATCGGCTATAAACGCCTTACTATACCATGTTGTTTTTTTCGGCTAAAAACGCCTTACTATACTGTCGGTTTTTTTCGTCTTTTTTTTCGTCTAAAAACGCCTTTCTGTACTATGTCGTTTTTTCGGCTAAAAACGCCTTACTATACTATGTCGTTTTTTTCGTTGTTTTTTTCGGCTACGCCTTACTATACTATGTCGTTTTTTTGGCTAAAAACGCCTTACCGTACTATGTCGTTTTTTTTCGTCGTTTTTCGGCTAAAAACGCCTTACTATACTGTTGGTTTTTTTGTCGTTTTTTTCAGCTAAAAACACCTTACTATACTATGTCGTTTTTTTCGGCTAAAAAACCCTTACTATACTATGTCGTTATTTTCGTCGATTTTTTCGGCTAAAAATGCCTTACTATTCATCAGGGGTGTATGACATACGGCCGGAACCGGCCTACAAGAAGGCTTGTTTAGGCCCGCAGGATAATTTAAAATTGAAAAAATGCACAAAAGACACGGAATGAATATTTTTAATAGGGTGCAATTCGTGGAATATCCGCAAACACCGTTTTGATCAGAGAAAAAGACAGCAGCCTCAGTCTGTCACTGGGACAGACCCAACACCAAGCCCCATTTCATTTTTCAGAGTTGAAGGAAAATTGTTCTTGGGTCCTCCGTGCCACAAGAGGGAGTTACCTGCTCACCGCCAGAGTCCACCTACGAGCACAGACCTGCAGGCAACACTTTTTGCTCTTCTTCCTGTTATTGGCATGGTGCTGAACTCAAACTTTGGGCCAGCCTGAAAAGTAAGAGACATTTACACTCGTTCAATGCACCATCATGACTACGTTTTTGACTTTTTTTTTTCTCCTCCAGGCAGCAGTAAACATGATCGGCTTCCTGCTCTCGAAAGACCCAACAGTCTATCTCCCTGGTAAGTTTCATGCCCAACACATCTTTGTCTGCACAGGAAATTGACGTTCTTCTCAAGAGCTGACCACTTCGCCGCCCAGCAACAAGCAGACTGCCATCCAACTTGCAACTTTTTCCTCTGCTTTTGTGATTGTCTACTCTGCAAAAGAAATAAAGCTTGATTACAAAGAACACTTCAACTCAACTTCATTTTTAAACACATCGCCACAATCTAACTTTAAAAAAAAATAAAAATTAACAGAATTATTTTCTGTTTTTTCTCAACTTTTCTCTGAATTTTTTTTTCCAAATATTTTTTTTCCTGGATTTTTTTTCCAGGCAGAAAAATCCAGGAAAGTGGGTGTGGCCTGGCTGGAATGATGGCTGATGATTCGCTGATAGCTGTGAAAGTGGGTGGAGCATGATGAAAACAAGCTGTGATTGGTTGAAAGGGGAGTGGTTATGCAAATTCGGTGTTCTCTGATTGGTGTGCTCTTTGAGGCGCGGTTATGCAAATTCAGAGCAATCTGATTGGTCAGAACTTGTAAAGTGGGCGTGTTTATGCAAAATGTGGTTCTGCAAATGCAGGACTCTCCACGATTGGTGGATGTCAAATTGGGTGTGGTTTGGGGCGGGCATTGCAGCACTTTTTCAAAGTCCCACTTGAGTCTTGAGCTCAGACTTGCACTTGGGTCACATCAGATCAAAAGCTCGATTCCTGGAGTTTCGAGTCATGTGGAGACCAACGGGAACAGTGAAAAGACTGTCTTATGTGACTGAAGCGCAAGTCTGAGCTCAAGACGTCAGTCTTTCAAAAGGCTTCGAGTGAGTTAAGGATGGATTTAGTCACGAAAGGCAAAGACTCAGATTCAAGTCCAACAATTTATTGGACAGAAAAGCGAACATGACAATGTGAAAGCATTTGACCAGTCAGTCATTGTGTGGGCCAGTTCAAATTGCACGCACACAAACACTGACGACAGGACTGACATGGGAGCATGTGCTTGACCAACTCATGCGTGATGTCACTGACATCTCATGACACACCAAGGGGGACATGAGCACGTCCGACTTCTCTCCCTGAGACAAAAACTAACTGCCGTGTACTCCACAACAACATGATCACACTCTTCTGGTCAAGTTTTTAAATGCCATTGAAGTGGGCCAAGTTAGTCATATCAGAATCAGAATCAGAATCAGAATCATCTTTATTGGCCAAGTATGTAGAACACACAAGGAATTTGTCTCCGGTATAACACGCTGCATTAGTATCATCATAAACAAGAACATGACAAATAGGTATGGAAGGACATTTCATAATGTAAGTGAACCGTAGTTTCAAGCAGAGCTAAAGTGATCAGTGGTAGAATGCAATACTATTACAGTTTGTACAGTTGGTGCAGAAAATCATTGAACCATTTTAGAGAGATACAATATTTGTTGTACAAGAAGAGTGACAACGTCAGTGACTGTTTAGGGAGTTAATGGCTAGAGGGAAGAAGCTGTTTAAGTGTCTGCTGGATTTGGTGCGCATGGATCTGTAGCGCCTGCCTGAGGGGAGTAGCTGGAAAAGGTGCTGGGCAGGGTGCGGGGGATCCAGGAGGATTTTCCGTGCCCTTGTCTTGATTCTGTATCTTGAATATGTATATGTGTGTGTGTGTGTGTGTATATATATATATATATTAGAGCTGTCAAACGATTAAAATTTTTAATCTAATTAAAAACTCAACTGTCATAATTAACTCAAATTAACTAAAAATTAATCATGATTGCTCACTCATTTTTTATCGTTTTTGAATTTCCTTTTATATTTTTTGTCCTATTTTCCCCCATTTTAATGCTCTCATCAACATGGAATCATGAATCAGTTTTCTATGTGCAAAATGCAAATATTTACTGAAATAACAATTTTGATTTTCAATTTTACATGAACATTTTTCACTTGGAGCAGTTATTCATACATTATCTCTCACACAATATTACTGTCCATCAACAACAGTGAAAACAATATTTTGTCACACAACAGCTGCTTGAACAGCTTTTTTAGGGAATCAAAACAGCGCAATATAACATTATAAAGTGCACATCTAAGGTAAACTAGTACTCAGCCTATAATGGATTTAAGCCATGGTTGCATACTTCTTTTTCTCAAATTTGCTTTGAACACAGCAGTCAGGCTATGCTGATTCTGTTGGTCCTTCTTGCTCGGAAGTCTCTCTCGGTTTTGTGTCGACATCATTTCGGATTCTTGTAATGGAGGCTCTCGCTGGCAATCAGTAATGGTTGTTCAGTTAGGGATTGTCGGTCAGCATGGAAGGATCTCTCGTTCTGTACTTTTGGATCATTTATTGGAGCACTTTGCAGCAGAAGTAGGAGTAGTAGTAGTTGTAACAGAAGTATCAGAAGCAGGTAATAACCTAAACTACACATAAATGCAGTAAAAATTAATATATCTATCTTTCTGCATCGCAATGTAAATATGTATATAATTGACATTAATGAATACCTTTATCTAACAATACGTTTAATAAATAATGTAATCAACCCTGATTTCACTATGTATCATTATCGTCATCATTATTCATTGTTTTAAACGTAAGAAACCATTCAACACAAACATAAAGTCGAATCGAACAAAAGAACTACAAGTCCCAATACTCAATCCCGGAAGTGGAGCGCCGGCATGAACATATCAAGTCGAATCGAACAAAAGAACTACAAGTCCCAAAGGTCCAACCCGGAAGTGGAGCGCCGGCTGCAACGCAATTTACTTCTTTAAACGTCAGATTGCAGACGGACAAACATGACAACTATGCACAAATGAGCTAAATAAAGACACCCCTGTTCTAGCAACATTTTAGCCCACGCTGTTTAAATTGCCGATTGCTTCAGCAACTTTGTTCTTTGTCGTGTCATCCATTTTCTTCGCTTTGAAATGATCCATAGCCGTCTGTCTGAGAAGAGGGGGGCGGACTACTGACGTCAGCGGTGTGCTTGGCCATTAATTAAGTGGTATTTCAGACTCGACGTGCTATGATGATAGCTCAGTTTACGACTGCAAAACATCCAGGTCATTTTGGTCTTGTCAGTGGAACAATCTGGCAATTTTTTAAAAGTAAACTTTCCATTCATAAACTATTTAAATATCCGTTTTCGGTGTCTCGCGCTGCCGTGGCTGGCAAAACAAACGTGCGTGGACCTGTGCAGAGCGCTTGATGTTTTGTTGCTGGTTTATTTATAGAGCAACGTAACATCCGCTGTGACGTCTGCCGCGTTAATCTCGCGAGAAAATTTTTGATCCCGATAAAATTCATTTAAATTAATGTCGATAAAAACGCGCTAAACTGACAGCTCTACTATATATATTTATACACACACACACACACACACACACACACATACATACATACATACATATATATATATATATGGCCGATCACGCATGAATTAGTTTACACAAAACACTATTCAAATACTCGACATTCAATGATTATCTTCCTTTTGTGTGCACACGTGCACCTTTTATGGCTTCCGTTCTCACTGAAATTTCGAAATCTCCGAGATATGGCGAGGCCATGAGAATGCGAGGCGAGGGTATTACTGTTGTGGCGATGTCACTCAAGCTAAGCGAGCCTCAGCAGTAGATAGTCCGCTGTTCTCTATTGTGCGTGCTTCAGCGCGAACATGTACGCAAGTGTGTCTTTTGATTTCAAACAATCAGCACCGACGCAACGACGTCAACACACACGACAACAGCTAAGCTAAGATAGCCGAGACGACACTCGAAGTCGGACGAACACGTTTTTCTGCCAATCTGTGCGTTTCCCTTTTTGACTAAATATATTTTTTTACGACAACTGTCTTGTCCACGGTGTCTTTTATTCGTTGTTTGTTTATAAAGAGACGAAAATCTCTTTACTTTTACTCGTGTTAGTGTCTCAACATGGCTACGCTCGTGAAAGCAAAACAACCAACTCAAACGCGTCTTCGTTCAATGTTGTCAACTAATATCCGGATTAATTTTAGGCAAGTTTTCCTCAATTCTCCAGAGAGATTTTCATAAAAATTTGAAAAACCTGGAATTCCGGGAAAATCCGGAGGACTTTCATCCCTGTTGAACTAACTTGGTCCACTTCAAGGTTTCAAAACATATTCCAGAAATGCTTGATGATGCTCGGGTTGTCTTTGTGGAGTTGACACTGTTGTGCAGTACACGAAGCAGAAGTTTAAGTTGAGTGAGAGACAGACAGGCAGGCGCACTCACCTCCACCTTGTGGTGCAACGTGACATCAGACATCAGCTCTTCAAGCACACCACACAGCTCAGTACTCACACATGTCCCAAATGCAGGTTGGCGTCCCTTCCGCATGTCCTACGAGTCTGGCAGCTGCGCCTTTGGCCCAGTCATCTGACTACCGTAATCTGGTCAGGCAGAAAAACAAAAGTGGAAAGTCACACACTGTAGTCCATAAAAAGTTGTTTTTTTTTTTTTTTTTTTGAGTTATTATTCGTAAAGTGGCAGACTTTTACTTTCAACCCGTCCATTTCCAAACGTGCCTGCACTCGCAATGCATCTGTTTGAGCGATCCACTCGCGGCTCTCTCCCCACACCTCAAGTACAATGAGCAACCTCCTTTCGAAAATGTAAATGAACAAAGTCATGGAGTGCATTTGTGGGAATAGTTTTGAAACAAATCTGCCCCCCCCCCTCCCTGATGTGAAGCCATCACACTTCCACTGCTGATAGCAGCTTTGGTGTGGAAAACATACAGAAGAGTATTCAAGTCAAACGCTGTTTGCGATTGCCTTTTGATTGACATCTGAGGTCTACTTGTCGGCGGCGTGCTCGCTCACTGCCCTCTTTGCTGACGTTGTTTTTTACGTTGAGTCACAACAACAACAACATTAAAGGATCAACGTGTCGTAATAACTCTCCCCAATTGTCTACATCTTTACACTCAGAGATAAACTGCGAAGTCAGTTTAAAATGTTAAAATTACTCACTGAGAACAGGGCTTGTGGACAGCGGAAAAACTTGCTCATTGAACCGGATGTGGTACCGTTCTTGTGCGTGTACTTATTCTTCTTCTTGGTGAATTAGATGTCTTTATTTCATATCGCCCCCTACTGTCCGGGAAACCACAAAGGTGTTTGGCATGCAATCTGAATTTAATTTCTTGGTGTTCTCCAAAACTAGACAAATTGAAGTGTTCCAAGTTGAAGAACTGTATTTAGTTTTCCATCCATCCATCCATTTTCCGAACCGCTTGATCCTCACTAGGGTCGCGGGGGGTGCTGGAGCCTATCCCAGGTGTCTTCAGGCAGTAGGCGGGGGACACCCTGAATCGGTTGCCAGCCAATCGCAGGGCACACAGAGACGAACAACCAACCACGCTCACAGTCACACCTAGGGACAATTCAGAGTGTTCAATCAGCCTGCCATGCATGTTTTTGGAATGTGGGAGGAAACCGGAGTGCCCGGAGAAAACCCACGCAGGCCCGGGGAGAACATGCAAACTCCACACAGGGAGGCCGGAGCTGGAATTGAACCCGGCACCTCTGTGTATTTAGTTTTGTTGACTGCAAATTTAAAATAAAGCAAGGAGTAGCGCATGTTTGTTAAAATAAAGCAAGGAGTAGCTTATGTTTGTTTTGTTCACTGCTGCTGTTGCAGTTAATACTCACTATTTTTGTTATGATGCAGCATGTTTGATTATTGTTGGTTGAAGTTTAATTTTGTTGCTTGTTTATTGTTTGGAGTCTTTTTAATGTTCAATAAAATAAGTAAAAAGCAATTTCTTTGCTTGATAATTGTTGCTATTTGCAGTCAGTAGAGTGCAATATTTAATTCACCAAGTCATTTATCAAAATGTATGCTAAATTTGTCATTAATATTTAAAAGAAAAGCTAAAGTTAAAAGAGCCGCTTGAGAGCCAAAAAGAGCCGGCTCTTTTCACTGAGCCGATCCAAATGAACCGCATCACCGAAAAGAGCCGAAAATCCCATCACTCAAGCACAACTTTTTCCACAAAAACAAAGACGACCTCAATCGTCAAGATCATATTCACACTACGTACACGGAAGTAGCTAGCACCGAGCTATTTTAGACACCTAAAGTTCCATGAAACGAAAGTTTATGCTTCTATCGTCGACTAACGAAGATTTGTAAGTGGAGTCTGTCGGGTATTCTTCATTATTGCTTAATTTTAGCTCCACTAGTTCCGAATTGCAACATCTACAGCTAACGTGATTAAGGAAGTAACTATCTTGCTTCAAATATGTTCTTTGTGATGGCACTTTGTTTCGTTTTCGCCCTCACGTGACCATAACTTCTGCTCAGGCGTACAAAACACGTTACAAAAACATGCACGTTCGGTTAATTAACCCTTTCATGCACTCTGCAACGTGTAACCTGATGACATGATATGTCTGATGTGGCCTGGGTCATACTTTGCCCTCCCATGAGTCTTCAATTGGCCAAACATATATGTTTTTAGAATGCATCATTAATTGCAAAGATGTATTTCTGAAACGATTGCCTCCATTCAATAATCGGTTGATGCGCTCATCCTGCTTGAGTTCTACTTGACAAGGTGACGCTAACAGCAAAGAGGGTGTTAGTGTTTGTTTGTACAGTCACTCCACCCAAATATGTGAGCAATGCAATGGTGAACAGCAAGCGCTTTCATTTCATGAACACGTGGGAGCAGCCACTTCACCCTTGTGTTACGTCCTCATTTAGATGAAGTGCTTTCACAATCACTTACGTCCGACCAGACCCATACACCTACGCACCTCAGAATACTGTTCATACTATAGGGAAGGCCATATTTCTTTGTGCAAAGCACTCTGTGCATAGGTTGCCTCTCACTGTTTATGACGCTGCCATGACACACTTTCTCCACACAAATGCAGGTATATGAACGTGTGAACGTGTGAGTCACTGTGAATCCACACATTTACATCATGAATATACTATACTGTGTTTGAACACATCTTAAGCATTTGTGGATGAACAGAAACTGCGCTTGGAGAGACAATGAAAACACATATTGGAGCTTGATTAAAAACTGCAACAGTATCAAATCAATAAACACTGCCTATAGAAACTTGTGCGCGTGTGTGTGCACATATCACTGAAGACTAATGAATTAGGTATTGACTCAGTTCTACCTAAACTCATCAGTGAGTGAGTGTAGCTGATGTGCATGTTTGTTGTTATTTCCTGAAGAATTGATCTGAATTTCCATATTTTTAAAAAACTGTCAAGAACATTAACATGTGTCCCTCTCATTGTCCAACGTGTGTCTATTGTCCAGCAGTAAGTTTGCACCTTACGTCTCGCAGGACCCAGCACAGAGGTCTTTTCATCTCATACATGTTTTTCCAAGCTCGACTAGTCAGTTGTCAAGCCACACGTGTAAAATTAACGAAGCCTCCTTTAATTTGGGTTGGAGGAATGTTTTGGACAGGCGAAGTGCTTTGATTCTAAATGTCAGGTTTGTTGTGAGGTGTGCAGAAGTGCAGAATTGACTCGACGACGGCACAACGCGAAGACACTTTATTCTCTGAGAAAACCATTTCATGTCTCTTGTATTATAGAACAATCTAAAGCAAGTTAGCCTCTAAAAATGTCAAATATGCTTGAAGCACACACCCTACGCACTCAGACCAGTACAAATCAATTCCCTGCTTCTACAAAGCACTTAGAAATGTATTATCATTTTCATATCGCTATGACCGTATCGTCTCAACAGTTCACACTTTACAAATCCAAGGAGATATATGAAATAGATAACTAAATACAGTATTGAAATACAAATCCATCTTGCAGTTTCACAGACATATAGCATACATTCTACATTTCTGTCATCAGAAAAAAATAAATAAAAATGGCAAAGCTTCAAAAACATTGCTAAAAATGAGTCCTCGGAATATCAAATGGCCAACGGTGAACAAACAGTACGCAATTTCTTTCAATAAACAATAGATTCATTTTTGTACATGTACGTCAAGTTAATCGCTGATGAAAATAAATAATAAAGTCCATTATTTTTCCACAGAAGTTGGTTTGTAGATCTGGCTCCAATTCACAATTTCACAAAAAGAAACAGCACTTGAAATGGGGCGGGGGCGGGGGGCTGTTGCTCAAAGTTGGCACCATGTGGGTGACTTTATCTTAAAAACACATCGATAAAACAGAACACCAGTGTGAGGATACGCACTTGACACTTTGACTATGTGCTTTCTGAACATCAAATAGCAGAGAGCAGTTATTATTACCATTTGTTTCAATAACAGTCCTTTGGTCCAGTGATGAGTACATGCAATCACTTTCCGCGCAATTAAGCAATCGGTATGACTTTTATTTATTTCTTCAAGTAACCAACCATTTTCCCACTGAATCAAAACTAAGCCCAAACTCACTACTTGGTACGTTGCAAAAATGGTAACATAACAAAGTCACTTTATTGAAATGGAAATGTGCTTTGCTGCTCCCTCCACATTCCCACGTCAGCGTTGCAGAGAAAGAGAAATACGCAAGACATTTAGGCTGAAGAGAATGGAAATGAATGCCATGACTACCCGTGATGAAGACGATCCGCTCCAGTGAGCGTCAACGTGCAAACGTCGCTTTCTGAAGGCAACATTCATATTCTTATTGGTAGTTCCACTGTCAAACAACAAGAATCTCATCACAACTGAAAGCGCACAAATGATTGGAGGTTATGCGAAGCAATAACTACTTAGCGTCTATTTGATGACATTACTTCCCATTAGCTGTGATTTCACATCTTACATTGCTTGTTATACCTTAGACCGAGACATTTGATTCCGAAGTGCAGCGGCACTTCTGGTTAGAAACACGTTTACGAACAGATCCTTTCAAGCATCAGATTTTCAGAGATAAACGACCTCAGTTAATGCATCATTTAAAATTTGTGAAACCCTTTGGCATTGATGAGTCGTGGTTTGAACAGCAATGACTCCACGCATCACACACTGCATGTATTCTTTGTTTATTAGCTTGAAATTAGCCTGCGGTATGGCTCCGAAAAAAGCGAAGACTGCGACCAACATTGTTGTTAGGAAGCTTAATTGTATTATTGTTGTAAAAAGAGGGAAATATGGCGATATTTTAACAGGAAGATTATGTTTGTGTTTATGATCTTGCGCCACAGTTTGATTTGGCGAATTGCACAAATCCGTACCTGTTTGAATCGCGCATCTCTCAACGCCCAAAGATGCAACTTGCACAAACCCCAATTCCAATTAAGTTGGGACGTTGCATGAAACAAAAATAATAACAGAGTACCATCATTTCTTCACAAGCGCGAAGAATTCAAGATTTCAACATCTGAGGTCCATGCCATCAGAACATTCAATCTGGCTAACTCTCCGCACGTAAGCGCCAAGTCCAAAAACCAACAGTGAATACCCTGACCTTCGATCTCTCAGGCGGCACTGCACTGCATTAAAAACCGGAACCCATGTGCCACGAGGGCTCGGGAACACATCAGAAAGCCATTGCCAGTGAACACAGTTTTTTGCCAATGCGAGTTGAAGAATTTGTTGTGGAAGAGACTGTTCCAAAAAGTCTGGTTGAAAGACAAGTTAGTTAATGTTCTAACGGATAAACCAATATTGCACGATTAACATGTTCCAAAAATTTGGGACAGGGCAATAAAAGACAGCAATACTCTGGTATTTCTTTCCAATAAAATTGCTTCACTTATTTCTATATTTGACCGGATTTATTTTCGTCACACACCCTTAAAACTATGGTGATTATAACTTAATGCATTAACACACTTCCATTCATTTACCATCGATATGCAAATGTTTCAGGTTGCCAAGAAGATCAGAGAAGGAATCAAAATCACAAGGCTCCATTGTATAGCAAAAGAAAAATTCACTCAAGAGATCTGCCTGCTCCGTTTATTAAAACGATGACCTGCACTTCACCTTTCATAACTCCATAAGGTATATGAGACTTTAAGTTATATTAATAACATATATAAGCTAGATCTAAAAAATGCAATAAAAGAGATCTTCAATCAGTTGAAATGCAAAGTAATTAATTGTCAGCAGCCGTACCCGTATCCTGTACACAAAACGTTAGGCGTGTTTAAGACAAGCAAGCTTCAACACCTCTGCCCTGGATTGCACTCGGACTCTGTCTTGTACGCAGCCTCTACGGACTTAATATTCAGCACTGGCAGGTCTTTCTGTGTTCAGTCTTTTCCCTGCACTTCCAATTAAATGCCTCTCTGCCTCTTGTCTGCACACAAAAATCCTTGGATCAGTCATGGGGAAATACAGCTTGAACATAAATACATGGGAAGCAATTATTTCGGTTAATTTCTGCATTCCAGCAAACAGAAACATCAAGCTGGAAAAATACATCGTAAAGAAAAGTAATTCAGCGTCAAATCGGGATGGAGCCCAACTTGACTGAGGTGTGGTTATTTGATGTCATACAACAGACAGACTAAAATAAACTTCATGAACTACGGTATGTTTGCCAAACAACATGCCTCCATTTGACAATACAGCTGAAGGGAAATGTGTCGAAACCGTCTTCTTGCATACAAACTTAGACAAGTGAGGAACCTGATTTGGCCGTTTTGTTTTTCTCCCCCCTGGGACCAACCCAAAAAGTCGACTTCTTTCAAAACATAAGTGGCAGTTACTCCGCAGTCATCATCAGCCCCATCTGGGCAGTTTTATGATTCTGTTCTATGGGTGTACTGTATTGATTGAGCTACAATGTGGCATGTGCTGTACATTCTGTCCCTCTCCCATGTTCTACGTGGCCTATTATAAAAGTGGAGCAACTATCATTATAATTACAATTAGATTACAACCTGCATTGTTTGCTTTTTAAACAGTGTTGTAGATAAAACCAGATCACGCTCCTGATCACCATCAACGAAGCAAACAGTTTTAAGATTACATAACCCGGGGATTGTTTTCCCGTGATCAGCAGATGAGTGCTTTTGGATTAAAAGTACGTATAAGGATTATCAATCCAATTCTTTGGAGTGCAGTTACAAAGCTAAGTCGTGCTACAGGTTTTTGGCGACGCATCATCAGCGCATCATATGTCAAGATAGCGGTTTTCAATCAAAGGAAATTTGATTTGCTTCCCAAAATGATTATCCTTTCATGAATTGTTATTTTCTTTCTGTTCGGTCATGTGACTTTCCAATATAGCTGATGTCACAGCACAGAGTCCCTGTGGGAAATGAGATGTGTGCATTGATCCTGACACAGTTCCACCCGCAGGGTGGGGGGGGGGGGACAACCATGCACTCATTTCAGCCCTCTCGCCTAGCACATAATGAACACACTCAGTGTCAGTAACACGTAAACCCGCTCCTCCCAAATAATCGCCACATCAAGCACAGGCTAATTGTTGGGTCATGGTCTGTCTCGGCATAGAGAAGACGTACCGCCATTTATAATAATCATGATGATGATGAGCACAGACTAAAATGAATGGTCCTGGTTTTTCTTTGATTCACTTTCAAATTATCTCCAAAAACCAACAACAGTATTTCTAGTCTAAATAAATGTCGCTTTTACTCAAAGTACAATTCCAGCAATTCTGTCTCGAACCAATGCCATCCAAGCGGACACAAGAAAATGTCTTTCTCACACACACACAGGTATTAGAGAATATGAGATTAGGAATACACAACTTGTTTTTTCACCTTGAGCAGTTTTCCAAAAAGAAAAGGGCACACGTGCTCCTTGGCAAACTACCCCCAGAGAATGCAGAACTAAGTACTGTGTTTCTTAAAAGTGATTAGAAACCCCATTTTGATCTACGGGTACAATTGCTTTTACAATGAAAAGAACAGAACGATCAAATTTAACATCTCAAAATACAACAGGAAGACAAACCTCATTTTTTTGTTTTGTTTTTTATGAAACCACGGTATTTATTAACAAAGCGTGTAAGGTAGCCCCGCCCAAAACCCTTTGGCACAATAATGATAAAAGTGGTTAAGATTGCACGACTGTCCGTGTTTTTATGTCATGTGTTGAGTTTATTATTTTATTTATGTTAACTGTTTGGTCAAGCGCTTTGTTACAGCTGCAGCGCTACAGCAATCAGGATGTGTTGTATTGTAAATGAAATCTAAATTGGAATGTTAACCGACACATTCAGAGTGGTAGCACGTTATATTTGACACTTTCTCTTCCAGGTACAGTTAGTTCATGTGTAGCATGATGATGGAAATGGGCAGGACACAAAGCTAGCCTTGCTCGTGGAAATTGCAAACAGATTCTCCCTTTTCTGTAAAACAACACGCAATCAATTTCGTTGAATGCAAATAGAAATGTGAAGATTAAAAATAGACTGAAAAAAACATCATCTGGACTCATCTCAACTAAATGTTCTCATTAACTCATGATTATTAATCGCATTGGTGTCTGTATGTGTTTTTTTTAATTTTCTGTAAGGTTGCCAGGCGACAAGAAGATCATTTATATACAGTACTGGTACTTGCCTGTGTAAACGTGGTAGCAAGCACTTCATTTAATATGTTTGAAGTAATTTAGCATTGACCAAAATGTGTGACTAAAAATACTTTGATTGTATTTGTTTTTAAATTATATGTAGAATTGGCCTCAAGTGCTTTCTACGAACATGCATGCGGCAGAGGAGGATTTATCAAAGCTCTGCGACGGACACGAGTGAATAATTTCAAGTTTGCACCTGTGCCGCAGACTGACAGAAGCTAATGATGTGAACTTTTTCCCCAAAGAGATGGAAGTGAATCTAATGAATTCTGTCAAATATTATGAAGGAGAGTGACAGTGGTACCCCGCTGTCACATTACATGGAAATTCTCGATGAGACTGACATCCAAGCGTAACGTCGCTATAAACTGGGGAGTTCAGATTTTAGCCAATTACAAACACGAGTCGATGTAGTCAAACTAAAGTTATCCCTTCAAACCCTTCAAAAATCAAGTTAAACAGAGTAACAGTTTTGACGGCTAATATGAATGTCATGTAAAGATGCTTTTGTGTTAAGCAACATCCCGCAGATGCAACAATAAAGTTCTGCAACCCACAACTTGAGAAATATTTACAGGTTTACTTCTGATGTGCGTCTCCGCACACAGACTGTGCGCGTTTGACTGCAGTGCAGCAGATTCATTGTACAGTTTATGTGCCCTTTGGGAGCTTTTCGTTGGTCCACAAGCTTTGCCCCGTTTCTCCTTAAGACAAATAAAACGCACTCATGGAGGTATACGTACAGTACATGGACACGGACCACGAGTGCACAATCGCTATCTCTAATTAGCTGACAGCCATGTTAGCGTAAGGCCACAATCTAAACCTAAGACATATTTTCCAACCACAGATTTGCCTTGTGGCCAATTTCCTTTCGGATGTAAGGAACATCACGATGAAAATGTGATCTCACTGCACACATGTAAACACAACGTTTTCACATCGTCGTGGGGATGAACGGATTCCAGTCGATCCATCCACTTTGTCCTCTCCTCTGCGTCATTTCTGCCTCACAGCGAAGAGGAACTCAGGCTGTAGTTTCTGAGATTTAGTCTCCTGTACCTGGGCGAAGGAGGTGACGGGGGAGGGTGGGAGGGCACCGGGGGGAGACAAAGATCTATATCAGACACAGCCGAGCTACTACTTGATGCCAGAGAGTCTCGGAAGGGCGACGGGGGAGTCAAAGCAATCAGCTCCTCCTCCAATTCCACCCTCCCCAGTGGCGAGTCCATGAGGCAGGTGACCAAGCCACCTCGCATGGGGGAAAGGGAAGGGGAGCACTGGGGGTGAGGAGGTGGAAGAGGGTAAGGCGGATGTGGGAGGGGGACAGGATGGATGGGACAGCCAACCTGGCGGCCCAAGCTTGGCTCGGCGAGGGGGTGGGGCTGGACTTCAGCATAGGTGGTGACGATAGGAGGGGTGTGGATCTCACGAGGAAGAAGATAGGGGTCGGTGGGGTGTGGCGCCGGTGGCGAGTGTTTGTGCGCGTGGGGGTGCGTAGGGGAGGAGAGCAGCATCATGGTGTTGAGCTCACTGATGTTGGCTGTGAAGCGGTTCACCACACAGCTGATCTGATCCATCAGGTTGCTCTGGCATGCCACTGGGCGACCCTCCAAGATGATCAGGCGACCGTCGCACCCGGCCACGCCCGAGCCACTGCTGACCTGGCCGTAACTGCTGCCGCTGCTCTGGCTGCAAGTGCTGCCGGGATACTCGGCGCCACTTGCGGTCTGAGGCTCCTCCTCCAAAGCGGCGGCGAGTCTCTGGCTCACCGTACTGATTGGGGAGGGCGTTTGTGGCCGATACGTGAGGGAATAGCTCTCCTCTGCTTCAGATAGGTCGTACAAGTTCTTGTCGGCGCCGGTGTTGCTTTGAGAGGGCAGGGAGGAAATGGAGGGGAGGGAAGGCAGGGGCATGTGTGGAGGAAGGTCGGCTCCTCCGCAGTACCGCTCCTCGGAGGTCTTGGAAAAGGGCTTGATGACCGCTGTCTGATTGTTCTCCTTCTTCTTGATGTGGAAGGACAGACGCTGCCACAAGTGGTTCCCGTGTGAACTGTTGCGCTCGGTCTGGGCCCAGGACACCGACTTACCGTTTGAGCTGCAAAACAAGATCAATTGAAGATTATAAAGTACTCTGGGGGGAGCTCAACAGGGGGAGACGGTGAAAGCAACACAGTGTGTCTCAAGCAAATATAGAGTATGTCGCAATCGGTAAAAGACCGCTTAATAAGCAAACCGAGCTCTTGAAAAAATAATCATAATCAAAGATCAGTGTCGCTTTTTTTTTTTTTTTTAGAAAGAATCTTCACTCCCTCTCATCTCTTGGCTTTCTGCCTGTACATGGTCTACCTGACTGCATCTCAAAGTCCCCATCCCAGCACAGAGGCACATCGCCATGATGATTTCCACCAACAACTGTAAAAAAAAGAGGACCCAAATAGATGAAGATGTACAGAGGGGACTGAAAAAAAACAGAGTGGGAAGCACTCCTGACATTTCTCATCAGAGCATGATTGAAATCTTGCTTGGCAAGCCGTCTGAGTTGATGTAAGCGGCTGACAATTGAGACCGCTCTCATTTGCGAGCCTTTTCAGTGGCTGTCCGTCATTGACTTTGTGTATTTGATCCTTTGCTTATTGCTTTAGATGGCAGGAGGTTGGCTTGAAGACTTTTACTTTCTTGTTTCTCCCTCTCTCTTCTTTCTATTCATCTGTTTCTGATTTTGCTCCCAGATTTTTTCACCCTTGCTTCCCTACCTCTGTCTTTGCCGTGTCCCCATTAGCCAATAGTCAACAGTTCATGGGTCGAAAGAACAATTGAGCGGGGGGGATTCTGTAAATCCATCTTTCAGGTGACTCAGAGACACACACGCACACATACGCACATACACAAACACGCACACACGCACACGCCTACCTGAGAGTCTCTGCAGTGGAGCCTTTGCGTTTCCATAGGTTAACCAGACTGGAGGAGCGGCTAGCAGCTGAGGATGATTTGCCATCGCCGACATGCATGCGCACCACTGTACTGGTAGTAAAGGCACTGCGCACGTTTCGCTCTGGTTTGGCCAGAATGATGTACACCTTTGATGACAAAGTAAAATATATATATTACACCCGAATTGATATAGATTACACCCGAAGTGAGATTTAAACCTCTTGATGTGGTAAAGATTTCAATTCATTCTATGATGCAAAGTCCAAATAAGGATTCAGATTGTGCCTGTTCAGGTACCGGTACGTGAAATGTATTTGTATATTGTTTAGAATTCATTGTTTGTTTGTTTTTTTACATTAATTCAACAGAAGAGGAAAATCGTTTTTTACTTAAACCATGCCCACTATGAGCGAAAAATTTGTGGCGATGCAAGCCTCACTGCACTTGCTCTGGAATTTGGTTCATCTTCCTGCACCATGCTGGGCGTTCCCAGCTTTCTGAGAGTGTTTCCTTTGACACGCGCCCGGCGCACCTGACAATTTGTTGCCTGAAAATAGACTAAACTTTACACCTGCTGGATCTCTGTATTGGCGCAGGTAGTTTAAGACAATTTCGATTAGTTTATTCGAGGTGTGGGCAGACAGATTCAGAGCTCCGTGGACATGTGGATGTTAACACAACACAAATGTTATCCACTATTATTGTCAAGTCTCATGCACAAGGAGGTATTTTGCGAGCACTAATCAAAGGTTGAATTATTCACAAAGTAATCAACTTCATTATTTGATAGTATGAGTGTGTGATCACATATAATCACCACACCAAATGGTTAATATGCTGCTGTATTTGACAAAAGGCGCCATGAAAAATGTATATAAACTTGCTGTATACATTACATCTCTAAATCGCCACACCATGCCATAGTCACTATAATTCAAAGTTAAATTGGTTTCTGGAGCATCATCAGAGCAAAGGGACATTGCTGTTGATCTTCACCAATGTCGCCAACCAATCCTTTTTTCCCCCTTTATTTAAGCAGGTCGATCAGTTGAGAACCATTTGTCATTATTAATAAGAGATCTCCAATCGGCACAGTATGCATGTATTATGGGGAGAAGTCTACTGGTATTGCAAGCGGGATTAATGGACAATAATGGAGTACAGCAGACAATCGCTGTAACTGCAAAAAAAGGGCAAAAAAAGGTCAGAAGTTACTCGGAAACTTACCTTTGGTACAAACATGCAGCAAAGGGCCACTGTGGCGCTGAGGCTGACACTGAAGCACATGGTGATGATTTTGTAATTGGAGCCAAAGTAGATGGGAACAAAGGCCAGCCATATAATGCAGGTGGTGTACATGGTGAAGGCAATGTACTTGGCCTCGTTGAAATTAGCAGGAACGTTCCGGGTCTTGACGAGAGACGCAAGCAAACAAATAAGAACAAATAGCAATAGAAATTGTTATTACGCGGTTGATTTTGCCTTATTTGAGCCACGTTTACTGCGTCAAGATAATCATTATACACCAGGTGTAATAGCGATCAAGCACAGCCCAGGGCACCGAATTGTTTGGTGGAGTTTGTTGTACTTTCTACTGTTTATTTTGTTCTTTGGCTTTCAACGTCTGAAGAAAATGGATGGCTAGAGGCCACAAATCAAATATCGAGTTTAATTTTCATGGGGAAAAAAAGAAATCACACTTCCCTTTATTGGTCGTGGTTAAACACCCAACGGCATTCTTTTTATCACACTGTGTGAGTTTTCCAATACGAAACATAATTGTTCAAACACGTCATACCTTAAATCAGAGTTTTTTTTGGTCATAAGTTAGATGTGTGAAATTTTTACGATTGCACTAAATTGTATTTCATCCTAAATTATAGGAAGGCAGCCAAGTCATTCAAAATGTTAGTCAACTGCTACGATATGGAGGAGAAAGGAGGACCAGGTCTTACCTTGAAGGCATAGAAGGTACAGCTGAGAATGAGCAGGCCATTGTATCCCAGAGGAGCAACCACACCCAAGTTATTGGTGTTGCATATGAGGTTGACTTGACGGATGCTAGGGTAGTCATGGATCACCTGTGTGGACGGATGAAACCTCTTTTGATGTACACATGGGAAGGCTTTTTTCCAAGCTTTCATGAAAACTCATTCACTCCCAAAGACGTTTTTAAACGTCTTTTCAGACTTGGTCCAGAATTGGCTGGTAGTGAACGAGTTAAACTACTTTGATGCGGGAAGAGAGACTACAGAACATGTCAGAACAACAATCCCATCATCCAAAACAAACAAAATAAAAATATTTTTGTTATGCTGTCTACTGAAGACAAAAACTAAGTAGAGATCAACATTTTAGATTTCATTTCCAGGTATTTACATCCAGATGTGATACACAATAACGTTTGTTTGAACCAACCAAGCAAAAGGATTGGAATATTTGACTGTTACACCAATTATTCCCAATATCGATGGTATTTGTGTGGAGACTTCCATGTGTGCTAATGCATGTGTCGAGACTTCAGCCATCTATTGACAAGAAGAGGAAGAAAAAAAAAAAAACACGGGACGCAAACACACTGACCTGGGGTGGCTCCATGAGGAAGAGCGCTACAATGATGCTGAGCTGTAACAGTATGAGCAGGAAGGCAATGATGAGCTGGGCGCAGGCAGACATGAATCGAGGCTTCTTTGTACAAATCTTCTTCTTGCTGCCTGCCAGGATCCGTGCAATGCGGTTGGTCTAGAAGCAGGATGCAAAGATTATCAGGTCCTTTTTAAATTATGCCCACTCCGTTTTCACCATTTTGGCGGTGTTGTATTTATTCCATCCCAGCTACATGATCTCTCTGTACCATTCACATCCTTTTATATTGTTCTCGCCAGCATCTGAAACCGACACAATTTGTATCTAGGCCCCGTAGACCAAATCGCAACCAAGGCGAGGAAGCGCAGTCCAAGGGTGTGGAGTGAATAGCACAGCGCTTCTCGAATCCTCACCTTAGTGACCAAAGCAGAGTAGCTCATGGCGGGTGACAGGCCAATTCCCAGGCGTTGGAGGTAGCAATGGATGACATGTGGTTTGGCAATGAGGCTGAAGGTACACAGGTACCCTAGGCAGATACCTGCCAGAATTATATAGCAGAGCTCCCTGCTGGAGGATTTCACCACAGGAGTGTCCCTGAACCTAAACAGGATATAAAACAAAGGCAATTCCACGAATCAGAATGATTTGCCATGCACACGTAACGTACAGCTATTCAGAAGATGATGGATGTTGGTGGAGAACATTTTCTATAGATTTTATATGTAAATTTTCTTTCATTTTACCACAAATTAGAGTTACATCTTTAATAGAATGTGAACTGAGTACTGGACATTTTGTCAGAGATATGTGTTACCTAATGAAGACGGCGGTGACAAAGAATGTTGCCATGAGTCCAAGGCAGGCAAAGACCAGAGCAGCGATGGGTTCGGGGTCCCCCCATCGTAAGTACTCCACCGGAATTGGATCACATCCTGGTTAAAAATGGAAACATATTTGTTTAGAATCAATTCATAAGGAAGTTTAATAGGCAACGTTTAAGAGACGTGTGGAATTCTAAGGGATTCAAAAAGAAGGGTTTGGAGGGATATGTCAATACCGCATAAGATTTAAAACTTCAAATGCAGACAAACTCTGGGACTCTGGAACTTTACTGACCAGAGAAGCACCTCAAAGCCCAAAACTAATCCTCTCTTTCTGCTTATTTCACTCTCCTTGCCCACTGCTTCTGTTAGTCTCCATTGATCTCCTTCTCTCCCATTCTCTGCCCCGATTTGAATTTGAAGTCACTTTTCTCAACTGTATTTTCTTGTTTTGTTCTTGATTCTATCCAACAATCTCTTATTTGGTTTGAATGCTTTTCACAACGAAAACAGAGCAGCACTTGCCTGTCATAAGCTCGGAATTGGCTTTACATCTTTGCCTCTCCTGCTCTTCATTTCCTCAAATTCTTGTGTGTGTGTGTGTGTGTGTGTGTGTGTGTGTGTGTGTGTGTGTGTGTGTGTGTGTTGTGCAAGTGCATGTTTTCAATGCTCCCATAAGACAGTCTCGCTTTTCACAATAAAACATGATGGTTCAAAGTTGCTTTAAAATTTTTTTTTTTTTTTACTGTTTTGGTCAATCTCCTCCACTTGCAACTTTCCTGTTTTGAAGAGAGCGCCAGGTGGGTGTGCGGAGGAAGGAAAAAAATTGATTTACTTCGTTTGAACATAAACATCAGTTGAAAATGATTGCACAGTCTTGACATGTTTTTTTTTATGATTTACCAGTTCCAAATATTTTTGAGGAGTTTCTCCAAAAACACACTGGAGCAGCAAGCTTGGTAGTTGAAAGTTTTAGCTTTGCACAAGGCGCAGGTGTGTTGTTGTGGCTCAGCCAGTTTTCATAAAATGAGTGGGCGCGTAGCAATAACGGAGGGACCAGGTACTTGAATAATAATGAAGAATGGATTTCACAATGATGCCGAATTAAAATCCGCCTCTTTTGCAGGCCTCTCATAAGGCAAGTTTGCATGCAAACGACAAACTATGTACAGGAAATGTCCAACTTAAAGCATGTCAGAGACAGATTTTGACCTATGTTATGCAAAAATAAAAAAAAAAAAAAAAGCAGTGGGGAATTTTTTATTTTGATGGCATGGAACCTTTCAGATCCACCCATATCTCTTGTAATGTAGCTAAATGAGGTAACCTACATATAAATGATATAGAGTACAGTTCCACCTTGGGCACAATAATGTGGCCAGTGAATACATAGTGTGGCACAATGGAGGAGCACAAAACCCCTAATGACACCATCCTTTGTGTTTATCTTTCATTTTGTGTAATAGGCCTGCCCCACTAAGCGAGGAGGCTTCTGTCTCTGCCATTGAGGCTCAATTTGAATTTTCAGCAGGATTCTATTCATGTTTTAATCATTGCACGGCAAGCAGCATAATGAGCCGCTGAAAGAATAACAAGGCAATATTCATTCGCTTCGAAAGCGGTGGAGTAGAAATACATTTTCACGGCAGCAGAAATATGTTTGCATTGAGAGGTGCTCTTAATGGAGAATAATTAAAACGCTGGTGATCACGCTGGAAGCAAACTAAAAGGAGCCGGGCGGCAGTGGAGGGTGGCGAATATAGAATAATGTGAAATTAAATGTTGATGTAATTCAAGGGAATACTGTTTATCTGTTACATCTGCAGGGGTGGCATGGTATAGAGCGGTTACCACGGCCGCCTCACAGCGCAGAGGTGCAGGGTTCGATTCTGGGCCCTGGCCTTCCTGTGTGGAGTTTTTGCCCTACATGAGTTTTATGGGGGAACTCCAGTTTCCTCCCACATTCCAAAAACATGCACGGCAGGTTCATTGAGCACTCTAAATTGTCCCTCGATGTGATTGTGAACTGTGAACTGCTGTTCGTCTCTGTGTGCCCTGCGATTGGCCGGCAACCGGTGTCCCCCGCCTACTGCCCCGAAGACAGCTGGGATAGGCTCCAGCACCCCTCGTAAACCTCGAGAGGATATCAATAGTAATAAAATAATACATTTTATTTATAGGCTCCTTTCAGGGCACTCAAGGTCACAATACAACATCATTAAAAATAAGCAGCTCGGATAATGGGTGGATGGATGTTACATCTGCAACAGTATGAAATACAAAATAGAGTTAAACACAGATACTAACCTGTGAGGTCATGAGTGGGCCAGGAGCCCAGGTCACATGCTCGGCAGGTATACTCATCAAACACAAATTCATTTTCTTTACAGGGAGTACACGTCCAACAGCAGCTCACCTCACCTTTACGGATCACCTTGAAAAGAAGCAAAGTACAGTACTGTTGCTCTGTCACTATTGTTTGTGTCAATTTACAGGCCAGCTATACATATACAGTATGCAGTAAAAAAAAAGCATATTTTTCCGTGTTTTTAAATGGCTCAAGCCATGAACCGGCATCTCACTCAGCAAGAAAGACTTTTAACCAAGCTCAGCCTCGACCGACTACTGATCAGTCACCTTACCTTAATTTGCCCTTTGTCGCAGGGTTCGCTGCAAACCGACTTGATGACAACATCTTTGCTTGACCATATTTCGTCATCATCTATTTTCAATCCGCGGTTGTCCCAACTGCCCACGTTAATGTAATCGTAGTAGTCCTTTCCCATCTTCTTGAAATTCATGATTTCATACCTGGAGACAAGAGCATGTCAAGTGCATTGTCATCGACAAACTCACAAAATGCTCCGCTCGCCGTTTTCCCGAGCAAATGAACAGGCACCAAAGTTCATGACCTTTCACTTGAATAATACCTGCCAGGCGAGTCTCCATTCTCATCGAAGAGGATTCCCTCCCCAGATACTCCAGTAAAGTTAGTTTTCATGAGGAAGTCCAACAGCGTAGCACCATCAATAGGCCTCATGGCGTCACACAGGCCCTTCAAATGCAACATTAATGTGTCTGATTTATGACCTGACTTACAGATAGAAAGTTGTAATTTTACTAAAGAATAAAAATTTACCATTCCTGCAAACAGAATTTATTTGGCATAAAAGAGCAACAAAAAAAAATGATAACATCACTATGTTCCTGCATGGTTAGTCAGTGAAATAATGGTGTTATATATATATATATATATATATATATATATATACATTTTTATTTTGTTTTCTTTTTTTTTGGCAGAGGCTTCGTTGAACCCCTGAGACTGATTCACCGAACCCCTAGGGTTCCATCAAACTCAGGTTCAGAACCACTGGTTTAAAAGAATGGGGATTTTATGATTTTTTTTCAGTTTTTTGTATTCAGAACAAAACTCGCAACACTTTGAGTGCAAGTATTTGCAACGTGTTCTTTTAACAATAACCCGATAACCATCATTTTGGCCATGATAATTCAAATCTAAAAATTGCATACGGATTCATCTTTACATGCATGCATCCACACCTGTCTTACTGTAACTACTCATCATCCATCACCACAACAGCACCTACCTGATAGCCTGGGCACAGTGCCCGTTGCATGTTATGCAGGCCATATGCCATCGAATAAATGGCGTTGATGACGAACCCCATTTTAGTGTCCTGTGCATACTGCTGCCGGAGAGATTCTCGCTCTGCACATTAGGAAGGGAGGAGGGGGGAGGGGGGGAATGGCGTTTGAAGAATAATTTAATGAGGAAGGAAGCTATATGACAATAACTCCTGATTTAATATTACCCTCAGTATTTTGTATGAATCTCAACAAGGCTTTCTTCATCAAAGGCCACTCGACACTTCTCAGGAGCCACTTCTCCTCGGCCTCTCTCATTTCTTTCTGCCTCCTGTTCATTTGGATTTCACATCCCATTTCATTCGAACAGGGGAGACGTGATCCCTTTGAAGTTGTGCTCTCACAGTATTTCTCACCCACCAATTCAACCAATGAAACAGAGAGGAATAGAGAGAGCGGAAGGGGGGGAGCCCAGAGAAATAAAGGGGACTGCTTGCCAAAGGCACAAAATCTATCCGTGCTAAAGCGCAGAGCTGTGTGTAACTTAAAGGCATGGATAATAGTGTGAAGATGTGCAGCCTATCTGTTTGTGTGCTTTGTGACCGGTTCTTGCAAAAAGGCCACTCAATGAACAACCTATTCTTGATACGGCAAGATCAAAACAACATGATCAGTTTTTCACTGATGTAACACCCAGGTCGAGTCATAAACACACACGCATGATGTTTGTTCACTGTTTGGTCATCTCATGATAACCACTTGCACAAACTAATAAGATCCCAAATGAGCTCAAAGGATTTCTGCCTTAATGATGGCAGTCAGAGACGCTGTCAGAGAGGTATTGCTTGAACAATTTCTTGACTATTGTGAGTGTGGCATACAGTAACTACAATATTGAACCCTCGAATTATTGTATGTTGCTCTGATTGCAAATTAATAAAGAGACTGAGAAGCATTAGCATATTTGTCTATGTTCATTACGGCTTTGCCTAAACAACAAACGGTGTTTGGCCAATGCTGTGAATAAATTAAGGCTGTCGCTACTTACTGCTGCAGGTGCGGTTGAACTTGCTGTTTTCCTGCGGGTGGCCCTTCAGCCGACAGTGGAAGCGATGCTGCCAAAATTCGGTAAACCAGGGGTTCCTCAGGTTGTTGTCAGGGCGCAGTTTAAGGTAGTAGTCGTCAAACCACTTGACGTCAGCAGACTGAAGCTTTATGGTGATGCCACCGGCAGCTTCCTTCACGTAACCGTCTGTCACGTCATACCTGTCAGCCCAGCCGTCACTGACGGGACAGAACAGATTCTTCTGAACATTTTTATCATATCAAGGAAATTACTCATCTCATCATAATTCATGATGTGGGTATGTGTTGTATGATTTGTTGCTTTTGCATAATCCTCGATTCCAGACAGCACTCGCCAGCAGCGCATGCCTCTGACAATGTCTAAACTAGCATCAGTAAAATGGCTGATAGGCTGCTTCGATGGAATTGACACTTCTTATGCTGACATTATGAAGGCACTCCATGACAGCCACCAGGCCATGTTAAGAACGATTTGCATTTACCTTTAGCATGCAAACGGGAAATGCGACCGGTGAATAAATCCAACAAACCTGTCACCTCATCTTCACTCTACCCTCAAATTCCGCACATTACAATGTCACTGACGGTACAGCCCCTCACGCAGAAAATTTTATTTCAGGAGACTGACAGGGATATGGAAATTGACAGTTTGCCTCCCATCTTGAGCTTAGCAAGGGCAAATATTTGGTTGGGGGAGGGGTGGGTGGCACATACAAAAGATATATAATAACTGCATGTTTATATCACTGTGTGGGTCAGCTACTGCAAGACGTAATGGTGGTATTGCAGTCCGAACAATCTACTTGACGAGTTGATGCACAGCGCATGTCAATCACATTACAGTACTCCATTCTTTTTCTCTATTAAACTGCAAACTTGCATCACTTTTTGAAATGTCCTGAATGCTACCAAAATACAAAGAGAGATCACCTCGCATGCATGCACGTACACACACACACACACACACACACACACACACACACACACACACACACACACACACACACACACACACACACACACACACACACACACACACATACGCACATGCCTGGGCTAACAGGTCACAACTGACAAACTTGGGCACATCACTCATAACTTTTGCAAATTAGCTACTAACCTCCGAATTGAAGTTTTTCATCATACATTCCGATGGCCAAAAACGATTGCCAAAGCAATCTTTCATTCACATCACAGTCTAAGACATTATGATCAAAGCCGATCACAAATACATGATGATTGCGCCAGTCATTTCTAATCATGCTGTGTAGGCGGGGAAATAATTGTCGTTCACAGATTTGTGATTGAAATCTAATCAGAGTCGCCCTGTTTCTGGGGATCACACTGCTTTGCAAGTTATTTCTGTCTATAATGGGTAGAGTTAGTGAGTTCATGCGAGAAATCAACATTTCAAAGGCAGAGATCACCATGTCTCTCGTTTGCAGCAACAAAAGAAGGAAGAAGAGAGTTTTCCACAACCAACAGTTGCCATGTTATTTTTTTTAAACATCTCACACAACCATAAAAACATACTCTTAATTGCATATATGATGCCAATTACAAAGTGTTGGTAGGAATAGATTTCATGACACACAGGTGCTCCAATTACACTGACGCTATGGAACTACGTGGGCGATGTTTCAGTCAAAGGGCTTTGCAAGAGCTCGACTGTGTTTCTGGGGGCAGGATGACTACGAGCCACACGTTGACAGGACGTGCTTTTGTGTGAGGCAGAAATACTGATCAGAGCTGGGGCTGATTCCAGCTCGCTCAAAATGACTGATGCTAATGACGTTTTGGTTCTCCTCTTTCCAACTCCCTCGGTCTAGGACCCAAGGGCTGTTGCCATGGTTCTCAGCCCACGCTCAAACAACTGTCTGTGCTTCGTGGTCTCATAAAAACACACTGTTTTTCCAGTACTGTATGTGTGCACAAGCATATTCATCTAGCATACATTTTAGTGTTCGCTCTGAAAGAAAAGTGAGCTGCCGATAATGGAAATGCGTTGTGCACGATAGTACATTCTGTCTATTGTAATCCACACAAGCTGCAGTGTAACCTTTACGCTTTTCAAAGCCCTGCAGTGAGCATTTCCATGCCATCCTTAAAGAGTAAAAGTGGAAGAAACCATAATCCATTTGTAAATTGTTAATTTGCATTTGATTACCTGTACTTCTTTATTAAAAAATCAATCTCAAGCCTGAAGTATTTGACTAATGTGGCTAAGCATAATTGCACCATAAATCAAGGCAAACTCGACTGCATATTTCATCCAAGCTAACGTTCAAACGTTAAGTGTGCCTTTACCAAAGTCTTTTGAGATTGGAAATGTTCGCTTGATTAATTGCTTCACTTTCACCTCAATCATGTTGTGTTTAAAAGTAACACAGTTACAACAATTACGTAGTTTGATTAAAAGGTGTATGAACAAAAATTGTCCTGAACTGTAGCAAAATTTGTTTGGCTCAAAATGCTGTGTAATTACCGATACGTCAAATAGTGTGCCTTGGCACAATATTTCATTCTGCTTCAAAACAGTGCAGGCCAATGGATCACTGCCATAATGAACAATGCTGTATAATAACATGCGTTGACTATGCATGGCACTCTTAAACTGCCATGGTAATCTGGCAAAAATTCTCGAACAGCATGTCCGATCTAAATGCTCTGACGCCATCTTTCAAATGTTCAGACCCCCGAGTTGGGGGTTTTTTCTCGTATCTGGGGATTAACAAATGTGGTGCAGAACATTCAAGCTGTGTGTAAGAATCTCTCACTATTCGCATGTAATCTCCCGCAGAATAACCGTTTTACAATTGTGGACAAATACAAAGAGATCCAATCAGTGTATGAAACACTCCTTTTCAAGAGACACAGACAGTTGGGGAGGGAACATGTGCCATCAATGAGCAATGATTCGTGTTAATGTTTCATGGAAAAAACAGATGAAGCGGGGGGTATAAAACCACACCACAACAGTGTATCACTGCATTAGGTTCGAATAACTTAAAGGGCGCGGAGGTAATTTTGACGATATTCTGATCATGTTTGAAATTCTATACAGAGAAGGAAAAACAAGCAGTCTAACGTAACAGCGCTCAAAACGCATTTAGCTGTATCAGAAGTGTCTCCCAAATTGCCAGACTTCTATTGACCTCACAGAAATGGATGCGAGGCCAGTACCCGCATATATGCTACTGTCGGGAAGTTACTTCATGTACTGTAATTGATCTGACCATTTCGGACAGATGACGCTCAACAACACCAGAGGAAGAGCAGCCCACATTTATTCCCCCGGCACATGGTCCAGTTTCACTCACGACTGATGTCAAACCTCATTACACCCATCCTCGTTTCCTGACATCACCACCTTTGTTGTGACTGCTATTTTCTATATCGCCATGATGAAGACTGAGAAACCACTAGTTGTCTTTCGTAGTTATTCCATGCCTAAAAAGGAATGCGGGTGCAGCAGCTTGCAGGGTGCCACAAATGGGGTCCTGTGATGAACAGAATGGCGGCGGGGGTTAGTTACAGAAGACTTGCGCTCACACAATTGGATAATCGATGCTGGACTGTTCATCCTTCCATTTCGTTTATCTTATTGACTCCAAGTTCTGATTTGAGAATGTAAAAAAAATACATAGTGGCTTGAACTACTGCACTGGCATTCAATCGATTTGCAAACATCCATCCATCCATCCATCCATTTTCTGATCCGCTTTATCCTCACGAGGGTCGCGGGGTGCTGGAGCCTGTCCCAGCCATCTTCGGGCAGTAGGCAAGGGACACTGTGAACCGGTTGCCAGCCAATCACAGGGGCACACAGAGACGAACAACCATTCACGCTCACACTCACACCTAGGGACAATTTAGAGTGTTCAATCAGCCTGCTATGCATGTTTTTGGACTGTGGGAGGAAACCGGAGTACCCAAAGAAAACCCACGCAGGCCAGGGGAGAACATGCAAAGTCACTGGATATAATAATATCTTACCCATTTCGACCTGTGCATTCATTCATGCATTGACACGGTTGTGGGTAGGGCTGAACTTGTGAAGTGACTTTGGGCCAGTTCATCACAGGACACACCAAGATAGACAGCCATTCATACTGAGATTTGCACAGTCATTGAGTGGGAACGATTCCCCCGTGAGCCGTGTGTGCAAAAGCCCGCCCAGTGGAGCACTCCACTAGCAATGATGTACCATTTGGATTTGTTGAAATAAAAGATTTGTCACTGGGAAATAATTTAATACAATATGTATATTGCACAGACAGCACATTTTACAATAAAGTTGTACTCGACTTGACTTGAATATATCTTGAGCAATGCTGAAATGCTGTAGGCCGCACGCAGGCCAGCATTAATTTTGAACGCCGGCAAGGTGAGCCCCGAAAAAGACAAAAACTCAACAACTGACATCACACTGCATCTATTCCTTTTCCCACCGCTGAACACAAACAACAGAAACCTTTATCGGGATGCGCGTACGCACAAGGCTTTAATGGCATATCTTTGGCAAGCTAATGATTGCCCAGTGGCTGCCTGAGACAAAGCAGTCGAAGACATTGTCCTCTTTACGCCCTGCCAATAATTACATGGGTTGCAGCTGTGCACGCACACGCACACACACAGATACAGAACTCGCGTGTATGACAGCAGGGATTAGCATGGAGTGGTGCAGCTAATGTTCAGTAGCGACACATTATTCAACTTATCACCCACAGAATCGTGTGTGTGTATGTGCGCACGCTCACATTCGTGCATGGGCGTGTGTGGGTCCAAGTGAGAACCAGGCAACTCCTCAGTAAATTAGCAGTGTGTTATTCTGGACTTTAATTGCACCACATGCCCACAGACAGAGTGTTCATCTTTTTCTCTCGGTCTTCACTTGATACCCCAACTCGTTCCTTTCTGCGCTGCAAGTCTAAGCCAAAAAGGGTCCTTTAAGTTTGTTAAGAAAGTTCAAAATTAGGTGAGAATGCAACTGCAGCTAAGGAAAGGGAAAAAGAAGGTTTGGTGAGGAGCTGTAATTTCCAATCTACACAAGTAGACATCCTTATCTGTCCATCTTTTTCGAACATTCTCCCTCACACTCTATTTTCTTGCTTTCAGTCATGGTGGTTGCTATAGTAACAAGCTGGGAAGGGGACGAGGAGGGCGGGGGGAGCTATGATGCCGCACACATACTGTATCACCAGGAGCAGAGAGAGAAAGAAGGACGGCAAAAGAGAGTGATTAGCGGGTGACGGGGTGTCAGTTGCTCATTTCGCTTTTGTCAGTAAGCATCCACATTTGCCACTTCTTCATTTAAACTTTGCCCAACTGTCGGCTAAATCAAACTGATACGAACTAAACTATACCAACAATTTTCAAACGCATCACTTTTAGGACCAATGACGAAAATGTTCATGGAACCTGACTGCTGAAAAAAAGTCCGGAAAAGCATTTAGAATTCAGTGTTGGAGGCTTGAGCGATTTTCGAATCAAGCAAACAGGATGCAAATTCTCATTTCGCAGTTAAACTCGAAATGTGGAAAGAAGCAAGCGTGAAGCGGAAGAGAATTACTTTTTTTTTTTTTTTTTGACGGAACTGTACCATTTCCCACAGTCTGGTTTGTCGCAGACTTCTGAAACCTTTTTTTTTCTCCTCCCACCTTCTATTCTATTTTGCTTTCATTTCTTCTGATTGCAATTGATTTCCAAGGCTGCACACGCAGTACTCATTTTCTGATACAGCCACCACTAAATAGCACCGTTGCCATGTGAAGTCAGCGAAGTTCAACTAAAATAGAAGTGACCACATTTTTGTCAAAAATGTCCAATGCTTTTCAAATGCGGTAAACTCCTGGTGTACGCTCCTGGTGTACGCTCATATTTCCCATCTTAGCCGGTCTGCTCTTTCTCGAGGGCATCGCTGTTCATGTTTCATTTAATTACCTTTTTCCGAGTTCAGTGTCTGGACTAAATTAGAGGTTAATTAATTTCCCATTCAGGAACAGCATGACCATGCAAGACACTTTGTTAGGTAGCCTTTCAAATATCTGATGAATGAGGTGAGCACAAAAAAAAAACAAAAGGACATGACAAGATATGAGATTAAAGGACGAAAGGAAGTCATTCGATTGAGTAACTACAAAGAACCGACAGAGAAAAAAGACAATTTGTGCCCTTTCTTTTTCTACATGAATCCACATGTGATCCTTTAACTAATATTCAGGGGAAGTGATATGTGGAATGTTAAAATCAGTATGGCACAAACATACATACTACTCGACTACAACATGAAAAGGGAGTCATATGCGTGCATAACTACTACAATATATTTAAATTTTTTTTTATATAGGATTACCTGTGGGGCCGCTTTTGAGTTTGCACATGGCAGAGTTTTAATTTGAGCGAGCTGAATTACTAAATGTCATTGTAATGCATAATTCTCTGCAGCTAAACATCAAAATGAGATTCTTTACCCTCTTTTTCCATCCATTTTCATCCATTCCCGTCATTATAATTCACAGAATTTCTACAATCGAAACATTCCCTGCCATGGTTAGATGTACGTAAAGTTTTGATTCAAAGTATGTGAGGCCTTTTGTCATTGCGGACGCTCGAGATGGTCAAGTCACGCCGAGCGGTGTTAAACACTCTGTTTAATCAGATCAGTGGCTAGTGAATAATTATCTTTATCATCATCTGTGCGCTCTTGTGGTAATATAATTATCTTGACATAAAAGAGTGCCTTCCCAACAGAACGGGGCTAATCATTTTCTTCTCCGGACCTCTACTGAGTCGAGCATTCACCCGTGACCACCTCTAATCTACTCCCGGTTTAGTACGGGACGAACGTAACTGAAGTAATCAAAACAAATTGGCCGCTAAGACTGTACGCGCAAGGCTAATATACAAAGAGCACCCCCAAACGCGACAACTCCAATTCTACAATTTCCAGCCAGCGCCCTCATACAAAATTTGCAGTCAAGCAGATGAGTAATAGATGAATTTCACTTGTGTCAAACCCGCATGCATCATTTCCTCCACATTAACAGCCAGGTAAATCCTCCATTCATTTTTTTTTAATCGCACCACCTCTTCTTTTGGAATTACAAAATAACGTTGCAAAGGGTTTTTTTTCAATTTGCTTTAAATTTTTGATCACACGTTCAACAGTGGGAATGGAACAGCCCATGCAGGATGGTCGACTTTACCTCACTCGGCAGGATGACGATGATCATGTTGATGATGATGAGGATGATGGTAAGGACGAGCAGGATGATAATAATGAGCATCATGGTGCAACACGAAAAGGATGTTGTTGGGTTGTCTTAGCTACAGAGTGTAGATCACTGCAGAAAAAAAAGTAGATGTATATCTTATTGGAGGTATGTTAATGTCCATTATGTGAAAAAAAATCTGTATCAGGGACAGTTGTTGGTGGCAGAGGTGAAAACAATTTGATAACACCATTCTTAAACGTTCAGAAGCATGACACGCATGAACAGATCGGTCGAGTTGTTTTACTTCTGCATGTGAAATATACGAGGGATCCCTATAAGTGAGAACAAATGCAAAGTTGCGGGCAATGAAGACGCTTGAAAGAAATCTCGGCTGGTAAAATCAGCGGATCGGTAGACTTTTTGTAAGCATTTGATCAGTTCATATTTGTCTTTTTGATCTAAACTGGAATCCATTCGCCCAACTTAGTGAACACAGCTTCACTGACCTGCCAATGAGAAGAATCTCTCCCACCAGTCCTTGGCGCCTCATAGCCATGAGGATATTCCGGACAGTCATGCCCTCGCAGAAGCATGCCACCACCCTGGCCTTGGGCAGGTGGGCCTTCAGCCTTTCCACCAATCGGTCGAAGCTCTGCTCTCCAGCATTGCTCCAGATTTTGCCTGAAGCAAAAGAAACCGGCACAGCCTGTAATGCTTTCCGGTCCTTTTGGTGTCCTGCATTGCATTTGATTTTCGCTTTTGTAATTCATACTTTCAATTTTAACCCATCAAACACGTACCATGCGTCATAAAATCTCAAAACGATTTGTGTCTCGGGGTTCATATCCTACCAGAATGAGCGATGCAAATGCCCTCTTTGGCCGCCATGTCTTTGAATGCTTCCATCCCACTTTCGCCATAGTTGCCTGGAAAGACAAAAAAAAAAGGTTTGCAAAAGACGGAGGGAAAACAAGTCAGAGGAAGGCATGGGACAGACATCCCGACCCAGTTCCCCGACTCGTCTGCCAGAGCACAATTCATTAATCTCACATTTGTGTCAGGGAAATTGTCTCCCTACTGTGGCGCCCGTTTCTTTGCCAAAGAAAGTGGGTGACCTGGAATTTATGCAAATGAAAGGTTGTACACACTGGCAACAAAAATGATAGGATTTCCCTGCCGAAAATCTCCCTCTTTCCCTTTCATTTGGCCATTTTTTTTCATTGACAAAAAAAAAAAAAATCCCTCCACCAGGGTTTTTTGAACATCACTCAAATATATTAGCTCTTGTGGTTTGCCCCTCTGTGTGAGATCAATAACAGAAGGTGATCTCAAGTAGGCTGCTCTCAACTGTGGTGCAAAGTAATTTGTGAACAACCAACAAGGCCAAGAAATAGTCGGGGGTAAAGATTGTCTCAAAAGAAAAAAAAAAAAAGAAAAAGAGAACACGGTGTGTGTGTGTGTGTGTGTGTGTGTGTGTGTGTGTGTGTGTGTGTGTGTGTGTGTGTGTGTGTGTCGGAGGAGGGGGGCGGGGGTGCGGATGTCGGGGTCCATGGCATTGACGAGTGTGTCAGAGCTAAGTATAAATTCCTGTAATTAGTCGCTCAGTGAGAAGAGCAGCAGACAGATGGTGCAGACCATCCTACCCTACACACGCGCACGCACACGCACACACACACAAGAGTTTAAGTCATCAGAATCGATAAAGCTTGTAACCTACTTCAGTCGAGTCTCAACAGGGATTTATGTGAGAGACATCTTTTTCATCGAGTCTCCCTGTAATTCTTTCTGGCTTTGAACGTTTCCCTTTAAACTGTATGTTATGTGCACTCCATTCCTGGCAGTATTTCCCAATGACGTCTCATTCTTAACTCATTCCCACTCTGATATTGTTGAAAAACTGCACATCACTTTTATTCACCTAAAATAAGTTTGGGTTTGTCACAATTTTCAATGCAGTCCGCATAACATGTATAATCTGCCCGAGGAGCTGCACTTAGGTCTTAACAAGCGACTTCCTCAAGGCCGACTGTCTCCTTTTTACAAGTGAGAGGCAGATTCCTCGGGTGTCATTTCCGCTGACATCCTTCCTTCCTCCGCTCTCCCACTTCTCTCCTTCCTCTATCCATCTCACTTAGTACTCTTGTCCTCTTATCACATCTCACCTGCTAGTCCCCCATTTTAACATGCGTGTCTCTCCACTCCTCGGCCCTCATCTCCTTTCTTCCCTGCCGATGCTTCACCACGGGTAAAAAAAAAAACAGCATGTAGTAAACATGTGTTTGTCCACCACCAGGATTTCTTGAGTTACATGCGAGGCACACAGGCTCAATGACATTCAAATCATGCCACTTGGAGAACTGAAATGACACATGAACAGTTCCGTGGTAGCCTTGAAGTAAAACTTAATTATAATATATACTCGAGATGGGTGAGTACCGACACCAGGTATCGGTATCGGGCTGATACCCGGCCTTATCTCAAGGTTTTGGTACTTGCGACACCTGCTGATACCAGGATGAGATAAGGAACTGAAAGAATGCATGGCTGACAGTTTAACACATATGTCAAGTATTAAAATCCTTACAACCATCCGTTCATTAATTCAGTTATATCATCCACTGATAAATTTGATTGTATTTGTCCATCCATCCATTTTCTGATCCGCAACATCAACACTTAAAGTTTTTACATTTAGGACAAATTTGACTCAACTGTAACTGTCATCAATTGAAACATATTGCACATAAGAGGTAAAAATGGCACACGAATAAATGGTTAAAAATAAATAGTTCTATGAGAGTGGACCCCTGCATACTCGCAGTTTGCTACCCACAAATTGTTTGATGTGTTCGAAAAATAATAATTTCACTGTGAATCATGGAAGATATAGGATAGGATGATATTTTTTTTTAATCCTGCCACCATTCAGTTGTTCCAGATTTCTAAATGTATTTCTCACTTTCGTGCATATTAGCTTCTAACATATCTAAGACGCTAATGCTGGAAATAAATGCGTGATTCTCAAACCCCATCCCCAGTCTGCAGTTACTGTACACACTCTTATCTATTCCAAGCACTCCATTTACGTACACACACACACACACACACACACACACACACACACACACACACACACACACACACATTGGGGGTATGTCCCATTCCTCTCTCTTCCTTGTTTCATCCAAACCCCTCCTTCCCACACCACCCCCACCCTCGATGCTTCCCTCCCTCTTTTCCCCTTGTTTCCCCCATCTTCTTTCTCACACCCTCCTCTCTCTGGCTCTGTGTGCCTTGATTACATTTCAGAAAGCAACACCCGACCTTGAATATTTATTCCAAGGTCATATGCCCGTGTCCTAACCAACACTTGGCCGACATACTACACACCTTTACAAAGCAAGTCCCCACAGACACAAACAGCATTTTAAACGCAGGAACCCAATCAAGCATCATGAATAGCGACATGCAAAAACATGCACACACACACACATAAGAGGAGTAATCGAATGTTCACTCATGAAAATGTGTCACATCGCAGAAAAAAATACATATTATTTGCTTGGGCATGCCCCAGGTGGGCAAATGGCTTCCTAATCAATAGTTTGACTTGATCAGAATTGTTCAACTGCAATCCCCGAAGCACAATGAATCAATCTTGCACTCGTATTTCAGTCCTCCTGAAGACTAGCACCACACTTCACAAAAATGTGAAGTAAGAGCAAAATAAAGTGGCGGTCTCAGTGTGCGCATGCTCTTGATCTGCTGATTAAGTCACCAATCCTATTCAAACATGTTAATTGTCACTGGCTGACGATGAAAGTGCCTCGGGAGTGCTGAATTTTAATCCAGATGATGTAGTAAAGTAGACTTGTTGCATTTGACAGCAAAAGCCACGGTCAAAAGAGGAAATGGCGGGGTGTGTAGGATGCTGTACCTTCAGTGTTGATGGCAGACACATAGCTCCAGTTGTATCTCTTGACAATGTCCACCATGGCCCTTGCCTGTTGAGCGTCTGATGGCACCACCCGCATGAAGTACTTGTAAAGACTCTGCC
Organism: Hippocampus mohnikei; assembly: GCA_026261675.1. Lineage (NCBI taxonomy): Eukaryota > Metazoa > Chordata > Actinopteri > Syngnathiformes > Syngnathidae > Hippocampus > Hippocampus mohnikei. Next base: position 7,030,896 of record JAKGUB010000327.1, read on the forward strand.
AAAAGTAGAGATGAAATGAAGAAAGAGCGTCATACTATTATTCATGAGAAAACATTCGGCAAAATGTGTCTCACCTTATCACTCAGATCCATACTGGTGGCAGAGTAGGCAATTTGTGGTATGTTGAACAGCTGAAGAAGGTTCTGGACCTGGATCGCTACTGAGCTTGATCCCGGTCCGATTAAGCCCACAATGGGCTTTTTCCCTCGCATGGGAGTGGCAGAGGGGTCGGTGCACTTCATGGCTGCTCCCCCACCGCCGCCTCCCCAAGGGGTTCCTCCACCCCACTCCTCTGCCTCATCAGAGGATACCAGCGAATCCCGAATAAATTCGATGCTCTGCTCCAGAGCCACGGCGGAGTGCCAACAAGAGTCGCGGATCTCGCATCCGAGGGTGATGTTGGGAAGGATGTGAGGGTCTGCGTTGATGCGGTCCAGCGTGTGCATCATGGCCTCCACCCGCTGGATGCCATACTGCTCGCGAACCGCGCCACACTTGCGTTCATGAACCTGGACGAAAAGGAGCAAGGATTCAACACGACAGGTAAGAAATCCTAAAAATTTGGTCAGTGTACTTTTATAGCAGTCTTCATCCAGGCATATGTTATTTTATACTTTATAGTGTAAAACGAACCAAAATATTCCCAAACCAACCTTGTCTGCAGGGGGTTGATGATGCACAGAGAAAAGGGCTCCAATTATGATGTCGCCAGGGATGTGGGCTACAACTCGCCGTTCACTAGACTGGACAGAGTCCGTTTGCGCAAACGTCGCCCAAATGAAGAAGAGGAGTAGCCACAGAATCATCTTGTGTGTGTTTAATTGAGCCAAAGGTGAAATGAAAAGATCCTGTCACAGGCAATGACTGCTCCTGCAAAGACTTTTTCTGGCCATGCCAAAAGCACTCTTGTTTCAGGTTGTTTTAAGTCATTCTTTTCTTCTGTGTCTTCAGATGTCAACGTTGGACCGTCACTAAAACAGTGACAGGTCTAGCAAGGCGACTTGGGAAATTTAACAGAAAATCTGGACTGAGGCTCAAGAACTGATCGAAGTCCAGAGGCAGAGCTTGTGTCCAAAGTGCGTGGCAGCAGACCGACATGGTGACATGAACCTGCAAGAAGGGGGGGAGGGAGGGAAATGCGTCAAGCTTAAACACTTAAAGGTGCTACAGGACATAATGCCCACACACATTACGGTACATGTAATCAATGCAAAAAAAATACATATTTTGCAAAATAATGATGGCAAAATAGGGACATTGACATCTCAATTGGAAAACAGAAGTGCAATGGGGTGTAAATGGATGCCCCGACTCACAGTGGGGCCTTTAAAGTGAACCCCCTAAAGCTTGAAACATTTTCTCTATTTTCAAAGGACAGCACATCTGCGGGAAAAGCGCAAATGATTTGCGTGTGATTGCAAAGTTTGCTGTGCTTGTTTGTAAATTTGGCAGACCGGTCGAGCCAAGCTGGGAGTGATTAGGGAGATGCGCCTGCCGGAGTGACAATTTGATGGCAGGAAACTTGTGACTGTTCAGATCACAAAAACAAAACCCTGGGTTTGAAGCAACGTTAAGAAAAAAATTACCTTAAATGTAAAATATTTGAATGTCAAACTACATTAAAGTGCATCATCAGCATAATGACACAAGGAGTCAGGCTACGCCACAATCGGTCTAATCAGCATAACTGATCCTTCATGAACCATTTTTTAAAATTCATTTGATCAATACGCATTTTTTATTAATTGATGAAAATAACGTCAAAATGTTACATTGAGCATTGCCTGCACAGTTAGGTTTCATTACATAATGTCAAAAGTTTGGACTTGGGAACAAATTATGACACGCGCAGTTTATTTTGAAAGTTAACCAAATGGAGGGCAACTATGTAAAATTGCAGAACGGATTCCGCTCCACCACGAGACCGAAATTGGTGGGACAAATCCATGACTATACCATTGCATATTAGACTGTACATTTGTTTGCCTATCTTGTATATTTCTATCAAACCGTCGGGGAGATGAGTGATAAATGTATTTCCTTGGGTAAACCATTAAAGGCAATCATCCCACTGTACTCTACCAGTGACCTGACAAACGATTTACTGCACAGGCTAGCAAAGCATCCGCTTCTCAAGCGGAGGAGGGTGAAGGTCATGGCACAGGTGTCTGGGCTTTGCTGACTGGGGGGGTTGACAGAGGGTGGACAAGGGCCATGAAAATGAATAGTTTTAAGGTGTAAAATGTTAAAATAATAAAAGGGAGGAATGGGGTGGGGGTGCGAGGGGTAAAAATATGCAGTCTGCGAAAAACTAAGTATGAGTGATTGCAGGTCACATATAGACCAATCAACATATCAGGGCAAATTCAAGTGTTCAATCAACCTAATCTGTTTATATTTGGAATACAGGAGCAAGTTGAAGTATCTGGAGAAAACCCAAGCAAGAACATGCAACCTCCACAAAATAAGCCGAGACCATCCTCAGAACCGTAAAGCAGAGATATGCTAACTATTTACCCTCCGTGCCACAGAGCTTCATTTGTGAAAATATGAAGCAGCAAAAATAAAAATAAAAATAAAAATAAAAACCCAAACCAAAAAAGGCAGCAAGGGACAGTCTAACTAATTGTAATTAACATGACAGTGTCAGGAAGGCAGCCTCGCTAACCGCTGCTCTAGTAATGAGAGTGTCAAAGAGAACAGATCCTCTTTCACACACTTGCACGCAAACCCGCCCACTCACTCACTCACTGAAGACAAACTACTACTGTTTCATTTCCAATCTTTTCACACACTCTGTCATACATGCTTGGGTCTCTCTATCGCACTCCCCCTTTGTGTCTCTTATCTCATTGTGAAGACCTCGCCTCTGCTAAAAGCAAGAGAAACTCCAATCCTCGATTCACCCCCCACCCCAAAAACAAATTCTCACGACATCATGCATTTAGAAGTTTATTCAAACTCTACACTCTAAACTGTGTCTAAATTCATTTTAGAAATATTTGTATTCATTCATTAATAATAACGAACAATTCTCCTTCCGTGTGCCGGTTAATTGATGTATCAAAAGTGTCCCTGTTTTGCTGAATGTAAAAGTTTCAACGTTGCATTCAAGTGCGCCCATTATTTTGCAGTTCATCTGAAAATACAAAGTACCGTAATCTTTGTGTCTTGAAATGCAGCATGATTACGATTCCCCTCCTTTTTGAGTCATTTTATACCAGGGAGCCACTGAGTATGGTATTGCTTATGCGACATGAAAACATGAAGCTGTGTGACGGGGCCATGTTTATGCAATGAAGAATCCTTGAGGGGACTTACGGGTCTCGGGTTTAAATGACAATAGAACAATTGCTCACCCCCCAAAAAAACCCTATCACACGGGAAGATAAAGAGCATTTTCCAATTTGATCACTTTAATAGTCTGCCGATTGAAGTGTGTACATGTGAGGGACCTCCTAATTTATAAGCAATGACATGTCCTCCTAATTTTTATTCCACTTGGATGACCTACATGAAAATGAATGCCACGTACCATTCAGAGTAAAAGTCACATTTGTATGGACAACGCAAACACTTGGAGAACAATTAACAGAATGTCAAATTTGTTGAAATATTCTGAGGAAAATGGGGCATGCTGGGTTTTCTCTTGTGCAAGTCTTTCAAGAAGGGAAGCTTTTGCAGAGTGCGCACAATAACGCCCTATATTTTTGCACATATGCAACACCAAGAACATGACGGCGCACTGTGATAAATCCTTTATCTGATCTTTTTTCGTTCTCATCCCTAAGTGCTCACCTGTTGTTATTGAATTATTCAACAAGTTATTAAAAGGTTCAAGTAATATTACAGATGTATTGACAAATAAACAGATCTACATCTGAATTGATTCCATTCATTCCATCTTGATAGAAAAAAGGTCACATCACTATCCAAACAAGGGAAATTATGATAATGAAACCTTGCTCGCCCAGTGTCAAATCATATGCAATAATGAATTGCCCTTTCCTGCTCCATCTTTAAAGTCTTAATTAAGGAGGATTTGCAAAATATGATCATGAATGACCTGATCAGACAGTTAAGGACACCCTCCGTTTCTCTGCAGAGCAGACGCAGCCGAAGTCAATAATCAAGAATTGTGTCACGAAAAAAGACACAGCAGGGGTACTAAAAACAGAGTGGGAACTGCTCCCGTGGGAGTGGAAGAAAGACGACGTGCATGCAATGTCTCCAGTAAGTCCCAAAGCCGAGTGGACTCGGAACTGCTGACACTGCAGCAGCAAGATCAGACAACATGGGTACGAGTCCACCTGACAAGATCTCATCCTAAAATCACTTCACGAGCAAATGTTTGACAGCCAAGCAAAACCCTGTTTGCGCTCTCTTACCCTCTGCTTGCTGTACGGATTTCATTTACACGTTTTACGGCGATTAACAACTCATCACGAGGCGTCTTCTGCGTGCATGAGACAATAGTGATAAAAGACGCCTGGCGCAGCGCTGCGCCCACCAGCCGCAATGGGAGAAGAGTGGCTGTTCGGAATCCTGCATAGACACTTCGGTGCAAAACATGAAAGAGTGACAGCGCTGCACAGGAATACAAACATTGACGATGTTTAGACTGCGTCCCAATAGCACGACGGGATGTCATTCGCACCACATGCAAGCGCCCGTTCTTGCTCACGAGACACAATGCCTTTTCTGTATCCATTCATAGTTTGCGAAGATGACGATAAACTACGGTAAAATAAGTCTGGGCAGGCGTGTGGGGGGACAAAGACGCCACGTGAATATGAAATTAATTACAGTTCACGTTGCTATTTCTGCCGGAGCTGCCGCCTTACCTTCCTCGCGTGTGACGCCTCTTGATAATTAGGTCGCAATTTTGCTCTCTACGAAGGGGGAAAGATCGGCAGCGATAGCGTTCGGTTCAATGTCAAAGCCACCAGCAGCTTTGGCTCACATCTGCCACCGCTTCCTCCGTTTTCCAGTCACGCACACCTGAGTCGCTCTCCAAACACCTCTCCTTCCTTCACCCACTACTTGCTTGCACGCACAAACACACCCGCACACTGTTTCTCCCTTGTCAACAGACGCCGCGACTATACGCCCGCTTATATCCTCAATTTGACACAAAACGCTCATATTTGAAAGTGGGAACACTTGGTCACGGTAAAGTAAGACAAGTGCCGTCAAGTACTCGCTCCCAAAGTCTCCTGAACAGGTGCGCCAAGTTTGGCTAGCACCTAGCCAAGTTTGGCTAGCACCTAGGAAAGTTTGGCTAGGTGCTAGCCAAACTTGACGCATCTTCACCTAGCCGCTAGGTGAAGCTAAACTCAAATCTTTTCGCGATTAACCAACCGCAATCTTTGCTTCATACCATACAATTATGAGCTACTGCAGTTACAGATGCAAGTTTCATTTTTATACAGTACACGTGGCCCACTATCAATTCAAAGTGCCTCGAGGGTCCTCATCAGACTCAACTCATACTCGGTCATCATGAAAATGCAGCAGAATAATGAAAGTCCCAAGGTCTTATGATTGAAGGCCAAAACATTTGCAGATGCAATACAATGGCATGTCTCTTAAAATGTAAAAACGGCACGTCACAAGTCATCACTCTATTCGTTTTGTCAAGTGTAAAATGACCTTGTGAATATGTGAAATGCAAGCCTGAAGCATTTTCATTTTGCTGCAGGCTAACCTTTGATGCTTTGCACATCTTCAACACATGAATAAGAATCTTCCTTATCTCTTCATTGGATGTATTTTCTCTTATCTTGTTCCATTTTTATTTTGACAAGTCTTGGGGTTTACTCTGCGAACCTGGAACTTTGGTTATCGTATTTCATGCCATATAATAATAATAATAAATATACATTTTATTTATAAGCGCCTTTCAAGACACCCAAGGACACTTTACAATAACAAAAAACACAAAACAATACAATGAGGAAATGTGATTTTGGAGGACAATAAAAATGCATTCAATCCTTGGAAACTCAATTTTAAATATAACTTGCAAGAACACCCAGACATTAATTAGTAACAAATAAGAGTATTCTAAAATAAGAACAATAAAAATGCCGGCTGTTCCTGCTTTGCGTGCATTGGCCTGTTAGGGGCAATGTGGTGCAGCTGTGCATGTATGGGGTACACACTTGAAATGAGATAAGAAGTTCAGAAAAGATTGAATGATTGAGCTCTGATAAAAGAACTCGAATTTCACAGATTAGGAAGAATTTGTGTCTTTCAGTCTTGCCAGCATGTCCCACTGGCAGGAGACCCCGGGGACGACCCAGGACACGCTGGAGAGACTATGTTACCCAGCTGGCCTGGGAACGCCTCGGGATCCGCTAGGAAGAGCTAGAAGAAGTGGCTGGGGAGAGGGAAGTCTGGGCTTCCCTCCTAAAGCTGCTGCCCCCGCGACCCGACCCTGGATAAGCGGTGGAAAATGGATGGATGGATGGATGGATGGATGGATGGATGGAGTATCAGTGGCGGCCGCTGGTTATTCAAGGAGGGGAAGCTCAATTTATTTCCGGGCCGACATCATAAATGTGTTTCTTTATTTCGATGTCAAATCTACCCTCCATTCCTTTTTCAAGAAAATCATCCAGTTGACAACATTCATTTCATCTGCCACGATGTGCAGCTAAATTCAGTTTCGGCTATTTGGGCATGGTACATTCGAGGCAATGCATTTGCATACAGCTCAGCACATGGTTAAAGGAACCCAAAAAGGTGAAGCAGAAGCTTATAGATGAAAAAAGTCGCCAAACACAGCGCCACGCAACGCCGTTTTTAAGACAAAGTCACTGGGGATCGGTCAAGTCTGAGAATCAGTTCACAACAATAGAATGAAAAAGTGAAAAAAATGCTCCAGTGGAAGTTGACACTTCAAGAGCACTGTCAATCAAAGAGGGATTCTGCCTCACATTTTTTCATGAGGTGCTCTCCGTACTCCATTCCTCAGTTTACTAGTGGGTTGTCTGGTTTGTGCGCATTGCACAACAAACAACTTTTCTTTCAAATGCAAAACCAATGGCAATGCAGATGTTGAAATGTAAATAGGTAAGTTCAAGTCTAAATCAAGTTGAGTCTTCTGGCCAAGCAGTCCCGAGTCCCAAAATTAGCGATTTAGGTGAAGTTGAGTCATTCAAATGGGGTTCCCCCACCTCTGCCACAAAAAAAGAAATTCAGGGAATAAAATCATGTTTTTCAAGACAAAATAGTTATTATTTTGTGTGTATTTTTCCGAGATAAAGTCACAATACTATGATAATGAAGTAATAGTTTCACAAGTGATTTCAAAAATAAAACTTTCTTCTCATATCAGACCTTTTATTATGGAAAAGACGCCTTTATTCTGCAAGAATAAGTTCTTGTGGGGTGGGTCCTTTTGTTGACTTTATTCCTGTTATAATACGCCTTTTGTATGGAGAATATCAGATTGATGAGATACATGCCAATCCTATCAGAGCTTTTAATCAACCCAAAGTCAGAGGATGAATTGATTAATCATTTACCGTAAATTCCGGACTATAAGCCGCTACTTTTTCCCAAACTTTCAACCCTGCGGCTTATACAGCGATGCGGCCAATTTGTGTAATTTTTCTAACGGCCGCCAGGGGCGCTCGAGTAGAAAAGGTAAGATTAAGACCGGTGGAATATATGCGTCGAAGAAGACTGCAATTTCTTGTCTTGTGCATCAATTAAATTAGCGTGAATATACCCTCATCATGGAAAATGCAAAAAGAAAGGCATATGACGCATTGCTATTGTGTTGCTAGCGTGTTGTTACCATGTTGCTACCGTTTTACTGCCGCGTCATAGGCACCGTTTGGGAAGAAAGTTATATTATTATTATTATTATTATTGTTAAGTTATATTATTAAAACTTTGAAAACTCTCTCTGTGTACCGTCTTTCTTTGTAAATATGTTGACATGTTTTAATGTGGGCACGTGCGGCTTATATACAGGTGCGGCTTGTGTATGTACAGAATTGGTTTTCCTCTAACAATGTAGTGGGTGCGGCTTATAATCAGGTGTGCTCTATAGTGCGGAAATTACGGTGTTTTGTTTTATTGGCCACCGTTCCCCTTATTTAGGTATGCAGTTTTTACAAATTGTACAACATAATCATTTTTTGCTCAATTTAATTTAATTTTAATCTGAAAAACCTTCAATATGACATACTATATATATATATATATATATATATATATATATATATATATATATATATATATATATATGAATGAAAAGAAACTAATGTAAAACTGCTATTTCATATTTTAAAATGTAGTGTCATTGTTGCGTGCCATATTCCCAATGAGTCCCTTTAAAAGCGATTTTTAAACTGATTCATTCCGAATACTGTACATTGATATGCTGCACCGTGTGCATGCTCATCCTCGCATGTGCTCGTTCAGTGACGAATAAAGGCGGACTTCGCATGCCTCTGTCCTCTCAGATTTATGGGAGGCGACAGTATATGGGGAAAAACATCATGGATCGTGTTTCAAATTTCATGGCAATGGCCGATAACTTGCTGATGCACCGAAACATGCGCTTCCAACTTCACCTTGTATTTGTTTTGCTCAGTTCTCAGAATGCATGAGTACGTTCTAGTGTACGCAGTGTTTGAATGCATGCTGACGCATACATGAGAGCAAAAAAAAAAAGAATGAAAATGGATATATGTAAACAGCAGTGATGTAGATGAGTGGTTTTGGTCCAGGATATGTTCCTGACAGTCCAGTGAATATATGATCAATAAATGGAAAGCATACCTTTGCTTGCAGGACAGGTGTGCGGACTCGGAGAAGAACAACATCCCTCGTGTGTCCATCATGGCATCGCTGATCGCTTTGGTTAATCTACTTTTTCACTATGGCAACAAATGAACCCCCCTTCTCGCGCTCGCTCACTCTTGCTCTCTCTCTCTTTCTCAATGCTCCAATGAGGAGTCTCCACTCACATCATAGGCCACCCAACCTCTCTCCCACTCCTACCGTCGCTCTCTCGCACTCACTTTCTCCCCAGCTCTCTCTCTCGCTCTCTTTCTCTCTCACACACACTCACACCTACCTCCACCATACCATCTGGAGATGGATACTGATAAAGAGTCACAGGGAACCATGAGGGAGAGACGGGGAAGAAGTAATATGGGATAGAAGGGATTTTAGAGCTTGGCTATGACAAGGCTTGGATTAATTTGCCAGCCAAATGCATTTGAGATTAGTGGACCATTAAAAGAGCATAGACAGCCACATGAACTCACACACACACAGACACGGGCAGGCTGGCTGCTGTGATGAAGTGATAGCCTTACTAAATCTGACCTCTATTTCCCGTTCCCTCCCCTTTCGGTCTCGTTTGGTTCACTCCCCTTTTTTAATCTTGTTTTGACACCAACAAATAGGCTATGATGAAAACCATATGTGTGCAATCACGTGAATACAGCGGAACATTCCAATTGTTTATTGAAGTAAGGTGTGGGAATACATTCTCCACATTGAATTCATGTTGAGGATGTATGTGAACACAGAAGCGGGGTACACACGTAAATCGAGCATTTCCTCCCTCTTTTGATCAAAGTCCACATGGGCTCCCCAATGTTTGAAAGTGTTTCCTGTACAAAAGGGGTTTGTTTAGAGTGATTTATTCAGAAAATGGTACAGCCAACAATCATAAACGTTCAACGATATAACAGTTAATTGCAATCCAGAAATGTGATTGGGCAAGCTTCATCCTAAATCCACATTTCTAATTGTGTTTTGGACCTTTTAGGGACGCCGTGTCCTCTGGGGCAAAGAAGAAAAGGACCATCCGGATTGAGCAATGCTCAAAAGTCACTATCTGTGATGTTAAAGTAAGCTGTGTTAGTGTCCATGGTAACACGCATCTCTGTGAAGACGCCATTCATGCTTAATGGTACTTAAAGCGACATACAGTATGCTGCCATCCAAGCAATGTCTTTTCAAGGATGTCCCTGCTTATTTCAACGAGACAACGCCAAGCCACATTCTGCTGTCGCTGATGTTACAATAGCGTGGCGTTATCGCAAAAGAGTAGAAGTACTCTACTGGCCTGACAGCAACCCACAACTGTCTTCCATTGAAAGTGGGTGGAACCGCAAAATACGACCACTGAGACCCCTGAGCAACACGTGGATACACGACGCGGGTGGAACACAGTCTCCTTCTGCTCACTTCACAGAGCTATGATCTCCCTGACCGTGGAGGTCTGATTGCAGGTCCTTATAAACACACTTTGTCTCATGGTAAATGGGCTGTCACTTGTATAGCGCTTTTCTACCTCGGCTACTCAAAGCGGTTTAGACTGTTACCTCATTGACCTACCGATGACGCAGCATCAGGAGCAACTGGGGGTTTAGTATCAAAGCACACTTTGACATGATCGCATAGGCCGGGGATTGAACAACGAACCTCTGGGTTGGGAAACGACCACTCAGTGAGCCATGGTGCCCCCATCAGATTTTTCCTTCCGCCATTTTAAGGATTGCGCGCCTCGTGCACGCCGCATTTCGAGGAATGAGAGGAACCGCTTTGATTAGTGGCAAATCAAATCAGCTGGGTTCATGCCCGCAAAGGCGCAAAATGGCCCTTTTCTTTTTTTTTTTTAAATGTGCCACGTTTTGGCCACTTGCACAGGTCTGGGGAAACTTACTGTTAGTTAAAACAGCTACCGGTACTCTGGTGCAGATTAAGACTGCACCCCGTACCACATTTGAACTGGGCATGAAAATAGAACCCGAAGTGTACAAACAGGAGGGGATACTCAGCCCATAGGCTAACATGGCTAATGAGTTCACAGTCAGTTCAATTGGCTTCATTTTGTATTTATGAACACAAAGCGACGAAAGAGACACAATGTGGGTGGAAACCGGAGTACCCGGAGAAAATCCATGCAATCCTTCTCATATAAGAGTTCAAATGTACTGTATCTTCTTCAGGTCTGCACTCTCAACTGTAATCACGGTTCAGTTCATCACAGTTAGAGTTAATCATTAGTTCTTTGATTGCTTGCCAAATGTTGATGGAAAGAACACCAAAGACAAATGTCCCACATCAGTCCTCCACACCGCACCCCGATGGAAGTGCGGCGCGTTGTCACATCACATTATTTGATTTTCTGACTTGATCTTTTCAAACCCCAGAATGATCTGTGGAGTCCCGTTTCACTAGCAACCTTTGGCTCTTGTCGTCAATAAGAGGAGCAGCTACCAGGCAATCAATCAGAACCACTTGTGCCATTCTCGCTTAGGTACACATGGGGATTACACTCACTTAGAAACTGGGTCAATAAATGGATTATTGTTGATTGAGTGAAGACTAACCAGTACTGAGCGAGAGCCAATTTTCATCCTCGGGGAACTGCATTAAGATGTATGATAGGTGAACATTATCCATTGATTATAGTGTGTCCATAAATGTGTGTATATGCAATATATGTTGTATATTAAATGCTCTGCCAATTTAAACTTTCGGGGTGTTCAGACAACAGTCAGATGATGAATCATACGGTACTTAGCTATTAAAACAATTTTGCCATGGACGCACTGCAGATTTACAGGGTTGCCACTCATTTGTCATATTTACATTTCAATTGGGACAAAATGAGAAAAACACCAAACAAGCGTCTCGGGGAACACAATTGATCCTGGATGACAAACGAATTCATCAAGTTTATATTTTGCAAGTGAAATTATTTCAACAAGATCTGTGACTGAATGGTGGTTCACCCCTCCCCTTTGCCTATAGTCAGCTGGAGGAGGCTCCATCTTAAACTTCAACCTGACCGGGACAAGGAGGGTAAAATGGGTGGAAGATGTCAACAAGCTCTTGCAATGAATATTCAAACGACTATTTCCTTTTTATGCCACGTTCCAGCAATGACACTTGAACCGTCTTTCCGACTACAATAGCTTATTATTTCAAAAGAAGAATATAGCCAGTTAGGCAAAATGTGAAAACAAGCTGCAAAGACACGCAAATCCCAAACTATTTAAAACAAGATCCGATGTATGGTCGTAGTGGACGAAAAGTGGCACGGCCCATGCAATAGATTAACCCCTTACATTCTGGAACTGCTTGCAGATACCACCCCTCGCGTTGTGTGGGTTTTGGGGCTTGCTCAGAATTCCTACAGTACATTATAGGGATCACGCTGCCCTCTTGTGTCTATTTAGAGGCAAAGAGAATCTTACAAGAACTGGTTATTGTAACATTTGAAATTGAGAATGCGCATCTTGAGATACAATTTCGCTTTACACAATCATTATTGGGGGAATGGAAAGATCTTTCTTTTTCTTTGTCTCCCCCGCACACACACTCACATGCGTTCTCCCAGAGGAGCCTTGCGGTCAGATCTATCCTGTGATGTTCATTCCTGTGCGCTCCAGCGAGTTGCTGCCGCAGATAAGCCGCATCCCGTGCCTGGTTTGCGGCAGCATGTGACCACCTTGGGGTCTCGCGGTCTGAGCAAACTTCGAGCCCGAGCCCGTCTGTATAGTGGCCCACATGAGCACAGGGGAGGTCAAGTGCATGAGTGGAGAAAGCAGATCTATTCCTGTATTGTGGCAGTGAGCGTCACGCTGTATCATGTGCTACGGATAATGGGAGACTTTTGTATGATCCATTCATTTGTTGTTCCGATTCATTTAAAGATGGCTGAATTATGTTGTCAAAGATTGGTGGATGATAAAGACCCCGTAAATAATTTGTAAATTGCTCCACTAAATTGGTGCACAGGAGGATGATGCACAACTAACAAAACGTTTTGGGATATTCAGCTTTGGGGTGAATATTTGTTAAGAAATATGGGCTTCAACTTCTTGCACTCGATCGTAAAAATGCTATTTCAGTATCAATAGCAAAGTATGAAATGTTAAAATGCTGTGTGTTTATCATTGTTCGGAATTATGGTTGGGCAAGTACCGACGATACCAGGTACAGTATTTGTGTTGCGCCGCTAAAATAATTTTAATGAATGGAGGCTACCGGCCACCGAAAAAAAAGTCATCAATGATCATCATCTGCATCAGAAAGAAAGGCTTTTGTTGACAATTTCTTGTCACTGTGTTCGATTAAAATTTTCAGATCAAAACTAGCCTACAGGCACCAATACTCTGTGTCAGTGAATACTCAAAGAGTCAAAACTGTTTTGGTTTCGGTCTGAAAAAAAGTAAAATCGAATGTCCCTATTTGTCATATTCATCGTATTTGTACTTGCTTAAATTAAGTACCATTTTCGATCAACACCTAAGAGATCCAATTCTCACATCTTGTTCACTTTTTTCTTTTTTTTAACAAATTGTAGTACTCTTAAGAAAATGAGAAGGGATCTACATGATATGCACATTTTCTTTTATTTCCCATGACTTTTTCACTGATAAACAAACGCGAGAGTCAACATAATGCTCACACATATTTGGCAGCCACTAACACGCTGATTACTACACTAACCTAAACTTGACCCCAAGTTTACCAAGACCAAATAATTCCCAACTTCATTTAGCCAAATTTACACTTCCTTTTCGTTTTTTCCACAATTTCAGCCACATATTGCCATCGTGAGCAAACGTGGAACTTCTGAGAAGGGGCGGAACATACGCCCAGTCAGGCATTTGCGCCTGAGGTAAAGTGGAGGAGAGGTCAGCTGGTCTGAGGTCAGCCGGTCTTAAGACAGAATGAAAGAATCTGGAATATTATTCTAAGCATGTGATGCTGGGTGAGGGCACACACAAAGTTGCGTGTGCGCGAGAGGTGTGTGTGTGTGTGTGAGATCACACATTCTGTCTGAGGACAGCCCCTAAGTGAGTTTAACCAGATTGGCGAGAACAGTAAACTGCTGGCAGGGCGAAGAAAGTGAGGGTGGAAGGAGGTTGGATGCTTGGCAGGGCAAATCCTCAAACAGCAAAATAAGGTAGTTTTTATGAAAGTGGATTTCTTCCATATATTTTATCAAGGCGTGTGAGTAAGCAGAAGTCACTTTTTCTTTTCGATAGGTGTTCCAGTGACCACTGTTGAGCGCCAACACTCCATCATGAGGAGCCCGTTTCCAGCCGTGCTCGTTCTGCAGCTTCTCGGTACCTGCTTTGGCCAATTCCCTCGGCCCTGCGCCAACACGGAGAGCCTACGGACCAAAGAATGTTGCCCCGTTTGGGATGGAGACGGCTCGGCGTGCGGTGCCCTGTCAGGCCGAGGTTTTTGCACCGAGGTGCTCGTGTCAGACGAGCCCCACGGTCCGCAGTACCCCCACAGCGGAATTGACGACAGGGAGCGCTGGCCTTTGGCCTTCTACAATCGAACCTGTCGCTGTGTGGGAAACTACGGAGGTTTCGACTGCGGGGAGTGCAGGTTTGGCTATTGGGGAGCAAACTGTGCCGAGTTCAGGGAATCAGTGCGGCGAAACATCCTGACGCTGTCAGCTGCTGACCAACAAAAGTTCATCTCCTACCTCAACCTGGCCAAGAACACCATCAGCCCCGACTATGTCATTGCCACGGCAACCAGAGCAGAGATGGGCGAAAACGGTGAGAATCCTATGTTCACTGACATCAACTCCTACGATCTGTTTGTCTGGATGCACTACTACGTGTCGCGAGACGCCTTCCTGGGTGGGCCGGGGAACGTGTGGACCGACATCGACTTCGCCCATGAATCTGCAGCCTTTCTGCCCTGGCATCGAGTCTACCTGCTTCACTGGGAGAATGAGATAAGAAAGCTCACAGGAGATTTTAACTTTACCATCCCATACTGGGACTGGAGGGACGCCGAAACCTGTCAGGTGTGCACCGATGCTTTGATGGGGGGCCGCAGCCCCTTCAATCCCAATCTCATCAGCCCTGCGTCCGTCTTCTCATCGTGGAAGGTAAGGATATTTTCATTCGCTTCTCCTTATTAAGTGTGTAAAATTCCTTGGTTGGTTGAAACCAGAGAAAATGACAATTTTCCACTGATTTAACCAGTGAAAATAGCAAGAGATACTTTTAGAAAGCATGGTTTACCCAAAATTTTAGTTCAGGAGGTTAATTAAGGGTTCACAAATGACTAAAATGTATTGGCATTCAATTGGCTTAAATATACAGTATACATTACATACATACAGAGACATGATACTGCAGTTTTTCTAGTTTCTTTTCTTAGTTGAAAATCTCACCTAGAAGCTGTTTTTTGTTTGTTTGTTTTGGGGTTTTTTTGTTCTTTCTGAATTAGCTGGGATAGACCCCAGCACACCCGCGACCCTCAAAAGGATTACGCGGTACAGATAATGGATGGAAGGATGAAACGCCCTAAATGCCACAAGATGATAATTCTACTTTTGTAATTAAAAAGGGATCTGGCCCCATCTTGTTGGGTCTCTGTGCCAAAGAACTGAAACAAGCTTTTAAGTTCAGGAGAACAGAAGAAGTGACAAGCGATTTGTCACGATTTTCGGCATGGCTCAGTCCCTATTCTTGTACATCGGTGGCTCTCAAACTTTTTACACTAAATACTTCCTAAAAAAATACTTTGCTCTCTAAATACCACCATAGTGACCGACATTAAAATACAGCGATGTATTAACCCAGTAGCAGTTGATGTTAATAAAAACAAAGAATCAGCTTTAATCCTAAAACATATGCACGGTATTATTATTGTAAGCCACAGGAACATTATGCATAATTTAAATATAGCAACAACAAAAATTTACTTAAGTAATGACTAAAAATTGTACCTAAATAGAAACAAACATCGCGAAAAAATGAAATGCAAATGTATTGTACTTAATTGTTGAATGCAAGTGAACTGTATTAAACAAATGTGCTGGAGTGGATTGGAACAAATTATGTAACATGATGCACGGTTTGAATATTTATTTCAGTGATTCTTGTGGGACTTGTACACTTTGAGGCTCACTACGGAACATTAACGAAGAGCATATTGTTATGAACGCATACAAATGTTATGTTTGCATTCACAATAATGAACACTTTAATGTTCACCTTCCTCTTGAGTTCTGCCCCTCGTCCTCAGCTGTTTATGAAAAGAAGTTGAATTACCTTTGGCGTATCGGTCTGCGTACACGTAGGTAGTCTGCACTCAGCCCGAGGACTACAACAATCGTGAGGCATTGTGCAACGCGACAGGGGAAGGACCGCTGTTGCGTAACCCCGGCAACCACGATACCAGCCGAGTGCAGCGACTCCCAACATCAGCTGATGTCGACTTCACCGTGGGCCTCCGGGAGTACGAGACTGGAGCCATGGACCGCTTTGCCAACATGAGTTTCAGGAACGTTCTTGAGGGTAAGAACAGTAGCCACACGCACACACACACACAAACACACACACACACACACACACACACACACACACTAATACACACTAATACATTTGTATTCCTGTACTCACATGGCTAACAACTGAATGGGAACATAATCCTCGAGCTAATCTCTCTAATCTAGAGGAAGATTTTTGGCCCATTTGCAAACTCACACGGGGATAGATATTCATCATGATGAGAATGTCTATCCCCATTCATTTCCTACACCAATTAGATTGAGTGGGGTCACGAGAGGCGGCGTACAGTCAGTCAAAGGCCTGACACATCTATCTATCTATCCATCTATCTATCTACCGGTATCTATCCATCCATCCATCTGCTCTGACAGGCAAGCAACAAAGATAAAGGATAAGCAATAATAGCACATATTAGAGTTTACTTCCTGTCATATCCCTTCAAAGTAACGTTCCAACTGCATGACTGCAATCGTCCCGAATTAATTCAAATTCAAACCCCAGTTGTACTAGTTATTTGGGATTTGCTGTCTTGCATCCGACAGCAACACACACATCTATCCTGCTGAACATTTCCCTGTCGTTCCAAATGAGACATCGTTTTCAAAGGAAAGCGACAGCATCAGATGCGCATGAAATGTTTCTTTCATTCTACTGGCAGCCTGGCATTCACCCAGAATGGGCCCGCTGGTTGAGAATCTCTCATGTATAAATTTTACATCCTTTAGCTGTAATGGAAAGATGTCTTGATATTTTTGTCTATAATATATTAAAAAAAAGGGTGTGCTCACGCTCCCTCCTTCAGGTTTCGCCAGTCCAATCACAGGCATGGCGGTTCAAGGCCAGAGCACCATGCACAATGCCTTGCACGTCTTCATGAACGGCTCCATGTCCTCTGTGCAAGGTTCCGCCAATGACCCTATATTCCTCCTGCACCACGCTTTCATAGACAGGTACAGTGAAGCGCCATCACACACATGATTCCATTTCATTCCCCACACTAAAACCCAACACACTGGCCTTCTTTTGAGCAGCATCTTTGAGCGTTGGCTGCGAACCCACCAGCCTACACGGGCCTTCTATCCATTTACCGATGCGCCCATTGGCCACAATGACGGCTACTACATGGTGCCATTCCTGCCTCTTTATAGAAATGGAGACTATTTCCTCTCCACTAAGTCAATGGGATATGAATACGCCTATCTGTTGGATCCAGGTCAGTCCAGAAGATCATGAGTTAGAGCCTTTTTCATTCACCAGCTTTGTCGATCTGAACTTGTATCATTCTGTCTGCCTCCACTGCAGGTCAGCGATTTGTTCAGGAAATCCTGACACCTTACCTTCAGCAGGCCCAGGAGATCTGGCCATGGTTGCTGGGAGCCGGTCTCATTGGGGCGTTGATCACGGCAATCACCGCGGTTGTGGCCGTTCTGGCAAGAAAAAAATGGAGACGAAACCAGAGGAGGAAGAGGACGTCCATTTTTGGAGAACGACAGCCGCTTCTTCAGAGCAGCTCAGAGGAAGGCTCAGCTTCCTACCAGACTACTCTGTAACTCACACACACACACACGCACACACACACACACACACACACACACACACTTACACTGACTTAGGTAATAACATTATGACAGGTTCCTGGGTTTCCGAAGATAAAATTTGGTGAAGAGTTTGTGCACCTGAATCACATGTTTTTCCTCATTTTAAAAAAGCAAAAGCATATATCTACACATATAACGTCTTTTGCATATCAAACCAAAGATTTAGTCCATGAAATAAAATGCACAGTAATGATTCAAATGTCATAAACACTTCCATGTATTTGTTGACCCGCGACCCTAGTGAGGATAAAGCGGTTCGGAAGATGAATGAATGAATGAATGTATTTGTTGATAAGGTATATAGGATACACTGCACATGTACAAAAATTTTTTTAACTTTTACTCACGATGTCAGACGCTGTAAATTGTTGATTTGGGTGCACCAACCTTCATGAAGTTTTTAAACAGCAAGCTGAAAATCATTCAGGAAGATATCCCACATATTCCAAACATTTATCAATCAGAATACACTGAGGACGTGCGGATACACATGCATGTATTGATAATGATATTGATCATGATAATTGATGATAATAATAATAATAATAATAATAATATGAACAAAGATTCACATGCTTGAGTTCGGTGAAAGAGCTTGCCTTGAAAGGTGTTTGCTAAATATTAACATATCTATATCAGGGGTCTCAAACTCCGGTCCTGCAGGGCCGCTGTCCTGCATGTTTTCCAAGTCTCCCTGTTGCAACACACCTGATTCAAATGATCAGATCATCGGCATGCTCTGCGGAAGCCTGACATTGAACCTGTTTATTTGAATCAGGTGTGTTGCAACAGGGAGACTTGGAAAACATGCAGGACGGCGGCCCTCCATGACCTGAGTTTGAGACCCCTGCTCTATATTAAGAAATTAAATGGGTTTTAATCACTATTAAATGTACAATTGTATAATTATTTTTGATATTATGATGACCCAATTGAAAGTGAAGGTCAAATGAAATACAATGAAATAAAAATTGAAAAAGTGCAATTATATGTTATATGTGCCTCCACTAGTCTAAACACAGCAGTCTCATTAAAATTGGATTGTGGAATAAGAATGAAGCAGATAAATCCACATGACCAAACCCAGAAATTCAATGGCAGCAATCCAAGGCCATAGATACTTTGACGTGAATTTCAGCCAACAGCAGGGGGCAATGCCGCATAAAATTTCAGCCTCTGCGGATGGCTGAAAATGGGTGGATTCGTCTGGTTAATTTTTATTCCACCACCTCCATTTGAAATTCCGTGTTTAGAGGGGGCACATAAAGTATATTATAACAAAGAAAATGTCTGATTTGACTTCCACTTAAAAGGAAATGACCTTGTTTTTACACAAGTGAATACTGTACACTCACCGAAAAACTGGTGCTCGAGGATCGTAATGCACGTGATTTCTCACAAGCTCATGAAATGTGAGTGGCTGCATTAAAATCAGATCTGATCCGAATTTTATCTGTGGTCCTTTCATTTGCAAAGAAATGAAACTCCACACATGATGCATCATTTTTCACCTTAAGGGAACGGGAACCAAGATGAATGTGTTTTAAATACTTCGGATTCAAGCAAATTTATTTTTCTTATAGCACTGTCCGCTTTACGGTCACGGGTGAGGTGGACCCTATCCTAGTTGACTTGGAACGAGAGCCTGAATTGGTCACCAGTCAGTCCCAGGGCATATATGGACAAAAATAATCCACACCTGTTCACATCAATTTAGACTCTTCAAATGACCAAGCATGCCTGTTTTTGGAATGTCAGCGGAATCTGAGAAAATCCACGCAAACATGGAGAACGCCAAAAGAAAGCTGAGATTCAAAACCTCCAAACTAGGAGGAAGACATGCTAACTTTTAAGCCTCGTGCTGCTACACACATAAAATACGATGAAACAAAAATGATTACTAATTAGAACCACTGGCTTGAAAAGTTTCCCATACAATTCATCTAGTTTATTCTTCTTCCACCGTCATATGAGATATTTTGCCACTTATGCATCAATCGTGGTGCTTTGTACAGTAACATTATTAAATACTGTAGAATGTAAAATAATGAAACAGTTTGTGCAACGAGTTAATCTTCTCGTGTGCCACCTTTTGCCACGAGGGGGCAGTACAACACAGTCGCAAACAAACTACCATCAGAATAGCGTAACTCATTTTCATTGGTCTGTAATAAGATTGTCTTTTCTCAGAGATGAATTGATAGTCTTTTTTTTTCAGAAGAGGTATTTTTGAGGACTGTGACATTATTATTGTGTGCTCACAAACCGCAACTATCTGGTAATTGTTCGCATGTCAACTGTGTTTTATACTGAACGTTAGTAGTAAACTAAGCTCGGGCTTTTAGTTAGGCAGTAGTTGGGTTGTTTAAATACGCTTGTAATTCTTTTATTCTGCTTAATTGATTGTAAATGTGAAGTGAGAGAGACAATGAACGGCTTGAAGACTCTTATTTGAAGAATTCTTCACGATTTGCCAAAGTGCTGCTCAGTGAGATGAGTTGAGTTCACTGCAACCATAAAGTTTATCTATAAAAGTCGTATCTCAAGTTTGTACTCGCCAGTCACTGCAAAGAAATCTTCAGAATGACGGTTCGGATCTCGAAAAACTTGAAGTGACTCGTATCGCAAGGTGCCGCTGTATATCCAGTGTTACGTGTAAAGTGAAGAAAAAACAAAAATGCCCCTTGTGGAATGATGAAACGATTCTTTCAGTATGACACGTCAACACTGTTACACAGAGTGATGAACTCGCCAAGTATGATACACTCATCAATTTGTGTTTGTGGCCATCACTTGTTGCGCTTGATCACTCTATAATCCAAATAAAGATCTAAATTCATTAGCAGCTTCCAAAATGAAGCACATTCGAGGTGGTTGATCGTGAGACGGGCTGTTCCCAGTGAATTTCAGACTGCTGATTTCTTCCCAGGGGCCTCTGTAAAGCACCAGTTTAGGCTGACCGGGGATAATAAGGAGTAGAGTACTGTACAGTCGATCTGTGAATAGCCAACGATCAAGTCCCCTTTTTGGGACAGTTCCTTTGAGAGTGGCTACATTACATATATAGAAATGTAATTTCAATGCCGAGTGATTGAATCCAAACGAGCTACGCTTTTCCTGCTGAAGCCCAATCAGCTGAAGGATTCTTTGTTAAATTCAAAAGTAGTTCCAGGAAAGTGAGCTGAGTTACACAGTCTGTGAAGAGTCCTGGAGATGCCTTTAGGTCCACAGCAGAACACCCCAACTCGCTTCCTGAAAGGTCACACACGAGCACAAGGACAGCGTGACCGTTTGAAGCAAGATGAAAAAATGATCTTTCTTCGTACTCACTGCTTGTTGGTCCTTCCAATTTCATTAAACAGTAACTTCCACCTGGGACGACCCACCAGCAGCCGTGATGCAAGCAGGCGGTATTTCTCCTCAGTTAGGCCCTTTAGGAAAAGCAAAAAAAAAAAAAAACATTCATTGTTTGTAAAGTTTGTAAAGTCATTGTTCGTCAAATTCCTGTTCAATGTTTGGGCTATACAGTTGGTGAGGGAAGAAAACATCAGTCAAACACGTGTTCTATAGCAGTGGTTTTTAACCTTGTTAGGGGTAACGAACCTCAACCAGTTCACCGAACCCTTCACTAGTGAAAAATAAAAATGGGATTTTTTACAAATTCAAGACATTTGAAAAAAGAAATTTATTAAAAACAGAAAAAAGTAAATAAAATTACATCAATTTACATGGCCTAAGTATATTTATATTTTTAATTGTATGACGTACTATCACGACAGTCACATGGTGACGACTGAGCGAACTACATTTCCCGTAGCACTGATTGGACAAGCAATGTCATGTGATCAACGCCAGCCAGTGATGGCCAAGTGGGCGTGTCAGAACTAATTGCCATGTTGAGTTTCGCGTCTCACTCTCCATGGCAAAGGCTCCGTAGAACCCCTGAGATCGATTAACCGAACCCCTAGGGTTCTAGCAGAAATGGCGCGACATTGGGGATAGGGGAGGGCTACCAGAAATCTCTGCAACCGCAGTTTGGCCCCTCCAGAATTTTATTTCATACTTGAAAATATATTGATAAATTATTTTCCCAGCCTCCCCGGTGTATGGTTGAAGGTCGCCTTTAGCACCAGAAGAGAAAAAAAAATCCTGCAGAAAGTCCCTGCATTCTCTTCTACATTACATGTGCCCCTTAATGGATGATAAAGTGGCTGTGTGTGGGTTTTGTGTGTACCCGTACGTCACCTACCTGCAGGTTGTCTGCCTGACTGACGTACAGTTTCAGGTTCAAGTAGTCAGGTTTGTTCTCATGCCATAACTAGATGACAAAAAAAAAGTACATTTTCATGGCACGAGGCTTCATTTAATTCCATTGTTATGTCCACTACCATCCACGTGATGGCGGCACAGCCCCATAATTTCCTTCATTATAAAGGTTGTCCTCCTAGTTAACACGAAAATACAAGAGTGGTCTTTCTATGCACAATGATTTGGAATGTCCTGACAGTTGTTGGCAAACATGATTTGAGGACGAGGTGATGCTCCACTCTTTATAGCGCTTACCTCTAACCAATTAGAGTTGTGTTTTGAATCTAAACACAGAAGAAGGATTTTCAGGATTTATCTAACTCAAGAAATAGGGAAATATTCTCCACTGTCCACTTTTCTAGTTGATAAGAAACATAAATGTTAAAAATCAGAGATGTGTCCCTTGATGTATTTTTTAGGCTGATCTAAAAATAAATAAATAAATAAGAATCCTGTTTCCTGTTCACATCCTGGGCTTGACATGGAGACACGCTGCTCCCTGTGTGGCTCAAGTGACCATGCACACATTAATAGACGTTATTAATAGAGTTATTGGCGCCGTCAAGTGAGATATAGGCTAATCTTCTGTCTTGGATTCATATTTTTAGATTCAGAGGAGTCAGTGCCGAACTAGCCATGAATCTCATCACACATCACTGAGCCCTTGGTCGCGGCGCCATGATGTGGATTTTGTTGTTTAAATATTCGGAACAATCGCAACATGTTCATGAGTTTGCGGCCAGTGATTATTGTAACATTTGGCAGCTCTGCGTTTTTTTTTTGCCACAAAAACACCCATTTACAGTTTCACGTTGCAATGTGTCTGATTGAGGTACAAAATGCTAATTGCGATTCTCAAACCGTGATGCCAATCCGCTTATTTGTTTATGTTCCTTTGAAATCCTGAGACACTTTCAGTGACCTTTTTCGACAGGCAAGTCCGGACAGCTTGGGACAAGTAGCTCCTCTCTTCTTAGCGGAATGCTCTATCCTCAAGTCATTTGAAATGACCTACAATGCTAATAGTGGACCAATCGCGTTGTTCGTAGAGTGCGTGCGAGCCAACCTTATGATGTAGGGTCGACAGCAGCTCAGCGAACCAGTAAAACGACCGCAGCTCCCTGCAGACCCACACAAAGTATAACCTCTTCAACCTGAACCCCATCCAGCCGTCACTGGGTCCACAATGAGGAGGAGGGACAAGCGGAAACATTCAAAAGGCAGCTGGAACCAATCTCCACCGTTCGCGTGATGTACAGTTGGGGAAGCACTCACAGAAGAGCATGCAGGACACAGGCGAACGGCGTCACCCCGATTCCGCCCGCGACGCAAAGGCTGACGTCATAGTTGAACACTTCCTCCGAAGGACTTCCAAACGGACCGTCCACGTAAAGCCTGAACATACACGTGCACGCAACATCAATGTACAGCGCAAATTAAAACACAGACACAATTAATTGGAATTCCTACGCTGGGTTAAGTACACATGCCCGGATAAACATCCTGCATCTGAAATCCCACTACGATGGTCTGTGCGTGTGCGCGTACACACATTTGTCGTCTTCGCAACAGTTACTTCAACAATTGGATTTAATCGAGAACACACACACACACACACACACACACACAAACAAGAATATTAAACATAGTAGACTAAAGAAGCAACCCACTCCACTGAAACTTTTGAGTAAACTACTAAGCTAACAAAAGGGTTCGTTGGGTTCGTCTTTCTCTGTAAAACGCAATTCTGCCAAATAAATTGTCGCTCGTCGTAAAGTCCTGCCTCGCGTCTTTCTCCATGAAACATGAATGGAGCGCGGACATAAACACACAGAGAAAAAGTGATGTGGAGTTCTATATACTTTAACTTTTGCAAGATAAATTCAATTGTTTTCAGGATGCTCTTTTTGGAGTTTGAACAAATATTACAGTGCCGTCATTGAAAGCATGGACCCGGTTGCTCGAATGCATCAAATTAAAAAAACACATTTCAAAGGCCTGTCTCAATCACAAGCCCTTAGAATTGCCATTTTCTGCCTCTTATAATGACTTTGTACATGATGATCTCTTGGGACAAGTCTTTGTGGAGACATTTGAGAATCGGGCCTTTCTTGACTATGACTGGAAAGGAGAAAAAAAAATCCTGACCAATATTTTGTGTACAGTGATACCTCGGCTCACGAACGCTTGAGCTCACGAACTTTTCGCCTCAAGAACATTAATTTCGCGAGCATATAGTCTCTGCTGATGAACTAGTTTTCGGCGGACGAACCAAACCAAGCGGTCGAACAGCGCCAAGGTCGCGGCCGCGAGAAGCTGGCGCACACTCACGGCATCCCAGTTCGTCACCCCCTTTCTTTGAATGCGGACGTGGCTTGAGTTTGATAGACACTTTTTCTATTATGGGACCGAAAAAGACCCCACCACAGGCTAGTGTTAAGCCGAAGAAAACACTAAAGAAAATTACGATCCAGCAGAAGAAGGAGATGATTGGAAAAACACGAACGAGGTGTGCGTTTGTGTGACTTAGCGTCCCAGTGCCAGTACGCTAACACGCAACAGGTGTCAATTAAGAGGTTTTTAGTCAGCAAAAAGGATAAAGAGTCTCCTTCTAAGAAGCAAAGAAGAGAAGCCACACCTGAGGTTGAGTTATCTACAGTCCTTATGGAAGGTGACTCTCCTTCCAAACCGTAACTCCCTCCCTCCCACTCCATTCCATCAAGCCATCAACTACGATCACAAAGGTAAATAAAACGACTTTATTATACAGTACAGTTTATTTCTTTAATTTAAATACAATAGCACATTTATTATGCATAAAATAAGGTATATTTTTGTGTAGTTTTAAGGCTTATTTCGTAGAAAATTATGTTTACGGGGACCTGGGAACGGATTATTCTCATTTTAATGGTTTCTTATGGGAAATAAATGTTCGGAAGACGAACTTTTCGGCTCACACACACTTTCTGGGAACCAATTAAGTTCGTGAGCCGCGGTATCACTGTATTAGAAAGCTTAGTTTGTTCCGTTTGTTGATTCAGGCCAGTAGGAGAATGCATGCTCCGTTTCTTCCGCGACGACCATTGCTTACAGTTTCAGAAGTGTACGACTGTACTGTCACAAGACTCTCATTCACTCCAAGCCTTCCTACGTAGGCTTCTCACACACTCAGAACAGGAAGAGCACAGTGTCGGAGGGTCAGGATCTTTCACCCCAATGTGATTTGAAGCTTGCATGAGAATTCACTCCCCCTCTCTCTCCCTATCGCACACACACACACACACACACACACACACACACACACACATACTTGGGGTATCTTCTCTGATGCACCACAGGGAGGATGTCCAAGTCTCTCGTAAGGTCAGGAAGTAACATCTGTGTGAAGCGCTCTGAAGATAAAGGGAAAAGAATGATTTGGGCCGCCCCCCCCCAAATAAAAAAGAGGATATTATCGGGATGCAACACAACACATGATTGCAACATGTGTTATTGGATGTATCTTTACATTTCTAGTAGTTGTGTGGTACTTTCACGTGTCATCGTGGCCAATTCAACAGCTAACGCAAACAAACTGACTTGCCCTCTTGTGTTCTCAACGCAAGTGCGCATGTGGAAACAACACAAGTTTGCATTTGTCACAGCCTCCCACAGGAAACGGCCCGCTCCCACCTGGGTGTTGCCCCTGACGCGCCGCATGTAGAAAGAACACATTTACTTCACATGTGTTTTGCTTTCTTTGTATTTTTGTAATGCCACCTCAAAGAATGATCCGAGCGTGTATGTCTCCGACTGGCCTAACAGCGCAATATGGATAGCGCAACAATAACTCGAAATAATGACAAAAAAAAAGATTGGTCCTCACGGTGGATAATGAGACATGCAATCCAAGGTTGTAAGACGGTTTCTGACATGACAATAACACAGCAAGAGGCCTGTCAGGCTCGAGGTTAACAATTAACATGCATAGAATACAGGCAGGGACACACACACACACACGCACACACAAATAGCTTTTCTGGAAATATTGTAGATCCTTCACAGAGAAAATAGAAAAGGCATCCCTCATTCTCAAACATGTGCATGGGTGTGTTTGTGTGTGTGTGTGTGTGTGTGTGTGTGTGTGTGTGTGTGTGTGTGTGTGTGTGTGCGCGTGCAGTAAATACACTCACCCGTCCAGTCTCCGACGACCCGAAGATGAATGCCGAACGTTTCTTTGTTCTCTGTGGGACACTGCAAAGTTAGAAAGCAGACAGTGAATCACAAAGAAAGACAAAGACACACACACACACACACACACACACACACACACACACACACTCGCTTGCACGCACGCACTCATCGTGCAGACTCTGAGACAACTCAGTTGCTGTAGAGTACTATAAAAAACACAAATAAAAAACATGTGCAAAGAGCTTTCCAAAGCAACATGATTTTCCATTAATCCCGGTGAATTACACCCACACACAGATGGATCCACATGTACGCCTTCCGGTCGGCAGATCCTGGCCTCAGGGTCCGTCTGCTCTCTGTAAGAGTGATTCCCTCTACCGTCACACCAGTTGTGTGTTTGTGTGTGTTCCCAGCAACCCTACAAACGATGTGTGCGGCTAAATCACTCAAAGCCCCTGCTGTCAATTAAGTGAGTGCAGGTTGCAGAGGGGGCAAAGTAGTACAGTACATGATTTCCCAAAAAACGAGACACTATGAAGGCGTACCAAGGGTATGTATACTCGTGCGTTTTTAATATCACATGTCGGGAACAGGTCAGAAAAAGCTGGAGTTGCGTTGCACTCTTACCGCCGTTAGCGTGAAAGGATGGTTCTCAAATGACGAGACATTGGGACAGTTGAGGACAATATACTGTGAGAGGATGGAAGGAGAAAGAAATTAAGAAACCAAGAGTGCAAGCTGCCATGATGTGAATACAAGAGCAAATGCACTGGAGATGTAACCGAACATACATCTTACCTGCCCCGGACGAGCTTTAAAATTCTTCTTAAGCATTCGTAACTCAATGACATCACAGGGGTGCCTGATGACGGTCACTATGGTAACCGGATCACTGCTCCGGATGTAGCGGTACAGACGCTCCGCACAGTAGAGACACAGAGGGCCCGACACCCACAGCCATGTCTATTTGCGCACACACACACACACACACACACACACACACACACACACATGAAACACACTAAATAGCAACCAAGGTCTTGTGTATTAACATCTTGTCTGGTGGCTACGGTCAAGAGATAAATGATAGTATAGAGGAGATTGGGGAAAGACACCACAACATTGAAATGGAGACAGTGGAGTAAGATAGTCGGGCTTCCAGAAATAGGGGAGGCGAACTCCAGTGTGTGTGTTTGTACTTTTTTTTCCCCGTAGAAAAGTGGCATTGACGTAGTATGATGATGCATTTATTCAAACACGATGTTCATCACAGACACAACACATAAGCACAACGGGGTTTTTTGTGTGTATTTCTGAAAATGAAGGAAATGATAAATAATCGGAAAACAGAAGAAGAAACTCCAAACTGATGAGGAAGATGACAGTTGGTGTCCAAAACAAGAGGTAAATCACTCGTGTGGTCGTATAATAGAGTCAAGCTACTATGGCGTATTACTTTTATGCAGTACCAGGGTAAGCCCCAATTAAGGACCGAAGCCGCCGCCCACAGGCCTGGTCAAAAGGTAGTTCACCGGCGATGGGACATAATGATAATCCAATAATTCCAATGGCAACAAGGACGGATGACATGTTAAATAAAACAATGTGCTGTGCTGTTACCTATTCTCTTTTGGCGTGTACCTGTTGCAACCTAATTGCTCACAGCTCCTCTAAAGCACGTGGAGGCTTTACAGGGGATTTTATGGCGCCGCCTTTTAGCTTAACGACCATGTGCAAATACATTACAGCATTAAAAAAAATGCAACCCCCGAAGAGCACCACACCTCTAATAAACAAGACCTCCCCCGACAAACACTCTCTCTCTCTCACACACACACGCGCGCGCGCGCACACGCACACACACACACACACACCTGTGGGCAGTGGGGCTGGAAGTGAGCCTCTGCCTTGCACGGCATCTCCTCTTGCTCACGTTTCTCTAGTTCCTCCTCTTGTTCCTCTGCACGGCTGTGGTTGGCTCGTAAGCATCCAGGGGGATGGGCCTCGATGTTGGTCTGATATTTTAGTGCTCCTCTTTTCAGAAGATGGAAATAGATGACGGTCAATTGATGTCAGTTTTACACCTCCGCATCGCATAGAGGCAAGAAACTCTTTATTTGTGCCCAGCGCAAGTCAGGCACATGGCATGTAATAGATATGCGCATAGGGAGGCTAGACTAGTTTTGCTATTTTCGCAGGCACGCGCGGTTAGAAACGGGTGATTTGCGCCGCTGTGGGCGTGAACACATGTGACTTGAAAAGCCGAGAAAGAGTGCAGCAAAACACACAGGTTGTGTTATGATTATTGGTCTGACATCAACCAATACCTACCCGACCATGTGCACCATCAGAATGATATAGAAGATGATGAAGAGGTTGTGTGTATACCAGAAGATCTCATAGTTGTATATTCTGAAACAATTAAAAGGGCAACAATTAGTGTTGTATTTCCAAGAAATTATGCAAAATATAGTTGGTCTATTTAAAGACAGCTGTTTTCGTGTGGGGAACAAAAAGCTGAACGAGGGACAAAGAGGGGGGGGGGGAGAGTAAAGACAGCAAAAGAAGAAAGCGAGATGAGTTTGTTCACGAGCAGATGCACAGAGTCCCAGCTCAGAGCCTGACTAAGCAAGACATCAGAGGTCAATATTAGAGGGGTCATTACACACAATGACCCCCAAGGCCCATAAACACCACTCACAATGACCATTTCAAACACTCTAGTCACCACTTTGAATTCAACTTCTTTAGAAGCTTGGAGCCCTGTTCTTTCATCTTCTGCATGCTGCCAACATATGTCACAATCCAAAATTGTTGGTTGAATTGGTCTACAGGCACCCACTGTGCCTCCGTCACTCGAGGTCAGCATTTCCAAATATGTCTGTTTACTGGAGTGAGTATGTTAGAGTTTCATTCAGATTTGTATTCAGTTCAGATCAACAATTTAAGTGAAGTGCAAAGAAACAATACAGGACAAGAAAGACTGTATGACGATGAGGGATGATGTGGAGTACTCAACAGGTTTCGTGTGGCATCATCCCATTACTCGGTTCATTTATCACAAGCCTTATCTCTGTCCTCGAGTAGACTGGAGATTCCTCTTAACCTCTCTTCATTTGCTGAAGGCAGTAAAGAGAACACGCTTATACACACGGACACACATGGAGAGCGAGTGACCCACTGTGACCTGAAGTAATGACAGCGCCATGAGTGAAGCACTTAAGTCGAGATTTGCTCTGTAACAGACCTCTGCTCTCCTTTGCACGCGCTCGCAGCGGTGAGTCATCGGCGAAAGCACAACAAAGACAGAAGTGGAGAAAGACCAGCAAGCACAGACATACAGATGAGACGTTATCCTGAATTTGGAACATTTTAAGGGAGGGGGCGGGGGGGTTATCCTGTCATGATCACCTACCGCACGCAGTAGGAGGAAGACGTGAACATCAGGAAAAGGATGACAACTAATAGAACGCCAGTGATTCCGGGAACTGAAAGTCAATCAGAGAGCCAATCGGAGCCGACGAGCCCGGTTAATACAACTTTGCTATTCATGAAAGAAAAAAAGAAAGACAGTATTATCTTACCTGTGGTCAGAATGATTCGCTTTGGGTCCTAGGCAGACAGCGACAGTCAAAAAAGTTCACAATTGAGCTTCATTTGCCAACAGTTGTTGATAAGTAAGTCAACTCAAAACCTTTCTTGACAATAATAGGTCCTACCTGCCTCCACTGGCCTAAACACGGCATTCTGGTTCATATGTCGTTTGCGGAATATGAGTTTAGCGGTAAAAATCAACCCTTTTTGTCCATCAGCACGGCCAATCATGGCACAGCTTCAGAAAACAGGTGAGCCATGAATTGTCACGAGTAACTGTGATGTCACTTTCAGATGAAAGAAAGTGGCAAAATGGCCACCTCCTGAGATGGCTAAAACGGGTGGATTTTGCTGCTTAGATTAAAGGAGTTACGTAGAACATATTATTGTTGAAGAAAATGTTTGTGTTGACTTCCGCTTTCACAACACATTTGTTCTTAGAGAATAGATAGAATCCTGCAGTTTAACAATAAACATGGAATAATCCTCAATTGCAATTACAGTGGATACCAAACGGCGACACACCCTTGTTCAAATGTCATTTTTTTTGTACCGTAATGTGAAAAAAATCATTTTTGCACCATCAACACTTCTTTAGCTCATGATGTAAATACACATCATGTCTGATGAGCTGTTCATAAAGTATGTTTTATTTCTCACCTCTCCTTTGTAGCGAGCAAAATTAAGAGCCGGAAAGTCTTCTGAGTAGCTGCTACTGAAGTTCATAACGTTCACGAGGTGGGCAGAGACATGAACGACTAGAACAAGAAAATGATGCCATCATGTTTGAGAACACTCAGTCACAATATCAGCCGAGACACAAACAGACACGCAGACACCACATTTGAAGGTCCAACTAAATTGGTATCGAACAAGCAAACACAAACGTCCTTGTCCAATCAGCAGAAAGTCAGCAAAATATCTCCCTGACTCAGACGCACATAGACTTCCTGACATCATCGGCTCGCCACGCAGCCATTTAACAGCTGATGGTATTAGAGGCCGTAATCATGAGACGCAAGGGTCTTTTTTTTCTCCAACGCGCATCCTCTCCCATTCCCACAACTCCCACCCACCACACTCTGTCTTACCGCAGCTCCTCACTCAGATTTCACCCCGCCGCCCGAAGGACCCCCCCCCCCGCTTTTTGTTCTCATTGTCTTTTGTCTCACAACTTTGGAATTTCTCTATTAGAAGAACTTTGCCTTGAGGAAGAGGGTGTGTGTGTGTGTGTGTGTGTGTGTGTGTGTGTGTGTGTGTGTGTGTGTGTGTGTGTGTGTGTGTGTGTGTGTTATGAAAGGTGACAGGATTTTGAGATGATGTCATGCTTATGTCTGTCCTT
This sequence comes from Hippocampus mohnikei, assembly GCA_026261675.1. Lineage (NCBI taxonomy): Eukaryota > Metazoa > Chordata > Actinopteri > Syngnathiformes > Syngnathidae > Hippocampus > Hippocampus mohnikei. The sequence continues at coordinate 7,062,227 of JAKGUB010000327.1, forward strand.
GCATGTCCTTTTTTTGCGTCTATTGTTTCAAAATGGAAGTCTTGCCAACACCGTCAACGCCTAAAAATCGCAAAGATCAACCTCACATGCACGCATTTCTGTAATTCCATTCCATTTATTTTAAACTACTTTTGACAATAACTTTTAAACATATTTATGAACACAGCGAGATGAAAAAAAACTGAGAGAGTACTGCCCATTATTTGTTTACTTGTAACATGTTTCAGAAAAGTTTCAGCATTGGTGTCACAAAAAAAAAAGAGCCAACCCATGAACTGCGAATTTCAACCGGCATTGCTACGGCGCGATCCTTTCGCGTCATTCATGGCTGACAAGAGGCAAGAGACAACTAGTGGCTACTTCACCTGGAGAAAGAGCATCTGACAGCTCCTGGCCTAGAAGAACATTACCATGCTAGAGCCACTTCCCTACCCATCCGACCTGGGTCTATGTGATTATTTTCTCGTTCCCGAGATCAAACGCTTCATCAAGAGGATGCTATTGAAGATATCAAAAATGACCATGATGACACCAAATGTGTCACTTGGATTCGAAATACATTTTTTGTGACACCGGTCTTTCAGCCTTTCTGACACATTTCATATGACTGTCTATGTGTATCATGGGAGACTCGCTAATTGTCTTCTACACAGCTGCTCCAATGTGTGAGTGCTGAGATGGAACAATGGTGTAACATTCCCAGACTGAAACGCCGACATAAAGCCAGCAGGAGACATTGTTCACACCTTGCTCATGGAATCCTGTCTTCATTCACTTAACATTAAAATGCACATTTCAGCCAAGCCCCTTCTAGAAATGGACATTATTATGCCTGGTTTTAGCTTTTTAGTATTTCCAGTTGATAGACTGCGTCGCAAAGTGTAAAATATCCATCTGGCAAGAAACCACGGTGAACACCGACACGGACAGTGTTTCTATTTGGGGTTGTAGGAATTTGCCATTTGCTTCCTGGTTTGCCAGCTGCGTTGATTCAATACTCAGGAGTCAAAATGATGCGAGGAAGAATTGCTGTATAACGGCTGTTCCCTATGTAACGTTGACATACTGCGATAGCTCAGCTATCTTTTTCACCTTGACTTGTCCTCTTTTGGGAACTAAAAAAAAAAGCGTTCTGCCAGGATTTGCACAAATGAACTCGATCTGCATGCATTCTTCGATTGAGTATTGGTTTGCTTTTCTCTTAGATTTACTATGCACTGTAAGAATGACTCCAAGGAGCGACAATGATGCCACGGGAGAAGAGTCGCATGAACACACGCACCCCGAAAACTGAGAGCACACACCCATCAGCTGGAGTGGAAGGCAGCTGGTACTGCAGGAATGCAATGCTGATCCGACATGGATCCAGTTATGCATTCACGCAAATGTGCGCGCACACACAGCGAATGAGTTATAATCCTTTGGCTGCTGTGTATTTACCAGAGAAGATGCAGATGGCAACTCCACAGGCCACATGGAAGGTCTTACTCCTGTCCAGCAGTCGCCGAGTCTTTCTGCTTGATACCTTGAGTGGGAGGCAAATGAACAAACAGCAGTTAGTCCAAATGAAACTATGAGTTGTCAGAGGGCATCATTCAAGATGGCAAAATGCTCCATTACGCATGACCGTGTGTAAGAAATGACAATGGCAATGACAATGGCTTGAATGGGGAACACCATATAAAAAAAAAAGCCACTGATGTTGAACTCGAGCCATGCGGTAAGTCAGAGTTGCTCATGACAGTTTTATTGCCATCAAAAGTCTTTTTTGTTGTTGTTTTGCAGTAATATATTTATTTGACAAAAGTCAAAATATTTGTGTCAAAATCACTGTTCTGCTTGACATGTTTATTATTAATATTATTATTATTATTTACAAATAGCTTGTTGGTGAAATCAACCCATCTTCGACTGTTGATTTGATTACTAAGTAATGGAAAAAAGACATTGCAGTGAGCAATGAAGCAAAATGTCGAAAAATAAAGATTTTGAATCCAGACCCGAATACAGATGCATGAAAAAAGACGCTCATTACCGTGTGTGTTCCTCGGACGAACGTAAGAAGACTGCGACACATGGGCAACAGCACCAAGCTGCAATTTAGGTTCAGCACAGATGCAGAAGCCCTGCTGATGCAAAGTCCAAGCTGGAGGAAAACACACACACACACACACACACACACACACACACACACACACACACACACACACACACACACACACACACACACACACACACATACACACATACACACATGCACACATGCACACACACACACACACACACACACACACACACACACACACAAACACACACACACACATACATACACACATACACACATACACACATGCACACATGCACACATACACACACACATACATACACGCACATACACACACATACACACATACACACACACACACACACACACACTGTAATGCAGGTTCCTGTGCTTTTGGTAGAAATGGTTGACACTTTTTTAGATGGGTTTTTGTGGAGCCATTGGGAAGGGCGTTAATCAATGTACAACTTAATTACATTTTCAATGGCCATTGAAAGCTGTTCATCCATCTGTTTTCTATTGCTTAGCCTGTTCAAGGTCACGGCTGAGTTGAAGTCTATAGCATCGCACTTTGGTGAAAGAGGTGCACCATGGATAGGTTGTCAATCACAGAGCACACAACTTTGGCCTTCGGTTCACCTAAAACATCTTTGGGGAAGGGTGAAATTAAAAGGGAGTATCTAAGGAAAACAGACGGAAGCACGGGAAGAACATGCAAAGGGTTGACACAAAAAGGTCAAAGCCCTGATTACAACTCCAAACTTTGTGAAGCAGACATTGTCACAAAAAAAAGCAAAGAAAAAAGAATCATTGCTGTATAAAATGGAAGAGTTCATCATCAATCAGTGTTTTCGCCGGATGGATTCCGCGAAGCGGAAGAGTACCTGACCAGGGTGAAAGCTGAGCTGTTTACCTCAAGTGGCACGTGAGGGTTTTCAGATGTGTAATCTGGCCCCACACAACCAGTCATTCATTAGTAATTAATTTTATTTTTTTCATGCCGTCCGTCGGTTCGGAGTCAGTCTGCATGTTTAAAGGCATTTCCTGAGCACTCGGCTGGTGCCGTCTCTTGTTATTAAAGCTCCCAGATGTCAAAACAATTGGTGTGGCTCATACAGGTACACATATTAAAGACGTTACCAAGCAGAGGCCTTTCTTTGCAGTGAACATCTCTGATTAAAAGTGAAGATAATCCCGACACTACACTTCTGTAGTCATATCTTTTTTCTTTTCAAGACTCATGCAAACAGAAAAAAAAAACTGACAAAAGCATTCAGGGAGATCCAGTAAGATCTCAAACACACACGCGCCATGCAGGTGAATCGGAAAAGTGATTTTGAAGTTACATTTCAAATCATTTCACAACTGATAGAGCACGGAATCGCTAATTTGTGTACACATGTACACAGAGGCTTAAGACCTTTGTCAAGGCATTCAGTTGAAAACAGCAGCATGCCCACACTTGCCCCTCTCTCCCCCCGTGTTTCCCGACCAGTCAGGCTGCACATGAATAGCTCACACATGTTGCTTGTTGCCATGTCTTATTTTCCCCCCCGTTACAAAAAAAAAAATCCTGCATGGATGTTTGTGTGATTTTCAGTTTGCTCAGATTTTCAGTTTGTCCACTTTAGTTAGAAAAACATCTCTCCTGACCTCATCTGATAATGTCAGGGGTAATTTGGAGTGTGCATCAAAAAAACACACATCGACGCACTGCCAGGAACTTGTGACAACAATTACACTAATGTTCACATGGCCCTGCAGGCATCAAATTCCTACCTCAGTGTGTGTGTGTGTGTGTGTGTGTGTGTACGCGCGCGCCAACTAAAGGGGCAGTCAAGACTGACACGCTTGGACACACACACACACACACACACACACACACACGCACACGCACGCACGCACGGTAGACGCGAACGCACACGTGGACTCATTCAAGCTGCAAGCGTGACATCCAAGCTTTTTCCACCACAAATCATGCCTGCATAGATATGAATGGCAACTAAACTTAGAAAAGTGTCTCGGACGACAAGCGTGTGCTCACAGTAAAGTCGGCATTGGTTCGATAAGCAAAATTGCTTGCATCAAACACTGTGCTGTCAGAAACTGATGTGAGATTTTACTTCAATCCAGTTCATGATTATGTGCTGACTTTGGGCGAAAGGACGCACACGACATGTTGTCAGGCAATCTTATGGCACATACTGTAATATTATTGAAAATGATGACACATACAGTACAGAAACATAGTGTGCAACAGTTCATTCATACTCACAGTCAGTCTGTGACTGAGTGGGGACTGAACGCCTACACCATCCCTGACTACAATCTAATCATCTCTAAACTTTTCACCAAGGTCCAATTTGACTAGGTTGTATTGTAAAACTATCCTTTAATGTATGTACAGGTAGGTATACTGTGGCTTAATACTTCTTATTGTGATGTTTCTACGTCATTTTATATCTGACCCAAGATATCGAGGTAGCTGAGGTCGTGTGTGTGTGTGTGTGTGTGTGTGTGTGTGTGTGTGTGTGTGTGTGTGCGCGCGTGCGCGTGCTTACCCCGAGCATCTTGTAGAGGTAGTGATACTGCTGTCCACTGCAGTACATCAGGAAGGTTTTGACAAAGAGCCAGGTGTTAGCTCCCAACCACATCATCTACACGAAGACAAATACAGTTCACTGCTTTACTCGTCACTACACTGAAAAAAAGTTGACAAAGCTGCCTCTACCAGGACGAAGTGTTTTCCTCCCTCGTTGGCGAGCCAGCTCCGCGCTGACACAACCATCATGTCCCCGACCTTCTCGTCAAAGTGCCGGTAAGTGTGTGTGCGTGTGTTTATGTGGCTGAGGGAGCTCCAGAGGGGAAGCCAGCTCTTTCCCTCGACCTAAGTTGAAGAGCATGTATGTATATGAGAGTAAGGGGGAGGAGGGTTGGAGGGGCTTCGGAGAGAGAAAGCCGACCATTTCTGTGTTAGCCCATAACGGCCACAAGAGGGAGCCATCGTCCCGATCAAGTCAATTGATGCCTTTTGGAGCCTTCAAATAAACATCCTTGTCATCTTATTGGGAACATTGGAAGAAAACAAAATTAACTGCCACTTGTTTTGGAGCATGTTATAATTGAAAAGAAACAACTACTATAAGTGTCTTGTAATAGTTCCGACTGCCTTTAAAAAGTAAAAACATGGTCATTTAAGCAGAAAGGAGTCACATCACTTCCCACTTGCAATAAGGTTACATTTGACGCCGCACGTAACAGTCCAGAGTAAACAAGACACTCTTCGTAGATGTTGTGTTATTTTAACAAGTTGTACTTTGTCCACATGCATTGTCTCACTTTGATCATCTATTTGAGAGTATCCACAAAGTTACAGTTCATTCATGGGTTTGTGTTTCATATCCTGACTCTTTTGGGATCTGTGGATGATTATCCTTTTATTCCTTGAATTTATTAATACTCCCTCGCTGTTTTTGAATTGAGGCCAATAAATAAGAACAGAAAGTTGGGGGGTGGGGGAGAAACTGCACACTGGGGGAGTGAGAATTACCTCGCAACATTCCTGCGACTACAGAGCCCCCACCTCCTTTCACGCTCCAGTCTATGACATGAAAGAACACCTCCATTGCCACGACACAGCTGGGGAGGGTCAAGCGTGTTATCTTGTTCTGGGCGAAATACAGCTACGCTATTTCTGTTTCGGTCTCCAATTGATGTATGAGCACCTTTTGTCAAGTTGATCATAAACTGTTTTGATTCAAACTTGACAGAAGTGTTTGGAATCATTGTGATTGCAAACGTGCTTTAGACGTGCAGAACAAAAATAATGAATATAATAACATTTATTTGGGGTAGAGGTGGGTGAATCCGTTATTGAGGCAACAAATCTGCAAAACTTTCTTTGGTTCGCATTCTTTCTCCCTCTCTCTGTGTAACTTTAAATCATTTTACACACTCAAAATCTGTGGGCTAAACCTGTTTATTGATTTTCTAGGGAAATGGAGAGAAATCCTATTATTCTTGGCTGTCCCGTCATGTCTCTCCTTTTCATATGTGTTCAATGAAAACGACTTTGTCCAATCCGTCGTGGTGTTTTGCAAATAAAAGCTCCTGGAAGTCGACTAAAATACAAGACTATGGCATGCCTCTGGAGGGAGAATTTGCAACGTATTCTTTTTTTTTATATATAATTTATCGTGCTGTGTGTTTGCGGTTCTTTCAAAATTAACATGGAAGAAGAGTACTTGTGGTTGTTATTGGATAGTCATGAGCTTGCAATTGTGCTTGAGGCAAACTTTTTTTTCTTTTAATTTAATAATTTAAACTTTTTTATGTCTGGGGCCATTACCCCGCCGGCCCCGCCTTCTGAACGCATTGCAGTCAAAAACTCACAGACTCCCCCCGCCCCCCCCACACACACACAAAGAAACAACTACTATATTGGGGGGGGGGGCTGTGGACATGTTTTAAATGCTAATTCGACTGTAGGTTCTCCTTGGTTTGTTGAAAAACGATAACGCTGGCAAATGTCTACGAGAAAAAAAAACGGGTGATCGTTACTCTGACGTAACAAACCTCGATCGCGGTGATCTCGGGATTTTCTGTCAATCTACACACGCCACACCCTCTCCTCATTTGGGCCAACTGGTTTCGAGCGTAGCGACTCTCTTGACCACCGCGGTCGGCGCTCGTTTGGATTTTTGGAAGCGTGCGCAAGGAGTTGGGTCAGCGAAACATGGCGACAAATAGCAGATCCATTCGCTGTCTCTGGTGGGTTTCGGCCGTGGCAGCTTTGTTTTGTTTGGGTTTCTTCGCCGGTGAGTCACTCGAACACAGTTTAACAACAACAACAACAATAATAATATATATAAAAAGACATACCGTGCATAAGTAATTTAAATTTTGGTTGTGCGGATTGTGTGGACGTGAGAGGGGGCGCGCGTTCTTTGGAAGTGATGAAACGGGACATTTTTGCATCCAGTATGTCTACTTCATACATACATACATACTGAATGCAAAAATGTCCCGCCGTTCTCGAAAAACATCAAGACTTTTGGTCTTGAGGCGACATAATGTTGCACAGCTACAGCAGAGTGAGAAAGAATTTCATAAAACCTCCAAGACAGTTGAGAGCAAATCGATTTGTTCTCAAGCCGTTTGTAACACTTTTAATTGATGCAGTTACCAAGTGCCACGTATTGTGTACACACTGTAGGATGGTTTGCAAAGCCCACCCACCCAAACTATACAAGCGGTGCCTCCAGTCAATATTTGTTGGAGTTTCTGAATGAAATGCAGCCGAGCAAGATCAGAGAGCATCTCAGGTAAGAAGCCGTGCATCCTGCCAGTGATTGTTCCAAAAGCAATATGATTTAAGCACTTTTTTTGTTCCCCCTTTCAAGGAAATTTACACGTCTTCCCCATCTGTCCGGCACAGAGCAAAACTTGAAATATGCGGAGCAGATTCAGAAAGAGTGGCAGGAATTTGGCTTGGACTCAGTCGAGATGGTGCCATATGACGTCCTGCTGTCTTACCCCAATGTATCACAACCCAATTACATTGCAATTGTCGATGCACAAGGCAATGAGGTAACGTCCATTCATGTAGTATGAAGACACTTACGTTGAATCATGTGTACGGCCCAGGTGTATGGTATTCGGACAGTTACAGAGATTTTTGGGGGTTTTGTATTTACAGTCTACCTTCTATGACCCGGGCAATAATTATAAAAATTCTGAATGCCAGAGCTCCTTGCTGTCTTTGTTGCTGCATTAATTTCATTGGATTTTTCCATGAAAGTCCTACAGCCAGTCTATACAGTCGATAAATTTTCAAAATGTATATTTTTAGTTTCCGTAGATCTGGACCATGTGTTCCAAATGTCCTCATTGTAGAGTACAAATTCTAAGAGTTGTTGTTGTTATTTTCTGTTTACTAAGTCATGTTTCACCTGATTTTGATCTTTTTCCCTGAAGGTTTTCAACACGTCCTTGGCTGAGCCCATCCCTGCAGGTTATGAAGACGTCGCCAACATTGTGCCTCCGTACAGTGCCTACTCTGCCCAAGGACAACCTGAGGTGTACAAAACAAAACAAGAGCAGAATTAACATTGTCACGCTGATGCAACAAAAAGCAAGCACAGTCAATTCGAGGTCCCCCCCTCACTCGCTCTCATTCTGCCCAGGGGGACTTGGTCTATGTCAATTACGGCCGCACTGAAGACTTTTCCCAGTTGCAGCGGCAGATGGGAATTAATGTGACTGGCAAGATTGTCATTGTCAGATACGGGAAGATATTCCGAGGCAATAAGGTAAGAAACACTCTTCACCTTTAACTCCTAAAAAGGCTATTGTGCGGGTTAGATTTCACATTTCTCACTTAAAAATGTGAAGAAATGCATTTTTTTATGGGTGTTAGCAATTTCAAGAAATAGGCCAGCCCCCTCAAAACAGGCTGAGTTGTGAAAGGCTTAAAAATGCTCTGTACGGTGTTTGGCAGAGTTATTATTGATGCTTTTGGGGTTGTGACAAAAGCATTTCACCGACATATTATCAAGATAAGTGAAACCTTTTAAATTGTAGGGGGGAAAACATTTCCTCTTAAATACATGACTTAATGCAGTGGATTCGCTATCTGTTTTGCCTCCATCAGGTGAAGAATGCTATGTTAGTCGGCGCAAAGGGACTCATTTTGTTCTCTGATCCAGCGGATTACAGTGCCGATGGAGTCAAGGTAATTTGCATGAGTCAAAGTATTTGCTTGAATGCTTGATCTTTGGGGTACTGTCACCAAAGCGGGCCACGGGCATGTTAAAAGACACCCGGAAAGAGTTTCAAAATTGTGAACTGTTTGCTTAGAATGATGTACATTTAACTTACTGGAAAATCCTGCTATCATTGGTGTGGGTAGCCGTATCATGAAGGCTGGAACCTTCCGGGCGGTGGCGCTCAGAGAGGAAATGTCATGAACCTGAATGGAGCGGGAGACTCTCTCACCCCTGGCTACCCTGCTAAAGGTGTGTGTATTTATAGGTTTGGTTGAAGTTCCGTTCTATGCAAAAGTATGAGGAGAATACTAACATTAAAAAAAAAAAAACATTTCAGAGTAATCGTGTTGACATAATAAAAGAGTGGTTGGGGACCTTTGTTTTCCACTGTACTCTATGTACCGGTATGTGTGATCGACCGGCATCGGGATTACTGTCTGCTCTCTTTCAGAATACACATACAGATCCCGTCCTGAGGATGGAGTGGGACTTCCCAGCATCCCCGTGCATCCCATTGGCTACCACGATGCATTTCACATCCTCAAGTACATTATTTTACTCCTTTTCCTTTTTAAGATGACAATGCAAATGGATGAACTGAATTCATTTTCACCTATGATGATGATTCACTTCACAGGAATATGGGGGGACAAATTCCTCCAAATGACTGGAAAGGAGCTTTAAATGTGTCCTACAGGATCGGTCCAGGTTTTACAGATGATTTCAAGAGCCGGTAAGTGTTTCGGTGTGTATGGTTTGCGTCCACTTTCCCCCAGGGACAGTTATAGACTGTCTCATTCCACCATCCATGTTTTAGTCTTTGGGTTGTTCTTTTGTTGCTGGGTTTTTTTTGGAGGGGGCTTCTGGCTAATGAGCTAGTGGCAACTTGCCACAATGAAGCACAATGGGGGCTTTGTATCTCTTGTTTGGGAGAAGCATAAATTCCCACATGATTCTTTGAGCAATACAAGCAGCGCATAAATTGAATTGAGTTTAAGTGAAAAGCCTCTGATCTAAATTAAAAAAAAAAAAAAATCACATTCCTCTTGGAAATGTGATCGTTCCAGGTTTGTGCGCATGAACATCCACACCAACAATCAGGTGGGAAGGATCTACAATGTCATTGGAAGGATAAGAGGAGCTCTTGAGCCAGGTAAAGAGACACAAACCCTGCGATACTGCACTATGGAGTATTGTTGAAATAGCTTTATGGTGATTTGTACACATGGGGAAAAACTTGCAAACTTCACATCGGAAAGCATGAGCCAAGATTCTAACTCTTGAGTGTGAGGCAGTTTTCATCATCACAATCTCATTCTAAGCATAACACTGGGGAACAATTTGAAAAAATAAATCTGTTTAGTTAGATTTAAAAAAAAAACATTTTGGGGAAAACTCTTCTAATCGCTTATCATTTTAAAAAGCCAACTTTATCATAATCAAAGCTAACCGCAGCATGTTATAGGAGTAATTTCTGTTGGACTAGACAGGTATGTAATTCTGGGTGGACACCGAGACGCCTGGGTTTTTGGAGGGATTGATCCCATGTCAGGAGCTGCTTTGGTCCATGAAACTGTCCGAAGCGCTGGGAGGCTTCTAAGTAAGGGTAAGTACAGCTACCTTTGACAGGGAGCATCAAGCCAGTAATCAATCACTATGAAAGTGTGTGTCCGTGTGCAGGCTGGAGGCCGAGAAGAACAATAATATTTGCCAGCTGGGATGCAGAGGAATTTGGACTGCTGGGCTCGACAGAATGGGCAGAGGTAGAATATATTAGCAGTCATACATTACAGTTATACATGATACAGTCCAAATGTTTCCGTTCTTTGCGCAACTTTTGCCAGTGGAGATGTACCTGGACTGAAGTGTACTCTATGTGTTGTACAGAGTAGACCAGTGGAAAATATGATATAATTCCCGGTGCAAGTTTAGCAAAAAGCGCAGTGTAATGGGTACATGGGTGTAGTTTTTTTTCTTTTATTTTGCTACATTGCACAGGGAGAATTAGGCGTAACGTTGCATATGACTCCATATTCATCAACAGGACCATGCCAAACTGCTTCAGGAAAGAGCGGTGGCCTACATCAATGCAGACTCTGGCATAGAGGGTGAGTGCAAATAATTTTCCCAGTGTATGTACTGGCTTCTGCTTTTAAGGTGACTTGTGCGTTTGTCTTTTCAAGGTATGTACACACTCAGGGTTGACTGTACGCCATCCCTACACACACTCGTGTACGACCTCACTAAGCAGGTAAATGTAAAGAAAAATGCAACCGTTTTGGTATCTGTTGGGTTAAGATCTCTCTCTGTATCTTTGTATGTGTACAGATAGCCAGTCCAGAGATTGAAGAGGAAGGAGTTTCCCTGTATGAAAGTTGGCATAAGAAAGACAACTGGACAAATGAGCGTGATGCACCCAGGCAGGTTACGAAAGCCTCACAATACAATGACAAGGGAAAGACGAGAATTTGCTTATTCATGTTTATCCACATTACCTTTGGCATTGCACTCATCAATCAAAACAATTTAGGGTATCGATCCATTGGCCCACTCTCTTGTGTTGTGTAGGATCAGCAAGCTGGGCTCGGGAAGTGATTTCGAAGCCTATTTTGTCCGTCTGGGAATTGCAGCGGGCAGAGCAAGATACACCAAGAACAGGGTAAAAAAATTGTCTTTACTATGGTATAGTTTGTCCATTTGGGAGTCATTTTGATGCAAATTAGACACTGATATTTGACAGAAAATACTGCACTTGTATCCACGGTCCAGCCACTTTACAACTGCTTGCATAGTAAAATGATATTAAATGCAAGAGCTTAATTTTTAAAAAAGGCATTTTTACAAAGATAGTCATGACAATGGCCCTCATTTACTAATAAATACCGGTACATGTTTGTACTCTGCGCACAAGTTGAGCAAATATGCAAAATCATCGTCGGATTCACGACACATGCGTATCGGCTCATTTTCTTCGCACTAATGTGCGTATATTGAGAAATCAGAATTCATCCTAAATTACGGATCATCAAATGAGGACAGGTGGTATAGAAAGTGGATGGACGGATACTAATTGTTAGATGAAGGGCATGGATATCATACGTGTCCTCTGTGTGTGTGTGTGTGTGTGTGTGTGTGTAGAAAATCGAGCGATACAGCAGTTATCCCGTCTATCACACTGTGTATGAAACCTTCGAGCTTGTGGAGAAGTTTTACGACCCTTCGTTCATGAGGCTTCGGGCTGTGGCTCAAGTAAGAGGCGGGCTGGTCTTCCTCCTAGCAGATTCCCAGATCATCCCTCTGGATGCCAACCAGTATGCCATCTCCCTCAACACGTATGCACGCAGCATTGCAGCGATCGCACAAACACACCGGGAGGAGATGCGGTCGTACGAGGTGTCATTTGGTAAGTCGGGACCAGTACGTTGATCAAAATCATAATTTTAACGACGGGCTATTCAGATTTTGTTTGCTATTTTGCAGACTCCTTGTTTTCAGCTGTTGAAAATTTCACCGTTGCAGCGAGGGAGTTTCACGAGCGCCTAGAAAACGTCAACAGAGCAGAGTAAGAAGACATTTTGCATAAGTCATAACAGACTAAAATGTCAGCCTCCGCAAACCAAAAAACAATTTTCATCGGCATTGAGGTGCCTGTTTTAACATATATCAGCCCTCTGCAGGTACGTGCAATAAACGACCAGCTCATGTATCTGGAGAGGGCCTTTATCGACCCCTTGGGCTTACCTGGAAGACCATTCTACAGGTATTACACACAAACCGAACCCTCTTCAGTTTAGTTATGTAATCCATAAACCAGGTAGCCATTTGAATCAAACCACAAAATAAACGCCAGTGAAAACTACAGTGTTGCTTAACTACCCCGCATTAACTGTTGGGTTGCCAAATGAGCATATTGCAAAACGGATTCTCTGACAGAGATTGATTTGGTACCTTCATTCTCCTTAACTGTAACATGGCGTATATGTTGGAGTTCATATATTCACATGAACATGTCTCATCTGTTTTCCAGGCATGTGGTATTTGCTCCAAGCAGCCATAATAAATATGCAGGGGAGTCTTTCCCGGGCATCTACGATGCATTGTTCGACATTGAGCACTCGGCGGACCAAGAGAAGGCCTGGAATGAAGTTAAACGACAAATCAGCATAGCAGCATTCACTGTGCATGCTGCTGCCATGACGCTTAAACCGCCTGCATGATTTGAATGAACATTGTAAGTACAAATGAATTTCAATTCATTTGTACTTACAATGTATCTTTGTTCATCTATGCCGGCAACTTTTAGCGACATAAACAAAATTAAATGATCTATTACACACCAGGAAGTGTATAATATATCTACATCCAGTATTTGTGACATTTGTTTGGTGGTGCACCTCGAGTTATTGAACTTTGTAAAATATGTGCTTCGGCGCAAGGGTTGGCAAAATTCATTGGACTAGATGGCGAATTGAGAATTTAGTAAATTTATGTCACCTGTGTAGGTATGGCAACTGGTTTATTAAATGATGGGTGTGTTTGTCATGTGAAAGCCTTCAGAGTAATTTGTCATATTTCTAAAGGGTGCAACTTTCAGGTAATATGGACAGCGGCAAGGTTTGAAGGCCTCTCTGATGTCGCATTTTCTAAACGAAAAGACCTTTTTATTTAGTATTTGTTTGAAGCTAATGCTCAATGTTCAGACGGCGCAATTTGTCATTTCAAAAAGTTTTATTGTACAAGTAATGAGAAAATACAGTAAAATCATTCAAATAAGCTAAAAGTAAAATCTTAAAAGTGCGTAAAATGAAGTTTTAACTGAACAGTCATGTTGAATTGTTGAAAAACTCACATCATCCTCTTCATCTGCAGGGTAAAAAAAAAAAAAAGATTAGAAGATAGAAAAAATATCGGCACAATTTCATGAGACTTAAAAACAGCACTGTCATGTCTGAAGTGTTGACACCCAATAACTTGATCACCAGATTATGTGAAGACACCCTCACAGTGTCAGTGTTTGTCATTAAGTGTGAGCTAACCACAAGCAAGTATAAACAAAAAGCAACATGCAAATCATTTTCATTGAACATAGACCTTGTCATTCTTCCTTGAAGATTTTCATGATTGAAGGAGACGCAATTCTGAAAACAGGGTTAAGGTTTCACTGTGACTGAACACGTTCATTTTTAAGGTGGAAATAATGACAAATTTTCAAAGCGACACTTAATGAGATTAATGTAAAGCTTGATAAAAGTTGGTTTCCATTTCAGGTAACCAATTGTAAAGAGGGAATACTAAAAACACTATTATGGGATTCAAAAGTAAATGGTGGGTCAGATTAAAGAACCGAGTACGCAGGCCCTTTCTTTGTGCACCTTGTCATTCAAGACCATCTCCTTACCTTGCGAGTGCTTGCCGTCAACCGTGGAGACTTGGAAGTCATTTGGGGGGACTTTCTGTTTTCTTTGCAGATCACTTGGGGTGACTTGGAGCTCCCGCCCCTGCCCGCTCGCCCTGCTCCCGCGCGGGAAACGGCAGCGTGCTTATTTTCTTTTTGCATGGCATTCACGGGAGACCTCTTGGAGGTTTTGCTTGGCGACTTTCGGGTGGAGCTACGGAGTTTGTTGAGGCCTCTTTTCAGGTAGTTGTTGCTGCTTTTGTTCGGGGTGTTGTCGATGGTGAACATCATAGACTGCCGGCGATTAACCTGAGAAGATGAAGGAGAAGTCTGATTAGCTCATTTCCAATTGAAGCTGTTATTTATTTATTTATTTCTGTTCCATTTTAAACTGAGACTGTTTCACAAATTGAGTAATAGTTAATAAGGTCATTCCCCTTGGAGGAATTTCCCATAAAGGTTTCATTTATTACAGTTTTGTATTGTGATAGTGTTGGGGAATGTCCTTTATAATTTCCTATTTTATACTCCTGCTGGAACAAAAATGAGACTGATGTTACTCACCGGTTCTTTAGTATTTGAGTATGTCATATTTTCACTGAATACTTACACAAACTCATGTATTTGGAGGAGTAGGTTTTACATTGACTATATTCTGAAGTAACGGTATGAGTAAAATTTTGGGCCATTGTAGCCAACCTCCACTATACGAACAAATCATTGAACAGTGTTCCCTCACTTTTCACGGGTGACTCACAGGGTACATCCAAAGAGACGAACATTCACATGTCACTGAGTGGAAAACCACGTAGCTCGGATGGAAGTCACGATAGTAAAACTTTTCACCACAGTGACCCATGAATCAAAATTACGCAACATAAGCCCTTCGTCAAACTCACAGGACTGAGGACAGGGTCAAGTTGTGAGTTGGAGGGTCCACTGTCGATGTTCTTGTTTTTGGGAGTGAGAGGGCGGGGGAAGCAGCTGGCCTTCAATTTTTTCTGGCAAATAAAAATGTCAGTGATTGACCATGTTTAAAAGTTGCGATCCAAACAATTTTTAATTTGACGATATGGCAAACAGACTAACCTCAGGTGACGATTGAGGAACACATAACGTCGAAGCAGCACGCTTTGTGAATCTCGGGCTTTTCAGTTGAGAGCAGCCGACCGATTTAGACGTTGGGTGGTCCGCCATCAAAGACAAACGGTGAGAACGGACGCCGGCTGTGGTACTTGACTGCACTGCCACGAGGGAGTGGCGATGGGAAGCCAGAGAGTCCTGCAGCTGGCCTGGCATGACGGACGCTCGTCGAAATGTCTCCGTTGGGTCACCTGTGCGTACATCTTCGTCGGTGAAAGGGAGCACGCTCTTGCAGCCAGCCTGAAGTGAGACAAGGGGTTGAATTGATGCCATGGACTGACATTGCGACCTATGTAAACAATATATTTAAAGTTACGCTACAATTTTGATGGTGTGCGTATGCCACGCACACACGCGTGTGTCATTGGTTCAAGCAGCTTTTCTTGTCATGTTTACCTCCGATTGGCACTTTGAACATTTAAGCATGTGCAGTTATGGTAACAGATGGACTGAAGGGTGTGACGATAGGTTGACAGGGGTCTTATTGTTACAACAGATGAGAACCAATCTACCAACCTCAAACTCTGCAGGATAGCTGCTTTTGAGATGAGGAAGGCAAGCTTTGTTCCTGGCCTGGAGCTCAGCAATCCTCATCCAGTCATCAGGTGCACCATCCGGCTCGTTCTCTGCCCCGACGCCAAACGTACTTGCGGCTGAACACATCAGCCAACAGAAAATCGAGCGTATACAGTCATTATTTTGAGACTTATCTAAAGGTGAGATGCCATTTTAAAAAAACAGGCGGTAAATGATAGTTGGAGTTATTTTTGATACATCGCTGTGGTGCAAAGAGGTTCAAACTTACTCTGAGAAAGGAGCGTGCTCCGCCGATACCCAGGAAGACTGCTGAACTGGTCGCTGGCAGTGGCGGTCATTCTAGCAGGTGTGTCAAAAACCTCCATGGACACAGGCCGTGAGCCATGGGCACTGGAGAGGTTGGGCTGGGAGTGAGCTGAAGCCAGGCTGTAAAATGTTTCATCACCTTCAACGCCGCCTGGAGTTTTCTGAAGAGGAGTACATTAAGAGTTTACCACAATGCTTAAAGAACAAATTTTGATTACTTTGTAAGAACAATTTAACTGACACTGGATGGCCACCTTACCTTGCGAGCGCTTGCTGTCAAAGGTGGAGACTTGGCAACAGTTTGAGAGGACTTCTTGTTTTCTTTGAAGACCATTTGGGGTGACTTGAAGCTCCCACCCCTGGCCGCTCGATGCGCCACAGTACGGGAAGTGGCAGCCTGCTTATTTTCTTTTTGCATAGCATTCACGGGAGACCTCTTGGAGGTTTTGCCTGGCGACTTTCGGGTGGAGCTGCGGAGTTTGTTCAGGCCTCTTTTCAGGTAATTGCTGCTGCCGTTGTTCTTAGGGGTGTTGTCGACGGTGAACATCAAAGACTGCCTGCGATCAACCTGAGAAGATGAATGAGAAGTCTGATACAGTGTACACTCTATATTTGCACATGATACACACGCACACACACACACGGTTCCCACTCTTCCAAACTCTTGTTACACTTAATAAATTTAACTTTAAAATGTTGAATAAATACAGAGCTGATGATATGGCTAACAGACTAACCTCAGGTGAAGTTTGAGGAACACATAACGTCGAGGCCGCCCGCTTTGTGAATCTCGGGCTTTTCAGTTGAGAGCAGCCGACCGATTTAGACGATGCGTGGTCCGCCATCAAAGACAGACGGTGAGAACGGACGCCGGCTGTGGTACTTGACTGCACTGCCGCGAGGGAGTGGCGATGGGAAGCCAGAGAGTCCTGCAGCTGGCCTGGCATGACGGACGCTCGTCGAAATGTCTCCGTTGGGTCACCTGTACGTACATCTTCGTTGGTGAAAGGGAGCACGCTCTTGCAGCCAGCCTGAAGTGAAACAAGGTGTTGAATTGGTGAAATAAGCTGACACTGCAACTTACGTCAATAAAACATTTAAAATGAATGAATTTAAATGTAAATGGATTTGCAGGAGGAGTATTTATTATTGGGTTTCTCCATTAGAGACGAAGCTTGGTCAGCCAGCAAGGTTTCGGAGTGTGCACTTCATTGGTTCAAGCAGCTTGTATTGTCATGCTATGCCTACTTCTAATTGGCACTTTTAAAATGTAAAGCAAGTGCAGTTATGGTCACAGATGTACTGAAGGTCGTGACAATAAGGGTCTTAGTGTTACAACAGAGAACCAAAAATCTACCAACCTCAAACTCCACAGGATAGCTGCTCTTGAGATGAGGAAGGCAAGCTTTGTTCCTGGCCTGGAGCTCAGCAATCCTCATCCAGTCGTCAGGCGCACCTTCTGGCTCGTTCTCTGCCCCAACGCCAAACGTACTTGCAGCTGAACACATTAGCCAACAGAAAATTGAGCGTATAATTGTTTTGAGCCTCATCTAAAGGTGAGATGCCATTTAAAAAAAAAAAACACAGGCGGTAAATGATAGTTTGAGTTATTTTTGATGCATCGCTGTGGTGCGAGACTAGGTTCAAACTTACTCTGAGAATGTAGCGTGCTCCGCCGATACCCAGGAAGACCGCTGAGCTGGTCGCTGGCAGGGGTGGACATTCTCGCAGGTGTGTCAAAAACCTCCATGGACACAGGGCGTGAGCCAGGGGCACTGAAGAGGTTGGGCTGGGAGTGAGCTGAAGCCAGGCTGTAAAACGTTTCTTCACCTTCAACGCCGCCTGGAGTTTTCTGACGAGGAGTCCAATAGGAGTTTACGACAATGCTAAAAGAACAAAGTTTGATTACTTTGTAAGAACTAGTTAACTAACACTGGATGGCCACTGGACAGTGATGATAGCTGAACCAGGACACCAGCAGCCTACCTATCATTTAATTGACAATATGGGGTGTCTTCTGTTCTTTGAGTTCCATTCCGACAATATAACCAATTTGTATGCAAGCAAAACGCCCCATAACCTGATTAACCTAAACCAATGCAGTGGTAAATACATTATTCTAGTACATTTAGTATTTGTGCAAATAACATTGCTTGGCCATTATTTAAAAACAACTGACTGTAACCGGGCGAAAATTTGCAAAGGTTGGTGGAGATAACAAAACGCACGTTCGCATCAGGGTTCATTGAAGGTTGTAAAAGTTTGCCAGTAGTTTGTCGTTTTTCTTGTTGCAAGGGAATTTTGAACATGTTCAAAAATCCTTTGCGAGAAGAAAAATAGAGGTGAACGTCTGGCAACTGTTTGCGACCTTGAACAAACCCTGACATGAACATTTGCTACCTTCGCAAACACTCAAATATTCGCAGCTCGGTGGGCTAAGTTTAACCAACTTATGCCCTTATTCGTCGCAAACAGAGGACCCCGTGATTGGAGTGAAACAGTTTTAGAAATGCAGTTTGAATATTAAAGTTGAGAAGCATGTCAACAAGTTTCCATTACCTTTGTCATGGTTATGTTGATAACCTGCGTTGTCCTCCGTCTCTTGACAGACGACAATGGATTTGTATAGCGCAAGTCCACTTCTGTTTTGCTTTCCGCGGTGTTTCTAGATGAAGAAAATGTATATACCATACTTTATTTTGATGTTGGAACGGTCATTTTTTTGTAGTCATTAAGGTAAGAGAAGAAAACATTTGTCTCACAATGGGGAAATTCGCAATTTACAGCAGCAAAATTTTGAAGGGAGGAATGTAGAAAAACAAAGTATTTGCATGCATATACTTTACCATGTAATTGCACCTCAATTACAAATGTACCGGTATAACCAAGTTAAAACTCAAATTCTGTTAAGTACTCATAACTCTGCCATTTACCTGTTGATGTGCCGAGTATTTATTGGTGTGAAGTAAAGAGTTTCCAATGACTCAGCCTTTACACCACGACGTTTGGCTGCCAGTCTCTCAGAACTACGAACAAGCGGCGTACTCGATTCATCAGGTGCCGAAATTGTCCTGCAGAATTGGGGGACAAATGATTACGCTAATTAAATTTAGGTTAAAATAATTGCTGTCATTGATTATTTTATCACAATTTTTCCTTAGATTAACTTGTGTTCACTTGATACTTGTACACTTAACACAAAATGAAACCTTGTGTTGTTCAGCAGGTCTTCAAGGGAGCTTTGGTCCAGACTGTCTGAGCTCATAATTCTCTTGGGTTCCACTTCGGTGTGAACATTTGAGCGTGAGCCCGGAACCTCCAAGTAAAATGACTCCGACATTCCTCGTTGGTGACCAGGGATTTGGTTGTGTGTACATAGATTTAGGTCAGCAAAGGCCACCTTAATATAAGCAGAAGTGAAAAAGGATAACTTAGAAAATATTTAACTTAATTTAGACTGCATTCAGAAGAGATGAATATGCAATTATGCCCCTCAAATTATTGTGAATACAGATAAATTATGTCGAGCAAATTATTCAGTTATTGTGCCCTCCAATTGCCATCTTCTGGCAAGGAATTGACATTTTTACTTTAGTTAGAAATGGGAGGGGAGGGGGGGGGGGGGCGTAATGACGCTCGCACTGCATCCAGCGTTGAGCACCGGTCATGCCAGAGGCTAGCGAGATCTGTCGGGTTACTTCTCAAAGGCAGTGTGACGTAAATGACTCTGAAATGAACCGCCTGACACAGTTACAGTTCCGAGTGATAACTTTTGCTGGCAGATTTCAGACTCAGCAAAATGACCAATCTCGAAATAAGTGTTTGGAGGTTTGAAGGATGGGGGTGGAGGGGGTCCTTGGCATTATGATAAAGTCTCAGAGAGAGAGAGAGAGAGAAAAAAACACCCGCATGATGAGCAGGTTGTTAAGTATTGAAAGAATGGGGCGGTCTTGAGCTTTTGGCTCAAGGCGGTCACCTTCATTTTGCTCACATCTGGCTGGGACACAGACAGCTGCAGTTCCTCCATCAGATGAGCAGACTCTTGCTGGGTTTCGAGTAACTGCTGCCCTTTGTCTGTCCGTTGGAGAGACATGACTTCCAATTGTCTTTTAAGGTCCACGAGCTCCAGTTTAAGTGCATGTGTCGTTTTGGCAGACTCTTCCTGGATCTTAGCAAGCATCTTGGCATTGTCCTGAGCCTCCTGCTTCGCCTTTCGAACCAACTTCGCTTGGATGGCAAGCTCAGCATTAAGGGTGTTGAGGCTGTGGTCTTTCTCAGCTGTTTGGATTTTGACAGCAGCCAACTCAGACTTGAGCAGGTCAAGTTCCTCTTCAGTCTTAATGAGGAGTTTCTGCTTCTCATCGTGACATTCTCTGAGCTTCAGAATCTCTTTTTCAAAAGAGGAAAGCTGTTTCTGTAGAATCTCCTCTTTTTGGCTCTTCTCCTGAAGCTTCACGTCTTTTTCTATCTGCTGCTGAGTCAACAAATCATTTTTAATGTGACTATCTTCCTCAGCTTCCCTCAAAGACTGTACTTGTTTCTTTAAATGTTGGATCTCTTGATCAAGCAAGTCAGACTGCTTAGAGTGGTCGGCATTCAGTTGCATGATACGTTCCTCTCTAACTTGGATCTCCACAGTCATCTTCCTCATCTCTGCCTCCGATGCAGACAGTTGATGGTTTAGAAGGTTTTTCTGGTGAACACATTCTTGCTCTTGTGCTGTCATCGTAGCCAACTGGGCCTGAACCCTCTGCTCGGCTTCGGAGAGCAAATTATTCACCGCTGCCAACTGGTCTTTGAGCTGGCTGATTTCTTTATGTCGCATATCTGTCTGTAAAGAGCTTTCTTTCTGCGTGGCAAGTTGTTGCTCGAGAGACTGTATGCGCTCCCTCAGCATGGTTATCTCTTCAGAAGAGGATTCCATTAGGCTTTGATACTTATTTCTTTCCGTTGAAATCGCAATTTCCTTGTTTGCCAGGAGATCAACTTTTGTTTTGACTTGTTCCTCTGCAGTTTGAAGAGATTCAGTGACGCTTTGTATTTGCCTCTTGAGACCCTGAATTTCATTCTTCAGCGACTCCGACTGCTTGCTGCTCTCTATTCTAAACAAGTCAAACTGGTCGTCTTTGGTTTGAATTTCCTCCTTGAATTGTTTGGCCTCCTGCAAAAGATCCATGTTGTGCTTTTTGAGTGCGTCAATGTGGAAAGTGTTCTCTTTCTCCAGCTTGACAATTAAATCTTCTTTGGCCTTCACTTGGTCCTTTGTAATCCAAAGAGAATGATTCAAACTCTCTAGTTGTTTATCCAGACCATCAATCTTCTGTTCAAGCAATCCAGATTGTGTGGAGGTCTCATTCATGAGCAGACTGAGCTGTTCCTCCTTGGCATGGAGCTTTGAAATCAGTCTGCTCACCTCTTCTTGAGAAGAAATCATCTGTGTCTGCAGTTTCTCCATTTGTAGAGTACTCTGCGAATGCTGCTTGGCAAACAGACTCTCCTTGGATTTCAGATTCTCCTCAGCGTCCTTCAAAGATGAACTGAGGCTTTCCACCTGTTCCTCTAAACTGTGGATGTCTTCATGAAGAAGTTGTGACGTCTCTGAAAACTGCTTGTTTAATAAAGCGATATGCTCCTCTTTAGTCTGGATCTCTGCCTTCATGGTCCTTACACTCTCTTCAGAAACAGTCAGTTGCTGCAGCAAAAGGTCTTTTTGACCATCACTTTCCCGCTTCTGCTGAGCGAGCAGTTCCTGCAGAGATTGTAGATGGTCTTCAGCCTTTTTCAAAGAGTTATTCAGACAATCAACTTGGCTTTTTAGATGGTTTATCTGTTCTTGAAGGATTTCAGACTCCTTAGAACTATCCTTGTGCAAGATGACAAGCTGCTCATTTCTGGCCTCGATCTCTGTGCTAAGCCGGGAAGCCTCCACCTCACTGGTTACAATCTGTTGCTGGAGCACTTCCTTCTGCTTGATATTCTCTTGTTCGGTTCGAGCCAAGAGGTCATGCTTAAGTTGAACTTCTTGTTCGGCGCGTTGAACAGACAAGCTCAGGTTTTCCACTTCAACTGTCAACGTCTGGATTCTATTCTGGAGAACAACTTGCTGATTAGAACTCTCCAGTCGTAGTTGGGCCAGCAGTTGGTCTTTGGTTTCAATTTCGTCTTTGGTTTTCATAGTTTCAATTGTAAAAACCTTAACTTCTTCTTTGAGAACGTTAATTTGATTATCTTTATCCACCAAAATTGCGGTTAGGTCATGAAACTTGGTTTCAAGATCTTTCACTTTTTCTTTGGCCTGATTAAGGAGCTGTTCCTTCTTTCTACTAGTTTCTCTCAGGGTGTCCAATTCTTGTTGTAAAGCAGCAATAAGCTTCTGGATCTCACTAATCTCCTGAGCTTTCTGCTGCTCCGCTTGCTCGAGTTGAAATTTAAGATGATCAATCTCTTTTTGAAGGGCTGCTCTCTGCTCAGAGATTTCCTTTTGCAGCTCTTTCAAAATGCAATCCTTAGCTTGAATAATATCTTCAATCTGAAGGTTTTGTTGCTCCAGGAGTTCTTTCTGTTTGGCGATTTCTTGTTCATACGCTGAAAGCTGCAGTATTTTGGCCTCCACATTGGCCTCAGCCTTCTTCAAGCTGCCAAACGTGCTGTCCAGCTTGTTCTTTAGGTGGTCAATTTCACACTCCAGCTCATCTCTCTGGAAATTTAAAAATATACAAAATTACTAAAGCTAATGCTTTAACAATGCATTAAATATGAATCATGTTGTGACTGGTTGTTCCTTGTGCTCTCAGTTGTTTACCTTTAATAATAATAATAATTCATTTTATTTAAAAGCGCCTTTCAAGCCACCCAAGGACACTGTACAGACAATGAGGAAATACAATATAAAAATGGATAAGAGCAGTAGTATATAAAAACAGGACATAAAATCACAAGACATGGGAAGTGGGAGAATTAGGTATTGTAGGCAGTCCTAAACAGGTGAGTTTTTAAACGGGACTTGAAAGTGGAGAGAGGTGTACAGTTTTGGAGGTCCGGAGGTAGACTGTTCCAAAGCATAGGAGCAGCGCGACTGAAGGCTCTGGCTCCCATGGTGCTCAGGCGGGCAGGGGGCACTGACAGGCGGAGGGAGGATGAGGATCTGAGAGAGCGAGTGGGGGTATACACCTGAAGAAGTTCGGACAGGTAGGGAGGGGCCAGGTTGTGGATGGCCATGTATGTATGAAGGAGCAGTTTGTAATTGATGCGGTAATGGACAGGGAATTAGTGGAGCTGCTGAAGGACAGGGGTGATATGCTGGTGGGAGGGTGTTTTTGTAATGATGCGAGCAGAGGTGTTTTGGACCAGCTGGAGTTTATGGAGGGACTTTTGAGGTAGGCTGAAGAGGAGACCGTTGCAGTAATCTAGGCGGGATGTGACAAGACTGTGGACAAGAGTAGCAGTGGTGCGGGGGGTGAGGGAGGGGCGAAGTTTATTATCCATCTATCCATTTTCTGATCCGCTTATCCTCACTAGGGTCGCTATCCCAGCTGTCTTCGGGCAGTAGGCAGGGCACACAGAGACATACAACTATTTATGCTCACATTCACACCTCAGGACAATTTAAAGTGTTCCATTAAACTGCCAGGCATGTTTTTGGAATGTGTGAGGAAACCGGAGCACCTGGAGAAAACCCACACAGGCACGGGGAGAACATGCAAATTCCGCACAGAAAGGGCGGAGCCGGAATTTAAACCTGCACCTTTGCACTGTGCACGTGGTAACCAGTCAACCATCGGGTCGCCACATCCCTTTATTATGTTACCCTTATGTCATATAGGCCAGGTGTCTTCCAGTATGTAAACTCTGATTACTGAGTGACATGTTTGCTGCACTTTCTCCCAGTCAGAGTGCTAGCTCTCTTCCCTGTCTTCTGCATCCAGCCCTGCTCTCTGTAGTTACTTTGTATTTTCGTAGATAGACTTTCGTTACTTTTCACCTTCTGAGTCCAAATTCCCCTCCTCACTTGACAAATAACCCATCATGATACAGTAACTTTATTTACCTCCATTACAGGCCCCATGTTTTCTCCGACATCCTGCTTTGTGGCTACTCTAATTTCATCTTCTAAACATGAAATCTTCCCCTGGAGGATCTGAATTTGTTCGGCCAGGAGCTCCTGTAATGAAACCAAGTATTAAACATTGGAATTGTTGGATTAGTGATTCTCACCTGGATCTTGGGAGCTAAAAGTGGGTCATAGAGCCCATTTTCTTCATGTTCAGTTACCACGTCCTTTCTAGTTTTTAAAAGAATAGCTATATAGTCAAGTCCTATATGTGTAATCACTTTGACATATTCTGTGCTGTAACACGCCACTGTTCATTTTGGACTTGTTTCCTGGTCTATTCTGTTATAAAAATGGCATATGGCATCATCAAGTATTGCCATAATTTAGTTAGCAACCATTATTGTAACTATTGCCTCATTCACATGCATATTAACACAATGTTAATACACCGGCAACATACAACAACACAATTAATTCAAAGGAAAGATCTAGAATCAAAAATGTATTCACAATCAAATCCCCAGGCAACGGAAGAGTCGCACCTCTATTGGGTAGTAAACACCCCTACCTTCTGTGCAGTGGCTTGACCGAGTTCAGACTGCAGGTAGTCCATTTTGGCTCTCCACTCCTCTTGACCAGATGCTAAGGTTTCGGTCAGCCTGCCAACTTCAGCTTGAAATATGGACAGCTGTGCATTGGCTCTACGCATCTGAGGAAACATAATACTTGGGTGTACGAGTATTTTATACACAGACCACCTACATCCTTATGCCCAATTGTCGAATCTAATGAGACCCAAACACAGGTGCTGTCTGGAAAAACTAACCGACAAAAAGATGGTGCTTTTATTTGGAGTTGGAGAATGCACTACCTGATCACAACACTTCACTCCCTCAGGAAAACCAAGAGTAACTTGTCAATTTTTATTTGTATTTTTTTAGCGCACCTAAAAAATATTGGCGGGTCAAAACTGCCAAAATAAAATTGAAAAAAATTAAAGAGAAAATTAAAAAGAATATTCCAAAAATAGAATACTTTAAATGGAAATCAAAAACTATAAATAAAGAAATGCCATTAAAAAAATCAATAATTAAAAATAAATAGAAAAATAATTATCAATACAATGTTAAATAAAAACACTCTGCTCCCATATTTATTTCATGCTGCAGACTAAAATGCTTAAGGAAATGAGGTGGGTCCCGCCACCTCATTTCCTTAAGCATTTCGAGTCTGCAGCATGAAATAAATAGAAGTGAACTATTCACCCGTTGGTTGATAGACATGCAAGTTCAGAGATCCAGTCGGGACACCTTCCTTGCGCCTCAACGAGCGAGACAAAAAATTTTCAGGGCAATGATATCGGCCTTTTCGGTTCACGAATGAGACCGACATCGCCACTTCACAAAATGAACGTATTGCGTATGAATGATTTCGATTTGCCAAAGACGGAACCACTCAGCAAAAACACCACTCATTCATCCTTGTAGGAATACTGTAATTGGCATCCATTAATCTAAGGACATACCGGTACATTTAGATTGCGTTATACAAAATGTCAATGAATGAACAAATGTGCACATGCACACCAAAACACTACCCCCACATATATTACAGGCGTGATGATTTAATCGTAATTAGGACAGTGAGCACTTAAGTGCTGGTGAAATTTGACAACAACACTGTTCACCAAGATCGAAGGCACACAGCCATGTCTTCATTGGGTTAGAGTTGTTGCAAAAAAACTCTCCAAAACTAGCATATTGCAGATGAATGATTCGGTGAAAAAAAGGGGAAAAAAACCCTTGAACTGTTTTTTAACTGAATTGATTCAGTTCAAAAGAGCTATCATGCCCATCACGAGTTAGTTCCTTTTGCTGTGGCTGTTGACAGGCATACCGATAGCTTTCGACACTTGCATGTCATCAACCAAAAGGTGAGTAGTTCAAACCAAGACACACTGAGGACAGCCCCATCACTCATAAATTTCCTTTTGCATTTCGTGCCGACATTGTCTGCATTTCAATGGTCATCAAATATTCACGGATTTACGCAAATAGGGTCAACTGTAAATCTATTTTTAAAAATTACTCTCTTTTTTGGTTCCAGGAATGGATTGCATGGCGCAAGACATTTCATTGATGAAGTCATTAAGACATCTGTGTGTTTTTATTTCCAGTAGTTAAATGTGTAATTTTTAACACATTTATATTTTATTTTTAACCGGCAGACTGATTTTTTTAAATCTGTCGGAACCGAGTTCAGAGAATGCCTCTGAGGTTTGACCAAGTGTCGATACCTGTGACGAGAGGACACCGTTCTCCTCTTCAAGTTCATTCACTTTTCGCTCCATCAGCGAAAAGTCACTTTTGCAGTCTTTGTTGTCTTTTAAAATTTCGTTGAGACGCAGCTGTAACCTAAAAAAAAAAAAAACACATCAGAATGGTGAGTGACAACCCACTTTAGTACAGTGCTATCATTCATGAAAATAACTTTGCCTTATTTGATGTCTCAGTTGATCTGCCTTTATACATTTCTTAAAATGTGGTCATTTCATTCAAATCACAATAAGCCTGCTTAAACTAACATCACATAATGTTCTCATATTTTTACTGAAAATAACATTTGCAAATCAAGGAGGAGAAGTGAAGTGAACAACTGGATTTAATAACAAAGTCTTGATGTTCGTTCCATGTTTAGACAAATTGTCTAAAAGTTCAGTACTGTTGCTTCTCTTCCAAGCAGTGGCCATCCTGTGAAGATGACTGCAAAAGCAGAGTGCACAATGCTCAATGAAGTAAAATAGAACCCTCGAGCAGTGTTACGCTTGCAAAGTAAAACGATTTTCATTTCATAAATCAGTTGTGTAACGTCCTTTTGTCGGAGAATCACCAAAACCCTTGAGTGAGAGGGTCCTTCTCATCATACAAAGTAAGACAAAGACTGCGGGGTACACAAGCAAAAAGAAAAGGGTCGTAACGACTGCATTAGGTCAGAATTAATGATCTTACGAGTTATTCTTGGTCTCAAGTTCATTGATTTGTTCCTTAGTCGTAAGCTCTTGATCACTCTGCTCCCTTTTCATCTTGTCCAGGCAATACTGTAACTGGTTAATATGAGATTCTGAGGAAAACAAGTGAAGACAAGAACAAAACGTTAAAAAGGGAAGGCATGCATTATACTCCCAAGTAGGTTTATACTTTCATTTTCTATAGCGGTCATCCTTACGAGGGTCTTGTGTAACAGGAAGCCTAATGCAGCTGACGTCGGGTAGTGGTACCCAACCATCAACACTCAAACCTTGAGCTGGATGAAAAGTTGTATAGCCATTTAAACCCTATCGGTGGTGTGTGGAAGGAAGCCAGAGTACAGTTTTTTTTTTTTTAAAGGAAACATGGACCACACAAGAGAAATGATTCTTAGAAAATGATCTAATTGAGATGAACTGTGAAACCTTCACAAAATTCTAACAAAAAAATTGTGGCGCAGCTGCAAATCAGGAAGTCAAATCAGATTACAAAAACGATGCAACAAATGTCTGGCCTGATCGCTTCAACAGCTTTTCATGTTTTTTTAAATGATTGCACAGAAACATGTGGACTGCACTGAAGCACTGATCTAGACACTATACAGAAAAAATAAAACATAGATCAATTCAGCACCTCTTTGTGTAATGAGGCTAATCTTCCCGGCAAGCTCCTTCTCCAGTCCATCCCTATAATCTTGCTCTTTGATCATCTGTCGTTGGATCTTCCTCAATTGGAATTTGGGTGTGTTCATTATATCCTGAAGAGGAGACTTGCTGTGGAAATAAATAGAGTTAAAACAAAACAATCAAAATGAATAAGTAATAGGCAGTTGTTAAATAGAAGTAGAAATATGTCATCATTTGTGATCTGACCATTCAAGTCAGGACAATGGACACACTGGACATAAATAAAGCCCCCGTACATTGCTGGTACAGGGTTTAGCGATTTTTTTTTGGGGGGGGTGTAGAGTTCACCATTTTGGACAAACTCTTGTCTAGTTGAGATGCATTGGAAACAAGTATTTTTAATGAGCAGGAAATGGGATCTTAACTGCCCAAAGAGGGTACCTACTCAAGCCTTTGCGATCCCCTATAGGCTCCAGCACACCCCGCAACCCTTGTGAGGATAAGCGGATCAGAAAATGGATGGATGGATGCCAATGATACCTGACAGAAGACGATGCCACAGTATGCATATCCACAAATGTGATTTTCTTTGTGCGATGGAACACAGGGGAGTCTTCATCTGAGAGTATAGAGGCTGTTGACACACTGGAAGTAGAGGTGCTTGCTGTTTGTGACAATATTTCTGGAGGCACAGGTAAATCTGAAAGATGGAGACAAACCAAATCAGATGAAAAGTGCTTCATTAAGCCTGAATGCAGATGAGATCTCACGCACAAGAAATGGATGAGAGACTTACATCGCTTTGCCAAGTAGGCATCGAGGCCACTGCTCAGAAAAACACTGCCATGACTCTCCATCACAAAAGAAATAGTCAGATTTGCAATTTCCCTCTGACAAGAAAGAATGGAAATGTGTTTACAATGGCACAGATTTAATGGAGAAAACTCATTAGGCAGAGGTTATTTTGCCATGAACAGCTCTGATTGAAGGGTAGAGTATTTGAACCCGTAGCGGGTTAGAATAAAACATCACCTTCTGTGAGAACGGCCTACCCACTATGCCACAAGTTGGCACACTTACAACTGGCGCCAAATTTTGACTTTGTCCTCTGCCGATTTGTGTGTAAACACTGGCTGGCAATTGTTGGGCAAGGCAAAATAACCACTGTGAACACATTAACACTGTAAAAATAATTCTGCGTGCTTACCTCCACTTCACAGTCTAAGGTCTTAAGTGTGCAGCGTTCACTCATCATGTCATGGTAAACCAACAACAAAAGCACCTGAAAATATACACAGCAGGTCAGACATCCCCAGTATCTTTTTTTTATGGCACACAAGAGTCACAATACAAGCATAGCATGTTACAGAGCAATGTTTAGCAGCCAGTTTAAAATACAGCACATACAAAAAAACTACATATGTAGAACAGCAATAATATAAAATATTACATGCAATAGGATGCAGAACAGCTTTCCCCAACATGTACCTTTGCAATTTCCACAGTCAGGTTGATTCCATTTCTTATGTTGTCCCATGATAATGATGTACCTTTGGTTGGACTAAATCTGCAATCGTCTGGCCAACAAGAAGGTATTCAGGTAAATAATGGTTTTCAGATATTAGTAATAAAACATGCAGTGTTTTCCACTGTGGTTATCCACTGCACCAATGGATCAGAGACGTCATGCTCAAAATGTGCACACGTCGGCTACAATGAATGAATAGATAAATAAATGCGAGTGGCATTCTTACGATTTCCCACCTTCCTCGAATGCAGTATACTTTTTAATGGCACAGTACACTAACGGTTGGGTAACACCTCAAGTCATGTGACACACCTACCTGCCCCAATTGACAGTAATCTGAAAAGAACGTCAGTATTTTGAGAGAGAGAGAGAGAGAGAGAGAGAGAGAGAGAGAGAGAGAGATTCTCTGACAGATGTCAAACTCACTCTCCACAAATTCTGCAATGACTTTAAAACGTTCCTCAGTTGATTGAATTAAAGGGGGGTTTGTTTCCTTTTTCCTGAAAATAAACGTAGGAAAAGAAGAGTAAACAACAGAAGCTATATGTTCAAAATGAACAGGACTGCTAATGTACTCACAATTTGTGAACAACACGAAGCAGGAACTCGCCATCTCGTAGCTCTTCGATGTTAATTTCTCGATGGGCCAATATAATATTATTGACCTGAAAACACAGAATGGGGCAGTTAGGTCAAAACCTAAAACTGTAAACACCGCAAGCCATGTTAGTGTCAATTTACCCAGCTGAGTAGAGCCTTAACGCCCAGATTAAGAAATGCCATCTGGACGGAACCTTCCTCAATTCTGTCGGGAAGGAAGAAGCGATATTTTAACTGGCTGTCTTGGTCGGGGAGGAAACAAACACGCGAGCATCCACAACAAAATGGTCGTCTTTTAACATTATGCTGACAATGATAAACTTCACTGGCTAGATATCGTTAGCGTGGCGAAGAACTGCTGTTGTTAAAGCCAACTTACCCCAAAATTAAATCATTACAGTAATTCCTCGCTCAATGTAAAAACACGACTGCGCGCTGACTATATACTGTACACTGATGTGACTTCAACGGTCTCTTGAACGTGTACGGCGTTTTAAAACAGGCAGATGAAGTTAAACCAGCCAATCGTTTATCGCCGAATGACGTTTCTCAAAATAAATGAGTCTGATTGGATAAACGTCCGGAAGTTGAATTATCGTAGCGCTTGTTTTATCAGCTAGGACAGCCAGTGGTGAGAAAGCGAGGCAAGAATGTCTGCGGACTTGATATTAAACATAAACCATGTGTCCACCAGTTTATCCTCACAAGGAACCAACAACATATCTCTACTTAACCTATCGATACATTCCGATGAGTATTTTTGTGAGGCGGAACAGTAATGCACTTTTTAATTGACAATATACTGTGCAAAAATCAGTGAATCCAATTCACATGTCTTTTGCACCAGTTCGTGGAGGACTTAAACGGCTAGTGTGTGACTGTCTACATATTACCATGGAAACGCATTGTTGACTGCAGCAGGTAAAAGTCGCGCTAATTTGACATTTCTGTATTCTCACGATAATAAACGAACAAATCGCGTTGGTTAATTTATTTATTGTGTGTAAAAGCGTGTGTAAAACAACTGCATTCCTCGTAAATAGCAGTTGAGGATCGTTTTCCTCAGGGTAAAATGGTACGACTGGTACGTGCCTTCATCATCTTGTGGCTCTTTTATCACAGATGTTAAAAGATGATGTATGGCGCTCCAGTGGATTTATCTTTTAAAGCCATCAGCAACTTGGCCGGTAGGACATTCAATTGTGCTATTTATTTTACTCATGTTCTTTCAAGCTTTTCAGGACATTCCTCCCGAGTACACTGCCGAGTTTACTTTTCTGTTTCTTTGACAGCTGTACATTGCAGTGTGACATTTTTTTTTAACTAAGTTGCCACTATTTCATCTTAATTGCTATTTAAGAACATCTATAATATTGTACTGTAGACTTAATGGAGCGAAATTGTGTGTTATGTTTGCATGTACAAATTACCACCCAAATCTCCAAAAGTTACTCTATGTGCCAATGCTACTTTTTCTCAATAAGGTCAATTTATATTTTGATTAATTTTAAATGACTGATTACCAAAAAAAAACTTTCAGCAATGCCTGAAGTTAATTATTCATTTTTATTCAGATACAGAGTCAGAAGAACCAAGCAGAGGTCTGCGACCTTTAAAGAAAAATTCAGTAGGAAAGTTCCAAAGTGGCTCTCTTCGTCTGAATAACAATCATATTAGAAACCTCTATGACCTTCACAAGACTATCAGCCACTTCATGGCTGAACCGTCACTGCTCGCCTGGCTGGACCTTTCGTTCAACCACATCACAAATATAGACAAAGTGAGCTCTTTTTATTTTTTGTACATTCACACAAACGTTTTGGAGGTTCTTCGAGCATATGATAAGTGATCTTATATGTCTGTTCCAGGTTTTGTGTGAACTACCCCAACTGCGGGTTTTGTATCTTCATGGCAACCGTATTTTTTCTCTATCAGAGGTAGACAAGCTACGGAGTCTCTCTCATCTACACACCATCACCTTACATGGAAACGTCATTGAAACAAACAAGGCCTACAGGTTAAAAATACATCAATAAGTCCATATTCTTTTTCCTCTTCATGGGTTAACTTAAGACTTTTTTTTTTGGTAAAGGAGTCATGTGATATCTACTCTGCATGGATTAAAGACGATGGATTTCAGTGTTGTGACCCCTCAGGAGCGAGCCTTGGCACAGATATGGCACCACAGGACCAGCCCCGGCAAACGAAATAAGGAAACTCTTAAGTGACTGTGTTTGAGGCCGCAACTATTTAACTGTTTCACAGGATCTTCATTGAAAGGCATACAATATAAGGAAAGATTTGTCTAAAAATTATTCTCATAAATACATCCGTGATTTTCACGTTTTTCATTTCATACTGTATTATTGAAATTAATGGTGGTACTAGTTTTGAATTAATGAACATTGAAAATTCAAATTCAACACATTTTACACACCATCCCATGCACTAGGAATAGCAAACCTAAATGTAAAGAACATCCATGGAATAAAGGATAAAATGCACAACCAATATTGGCAAACATGCACCCTTGCGTCAAGTTTCTATATGCAAATCACGCTTGTATTAGACCCCATTGTGCAAAGTGATGCCACTTGAGACATAAAGGCTGCTGATTCGAAATCTTCAATATTTTTTTATTTCTTGAACGTATTTTGTTGTTTTTTTATTTGGGGGGGGTTGCGTTGACATTTTTTTAGTTCAGGAATCACGTGATGTCTGCGCTGGATGCTAGGAGTGAGCTTTGGCACTGGTCTTACCACACAGGAGCAAAAGAAATACTTCTACAGTGCAGTGACTTTGTTCCAATTTGCAACTGTTTTCCAAGACCGTTATTTAAAAAGTGTGTGCTTATCATTTAAAAATACATTAGGTCCATTTTAAATTTGTCATACATTAATAACACATGTAGAAAAATGTCAAACACAATAGCTGTTGAAAGTTTTTAATGACTTGATAAACAAACTTTTTTGGTACTAGCCTAAGATATTACAAATATATTTCAGGTAGTATTACATATCATTGAAACAAAACAAAAGCTGAATCCAAAAAAAATACCAGGAACCCATTGCAATAAGCTCAAATGTGCGGCTAGAATAATCACAGCTTCGCACAAGATCCCTTTAGAGCATCTCACTGTTCAAACTTCCTCGACAAGACCCCCATGGACTCCGAAGAGCAGTATGTTTAAAAACACAAAATAAATAATCTCACAAAGTTCTTGGATGCTTCGATCTGTTGTGGTACATTGGATTGTTAACACTCTCAGCACAAAGCTACAATGGTTAGTTTTCAATTAATACAAACAAATCACTCATATTACAATCTGCAGCAAAAATCTTTGCTTGAAAGCGAACAAACAGCCCTCAAAGTGTTGTTGGTATTCATAAAAACGGTTGTCATGATCGGCGATCACAGCCAATTGTGAACTTTCCACAAAAACACCTTCTACAATCATCTTCAGCTTTAGAATTAGCCAGAAAATTCTGTACAAAGGCAAAAAAATAATACACATCTCTTCTGAAAGCCCACATCCCAACTCCCCCTCCCCCCCCCCAAACTGCAGGCCTCCAGTGCTATACATGTTTTATGGGATTCACATCGATATCAAACTTTAGGGTAGAGAAGCCTATTGTATCTTCGCCAGTGGGAACAGACAAAATAATGTCCAGTCATTTAGCCTCACAGAAATTCATGTGTTGAGTCATGTGCCCTGAAGTCGAAATGGTAAGCGATAACAGTTTTTCCTATTCGGTTCAAAGCAATTATCATCTAATTCTTCGGATGGACATCCAAAATGCATCATTGTAAACAAAAATGAAATGAGTTACAACAAAGAACAGCTATCAGGATCAATAATAGGACTTGCACATTTTAACATTTTAATTTTGACTTCAGCTCTGCTTCAGGGGGAAGCCAATTTTGAAGATGTGAGGTGATAGAATAACTGATCTTCCATTTGGTACAGTGTGACGAGATTGCCTTTGTGGCGCGTTTGTGTCGGTGTCTACGTTGCATTTAGAGGCAGAGACAAGAAGCACAAGACAACTGCATAAATGGGTGTAGTGAAGGGTCTGGTTGCAGGCGTGACAGGGACAGACTCGAATGATGGGAGGAGCAATACGCAACCCAGAGTTGTCAGATCAAGGAATGACAAACTGGACCACTAGTTCTTCTTTAGCATCTACTTTGATTTGAGAGATTGCACTGAAGGCATATGCCGCTATCTTGGATACCTGAAAGGAAAAAGCAGAGAAGGACGGCATGACTCGAATTCATATTGAATCCGGTGCAGCATTTTCAAAGCATGACACATCCCAGTGACAACTTAATAGATGTCAAAATGTGTTGTGTGTGACTACCTGCTGAACATCCGAGTATGGCACCAGGTCACTGGCGAGCACTTGGTGGGGCTGGCTAGTGAGGGAGGGAAGAGCCAGGCCTTTTGTCTGGGGCATACTGCTGCCCAAAACGGCAAGCTTTGTGCTGGGGAGGCGAAACAAACACATTTATTTCATACGCATTTTGTGACGGGTGCAGGCAATATTTTGGTTGACTCAATTGGGTCTTCTCAGTGACTGAGGATGTGCACGAGTTGAAAATATTGTTTCTAGTTCGCTCTTTTGTTTTGGCATTCTTCACTTTTTCATCTGCCATCATGCAGGGTTAGGACCCAAAGCATTTGATAGGGAGGTTCCTGAAAAAATATAATAAAAGTGGTTTTCAGAAACTATGGAAGAGTTTGTCTTGACTCAGCCCGGCCAAATAGCACTTGTCTGTTCAGGAATTTCCATATTGTCAAGTCAGTCTTCAACGTGTGAATTAAGCATGAACAGAGTACCGGTAATTGATTTCCAAACAGGACAACCATTAAAAAAAGTTTGAAGTATACCTGTATTGCCGAGCTTTGTCCATATATTCATGCTGTTCCATCATGACAGAGTCAGCTGCCGACACATCAATGATGTTCCTGCATAACAAACGAGAATGTTTCTTGACTTTATTGCCTATTGGACTGAGTCAGCTGTTGGGTGGATCACAATCTTACTGTGCCGTTTTAGTGAGGATGGATGTGAGCAGGGCCTGTTCGTCTGTTCGGGCTGAGGGTACTGTTGGTGTGATCCAGTCCGTGCCATTTGGGGGTTTGCTGACAGGGTTCGGGTGGGTGATCAGCGGCTTGCGTTCGTTATCCTATTGGTCGGGATGTCAAACGTTAAGTATTCAATGAGATTTTATGTTACCCAAATGCTCAAACTGTTTTAGTGAATACATAATAATAAGACAAAATTGACGTTTTTTAGCTGTCTGGTATTATTTCAATGCATTTTACTTAGGACCACAAAAAAAGGCAACTAAAACAAACTCGTTCTTAAAACTGACTGAAATTTAAAATCAAAAAGTTAAAGAAGTAAAAACTGACTACTGGCATCTATGATACAGTACAGTTGAAAGTACAATGTAGCAGCATGCATGTTTCCTCAAACGGAATTTGAGGAAGACCTTGAGTCACACGGCACAACACAAATTGGGAACTTAGAATTATCTTGTGATCTTTGTTAGACAGCAGCCACGCCAATAAAGGGTCGTTCTTGCTTACACGTCATAGCAATGTGGTCACTGGGAGTAACTTCACTTTAATATTGATTAACATACATGGACAAGCAACTCGTTACATCTTTAGCTACTTTCAGCAGTTCTCATTTCCGCCGTGTGCAATCAACAAACACTTGGCCCGAGCTAAGCCGTCGCTGAGCGTGCTAAATGTCTTTTCAAAGTGAAATTGCGGAATAACCTCTTTTAGTAAACAAGCATTCCATTAAATCACCTGCCCTTAGCCTGACAACCGTTTAGGGTCGAGTCGTGCACGCACAATCGCAGAACAAAATCTATGGAGCTAGTTTTAGCAAGCTGAACGGCTAACTACCTGGTCTGCTGACTCGTTGTCGCTGCTGTAACAACAGCCCATGGCAGCGTCCGGTACCCTCCGGCTTCCCTGTTTTCCCGCAAAAAGCAGCCGTGATTGTCCGCGCCAACAATCATACAATTCGGCTTGGTGGTTATTTGCACTTCATCAAAAGGAGTTCGAGACTTCGCCAGCTACTGTCGGGGTGGGCACAGCAGAGCGGCTATCACATGACAGCTGCACTGCGCGTGCAACAAATACGTCACTTCCGGGGGATGTCACGGCACAGTTTAATAAACGTGACGTCACGTAAACCTCGGCGTTTGTTGGTATGCAAGAGAAGGATAAAGTCATTCGAAATATTTAGGAAAATGTAATTGTGTATCCAATTTACGCGTTTATGTTATGTCAGACCTTTCATTTGAATGGGATTTTTGCTTTCTGCGCAACCTGGTGCCCCAAGACACCATGCTGGGCACCTCTGTTTTACGTTGGGATAGAAGTATTATTGTTGTCCACTTGGGGTCACCTTTCACACTTAAATGTGTTCCTTTTACAGTTTAAAGTTCTCCAAAATGAAGAACGAGGAATGCTGAGTGCAGTCATGAATCCGTCATTATAGCAACGTAATTCTGTATTCTCTCTGTAAAAGGTTTTACACTAATGGAACAAATGAATGGCGCAATGTAGATTTTAAGAAGAGGGGATGACCGTAGAAAAGGCACTAAAATGCAATGCATTTTATTCTGATATATATACATCTTGTATTTGTTTAGAATATAAATGCGCGAACAACCCACTTATGTTTTATGCGTGTTTAGACCTACCAGTACGAAAATAAAATGCTGTGATAATAATTACCATATTTATCTATTCTTAATTACCTGAATTTTAAATGTACATACACGTATGGATTTTCCCAAAGGCACCAACGTTCAAATATAACGGATTAAGATTATTTTTGCATTCTGAGTTTTATCAATCGCTGCATGACGAGTCATCATCACCATCGTCATTACCGCTTTTCCACATCCATTATGGCGGTAACGCCGATGCGCATTTAGCGTTAAATTCCGTCTCTATGTCTCTTTGAAATGGTAATCCACCACGTGGACGTGGCTCTTTTTGACGTCATGTTTAGGCTCGATTTTTTGCAAAGGTAAGTGACGCACGTCGGTGTCGCCAATGCGTGAAAAAAATGACACAAATAATACGCTCTGAGCCGAAGCTAAAATTAGGTACCCGTTGTTATTGGTGCCATGCCTTCCAAATTGGCACAATCTGGCGGCATGGAGCAGGAAAATGATGAGGTAAAAAGACCGATGATATGATGACATTTCCGCTCTTATTGTAAAGTTGTGTGTGTGTGTGTGTGTGTGTGTGTGTGTGTGTGTGTGTGTGTGTGTGTGTACAGTATTGTGGTTGAGCTTAAATGACAATTTGTGCCCTATTTCATCTGTTGAGATGTCGAGGTTCCTCATACAGTATTTTAAAAGGTTAAAATTTTGGATGATGTCCTGACTTGCTATTAGAATTTACGTCTGAGTTGTCTTTCAACACTTGCAGAAAGTTTGGGATCAATATCTTTTTTTGCTAAGGTACAGGATGCTGTGGACCTTTGAAAGATGTATGTGCCAAAACGTTAAAAGGGTTTTTCTTAAAACGAGGGTTTTCAACCTGCCAGCATTGAAATTGCTGTCAAATTGAGCTGTACCCCTGACTCACAAAGTCCAAGGAATACTGCAAATTGTTTTGAGTGAGAACATGGAGCAGCACAATTAATTCTGAAGGTGTTTGTCTTCTCAGGGTGTCAAAAGAGGCTCTTGGCCGACCACATGCGTGCCAGACCTGGATTGTCCCCACACCTCCAGGCTCTTAATTCAGGAGGTCTCGAACACTGCCTCCAACCCCACCTCCACACCACCGCAAGCCCAGCCCTCATCAAACTCTCTCATCTCTTCCTCGTCCTCATCCTCCTCCTCATCCTCCCCTTCCCCGTCACCCTCATCTTCATCCTCCTCTTCTACACCCTCCACCACTTCCTCATCCTCCTCTGACAATTGGACCTGTGAAGTTGCAGATGGACAAGATAAGGTGATATTGAGGAGGGTCCCAGCCGTGGCTCGGGATGGGCTTTATGCAGCAGGGAAGAACCCCGTTCGGAAACCACGCTTCAGGTACACGAGGAACACCATGAAGGGGAAGAACAAGCAATATAGACAAAAGGGAGCTGCTAGATATTCAGAGTATACGCTTCCACAATAGCACAATAGTGGCACAATCATTGACTGTGCCACTCCTCCACAAATCGACAATCCAACTTTGTTAAAGGGGACTGAAAGACAACTTAAGATGCTTTTCATTTATTTTGCACACATTGATGTATTCATTTTAGTTTATGCTGACATAAATAAATAAGATATGTTTGCTTTATTGTTTTATTATAAATTGTTCCCAAGTTTGATTGTGACACACACACACACACACACACACACACACACACACACACACACACACACACAGTATAATAAAACAACATTTCCCGTTTACAGTATTGTATTTTTTCGAATAGCCCACTTCAGTTCGAATGTTTTCATGGGCTAATAAAACCCAAGAAAAAATCAAATAGAGAAAAAGTGCAGGATAAGGCTTGCTGGTGCATGCGTGGCAGTCTATCCAGACTAAGATGAAAGGGTTTTTTTAACCTCCCCTCAGGCTGAGTTTACAATGACAGAGTAGAACATGCTGTACTATTGCACCGATGGTCTATTAACAGCTGATGACAGCCAATTGACATAATATACATATTTGGGGGTCATGTCCAAAACACAGTCTACCATCTATCCATCCATTATCTGATCCACTCATCCTCACAAGGGTTGTGAGCATGCTGGAGCCTTTCGAAGCTGACTTCGGGAATCGCTGGGGAACACCCTGAACTCGTTTGGAGCCAATCTTAGGGGACACATAGACCAAAAAAAAGTATGGACCCGTTCCTGGGTGGTGGGGAGAAGGCGGTATTGACGGTCTACTCTCCAAAAAGTCTTGAGGTAATGAATTTTTAAATGACATTCATTGGCTTTGTTTCCCATCTTTTCATGTGAATCTACTGTACAAAAATCATTCATTGACATTGCAAGCTCTGGAAGGTTCTCGTTTTCAGTTATCACTACAGAAAAAAAATTTAAAGTGTTTTATATTCTTAATTTCCCCTGTATTTTGTTTGACTCTTTTTTTTCATGTCTTGCAGTTGCTGGCGACCAGTCCACAACGAACCCCACAGATCGCCCACACTCAGAATAGACTCTTGCTCACCTGATGCATGGATGATTTTTTTTTTCAATTAAAATGTCACCATGTTGTTTTTTATTACATCCAATGCACAAAGACCCTGTATCAACAATAAATCCAAAAACAATACAGTAACTCGTCATTCCAAGTTAGATAAAGCAATTATCTTTGTAACATCGTGTAATTGTTGGCAAAGCAAGTCCAGTGCTCATAAATCAATAACTTAAACTCATGGCATATTCACAAAACTCTTTTGACTGTACTGTACCTGAATGCATCACGACAATTGAGCAGCTTGCAGACACCCTGACTGCAGACAAAAAGTAGTCAGTCACCCAACCTTTTGGGGTGGGGGTGATGATTAACAGGCGTCTGTCCTCTTGTTTACCCTCGTTTCCTCCACACCTTCTCCTTTATTTACGCCCGCCGAGAGAGGGGAGGGAGCAGGCCGGAAAGAGCTTCCAGCGCCGAGGAACTCACCTTTAGTTGGTAGAGGAACAAAAACAACCACCATGAGAGCGCTCTTGTTTGTTTTGGCGCTCGGAATTTCTCTGGCGTCTGACGCTCGAGCTCCTGCCCACCTCGGCTTCAGTTCGTCGGTCCGCTCGGTGTGCAAGGCCATACCGAGCACCCTGTCTCTGTGCCACGGCGTCGGCTACCGGTTCATGAGGCTGCCCAACCTGCTGGGCCACGACACCCTGCGAGAGGCCCAGCAGCAGTCTGCCGCCTGGCTGCCGCTCGTCTCCAAGCTGTGTCACCGGGACACCAAGAAGTTCTTGTGCTCCTTGTTCGCACCGGTTTGCGTCCCAGACTACAGCGGGCCCGTCAGCCCGTGCAGGAGCCTGTGCGAGGCCGTTCGCGACCATTGCGTCCCCGTCATGAGCGCCTTCGGCTTCCCCTGGCCTGAAATGTTCAACTGCAGCCGCTTTCCACGCGGGACCCTACTCTGCATCCCTCCGAGTGGGGCGGTGGATGCGCGGATCGTGGAGGAGATCACCCACGAGGAGGCGCTCAAAGGTCGGTGCTACTACTAAAACTTTACACGGGAGGACAAACAATGCGCTTGGTCAGTGGTGGAGTTTGCACAGTTCTATCTTTGCGTGTGTGATGTGTGAAATTCTCCCGATACTCCAGTTTCCTCCCACGCCCCAAGTTGATGAAAGTCTATCTTGCCTTTCAGTTTGAATGTAATTGCAGGGCATGTATTGACAAAGACGCACAATTACAATTTCAAAACATGCTTGTTTCTGGAATGTGGGAGGAAACTGCACACACGAGGGCTTGATTCAAACCCAGAATTTAACTAAGAGGCAGATGTGCTAACTGCTACTTACCGTGCTGCCCTGCACCATGATGAAAATTGCAATAATGGTCTTAATGTCATAAAAACTGCATTGTATCTTTAGAAAAGCAAGATATTCTGCACCTCTTCTATTCGTGTATCTATCTCATTACACATGTGTATGCAGAAGGTTGTAAATTATGTGTAAATTCCACACCTACATAAATAAACAAATATACATTAGAATAAGTCAGTATCTGATGTTAAGTAAGGCTTTATATTCTATTTTTTGTCTAGCACCTCGTGTATCATTAAGTGACGGTTTAAGGTTTTTTTTTGTCATTTGTTTTCTTCTGACTCCTGCAAATGCAAACATGTTTAATCCCTCTTTTCAATCCCCAGGAAGTGTCATTTGTGATGCCTGCAGTCTGGCAGCTGAAGGAGAAACTGACATCAAGGACAACTTTTGTCAAAGTCCATATGGTGAGGAAAGAGATGATGCCATAATATGACATGTATCTTGAGAGCAGACCATAAGGAAAATAAAATTGTTGTTTCTCTCCTTCACATGAGCTGTTGTGTTTTACGGTGTGCCCGGATTGACACGTTTTTGTCTCTTTCGCAGCATTCAAGATGCGTCTGGGCAGTGTGTCAACAGTGGGAGGAGACCTTCAGCTGGTGCCTTTAGCCCGAAGCCGCATCCTGAGGTGGGCTGGGGGAGGTGCGGAGAGGGCTGGGATTGGAGGCGCAATGGCCCACGGTGCTCTGTGGCTGCAGGAAGGCTCCACCTGTGCGTGTCCCGGCTTGGACTCAGCAGACAAAAATGATCTTGTTTTCAGTGAGGAGGTCATGGACAAAAAGGTGAACGGGGTCCTGGATGGATGGTATTTGGCACTAGCTCGGGCTGAAGAGGGAAGGCTGGTGTTGACTCGTCTGGTGCGCTGGACTCGAGGCGACAAAGATATGAAGAAATTCATCAGGGGACTCCTGAAACAATCTTGCCCTGAGCTGTAGCTATTCAGTCATTAGCAGCGTTTTTCCAAAGTGTCCTGTTCACAAAAAGTTTCTAAATAACCAAATTAATCACCCATGCACAGACTTTTAAACACTTGTGTTAATTGCTTTATGAATGGTCCCTTATCTTTTTTTAAAGGTGCTAAGTGGCTTAAGATCCTGGACATATCTTTTTTTTTTTTTTTTTTTTTTTAAATGGTGCAAAGGGTTAATAATTGACTCATGTATGGCGTGCTTGTTTACCTGACAGGTTTTACAATGTTTTACATTTCTCACTAAACAACTTAGGTTTCAAACTCCGTCCTCTAAGGCCGCTTTCCTGCATGTTTTCCATCTCTCCCTGCTATAACTCACCTGATTCAAATAATCAGGTCATCAGCAAGCTCTGCATGAGCCTGATAATGCTCCGAAATAAGATGGAATCACATGCAGGAAAGTGGCTCTGGAGGACCGGAGTTTGACACCTGTGCACGAAACATCTGAGCAGTCATTTTTCAAATGCCTATATCTAAATTGTGCACATTCATAAACTAAGTTGTTGTAATTGGTGTCAAACAGCGTGATGTTGTTGTAATCATGCAGTAATACAACAACTTTCTCATTATAAAATAAAATATTCATACATATTAAGATGCAATGATGAGGAACCACTCATGAAACCACACTGTTTTATTGTTGTTTTTTTACAATGAACATAGAAAACAGTAGATTGTTATGTCATTGAACAAAGCAACAAACAAGAAATAAACTGAAATATGTATCACCCGTTTTATACCCTGTGCAATGCTTTTTTGGGGTTAACTTTGCTGATCATCTTACTTAATTGATTGCATATATTTGTTTGGTTGCCTGCAATAATCGCAGTTTTCTTAACTCTTCCATATTGACGGCGCGAAGTGGGAAACGTGACTCGAACGTACTTGGCTACACACCTGTTGCTGTTAACTTGATACAGCAGATAGTCTGCTTCACTTTGTCTCCCGCGGCAAACGTGACTCTTGTTTCTCCGTTCTTGTATTAATGCTACAAAAATAAACATTAGGTATGTTAGATTGAAACGGATGAAGAATATGTGGCTATAATGCCCTTGGCCTTACCGGTTTTTGTGTCTGTAGTAAACTATTACTGGACAAACAAATGAACGTGATCCTTCAATAATTCATAGCTTCAGGTCTTCAACCTTCAATTACCCTACACACACATACAGTATACACACTGGCATCGAGCTGTATTTGTTTCAGCTGCCAGTTATTTGTAACAGTATTTTCCAGCAACTCGGTGAGTTTTATTTGTGGTGCGTTCTCATCTGGTGAATGTTTTTATCTGTGCCACGGAATTATGTAATAAGTGAATATCTCCTTCTGCTACATAGACAAGGCACACAAACTTCACATTTTAATTGGCAAGTTTGGATGAGTCAGATAATAGAGTAGTTGATGCTTATAATAAATCACGTAATGATGTTTGTCAATTAGGAATCTGTTCATAGATGTGAGGGATATTCCTGCAGCTTTGCAGTAAGTTCTTGTCAGTTGCTGTTAATAAATGCCGGAAGGAATCACAATGAGGTGATTATTTAGCTTTTTAACACACAAAGTAGAATTGGCAATTTTGAATGATTCAATGAAGATAGTTTTTGCAAGAAGTAATATTTATCTTGACTTATCCACTCAACCTCAAAGATCGGTGGGATGCAATGTTCCTTACGGCTGCTTCATTTTTCTCTTTAGAACATAAATGATTGACTGAATGGCGTCCCCTGCGATTGCCTTGGCTTTCCTCCCCCTCTTGCTGACGCTGCTCATCAGATACCGTTTCTACTTTGCGTTGTTCTACCGAGCGGTCCTGGTCCGCCTTTGGAAGGACTGTGTCTCCGGTCTGAGCCGTGAGGAGCGAGCCTACCAGTATGTTCTCACCCATGCCACACCCGGTGACCCTGACAGCATTTTGGACACTTTTGACGAGTGGTGCAGCAAGGTGGAGTACATCAGTAACATTGGACCAAAAAAGGGTGAGCAGAACAGTTTAACAACACTCTGGTCACAATAATCTAGTGACCCGGTCTCGCAATCTTCTGTAATGACGGTAGTGGAAGTTGACATCTCTAGGTCAACCTTAAATCTGGGCATTATCATCTTTTCAATGAATATTATTAAAAATATATTGATGGCGAAGTTTGTAGTTCTGTTTGTACCTGCATCCCCATGTGTGTAGGGAAGATCCTGGACAGGCTGCTGATGGAGCAGAGTCCTCTAACAGTCCTGGAGTTGGGGACACACTGTGGTTACAGCACTGTGCGTATGGCCCGAGCTCTACCACTGGGTGCCAGGATCTACAGTGTTGAGATGGACCAGAGGAACGCTGCCATAGCTGAGAAAATCATCCGCCTGGCCGGCTTTGACGACGACACAGTGAGAGACACAATCATCGTGACTACTTCGAATTGGATCTGTTCATATGTTGACTTTTCAAAAATGTTACATATTGTTGTGTTTCTCATAAATCAGGTAGAGCTGATTGTGAATCCTTCAGATGAAGTCATCCCACGCTTGCGGTCTGACTTTGGTTTGGAGAGGCTTGATTTGGTCTTCATGGACCACTGGAAGAAATGCTACTGTGCTGATCTGCAGGTACTGTAGCTGCAAAACAAATCATAAAATGAAGAACCTCACCACAACAAATTGAGGCAGTTTCAAACTGCTGAGACGGTCATGGGTGATAGCATTACATCTTTACAAATGCGGAAATAATGATCTAATAATGATAGCTCTGGCTATGGAATCTATTGAGGACCCCTGTGATAAGTGTTGTCACAAGATAA
Organism: Hippocampus mohnikei; assembly: GCA_026261675.1. Classification (NCBI taxonomy): domain Eukaryota; kingdom Metazoa; phylum Chordata; class Actinopteri; order Syngnathiformes; family Syngnathidae; genus Hippocampus; species Hippocampus mohnikei. Next base: position 7,106,583 of record JAKGUB010000327.1, read on the forward strand.
TCAAATGTAGTTCTGCTCTTGCCAAACATGATGTGTATTTGTTGATATGATGGTGTTGCAGATGTTGGAAGGTTCCGGTCTGCTCGGGAAAGGATCTATAATTCTGGCTGACAACGTGCTGTTTCCCGGCGCTCCCAAATTTCTCCGACACATTCGCAAGAGTGGCTTGTATGAGTGGAAGATCCACCGCGCTACACTGGAGTACAGCAAGGGTATCAGGGACGGGATGGCAGAACTGGTGTATCAGGGGATCAAATAGACCAATAGTTAAGTGCAATAGACTCAAAATAAAACAACATAAATCTGCATAAATGACAAGGGTTAATTGAGCATGATGCTGGTGCACAAAATGAAATATATTGGGCATCTCAGTGTTGGGTCGTGCACAGATCTCAAATGAAGGACATCCAATACAAACTCTGCAAATTTAAGGTTTTAAGTAGCATTATTGGAGGGATTGGCAAAATCACCCCAAGCGTTCTGAGCTTGTGTGTTTGCAATTTTTTTTTACATTTGCAGTTCCAAATGTCTCTCCATAGTTAATCCTTAAAGTTTCTGTTTTCAGCCAGTCATCTTCGTGACTTGTTGCTTATTAACTTAAGTTGCCCCATTGCGTAATGTCCCTCCATCTACTTTTTATTCTCACTTACTTTTCCATCCTTTTTTGTCACAAAAAACCCCAAATGAAATGTTTTAAGTATTTTTTTTTAGTAATATGAATTATATTTTACATTAACTGCTTTGAAAACCTTCCAAAATGATACATCATGCTCAATATTTTTTAAGAAAACATTTTAATGTTGTCCAAAGTCAAGCCATACTACATGTAACAAAACTGAAAATGTTCAGTCAAGTTTACTGCAACACTTCTGTTTATGATGCATCTCCATGAGAAACAAGTGTAGTAGCTGATTGAGTTAATGAGTCTTATAGGTCTCATCATAGCACATTCATTTATTTAGCCATGTGCATTTGTTGTTGAAATACACTAACCAGCCATATCATTAAGCACAACTGCACACTGCATTGTTATAACAAAAATGTGCTCAAAGATATTGGAAAATACCGTGTAGCCTTGCAACCACATTTTGTTCAATGAATGCCTCTCTGAGGCATGTCAGTGGGAAGTTGAAACCTGGAAATCTTGTTCAAATCATCCACTGGTCTTGATCTTGATCTTGCCCTTCCATGTCCACCTGGCAAACAGAAAAAAAGACAAACTTTACAAAACGTGTTTCTAGAATGGGTGATTCCTAAATGTCTTTGCATTTAAGATCCATAATGTGCAACAAATTCCATAAGTGATGGATGAAAGCACCTCATTGATCTCGCCATCATCGGGTGACTCGTTGTAATCGTTCATCTCATCCATGTCCTGCATGTCTTCTTCATCTTCTGAGTCCTCTTCACTGTCCTCCTCGTCTTCATCATCTTCCTCCTCCTCCTCCTCATAACCTCCTCCCTGCACCCAGTAAAGAAATGCACATGGTAAAGAAAGGCACAGAAATGTAGTTTTGTTTGCAGTGTACATAAAAGCATAATGTGCGATGGCTGGATTTTTTTTCATGTACAAACTACAAATCAGTCTCATTAAGAACACTATTAATATATTTTCTTGCGATGACGCTCATGTAGAACAGTTGGAGTTAAATATTGGACACAAATAAAGAATTACCTCAAAAATTGTTTTCCCAATTGGTAGTTGATTGTTGTCCTTCTCAGCAATGCTCTGCAACTAAGGTAAAAGAAATGTTCAAAAGATTGAACCGTGATTCACATTGTAGGAATAACCTACACTGTACGTTTACCCAGGTTTGATGCTGCTGTTCCTGTTGCTGCAGCTCCGTCTCATCCACGCAAGGTCGATCCAAGTTGAACCACAGGGACTCGGTTATTCGGGGAAACAAGGAGGGGAAAAGCGTGGACATGTCGGCTTCGGAGCACCCCAAAACCTGTGCTCGACGCCACTGATGACGCGTAAAAACGCGTTTACGCACGTATTATTCTTTAATAACAGTAATAAGTGACAACAACAATCTAAATAAATAAAGATAAATTAATTAACAGAGTTACCACCCACTTACTGCGGTTAGCCTGCTAATTCGGCCGAACGTTTACCAATTCAAAACAAACATGTCGGAAGTTCAGAGTGTTCCCTTCAGCAAACGACGTCCGACTATTTCCGGTTGGGTGTAGTTGCGCTAAAGTTCCGCTTTGTGAGTGGACCCAAGAGGCCAGAAAGTTTTGAGGTTTACTCACTTTACGTTTGCGGAATAGATCCTTGTTTCTTTTTCGCGATTGATCATTAATTTGTATAAAGCGACAAACAGCCATGCGCATTGACAATTTCACTAGGAAACACATCTTTCAATTAAATTGGGTATACTGTACATACAGGTATACTCTCTGTTACCCTCTATATTTTGCAAAATGTCATGAAGTCTAGGATATTGCTGTACTTCAAGGAATATCACTCAAAAATTTAGCAAAATGTGAAACAAATCTCTTCCAGTTATATTTTCACAGATAAGCAGCTATAATTCATTTACTTGGTTGTCTAATTTCATGCTTATAGTACTCCACATAAGGCGGCCCGGTAGTCCAGTGGTTAGCACGTCGACTTCACAGTGCAGAGGTACCAGGTTCGATTCCAGCTCCGGCCTCCCTGTGTTGAGTTTGCACGTGGGTTTTCTCCGGGTGCTCCGGTTTCCTCCCACATTCCAAAGACATGCATGGTAGGCTGATTGAGCACTCTAAATTGTCCCTAGGTATGTGGGCGTGGATGGTTGTTCGTCTCTGTGTGACCTGCGATTGGCTGGCAACCGATTCTGGGTGTCCCCGCCTAGGATCATGCGGTTCGGAAGATGAATGAATGAATGAATGAATAGTACTCCACATACCCATAAAAAATTAAAAACGGAAATGTCAAAAATATGTCGCCTTTAACTTATCTTACCTTTAATTCTTAGGTCATCCTGCCATATTTGTGTGTATACAGCGGACTAACCTTGAGATAAGACTAAACTACCTCACATGTAGACGTAATAAATGCCATTATCAGATCCCTTCTTTTCTTCAGTCTCACACACACACACACACACACACGTGAGCACAGCCACGCACAATTGGAAGACTTTGGACTTTGGAAACAATGCTCTGATAACTTTTCTTATTTGACGGCTATCTTCATCTTTGGTCACACTTGCTCTTATACTTACTCAGGTGTGTTTTCAGGAAGGTTCTTGGATTTCAAAATAATTTGCAGATAACCGCAATGAGGTAAAGAACAATTTCATTCTTCACTGAAAACTTTACATTTACCTCTGGATTTTATTATATTTGTTGAAGTGCCAGTAGTGTTCTGTCTGTAAATGTGAGTACCCTATATTCATTTTAAAATGCTGTATGCCGATCAATAATCTTTCTTATCTTTTCTAACCTTTTATTGAGAGGACTTCTCAAATTTCTTGCTCTTTGCAGGAGTGTTAATTTAATATTTAAGAAGTGTCTCAAAACTAAAGTGAGGACTGTTGATGTGTGTGAATTTGTCATTCATTCTTTAACGACATCTTAGTGTGGCAACATGAGATTTCTTCTAACGACAGACAGTTGTTATGTCATGATGGTGAGCAAGCTCCTCACTGGAATATAACAGGAAATTATTATTATCTCACTGAACACAAAACATGAAACTATATTACATTTGTGCAAGTTTTTTTTATTTTATTTTATTTTTTTCAGAGATTGTTGTTTTGAGTAGGACTGAATTTTCTTTTTTTCACTCTTCATCCCTATGTACAATTACCAATAATTACAAGTCAGTGTATCACATAAAATTAAAGGTTTGGCTGCTTACAGGACTGAATGTATTCACTATACGTGCAGTTAATGCTGACAAAGCCACCATACAGCTCTGGAAAAAATGAGGCCAAAAAAACGAGGGACCTTTTTAGGCTATTTTGACCAATATTTCATTTATATTCAGTCAATTATAAATACCGGTACTCTAAATTAAAAACATTTGAATTTGTGAGTTATAATGTTTGTAGTTTGAAAAATTAAACAAAAGTGTTAATTTTAAACAAAATAAGAGGAACTGATAATCATGATGTGTTCTCTTATAGAAGTTATCCGCCCACAACCTCACCTGCCGCATAGCTGTCTGTACGTTGTATGATTTACTTTTGGTGACACAAGTGCCTTTCTGCTGCAGAGCCATGTGGGTTGTTCTGGTCTCGCTGCTCGCCTTCTCCAGGAGTTCTCTGTGTCAAGACAAACTAAATATGTGTATGGATGCCAAACACCATAAAGTAAAGCCTGGCCCAGAGGGAAAACTTTATCTTCAGGTGATAGACACGACTGCAATTTTTGCACAACTTATTCTGTTTTTGCTGTCATTCACAATTGCTAAAAACGGCAGTAAGAGCTACTTGTGTTCTTCCTTATATTTTAGTGTAAGCCATGGCGTGACAATGCATGTTGCACAGCAAATACCACTGCTGAAGCCCACGAAGATAACTCCTATCTGTACAACTTCAACTGGAACCACTGTGGTGCGATGAGTTCCAAGTGCAAGAGGCATTTCATCCAAGACACTTGCTTCTATGAATGCTCGCCACACTTAGGGCCTTGGATACAAGCGGTGGGTGCTGTCATTTTTGTGTTAGTTCAATTCACACTGCCGGCACTACACGTCATCACAAGAGGGGATACAGGATTTACAAACTTTGGCAAAATTATAATTTTTAGTGTTTTTGATGCTATTTTACCCAGTTATGTATTTTGTGTTGTAATACATAATCTTGTTGATTATGCAATCATATTCTATGTTACCAATACTGTGTGCAGGTGGATCAAACCTGGCGCAGGGAGCGAATCTTGAATGTACCTCTGTGTATGGAGGACTGCCATGAGTGGTGGGAGGACTGCAAAAATGATGTGACATGTAAGACGAATTGGCACAAGGGATGGGACTGGAGCTCAGGTGTGTTATCATCACAAATGTGACTCGTTTTCTCCGTTTTGCTCCTTTGCTTATGGACACACATCCAATACAAAGATGTATTTTTGTTCTGAAAGTCAACATATTTTATCTGAAAATATCGTGGAGTGTATCAAGGGGTTGCATTTGCTGTGTGTTTATGATGACAAATTAAACCTAAATAATCATCTTTCTGTGTCACAGGTAGTAACCAATGCCCCGAAGGGAGCAAGTGCAGAAAGTGGACTGATGTCTACCCAACGCCTAAATCCATGTGTGAAGAAATTTGGTCAAACTCCTACCTTTATACGAGGCACTCCAAAACATCAGGGCGGTGCATGCAGCTCTGGTTCACTGGACCAAACCCCAACACAAAGGTCGCTGAGTATTACATCAACAATGCTCAGCAACCTCGTAGTTTTTCATTCGCATGGCTTCTCTTCCTGGCTACATCATTTATTTCCACAGTGTTCTAAGAAGGAGAGTACATTTTCCTTGCCTGTACCGCTTGGTTCGAGATGAATCAATAAAGTTGATTTCAAATACAATGTCTGGTTTCAAATACTGTATATACAACTGGTTTAGGTGTTGCGGCCGTGAGAAAATCCATTTAAGTGCATGTATCTGTATTTTTTGATTGTTTTGTATGCATTTCTTTGAGCAACATCATGGTCAGAATTATAATGTCATCATTTTTAATATCTTGGTCACTGTAATTATATAAAATGTTCATATTGTTTGATGGCTACCCTGGACTGATACTTTTCAAACACAGGACTGTCCGACACACAGACACAATGTGTCCTGTTGGCCAAGTTAGAGTCTTCAGTGAACACACCTGTTTTCGGGGTGTTGGAGGAAGGTTGCAATAGCAAGCAGTAGCCTGCCCATTCCTTCATAAGATAGACAGTGCAAGATAAGATTTTTTTTTCAATAAATGCAGTGGGATGCCATTTCTATACAGTACATTGTACTGTATTCTATAGTAACTCCAGAGAATAGGTAAACTTAAAAAAAACTTTTGAGAGACAACCATGTTAATAAACATGAAAAATGAACTGGGAACTGCTGTGAGAATTTCTCTGGACTCGAGAGATCGAAGAGACCGAATTTGCACGACCACTCCCTTTCACCACTAGTGGTTAGTGGGCTCTATTGCTGGCTAATTATTGGGTTCTAGTTTCCTCAGCCCCAGCTGTGTGTGTGTGTGTGTGTGTGTGTGTGTGTGTGTGTGTGTGTGTGTGTGTGTGTGTGTGTGTGTGTGTGTGTGTGTGTGTGTGTGTGTGTGTGTGTGTGTGTGTGTGTGTGTGTGTGTGTGTGACTGACTGACTGGTATTCCAATTGTTGAAAAAATGTAATCCAATGTCTGTTGTGAATTTTGCAAAATTGACATTGACATTCTGATATAAATTCCTTTTGTGACATTTGACTCAGTCCGATATCTAAAAACCACACGATTCCAAACCAAAATTATAACATCCAGAGAAGTGTATCTTAGCATACTGTACTTGCTGACTGTAAGCATGACACAGTCAAGGTCCTGCATGACAAATCTGATGATGTGTAAGTATTACTCGGGTTAAAGTTAAACTATCTGACAATTTAAAGTTGTTCCTGACAACCATGATCACAGAAGTCTCCATTTGTGCAAGTCTGCCATCTAGTGTGTGTTCTGAAAAAGGAAAGGATTGCGTAACAGGAGAATATTGTCAATTGCAGCTCGGTTCCCTCGGTGCTACATGCAGGGCTTGCTGATGTTCGAACAAAAACAGCCCATGGCTTTGGTGTGCAGGTCACACAGCAAAACCTATGGGGAGAAAAGAAGAAGCACCCCCTTAGACGCGAAGTATTCTAATGACAGTATGACATTTTGTTGGTAAGCATTTCATTTGCTCTAAAATGGGCTTTCATTTGTTGTATTGTGTGATATTTGTGTGAAGACCTAAACACTTAGAGTGGATCAAACTTGCTTTATAAACCTGACGTAGTAGTTGAAGCCCTAAATAAAATGTAAATGCAAAAAATACTATACATTTTCAAAATAAAATGTTTGGGAACAAATTTGCATTTGCAGTATATGCTTCAAAATAAATGCACGTAAAAAACGTGATTGAGAGCTTTCAAATGGGGATTTCTATAGTGCTTCACCACTGACTTCTCATTCATCTCCCGATGACACAGCATTATGAGCAATTGGGGTTTCAGTACTACATATGCAACAATGCAGTCCAACAACAACTTTTTTCATCACCTAACTGTAGCAACAAGAATGAACAGCAAGCTGCATTTGCAAAACATATCTGATACGACTTCTGGTGGCCCACCTAAACAAAAACAAAGGGAAACAAGTTAGACAAAGGACAAGTAAAAAGCAAACACTTGCGTGTTACTCCATGTATGAATACCGGAGTACTGCCTCGCGGAGAGCCTTGAAAAGCCGATCTTGTTTTTCAGGAAATGTTAAGCAAAAGGTGCCTTAAAATATAAAACGCTCGTTAAGTCATTCGTCTATTAGTGCTTTTACTTTGAAAGTCGTGTCCAGGTCTTTGTGTGTTTACAGTTGGAGGCTCCAGTGTGTGGACATAGGCTGTGTCCACCGCTGTTCCCCCCTTTCCATTGTGGATTTACATAGGCAGATTTCCGCGGTAGTAGGAAGCGAAAGAGGAGGGTGGCGACTGGCGAACCTTTCAGGAACCGAGACGACACAGCAAACAACTTTACTCAACACTTTGGAAACTTGTGTCGCCGCAGATTGTTCGCGCTGACGTCTTCGCCACTTTCGTCGGTTCTTAACTCTTCGTCTTACTTTCCCCCCACCTCTTCGGGAGGCAGGCTGGGAGGTTTTCGGATAAGTTGGGAAGCAATTGACGCCGGTTAGAGGGGCTGTGGCCATGGCCGGAGGCGGCGGTGGCGGCGGCGGGCTTTCTCCACTCGGGCCCGCACCGCCGATGTGGTATCACAGGGACCTCAGTCGAGCTGCGGCCGAGGAGCTGCTGGCTCGCGCCGGGAGAGACGGCAGCTTCCTGGTACGGGACAGCGAGAGTGTCAACGGGGCGTACGCTTTGTGTGTTCTGTAAGTACCCAACCGTACAAAAAAGGTCTAATTTCGTTACACAGACGCTACTCGTTGTCGTGTTTGCTCATGTTTTCTGGCCAAACTTGCTTTTTGATTTGGCACGGTTTATTAACTGTAATAAACGTTAGCAAATACAGTTAGGCGTGTGATGCCTTCACGAAGCCTTGAAGTTTCTTTCTTTTATCGTAATCCCTGCTCTTTTTGGGGATATTTTGCCTAATGGCAATGGAGTGTTCGCGTTGGTAAACACTTGCAACTTTAGCTTCGAGGACACAGACAGCAGGGGAGAGACAGGCACTTAAACTCCAGCATGGCACACGAAAGTAGTTTTTGAGCTGCCCGTGTCTGTCTTCTGATAGATGTGGTCGCTTGCAACGTCATTCATTTAACCAGGCGCTCTCAGCCCACTATATGGGTGCTGAAAATTGGTGTTAAAATGAAGAGCAGTGGTTAAAAAAAAATCCAAAAAAAAATCAAACAAACAAGCAAATTCAGAGCTGGCTGGTAGTTAAGATTCACTTCGGAGTCAACCTCAAGCCTGAAATAAATGAGAAAACCTACCTTCCATTCAAATTCTATTTACCCGCTACTCGCTTTCGTAAGACAACAAACATCAGCAGACCCTCACATTTTGACAAACACGCAATAACTGCCATTGATGTGTTCCTTTCAAATAAATGGAGCATATCTAAAAACAGCAAGGTAAGTCACATGCTTTCCAAGTGATTCAAGTTCTACACAAACATTGACTACCAGGCAGGCATTGAAAGGCACGTGTCACGTGACTTGGTGCTGTGTCATTGACTTGACCTACATCTCTTGCCTGATCATTTACCCCATGCTGGGTTTATGCTGGGTTTATATGCATGCACCTCACTGTGATGATGTGCAGTGTCTACTGTACTGACTTTAGTGCCTAAACTCCTTGGTGGGTGATTAAAAATCTCAGAGGAAAACATTGCCCTGTCATTTTCCAGATATGACAGCTGTCTACTGTGCAGTATTTAAGCCTTTAGAATATATTTAAACAGTTGCATCAATGCAAAAAGGAGCTTGATGACAGCAGTTGCCTCCCTGCACATCAAATATTGCAAAGCTCCTTAGTGAAGCACAAGCCAAATATCTCACCAAAATGTCTCATTAAATGCAAAAACACTCACTTCACTGCAATTATACAATATTCAGTGTTGACAGTTGGTAATGTTGTCAGTCTTCTTTTTAATTATTAATTGGATATTTTAAGATTTTTTTGAGGGCGGATAGGGGTGCAGTTTCTGTTTTTAGTTCAAATGAAGTTTAAAACATTCTTTTTGAGAAAAGGGCTTTACTATGTTAGGATTAAGATATCCTTTATTCCCAAATGAGGAGATTTTATGTTGAAAATCTGATTTATGGACACAAATCCTGATTTATAATTAAATTGATTCTTTCTCTATTTCTTTTTGTGATATAATTTCATCTTCAAATAATTCAACAGATACAGTTGTCTTTCAAAGTTTAGTAAATCATACAATGTTGGCATGGCACTCTGTTTAAAGACTTTTTTTTTTTGCCGCTGGTTTGGGGGTTCTTGCCTGAAAGACTATTTCACAGCGAGTACATTGCTGAAAAAAGGTTGACAGCTGCCCAAGTCTAGTCCTCGATAGCCTCTATCCAGCCTGTTTTACATGTTTCCGTCCTCCACCACACCTGATTCAAATGATCAGGATCATTATCGGGCTTCTGCCCAGCTTGCTGATGAGCTGATCATTTGAATGAGTTGTGTTGGAAGAGGGAAGCATGTATAATAGGCTAGATCGAGGCTTTTGAGGACCGAACTTGGGCACCACTGACCTAGATCACACAAGCACTCGAGTTTTCCTATTGTAGCTAGGTCGCAACCCACTTTAATAGACGTTAAGAGCAATTAAAATGTACTGTTTAAAAATGACCTTTAAAAACCTGTATTGTGGAGATGCGGTAACATACTTTAACAACACATGCTTAGGCTACATGTTCAAAGTACCGATCAGAGCACCTTTTCAAAGAGAAAGTCAAGTCAAACATTTTCTTTCGAGTCATGTGTTTGACCCACTAGTTGAGACTGAGTCACTGCTTTCGATACTCATTAAATTGAAATATCACCAGATTTGGAGTCATCTTGTTTGAAATGCTATGACCTGAATTGAGAGATGTGTCGTCTCCCCCTCCCCCCTTCCCCCAACACAGAGTACTTATAATTGCAGCACATGTCCATTTTAAATAATTATGCTGTGTGCAAGGATGGGTAACTTTCACTTTCAGGGATGTTATATTGTACTGTGGTTCATCAAGAGTTTGCTGTTCAATGTGAGGCATCAAATGCAGGAAACTGGTGACCAATTCCGATATGAGTCATCTTTTATCATGTTCTCAAACAAGGGGGTGAGTGGGTCGCACTCCTACAGTTTGGGGAGGGGCTTTGTACAATTGAGTGTCTCCACTGGCATCACCAAAAATGTTAACACAAATGAACACATGCAACATGCGACCCCTGTACAGCAAATCCTCTCAGATCAAACACAGTCCATTCCAGGACTTATTAGGATTTATTTAGATTTGAAACAATCTTTGCAATACAAAACATGAATAACCGTGGACCCCCATATACTCACCATTCTGTCACCAAAGACCTTTGTCAGGGTTTCCTCATATGAGCAGGTTTCTTGTCTTCTTATGGTGAATAAGATGGAAGAATAGGATGAAGGTATTAAAGCCCGTGAACATTTTTGGGGGCGTGTGATTTGGTTTTTACTGTCATCATGTGTTGTTATCAACACATCCACACTACACAGACACACATACGGTAGATGTGCATTGTGTAACCTTGGGACGTTTATGTGTGAATCTTGTCGTTTTCTCCTTCCCCTTCCCGTTGAAACAGTAGGATTTACTTCAACAGAGAATCTTATCAGCTTTCAACAGGAAGACAAATACACACTAAAGTTCACAATGGATCTGCTCCCACTGGTACGAATTCCTTGTCTTTGCGGACTGAGCGTAACTGGAGTATTTTTTTTCCTTGAATCATAAGAGTGGTGTATAACTTTAATAAAAAGTGAATGACCAGTCAAGGGTGGACTCAGTTTTGTTTTACATTGTCAGATTGCTTGTGTTGTTGAGCATTTGGATATTTTATCATGATGTCCTCAGATTTTAGATTGAGTCATTATAAGCTTGACTGCACACTTGCACATGATGAGCAGAGTCAAGCAACTTACAGTATTCTCATTTATATGCAGTAGAAATGTACTGGACATTACCAGAACAAAATCTATATACAGTATATTTTATTTCAACAACTTAGAACCCCTTGAAAACTGCTGTGCTTACTTTTTGCATTCAAGTCAACGATCTTCCTGCGGAGAGGTTTGAAGGGCTTTTGTCCCTATGCTCCTGCTGTGTCGTTGAAACACAACTTTATTTTCAGTATACAGTTATGGCTGTATCGGACCAACGTAGACTTCTGTGGTGGCATAAAAAAAACACACACACCAAAAAAAAAGACTGACCAGAGTCTTACTTATGATAATGATGGGGCGGGGTTTCCACTGTATGTAGTACAAACGGAAATGTGCAAACATGAGGACATCTCGAAAGGCAGGGTATTCAAAGCATTTAACGCACCCACATAAACAGATACACAACTGCAAGACACACACACAATGTACATAAGCCACAGGTTTTGCTTAGCAAATTGACCAAATTGTGTTCGGTCCACTGAGCAGACGTGGAGCGCCGACATGAAAACCATCGATGTTCAGCTCAGAGCTCCAGGCATGTTAGCCATGGCCATGCAATCCCAATGTCACAACATTGATGAACAACTTGTTGAAAGTGTTTATACAGATAGGCAGTTCACCTCAATGCTGAAATGACTATAAAACGTAACTTTTAAATATTTCCGCTGATTCTGCTTTAATGGTCTCTGTATGTAATAATGGTCAACTGAATGTATGTATAAGGATGAAGACCACTCACTGCCTAATCGACAGCAACAGGTTCAACTTTTCTATACTCCTCCTCCCCCCATTCTAGAACACACACACACACACACACACACACACACACACACGGCCCTACTAGGTGAGGTCAACTACAAGTGTATTGTATGTATGTGTATATCTGACAGCAAATGATATTGGTATTCTGTTGAAGAATTCAATGTTTGTAAAACGTTTTGCTTTCTGGGGGTTTTCTTCATATGCATTCCACTACTCTTGTGTGCAGGTTTCAGAAGCATGTCCACACATACAGAATCCTCCCAGATGAAGAAGGATTTTTGGCTGTTCAGGTATACAGAGAATTCGTGCACATAACCACATACGGTACATACACTCAGTCCGCAAGAAGTCCAGCATGTGGACTCAAGAAAAAAAAACATATCTCCTCAGTAGCAGCTGGTAGGGAGGCAGAGATGCTTTGGTTGACTTTGAGCTTGCATGCACACACACACACACACACACACACACACACACACAGGCTGTGCTAACAGCAGTGTCTTTGTGTGTCTTGTTCAACAGCTGTGCAGTCCCACACCATCGCCACATGCCACCCACATGCCTGACAGGCACACGCCACCATGGCGCTCTCCCACATTGCAGACACACTTCAATGCTTTAACCGTGATGTCTCACACTCAACTTTTTTCTGTCATTTTAAGGATTCATTTGGCTAGCCTCACTGGAATTTGTGTTCAATATTTCTAAACACCTCCTCCTGATTTCAACTATATTTAGACTCTTGGTCATATTTGCTTATGCAGCATGAATTACTGAATTATTCGGGGCACTAGACCATGACCAGACTATTTGTAGCAAAGTTTGTTCCATGTCTGCAGTGTAAAAATAACATTTCCTCTTTTCCTCTGTCTTTTGGTATATCCTTCCGCTTGTCCTCCTCCCAGACGTCACAGGGTGTGCAACCCAAGAGGTTTAAAACATTACCAGAGCTTGTGTCGTTGTACCTGCAGCCCAGCCAGGGTCTGGTGACCACTCTGCTTTATGCTGTTGACCGAGAGGAAACCGCCATCCTCGATGACCGCGACTATTCAGGTACTTCTCCAAATAGAAGGACACTGGTGGCCTGTGTGGTCATACTTTATCGTTAAACATCACCTCCGTGTTTGTTAGATGGCGAGGATGAGAAGCCACCCCTCCCCCCTCGTTCAGCCTCCACCTCAATTACTCCCAGTTCAGACACGCCAGCTGACAGGTACAAAGTGCAACACTTTCTTCATTTTTTGCTATGTGTCACTCACCTAAATACATGTGCAGTCGCACCCCGCAGATGTACCGGTACCAAAAAAATCCTCCATTTGCATCTCTTCCTTCCCTCTCTGCTAAAGGCAAGCCACATCCGGTTGAGAAGCATCTAGATAACAGATGTTGCTGTGATTGATTGATTGAACATATAAATAAATTAGAAGACAAGAATAAAAATTGGGGGCAAGAAAGAAAAAACACTAATAATAGAGGTCATAGTTCAACTCGGTTTACGTGTTCAAAGGGGAGTAGGAAGAAGTATAAAACATATCTCGTCCTATGTGATGAGTGATGAAAAGCAGCGATCATAGACTGTACTGTATGTGTGTAACCATATGCAATGTCATGCTTGGAGTAAAAACAAATTTGCATTCTCACGATTGAGCTTCGTATTTGCATGTAACCAAGTCAAATTTCTGTTTGGGCATGAATCATTTGTGAAATATTCAGTTCATAAACTCCAAACTAAATTTGGCTGCATGAAAACTCTACGCTATGGCTCGGCATAGGAACAATTGTTAGAAGATAAACTCAGTATCGACCTCCATTTTCATTCCATGTATCCTGTACTTTTGTACATACTTTACAGTAGTTATATCGAGCGCTTGCACACGCGGGCAAATATTTTGCTACACATGTAAATTGGCAGTACATAAATCATTTTGACTTTTCGCTACATATGGTCTGCGTTTTTCAATGATGTTTGACCTCAAATTTGTGTTTCAGTGTCCCAACAGCGAATGGCCTGAGCACTATCTCCCATGAGTATCTGAAGGGCAGCTATGCCTTAGACCTTGAGGCTGTGAAACAGGGAGCCTGTTCGCTGCCTCACCTCAACAAGACCCTTGTGGCCTCTTGCAAGCGTCTCAATGGGTGAGAGGGATATTCAATCATACGCTGACGCTTTTATCAGAGCTACAATACATCTCTAAATTCTCTCATGGGCTAGCTTGTGGATGGATAAAATGGTGGACAACGAAGAGAAATGCTTTCATACTTTTCTCATTGTTGCCGCAAAGTTACTAACAACTTATCTGTGAACCCCTCCCGCCTTTGCCTCACATGAAAAGGGAAGTGGATAAGGTCCTGTCTGGTCTCGAGATCCTGTCAAAAGTCTTCGATCAGCAGAGTGCCTTCATGGTCTCAAAGATGATACAACAAGTATGTCCTCCCTCCTTTTGTATGTCTAACTGCATTTTTTTTAAATCACAATTTTTTCTCTAACGTGAAGAATAGAGAAAGATAATTGAGACAGTGGTTCATATGAAAGTGTCACCGGCTTCAGTATTTCTATAAGCATTCATTTAACTTTCCAACCACGGAAACCAGGAAATACACATTTCTCTGTAGTTGTCCCTTTTCCCCTTCGGACAACGGGTAGATTGAGTCAAACAAAAGTTTTACTGTCATGAAAGCAACGGATCCCAACAAAACATTTACACATCGTTTGTACAATACTGTATGTCTATACTGTTGAAGATTTTTGGCTGCATTAAAATCTCTACTTGTCAGTAGGTTGGTTCGTTGTCCTTGAAAACACATGATGACGTGTTTTTCTTTTGCAGTCAGTGAATCAGGGTGGAGACCAGGAGCTGGAGAACCTAGTGACCAAGCTGGCCATTCTCAAAGATCTGCTGTCATCCATAGAGAAGAAGGTAAACAGACCATGCATCTAGTTGATATCGTGTCGGGCTTGAATCCTTACACACACATTCACAACACGCAGTTCACCCCAATCTCACTTCCTATGTGTGTCATTTATATAATCACCAGTTCACATTTCTCACCGTGGGATAATTCATGCTCACTGTTTCACAACCATTTTCATTTCATTATTAATGTCCAAGATGGGGGGCGGCCCGGTAGTCCAGTGGTTAGCACGTCGACTTCACAGTGCAGAGGTGCCGGGTTCAATTCCAGCTCCGGCCTCCCTGTGTGGAGTTTGCATGTTCTCCCCGGGCCTGCGTGGGTTTTCTCCGGGCACTCCGGTTTCCTCCCACATTCCAAAAACATGCATGGCAGGCTGATTGAACACTCTAAATTGTCCCTAGGTGTGAATGTGAGCGTGGTTGGTTGTTCGTCTCTGTGTGCCCTGCGATTGGCTGGCAACCGATTCAGGGTGTCCCCCGCCTACTGCCCGAAGACAGCTGGGATAGGCTCCAGCACCCCCCGCGACCCTAGTGAGGATCAAGCGGTTCGGAAAATGGATGGATGGATGGATGTCCAAGATGGCCGAAAGGGCTCATAAGAGCAAAAAATGTTTGCATGGTCATCGCTATGACTATATGTACATTAAAGCCATTTATTGAAATTGAGGGAGAAGGGTATGGTTGTTTTTCTTGTGGAGTAAACATTTACATTTCTGCCTTTACTGCGGCCAAATAATGTATGTTGGCCTTTATATGGAACAGGCGCTCTGACAGGGAAGGAAACCAACAGAGTGCAATCAACCAAGCTACATGTCTCAACGCAAGTGATGCTCCACCTTCTTGGCTGCTGTTAGGTCACATCCAGGAAATGGCTAACTGTTTCCTTGTTGACTCCAACATTGTGCCTCAGAACAATGCAAAGCTTGTGTGTGTGCTCTCACTTATATCTTTTTCTTCCACGTGCTTACTGTATGTAATTCTTCTTTCATGCTCCCCTCAGGCTCTGAAAGCTCTGCAGGACATGAGTTTGTCCACCTTGTGCTCCTCTCCTCCTCTCTCCATGCGGAACAGCAAAGCCATCCCTGTGCAGCCCTTCGAGGTAGTAATCCATTGCACCACCTCTTTTCGAAACCTCAGAAGAAAGTTATTCGCTTTATTTTAGCATGGAAGTATAGTCAATGTCCTCTAGGGACACATTTTTGCTGCAAACCCTGATTTTATGACACATTCCTCAGACTTGAACTCTGATCAGTGTGAAGTCATGGATTACTCACCGCGCAATCGGAAGTGTTTCCCAGACGAGTCATGTGAGACCAAAGGGATGTTTGTAATGCTTTTCCTGTAGGATCGTATGTGGTTTTCACACCCCAAATGGTATTTACCATTTTTGTTCTTACATTTACCCAAAAATTGGGCACAACTTTGACTCCCTAAATGTACTGTATTTCCTAAAATGTTACCAACACCGTAACAAATGTCCAACAATTTATTCATGTTGAATACACAGAAATAAATTACCAGAGGGTCCTTGTGAAAAAAAGGAGATGTTATAAACAGAGATGTCTGATTTGAAATATTCAACAATCAGCTAATTTTGCACTCTCAGCGGTGAACTCATTTCAACAGCTTCCTGTTTGCACCGGAATAGAGATATTTTTGTCACAGAGGCCTCAACATGTGTGATCTGATTCACCCCGAGGGACAGCAACAAATTGAGTCAAGGTTTTTACACCGGACTGAAAATAAACATCTGTTTGAAAATATTTAAGAAAAAGTGCAAAACCTGTCATTTGAAATGAAACATTTTGAGTCACTTCCGAAGTCTCAAATGTACATTATTCTGTCAGCGTTCATCTAAAACTACTGTTGAATGGGAGATGCCATGAGACATTTTATGTGGTCATTCATTCTGTGGTTTGTTTTTTGATGTTCACTGTTCAGTATACAGTGGAGAGTCCTGTGATATTTTATTATAACTCCCTGGTTATGAAATTAACACCAGTTCTTCCTTAATTTGTGATGGGGTTTTTTCACTCATCGCAGGTCAAACTGGATGTCTACCTGGCAGAGCTGACCAAGATAGGAAAGAGTCAGAAGTACACTCTGTCTGTGGATGTGGAAGGAGGTAGACTGGTTGTGATGAAAAAGGTGAAGGACAGCCAGGAAGACTGGACAACTTTCACACATGACAAAAGTAAGCAGTGCACATCCAGGTGACTATGAAGGCAAACAGACAACTGCTACTTACCATTTGACCGTTTTATGTTGCCTTTTCTCCTATCACTCTGTTGACCTCTCAGTCCGTCAGCTGATCAAGTCCCAGCGGGTGCAGAATAAGCTGGGCATTGTTTTTGAGAAGGAAAAGGACAAGAGCCAAAGGAAAGACTTCATATTTGCTAGTGCCAAGGTCTCTGCATGAACACACATATGAACACAGTCCCAAGACTAAACACCTGCATATTTGTTATGCATATTCATATTCTTGATAAGACCTGCAGTCAGACTGTGGCTTCACAATGACTGCAGTAAAGATATATATTTTTTCAATTATACTTCCACTGTGACAATTATATTTTATGCTGCAGACATGATCATTTTCTCAAAAGCTGGTTGATATTAAGTGCTGGTTTGCTTGTGCGTGTGTGTGTGTGTGTGTGTGTGTGTGTGTGTGTGTGTGTGTGTGTGTGTGTGTGTGTGTGTGTGTGTGTGTGTGTGTGTGTGTGTGTGTGTGTGTGTGTGTCTGTGTGTTTTAGAAGCGAGAGGCCTTTTGCCAACTCCTACAGCTGATGAAAAACAAACATTCCAACCAGGATGAGCCTGACATGATATCTGTCTTCATTGGCACCTGGAACATGGGTGAGATATTTTTTAGGGATTATTTTTCCTCTTCTTCAACAGCCACACTTTTTGACTAATAATTCTGCGTACCGTAATTTCTGGACTCTAAACCGCTACTTTTGTCACACGCTTTCGACCTTGCGGCTTATTTTCCAACGGCCGCCAGGGAGGGCTTGAGCAGTAAAGGTAACAGTGAGATGCTATCATGTGTCCCAGTGAAAACAACCTGCCATGAGAGGGCGCACTTCACATGTGCTTTGAGCTGTATTGTTCACCTGGTTCCATATGCCAAAAGAAAACCTCCCGAAAGATATTGTCTTGAAAGTTGACACGAAAGCGTGGATGGTAGAAAGCCTAATGTAGGAATGGTTAACCAAGTGTTACGGCAAGCGAGGATTATTTCATTTTCAAATTAAGCATTACTCGACAGAGAAAGGTGCTTTGTTTTTTTGTTTTTTTAACCAGCCGTGTGAGTGCTCTTTTACTGCCATCGTGCTGCCGCCTAACAGGCAAAGAAAAGTTAAGGTTAAGTTATTGAACGTTGAAACCTCTTTATGTGCACCGTCTTTCTTTGTAAATATCTCATGTTACAATATGGGCCCCTGTGCCTTATAGACAGATGCGGCTTGTGTGTGTACAAACTTATTTTTCCTTTAAAAATGCGGTGGGTGCGGCTTATAATTAGGTGCGCTCAATAGTCCATAAATTACGTTAATAGTAGAATTATCAGCAATAACTAAAATACTGCATTTTTGACATACTGCCTCAAGTATATACCATGTCTAATTATCCGAGCCCGCCATGATCTTCAAATATTTAATTACTAATCCACTATTTGTTATCAGGCTCTGTTCCTGCTCCCAAATCAGTTGCCTCATGGGTGTTGTGCCGAGGACTCGGAAAGACTCTGGACGAGATGACCGTCACTATTCCGCATGACCTGTATGCATTTGGCACGCAAGAAAACTCTGTGTGCGATCGAGAGTGGGTGGAGTCATTACGGGCCATGTTGAAAGAACAAACAGAACTGGATTATAAACCGGTGAGGAAAGATTGTTGTCATCATCCTTCCATTTTCTAGTGGATTGTTAGCCATTCAGTCACCATTCACAAACAACCATTCCCACTCACATTCACACATGGATAACTCCTCAGTTAGCCGTACAAGCATATTTTTGAAATGTGAAAGGGGGGGAAGCACCTGAAGAAATTCCACATAAGAAGAGGTAGAACATTCAAACGCCACAAAGAAAAGCCCAAGATGATATTTGAATCTTGAACCTTTTGACAGTGGGACGCTAACCATATTTGCGTGTTGCACGCACTTTCTGTTTCCTAATTACATTTGTTTTACTTGTTTTTAGATAGCGTTACAAACACTGTGGAATATAAAGCTCGCTGTGCTGGTGAAGCCAGAACATGAGAACCGCATCAGCCATGTTGGAATGTCAAGTGTCAAGACTGGCATCGCCAATACACTCGGTAACTTCACTAATCCATCCAAATTTCTGCACTGGTGTTCCTGATCAAGGTAACAGGGACCAGGGGACGACCGGTATCCAGCCTGACCGTGGGCAAAGAGAGGAATGTTTTTTTTTTTTCATTTCACACTGGTTGTAGTCTAAAATGTGAGCAATGGCACGACTTGACAAGGTAATTTTGGACATCATTGGATGTTGTAGTATTCCCTTTATTTCTTGTATTTACTTTCTTTAAAGCTCAAAACAAAAAATATTTAATGTAGTCTTCTAACTTCATAGTTGAGGTACAAAACTACTCCATGCAAACCTATGCACATTTTTTAAAATCTTAAATGTATTTACAATTTTGTAGTGTACAATATGTGTAAATGTATCCTAAAAGGAGATTTCTTTGTAAATTTCATTTTTATATTGGATTCTCTTTTAAATGTGCTAAAGAAACATTCTGTTGAAATTCAGTTTTCTCTGGTTGGTTTGATTGATCAGTGTCAATTTATTTTAATAATATAATATATAATATAACATATATAATATATTTTATAATATTTGGTCTATGCTTTCCCAGGTAACAAAGGTGCCGTGGGTGTTTCTTTCATGTTCAACGGAACATCTTTTGGTTTTGTGAACTGTCACTTGACTTCAGGGAATGAAAAGATTGCAAGGTACCACCCCATGCTTAATTAAGTGTTTCCCCAATTCTATCAGCTAAACTGTACACAGCCGCACACCTTTTATTTCCGGAGTCCATATTTTTCCTTTATGGAGACTACTTTAAATGCATTTCCTAATGGTCTAATGACCCCTGCAGGAGGAACCAAAACTACCTTGACATTTTGCGCCTGCTTTCACTTGGAGACAAACAGCTGAGCTCCTTTGACATTTCACTGCGCTTCACACATCTCTTCTGGCTGGGAGACCTCAACTACAGACTGGACATGGACATACAGGTGAAAGCATGATCCACAAAGACACACTTGTGCCGAGTAACCATAACCTTATTTATTAATTGTTAGTGTTCCTGTGTTCGCAGGAGATCCTGAACTACATTAACAGGAAGGAGTTTGAACCATTGCTTAAAGTGGACCAGCTAAATCTGGAGAGGGAGAAGAACAAAGTGTTTTTACGTTTTGGTTGGTGTAACTGTTTCCAACTTTCCAACACACACCACCATATCTGCATGGGGACCCCCCCCCCCCCCCATAAATTAAATAAATAAATAAAATAAATAAATATTGCACAAATGCGAAAGTTAAAGTTCATCCATCCATCTTCTTTGCTGCTTTTCCTCCCTTCGGTTTCAAGTGAGCTGGAGTCTATCGTAGTTCCTTAACCGGTTGCCAGCCAATCGCAGGGCCCATATAACCAAGCAACAATTTACATTCATACCGACTGGCAATTTTTGAGTCATCAATGAACGTGTCATGTATGTGTGTGGAAGGTGGAAGGAAGCCACATCACACAAGCTCAGGGAGTACTGTATTTGCAAACATATTCAGCCACTCATTTGTAATGTAATTAAAACCAAATAGTGTTATGGAATTTTAGAACATGGATACTCTTTTTTACTACTTGATTCAGATTCTTCCAAACAATCATATTTAGCAACATGGTTACAACTGGACTCAAAAGTCGGACTTGATAAAATACAGTACCTCTGCTCGTTACATGTGCCTTAAAGACAGTTGATCTTCCCTTCATCCGATTCAAAGATTATCCTTATCCTTGCACCAGTGTGGTATATACCGTAATCGTTTTTTTCTACATTTAATTAAAACAAAATAAGGGTTAGATCATTAAAGTCGCCTCCGCTTTAACTTGTTTTTGGTAACTTGCAGTGGTTTTACCACATTCTGCAAGTCTTAAATATATTCTGTTATCTGTCTTGCAGCGGAGGAAGAAATCTCATTCCCACCCACCTACCGATATGAGCGCGGCTCCAGGGACACGTATGTTTGGCAGAAGCAGAAAGCCACTGGGGTGTGTTCACAAATTCATAGATAAAATGTCCCTCTGAATATTTGTGGCAACTGTTATTCAGTTGTAGTTTTCATTTTACGTTACTCTAATGATGTTATGGTTTGCTCTTTGGCCCAGATGAGGACGAATGTTCCGTCCTGGTGTGACAGGATCTTGTGGAAGTCTTACCCAGAAACGCACATTGTTTGCAATTCCTATGGTAAGACGGTTCACAGTATCTCATGATAGTATTTCCAGTTTGTTGCAAAGCTCTTCAACTTTCTTTTAAAATCCACCTGACAATGGCTTTTTAATTATATACTCTTTTTAGGGTGCACCGATGATATTGTGACTAGTGACCACTCACCAGTGTTTGGTACATTTGAGGTCGGCGTGACCTCACAGTTTGTCTCCAAGAAAGGTATAACTGGAGGAAACATCATGATTATTATTATTATCAACTTGTAAACGGCCCTAGATCACTATTACTCCACGTAGTCCATATCTTATCTGTCAAAATGAATGAATTGAATTAAACCTTTCATGCACCCTCGTCACGTGATAATGTCCACTGTAATAACCGCTGTGCCTGGTTAAAATGCTAATTTTACCTTTGTGATAAACACTTACAAGGGAGCCATTCTTGTGTCCTGTAAGTGGTTTTGAAAATGAAAGGGTAGACTATGACATAAACCACTTAACCAATCATCCGAACAGAGCTAAACAAAGTAAGAAAAAAATAATTTTCCACTCACAACCAAACAAGTACCTCATTCTGGTTGTTTTGGTCTAGGGCTGCCGAAATCTTCCGAGCAGGCTTACATTGAATTTGAGAGCATCGAGGCCATAGTGAAGACTGCAAGCAGAACCAAATTCTTCATTGAATTCTACTCCACATGTTTGGAAGGTGAGACAAAGCTTTCTGACTTCCGGGTTGAGTGAACGCTGGCGCATTTGGCTGCCGCTGCTCAACCCGTATTGTTTTGAGTTTTTTGTTATTGTAAAGTGTCCTTGGGTGTCTTGAAAGGCGCTTATAAATAAAATGCTAAACAAAGCAATCTTTTGTCAACTAATAATCATCTCCCGACAACTGAGTGAACTCCACCAGCCACAAGCATTGTAGATCTCCTGTATCACTTAGTAGCCATAATAGAACTTCATCTCTTTCTTCTTTTTCATGCCTCTATACCTCCCTCCCCAATTCCAGGCAGTCAGTATACCTTTACAGCTAGCATCCATTTTGTCCCATGTTGTTCCCACCTCCGCCTGTCCACTCCCGTCGCACTTTTGAATAAGAGTCCACAGAAACTTCACCCAACTTTTCTCCCCCCCTCTCCCATCCCTTTGTTGCCTCTCCCAACCCCTTCTGCTGTGCGTTTCTCTTACTGTCTCTCCTATGTAGAGTTCAAGAAGAGCTATGAAAACGACAGTCAGAGTAGCGATAATATCAACTTCCTCCGCGTGGGCTGGTCCAACAAGCAGCTGACGACACTGAAACCTCTCCTGTCGGAGATCGAATACCTTCAGGACCAACACCTGCTGCTCACTGTGAAATCCCTGGATGGATATGAATCTTACGGTATAAGTGCAGTCTCTCTGTTTGGGCTGAAGCAATAGTTACTTGTTTCTTTTGCTTGTGTGGTTTGACCTGGACTTTCAGTGCGACAATTGGCCTTTGTTTGTGTCACCCCCAGGAGAGTGTGTGTTGGCACTGAAGTCAATGATTGGCAGCACAGCCCAGCAGTTCCACACCTACCTGTCTCATCGTGGCGAGGAAACGGGAAACATCAGAGGGTCAATGAGGGTCAGAGTCCCTTCTGAAAGAATGGGAACCAGGGAAAGACTCTATGGTAAGACTCTTAAAATGCAAGCTGTACATGGTGAAAGTTCAGACACACTTTGTCATTTAGGTACAGCCAACTTTTGGTTGGTGCTGTCAAATATACAGAAATGCCCAAGTTGAAATTTCAATCTCATTTGATTTCAGAGTGGATCAGTGTGGACAAAGATGAAACAGGCGTACCCAAAGGGAAATCAACGACATCATCAAGAGTGGGGCACGAATATGTGAAGTTAGTACACTCTTAATTTTTGGGCTTGTTGCTTCACACATACTGCATAATATTTTGCAACAAATGTCTTTGTGTTATATTTCTCATGTAATGAGTTTGTATTGAGGTGGGAGAGCCTCACTGCTTCATTCACTGTCACTGACAAATATGACACATTCTGATGGTTTGTCTTGTAGACTATGTTTGATTTAGGAAAATAATGTATTTCATTGGGATTTTTGTATATTTTTATTTTCTCCTAACTCTCTGTAGTTTGGAATTGATCTTGAACAGCTCCCACATTTTTTAACAATTTGCCTCATAACTCAATACTGTTCTGCAGGCAACCTATGGTTCGTAAACAGCTCGGAGAGCTGGGGAAGGTCAATGAAGAGGGTGAGAAGAGCAGCAAGGTGGAAACCGCTACAAGGTATGTGCACATTAAGCACAAGTGCAGTGGAACCTTTGAGATTGACAAGAATCTGATCTGTGACGCAGGTTGAACTCATTTCATCAAGTATTCATTTAATCCGTTCCAGGGGAAAACTTTATCATCCTAAACCCTTTATAATACCGTACTTAAATAACATTTTAATGGGAATTTAAAGGGGGAAAACCCCCACATTGTTTTTATTTATTTATTTGCAAGAATATGTTTTATGCCACTACTAATCAAATCACGGTATTATATTTCGAGAGAGAGAGAGAGAGAGAGAGAGAGAGAGAGAGAGAGAGAGAGAGAGAGAGAGAGAGAGAGAGAGAGAGAGAGAGAGAGAGAGAGAGAGAGAGAGAGAGAGAGAGAGAGAGAGAGAGAGAGAGAGAGAGAGAGAGAGAGAGAGAGAGAGAGAGAGAGAGAGAGAGAGAGAGAGAGAGAGAGAGAGAGAGAGAGAGAGAGAGAGAGAGAGAGAGATAGCTGAGTGAGAGAAGGAGACAGACAGAGAGACAGACAGAGTGAGAAGATAGAGAGAGGGAGGGAGACAGATATAGATATATATGTGTGTGTGTGTCTCAACCAGCTCTTCTCTTCTTCGATGTATTCAGGCCCAAGCAGGATTCGTCTGATGGTGATCAGTCTGTCAGCAAGAACAGCTACAATAATCCCGCCTACTACATTTTGGAAGGGGTTCCCAATCAATCAGCCGCTGCCATGTCATCTGAGCTTCTCCCGTCCGCCAACTCCACCACCCCCCAGGCAATGAAAGGCCCCCCTCCCATCGCTGTAGCTCGGACCAAACCCCCATGTGGCCCCACAGGCCCGTCTCATCCACGCAGACCCATGACAGGTCACACGGTGCGTGCGATCAGTGAGGAGAGCTCCTCAGAGGATGATGTAGGCGTTTCTGTAGGAGGAGCACAAGTCGGAGCCCCTATGGGGAGCACACTTAATCGCCCCCCTCCGGATTTCCCACCCCCTCCTCTCCCAAAGGGAGCCATGGAGATGGCTGTGGAGACGCCTTTCTTGAAGCCCCGCTCACTTCACCCGGATCTCGCTGAGGTCAAGATCCCTGTGGTCGGTCCTGGTGCTCCACTGACCCTCGGGGAAAGCTTCAGGCGAGGAGGTGGCGCTGTTGGGGGTGGGGGCATTGGTGGCGGGGCGTTGGACGACCAGTCTTGTTCTGTGCTGCAGATGGCAAAGACACTGAGTGAGACTGAGTTTCCGGGGCAGCCTCCACGGGCTCCCTCTGCACCGCCTCCCCTTCGGGGGCAGGCCATGGGTTTAGGTCTGGACTCCTGCCGCACATTCCCACCCAGAAATGCCATCACAGAAAGTATTGCTGAAGATCTTCCCGAAGAGGTGAGAAACTTAATGCTGAGTTAACATACTGTATAGGAGATTTTGTGACTCCTATTGTCCTCACTCAGGCTGGATTCAAACTGCATGAGTCAAGTGACACAATTCCAATGTATCGCTCGCAATTTCTATATGGATCATGTCGGCATAAGGAGAAATAAAATATGCATGAAATTGGATGTTCTTAATTCAGAACACGGCCAAATGTTGATTTCACCATGTACTGGATATCTGCCAATGCAACTGCAGCGTAAACCGACAGATTAGATGTCGCCCATCAATCGAGCGTGACATAATCAAAATACAATAATCACTCCTTACTTGCCAGGGTTACGTTCCAGACTGCATATGCAATAAATGAAATCTGTGACATAAAAAATAACTCAATAGTTGACTTGTCTTCCAGACTGTGTTTGGGTCTTTAGAGTCCTGTCACAAATTATTGCACCAAGCCGCCAACAACACAACATCACCCTGAAATAATGATCAATCGCTAATTATCTTAATATACCTAATTATGCTGACCTTGTATTGCATGGCAGTTTCAATCGACGTAAATGACTGTGCACACTTTGATTTTGACAGCCTGATACAGTTACCCTTTCCACTGATCACTTTTTTAACACAAACCAGACTTATTCGAGGGTGTTGTTGTTTGAGCTGGCAAAATCGCTACTGTGGTTCTGACGTTACTTCATCTCACAGACCAAAATTCCTGCGTAAAATCTCACGAATGTTTTTCAAGGGAGGAAAATAGTGTGCTGCTTTGCAGTTTAAATTTAATATTAAAAAAATGCTGACGTTCTAAAAATGAAAACCAGTTGGTCATTCCTGAAGTGGAAATGATAAGCTTTTATTTTACTTTGAATCAAATTAAACCTTTTTCCTTTTTCAGGCACTTTGGGGGAGCAGCAGCTCGTCTTTGTCCGTGGGGGACTCTTCAGTAGGGGAGTGGCTGCAGAGACTGGGACTTGAGAGGTATGAGCAGGGCCTCCTGCACAACGGCTGGGATGACCTGGAGTTTCTCAGGTACATGCTTTTACTGTATCTACCCTATTCAGGTACATGTATGCTTATTCACTGTCATACACAAGGGGGAGGAAGTGATTTCGAGGTGCATGATATTGGACGGATGGATGAAGGTCAGATTTTGATGCTCAGCTCAACGTTTAGGTCAAAACTATTTTTAATAGTATCGATATTTTTAAGTTGGCAATCAGTTCAGATTATACTACCTTGAGCCCCCAATCAGCTGGGATAGGACCCACCTCGACCATGATCGTTAATGGAACATCGATTGGATGGAACATTCATCTTTGTTTGATCCAGTCTAATCTCCTGCTATTTGTTTATCTGGCAGCGACATCACAGAGGAAGACCTGGAGGAGGCAGGAGTACTTGATCCCTCCCACAAGTGCATTCTGCTGGAGAGCCTCAGGCAGCAGCAGAAACTGTAGAAAAGGGGCCTGAGGACTTTCCAAAGCACTCAGACAGCACGCCTACTTCCCACAAGGCCAAATGTCAGCAGAACTGAATGGGAATGTATTTGACGTCCAATGTGCCTTCTGAGAGCGCGTGCACTTCCCTTTTTACTTTGGACTTGCTGACAGCATCCTCTTTCACGCATCCTTCAACTGGTTGATGTGGACGCGGCCTTATTTAAGGGTCATCGGATGCCGCAGTAATACTGAATGAAACCATATTGTCTTGAGAAACAAATCACATGATACTGGAGAGGATTTTTTTTTTACATGTGTTCTAACCTCTGACGCAAGCAACGTCAACAGGAGGAAGAAAATGGAGGCCTTCTGTGCCAGTGTCTTGACATTTCAAGCCATGGATGTCCTTCACGACTCGTGATAACAACGTGGGCCAAGTCTCAGGTATTTCCCCGTGAGTGGTCGCTACCTGGAAGTTATGTGGAAGGAAGCCAGCCCAGTTTGGGTAAATGTCGAGCCACATAGCAACAAACTGAAAGCGGCAGCTGCATTAGGATGTTGCAGAAAGGACCTCGATCACGTGGACTGAACTCACTCCTTTTCACTTTGGACTTAAGTTTCAGTGTTTCAGTGTATTTATAATTTGGTTTCTTTTTTGTCAGGGTAAAGGGAAAATGGTGCAAATCCGTCATGAATGAGCTATGAGTGTGCACAACATCAGCAGTGGTTTGTGATACACACTTGATCTTGGTATTCCAGCTTGCTGGCGACGTTTCGGGGCTCAGTCACCATGCACCCAAATGTCTGGAAAGTGACAACGCCAGGCTATTGTTTGACGTTTCCATTTCTCAAGTCCACACTCGATGTTACTGTGCCAATGCAACCCAAGTTTCACGGCCGTAATATCACATTTTAATGTGAAATTGAGCTTTTGTTTGTTTGTTCGTTTTAATTGCTTTCAAAAACCAAGTGAGTTAACTAACATGTTCCAAAAAAATCTAATACACTATAGTATTGTGTTGCAGGAACCACTCGTCTCAATGCTTTTTCCAAAGGGATATTTTATAGTTGGTAAGGAGCATGACGTCATTTGCACACGTAGAAGAGGTCACGTGAAAAAAGTAAGTGGAAAGAATTTTCTCTGGTTCTGTGACATTTGTGATATGACCACTAGATAGTGCTGCTACACCGTTTATTTCCAAACAGCTCGTGACTGGGCACCTGGCGACACCATTATTTGTGTTTAGAACGCTTCGCAGTATTCTGTCATCCTTGAAAAAAAAATACAACTAATGTGAGTTATGTTACCTGGCCAGGTTCATTTTATTAGTTCTTGAACTATTTCCTGTTCTAAAAGCTATTGTGTTTTAAAAAGAGGCGGGTGTCAGAAAGCGGGCTGAGCTGCTTAAAAAAAAAAATCACACACCGCTCTAAATTAACCTCTTGCTATATAACCTGTAAGAATACTTCAAATGTTATGTTGTGTGACCAGATGAGTTTCATGTACTGTTATATGTACAGATTTTCCCCAATACACATTCTTGTTTAAAACCGTTCATCACATTTCACTGTGCGTGCCGTTTGTGCGGGCGGGGTGTGTGTGCAGCGTGTGTGTTTTTGCATCATGTCTTTCTTAGATGTTTGGCTTAATGGTTGGTTATATTAAATTAATGAAAATTTCATAGCTCCATCATGGTTTTTTCCCAATTAAAACGTAACATGTTCTTCACTTTCTTGTATGTAATCAGAAAAGCAGAAGAGATGCTGCGGATGTGACGTGATAATTTACGCACATGTATTGGGCATTGAAGATCCTTTGCGTCCCTCATTTGCACACACAAAAGAACACGTCATTGAACACGGTGTTGTGATTTCATAATGTGATTTATTAGAATAATCAATAGTGCTATAATGTCTCATTCACTGGAATTTCTATGAGACAGATGCCTTGCAATGAAATCAATCTGAAAAGCAATGTCAGGGAAAAAAATACCCACTTCTATATTCCTAATATTTTATATTACTAATTACAGGATTTACACTCACAAAAAAACTTTGGAGGAATTTCCACAAAATTCAAGTTCCTTAATGACACATTAAAAAAATAATAAATACATTTTTTTCAGTAGCTGAAGGGGATTGCAACCAAGTACAAAGAAATGAAGCCATCGGCAGTAAACAGTTCCCCCCTCCCCTTTTTTGTTTTGTTTTATTTTGGAGTGAACACGATGTCTAGAACGGAAACAATAGAACCCTCATCCGTCACATTATATTGCCATCCTCTGATTTGACACTTTTCCCCCCAAAAAATTGACCCATTGGCTGGAAGTGAGCAAGAACATGTGACACTTCCCTCCAAGAGAGCTGCAGAATCATCCCGAAAGTCCCAAATGAGTAAAAGCCCAGCAGGTCTGTAATAAGTACTAGAAAGACGAGCTTAGGCAGGAACCTGCGGCCGATGCAAAGTGGCCTCAAGTTGCTCTCTTTTCTGCCTTGTGAACAAAGTGGCTAGTGTTTGGTGAGGCAAGGCATGATGGGCCTGAAGCACCAGGGGTCACAGAAGGAGGTCACAGCCTGGACTTGTTACAGTAAGGAGGGAGGAAGGAATGAACCGAGGGTCTTTCTAATTGGATTTAGGGGGCCCCTCTTCCTTGTGCTGGAGCTGTGTGTTGTGAGGAAGTTGCTCAATGTTTGGCCTTCTGCTTAAGACTCGTACCTGACCATCATGCTCATGAGCTCTGATGCTTGCATGTGTATGTGTCGGAAGGCAAAACCGAGTGTTCTTCGAGTGTACACGATGAAATGCATATTTTGAGGTGAGTGATGAGGTTTGAGTCAGATTAGCGGTCGTTCGTGTCCTGGCTGTTGGGGAAGAACACATGTCTCGATCGGTCCACTGTCTGTGCTTCAGAACAGGTTCGTCTTGATGGTGGCATTGGGTTTTCTGTGAAAGGAGGACAGGACTCCGGCAAAAGGCCCCGTCATACTGTCCGCCGGCTGCCAGGCCTTCAGAATCTCCTGAGTCTGGGCAGCGGGCTGGGCCACGGCCGGGTTAGATGGCCCCAGGCCAGACCAGGTGGCCGCCTTGAGCCCCTGCAGAACCGGAGAGGCGGAGGCGTTGATGTATCCTCCGTTGGCCGGAGCCGGGCTGGGGCTCAGGCTGGAGGGGCTACCCAGGTTCCCGTTTGCCGAGCCCGGCAACGAGGCCGTGCTATCGGGTGTGGGGCTGCAGGTGGATTCTTTGGACTCGTCGTCGTCCGAGGACGATCTGGTCTCACCGCCTTTCTTCCCTCCGGAGCTGCTTGTGTTGGCCGCCCCGGAGCTGTTGGCTTTTGCGTTGGCGGCCCGCTCCTGCTTGCGGAACTTTGCACGCCTGTTCTGAAACCACACCTGGGACACACACACACACACACACACACACACACACACACACACACACACACACACACACACACACACCAGTGGTGCTGCTTCAGATGGAGTTCAAATGTGACCCACCACACCTTAAAAACCACTGCTCCTCTCACCTGTACTCTGGCTTCTGTCAGATCAATCTTCAGAGCCAGCTCCTCTCGGGTGTAAATGTCCGGGTAGTGGGTCTCGGCAAAAACCCTCTCCAGCTCCTTTAGCTGGGAACTGGTGAAAGTGGTCCGAATGCGCCTCTGCTTCCGTTTCTCATTTAGGCCCGAAGGGTCTGAGAAGAACTTGTATGGGACTGTGAGAGAGGGGGGGATGGGGTGGGGCGGGGAAAGGAGGTGGGGTGTCAGATGTGTTATTCAGAGTCATCAAGAGATTTCATACTTTCAAGAAAAAAACCTGACCCCTAACTTTCAAATGAAAATCTGCACAAATCCATTTTTGTTCATGACATGAGATGATTACAGGTTTGTGATATTAGTTTTGTATACATGCAAATTATGTTATCTGTATTATATTTATATATTCATGTGTATTTTTATGTATAGTATGAAATTAGTGTTAAATTGTTTTTTATGCTACTCTTCAAAAAGTATATATCTGATTTATAATATATATATATATATATATATATATATATATATATATATATATATATATATAAAATAAACAATGACTCCTGAAACCAAGTGAAGGCCTGTAATTTGCGGCCTGTAATTAATTTGAGGTTATCAAATTAGTCTACTTTTAATTTTGAATTTTTATTTCCGTTCATGTGCAAAACATGAAATTAAACAGTCGCATTATTATTATTATTATTACTGTTACTGTACATTTACATGAGTTAGTCTTATCTTAATGTAATGTCCAAACAAATAGAATCTCCGCAGGCCTCAAATGCATTTAAGTAATTTCCTTTTCTCCCTACGCACGCAGACACGCACGACTATGACCAAGGTCATTTTTCGGCGTGTACCTGACGAGTACGGCGTGGGCTGGTGGTCTCTGAGGGCTCCCAGGGTGCAGCTGGCCGTGCTGAGCGGGGTGCAGGCCGGGTTGGAGAATGGTCCGCTGCGGATGGGGTTGTACTGGAACGAGCTGGCCTGGCTGCACGAGCTGAAGTCCGCGTAGGCCGACGCTTCCATGGCGGCCATGCACGAGTCGTAGGAGTTCAGGTAGGAGTAATCCATTTTATACATGGAGCTCTGCCGGTGGCGGCACCGGGGCACTGGGAGTCACGGATGGAGCCACTTGCTTTTTGCCGTCGGGGGTTGGGGGGGTTGCTCTCGCTCCGGTATCCGCGAAAAAGGTCTCCCAAAAGTTGGCAGTAAATGGCAGTGCGTCTTGGAAGAATAATCCCGTCGCCCGGTTTCGCGTGTTCTCCCGCCACTTGCTGCCTGTCGCCGCGTTTGACAGCGCCGCGGCTCGCTGCCTGCTTATAATAAAGTTGAGAGAGCTGCGCACAATAGCTAGGCGGAGGTCTTGTTTCCATGACAATGATTGCCCCGCCCACGGGTTCCCGGGAACGGCGCAAGGCAGCTGCAGCTCCATCCAAATCCAGTGGATTTTGCTTTGCGCCCATTGTCGGACAGCTCTTAATTGCTGTCTCAGCATCGCCTATTTTGTTCTTTGAATGTGATATTATCACCCTATTAGTGTGAAAGCATTTCACGTCGAGCTCGAGTCAACATTTTTATTTTTACTATAACTGACCAGTGCAGAAAAACATGAGCACCTATACAGAATTTAATGAGATGCTATGTTGTATGAAAAATATTACATTTAAAGCACGTTGAGTTTCAATTGATACGGTGGTTCGATGTATTTATTCAACATTGTTTATTACTGCGGTTGGAATTTACACCGACGTAGCAAATGAGCCAACCAAAATATTAGAGACTGCTGTGTGGTATATTGCATGAATGCAAACTGAAACAACACATTGTTAGAATAATAACTTTACTGGTATCAGTCAAACCTGGATATTCGTATCTTCTGTAGAGGCAGAATATTAGAGCCCACTTGAGCATTTTGTACAGCCTCTGACGGTGTCGATCAAAACCGGACATGAACGTCATTGGAAAGGCAGAATATTTGATGGAACGCTTGCATTGGATTGCAAGTGGTCGTTGGTGTTGCTGTCTGTTTCTAAATGTGCCTTGTCAGCAAAACAGAACTCGAACACATATTTATTCGACTTCTTTCTTTGGCGCGCACCTCGGCCACAGCTCACAGCATCGTGTGGGGTGCATCGGGGGGATCTTTACGTGGCGAGAAACCTCCACAAGTGACGGTGATTGCGCAGATTAAAAGCTTTGATTTGATTCCGATCACTTTTACGCACGCGTCATGAGATTCCACGTCACGTTGATGGATGGACTGAGAGAGAGAGAGAGAGAGAGAGAGAGAGAGAGAGAGAGAGAGAGAGAGAGAGAGAGAGAGAGAGAGAGAGAGAGAGAGAGAGAGAGAGCAGAGAGGCCGTGGAGACAAGCGAGTAGTCATCGTAAACACAGAGACACCCCATAAATTGGTTTAAGTTTATTATTCGATGTCATAAAATGTGATAAGTCATATCCCACGCCGGTCAACCCTCTCCGCCCCTCCCCCCGCCCACACACAAGCACACCTGCAAGGAGCGAAAATGAAGAGTCACTAAGTGTAATTTATTTTTTTAAAAACAAAGAAAAAACACTAAATTTCTAATTTAGGAATGAATCCATATATTTATTGATGAGAACGTGTGAAATGATGGCAACTTTTTTGCGCTCACGGTCATTTTCTGTTTCTATATACAGTATATTTTTTTAAGTTAGAATGTATTATATTGTGCATTCATGCAATTGTGCTGCCGACGTGAAAAGACATTATTCATATCATTTCGGCACTTGAGTACTATTACTATTTGATCTGTTTTATATTTTAGTGTACTTGCTTTTTTATTTTGTTTCTTCTTTTTTGTTAATGTATGGGCCGGGGTTTGAATCACCTGACACTCCTAAAACGCAACACAATTGTATTATTTCGGATGGTGCTGATTTAAATAATAGATTTTTATTGTCACATATGATTGCTTAATCGTCTCACGGTGCGAGATTCACCGCAGTAAACGACGTAAACGAAGTTCGCATCACACAAAATGAATGAATGGGTTCAAAACGTTGTTTGTACCAATCACATTTAAACATTTCGCAATTTCCACAAATATTAATGAGGTCTTATGAACTTATTTCTGCCGATTTTGGAAAGATAGATAATGATAGTATGGAGGCCGCGTCATGGGTTCAAAGGTAAGTTTACCGAGAAATTAAAAACAGTTTCCAAGTTAAACTACTGCATGGTTACCCACAAAAAACAGTAGCGAAGCCCCCCACCCCCCTCCCTCAAACTCCATTTAATCCCTTCAAAGCATGGAGTGTCTCTTCCAGGCCCACTAATCCGCCCCTTTGCTTCTTCACTTTAGCGCAGGGGGAGAGCTCTCCTCCGCGGAGGTTTTCACTTTGGACTTTAAGATTCATGGGCCCGTTTGACGGAAACAGTAACGTGGATCTTTTTCATTCATGACGTCTGAGTCAACACGTCGGGGGGGCGGTGGGTTCACAATGGGCCCCTAGTGAGGGAGCCGACAGGAATATACAGGAATTATAGGGCCGGTGGGATAGGGGGGCCGGGGGGCGGATCGCCTTCACATGTTATGCAGTCCTCCTCTACAATCCCATTTTATTGCTTTTTAGTTTGACTGTATGGTGTAATTAGACCACAAAATGGGTATCGTATGTTATTCTTGCACCAGGCATATGACCGCATTTCCACTTAGACCTGATGGAGACAAGAAGGGACGAGTAAAAGATGGCCCGTTTGGAATAAAAGGAGCCTTGCGGGAGGTCAGCACCCGTGTTGTGTGCGTTCTGCTCGGCGGAGTGAAGCTGTCACTCATCAGGCCAATACAGCTCCATCCGTCACACAAACTCAAAGAACAACATATCATCATCATCATCAACGTCGTCGCATTTATGGAAGCTTTTTTCTGCCTCCACTTAATTTACGAAAGATGCCATTGCAGGTCCATGTGCTTCCACAGCAATAGCAATAGCAATCAAACGAGAGGTAGTTGCTTGACACGATTACTTTTTAGCGGCTGATATATGGTCATCAAATTGGGTCCGCTGTTACGACGGACTATATGTGGAACTGACGAATTGTATACGTAAATCGGAAAGCGCCGGTGACTATTGTTGGGTGACGATGTACGCCACTAGCATTAGAGTTTAATGTTGGTACTATTTTGTGTGGAGGGATACCATGTTCTGGGGTGTATGTAAATAAAGGGGGTGGAGCTTCCCTGCAGTTCGCTTCTGGCAGTGAAGGTGCACTGTGGCACGCCAGGTGTTTAGCGACTCAGTGATAGCGACCACACAAAGAAAAATAAGAATCGTCTCCTGTCTTGTGCCTC
The DNA here is from genome assembly GCA_026261675.1 of Hippocampus mohnikei. Taxonomy (NCBI): domain Eukaryota; kingdom Metazoa; phylum Chordata; class Actinopteri; order Syngnathiformes; family Syngnathidae; genus Hippocampus; species Hippocampus mohnikei. The sequence goes on from JAKGUB010000327.1 coordinate 7,140,995, forward strand.
GAACCGAGTGTAGTCACCAGCAATGATGCCTACACATGAACAGCGAGGGACTTCCGCAGCAGAAGGATCAACAGGTTATGGGCCCAGGTGGGTTCCAGGCACAGCGGCGCTCCATGGGAGAGGATTACCGCCGCGATTTGACGGAGATGAGGCCCGCTATCACATCTGGGAGGCGAGGTTCCTAGCATACTTGAAAACCATCGGGCTAAAAGATGCTATCCTCGGGTGTGATGTAGCTACGGGATCCAGCGAACAGGCCGCAACAGAAACCGTGTGGAAAAACGAACTGGCATACGCTGAACTGTGCGGCTGCTTGGATGATAAAACACTGACACTCATCCTGTATGAAGCACCAGAAGATGGTAAGAAAAGTCTGGAAATATTGAGACGCCATTTTGAGTCCGAAGAAAAGCCGCGAATTGTCGGGCTGTACACAGAGCTAACCAATATGCTAATGGCTAACGGCGAGGAGCTAGCGGGCTATCTAGCACGTGTCGAGAAGCTAGTGGCCGCGCTACAAAGAGCTAAAGAGAACCTAAGCGATGCACTATTGGTGGCTATGGTGTTGAAAGGACTCACTGATGAATACAACCCATTTTCTGTGCATGTGACTCAAACGAGGAAGTGTTAACCTTTGCTGAATTCAAGACTAGGCTGAGAAGTTTTGAATGCACCCTCCGCTACCGAAGCAGGCCCAGACCAGATGAAGTAATGACCGCCAAGTCATTCAAGCCGAAGCCCAAAGAAAAGACAAGAAATACGTCTTCAATGGAGAATGCTTTATTTGTGAGAAAGTGGGGCATAAAGCAAGAGACTGCACGAGTAAGGATAAGAAACCACACAAGCGAACGACAAAAGCTGATAAGAACAATAAAGTGGCTACAGTTATGGACGATTCGGAAAAAGTTTTCCGTGGCAGAGACCAAGCCAAATCTTCGAGGGAAGAAGAAGAAACATTATTGCTCGGGTGAGTGAATGGCGACCCAAGGAGCGCAGCAATATGGACTACTCGTGGACAGCGGTGCTTCTGCCCACATAATCACCGACAAGACCGCATTCATCCGATTTGATGAAAGTTTCCGCCTAAAGATCACATCATGCAGCTGGCTGATGGAAGACGGATCACCGGAAGTGTCGAGAAGAAGGGGACGCGCAAATCAAGCTGGCCGACAGCAGTGGACGAGTAGTGAGTGTCAAGCTCACAAATGCTCTCCTCATCCCAGAATACCCGCAGAATATCCTTTCTGTGGATGCAGCAACTTCGAAAGGAGCGAAGTTCAACTTTGCGAAGAATGACAACAAAATGATTCTTTCAGATGGGACAATATGCAAGATGATTGTAAAGGACCGAATGTACTATCTTGACATTGTCACAGAAAATTCTGAATGCAGTGAGGACTCCTGCAATGCATCTTTAGACATGAAAACATGGCATGAGATAATGGGCCATTGTAACTATGGTGATATTGCTAAACTTGAAGCTGTGGTAGAAGGTATGAAAATTAGTAACAAAACTAGACCTAACCAGTGTGAAACCTGTATTCAAGGGAAATTCACCCAGAATAGAAACAGGAAAAGTGATGTGAGAGCTAAAGAGCCATTAGGGCTGGTACATACAGATCTAGGTGGGCCTATTGACCCAGAGTCATTCGACGGGTACAAATATGCCATCACTTTTACTGATGACTTTTCTGGAGCTGTTTTTGTATACTTTCTCAGGAACAAAAACATGGCAGTCGAGGCTACAAAGCAGTTCTTGGCAGACACAGCACCATATGGTAAAGTGAAGCGAATGAGATCGGATAATGGGACAGAGTTTGTTTCAAAAGAGTATCAATCTCTACTTCGAGATAATATGATAAAACATGAGAGATCAGCGCCCTACTCCCCACATCAAAATGGGACAGCAGAGAGGAACTGGCGCACATTGTTTGAGATGGTCAGGTGTATGCTGATAGAATCAGGCTTACCCAAAGAGCTATGGCCATATGCAGCCAGAACAGCAGCAGTTATACGGAACAGATGTTACTGCGAAAGAACAGGGGAGACTCCTTATTTCCTTTTCACAGGAAAAAGACCAGATTTGTCAAAAATGAAAAAGTTTGGTTCAGAATGCATGGTGTATGAGCAAAACAGGAGAAAACTAGATCCAAAGGGCAAAAAGGGGATCTTTGTTGGTTTTGACCGTCATTCACCTGCTTATTTGATTTATTTTCCAGAAACAAACAAAGTTCAGAAACACAGACTGGTCCACTTCATCACAAAGACCGTGACTGAGAGTGAGACGCAGACCGAGAAGACCCAACTGGAGGACCACTATGTAGAGTGGGTAACTATGCCTAAAGCAAGTCAGTTACAGACGGAATATGTAGGAAAAGATTCTGACACTGAACCAGAGCTTAAACCTGACTGCGACACGGACTCAACCAATGGTAATGAGACTCCTCGTACTTCTGGTAGAGAAAGGAAGACACCAAAATATTTAGAGGATTATGAATGTGTGATAAAAGGCAATGAGATCACAATTGATTACTGCTATAGAGCAACAGTGGGATTGCCACAAACATTCTACGAGGCAATGGCATCGCCAAAGTCAGAAAAAGTGGAGAAAGGCGATGATAGATGAGATGACTTCTTTTAAAGAGAATGACACTTTCACCCTTGTGCCATTACCGGAGGGTAGACAGACAGTGGGGGAAGGTGGGTGTATGCTTTAAAGGAGGATGACAAAGGCAATGAAACATATAAAGCGAGATATGTAGCCAAAGGGTACAGTCAGAGAGAAGGACTTGACTATTCTGAGACATTTTCGCCGACCGCTAATCTGACATCACTGCGACTACTGATGCAGCTTGCTGCACAGTATGAGTTGCTGTTAAACCAAATGGACGTGAAGGCAGCATACTTACATGCACCTATTGACTGCGAACTATACATGGATCAACCTGAAGGTTTTTGTGTGAAACAAAGGGATGGTGTACAACTTGTGTGTAAGTTAAACAAATCCATATATGGCCTCAAACAGTCTGGGAGAAATTGGAACATGATGCTTCATGAGTTTTTACTTGCGAACGAGTTTGTACAGAGTCAAGCAGACCACTGTATTTACACCAAAATGTCTGACAAAGAAAAAGAAATTTTGTTAGTGTGGGTCGATGATATCATTGTGGCTGCCAGCAATGAGAGGTGTTTATGCGAGATCAAAAGAAACTCAAGAGTAAGTTTAGGATGAAAGATCTCGGATGCCTCATTCATTTCATTGGGATTGATTTCAAGCAAAATGTGGGCTCAATCACATTGAACCAATCCAGATATATTGAGAAAATATTGGAAAGGTTTGGCATGTCTGAATGCAAAGCAAGAGCCACTCCAAGTGAAATCAAATGTGACCTGGCTCCAGAAGGGGACAAAACTGATCAGAGGAAATATAGAGCAATGCTGGGCAGCCTCATATACATCATGACCTGCACTAGACCTGATATTAGCTGGATTGTGAGTAGACTATCTCAGTATATGTCTGATCCAAGGGAAAAGCACTTGACAGCATTAAAACAGGTGTATAGGTAACTAATGCAATGTTAGTGTATGTGGCGCCATCGAGTGGGGTGTTGGGTGACGATGTACGCCACTAGCATTAGAGTTTAATGTTGGTACTATTTTGTGTGGAGGGATACCATGTTCTGGGGTGTATGTAAATAAAGGGGGTGGAGCTTCCCTGCAGTTCGCTTCTGGCAGTGAAGGTGCACTGTGGCACGCCAGGTGTTTAGCGACTCAGTGATAGCGACCACACAAAGAAAAATAAGAATCGTCTCCTGTCTTGTGCCTCGAACCGAGTGTAGTCACCAGCAATGATGCCTACACATGAACAGCGAGGGACTTCCGCAGCAGAAGGATCAACAACTATCTCTTAAATTTTTAATGTGTGTGACCTATAAATATTAAACGTTCGAAAGAAAAGAAAATGAAGGCGATAACTGCACGAGCGTGCCATATTCATCTGCTTCGCGCAGGTTTTCATTGGCCACTTCATTAGGGACACTGGAACTATCGCCACTATCTGTTTTTCTATGGCTATAGAAAGTCTGCATTCACCGACATAATATGGTTTATAACAATCCGGTATGCATGTTTATTTTTATTTTTTTCTAGGGTTGCAGTAGAATTGCGCTTCACCGTATTGTGACCTCAACATTTCCTTAATTCGATAAATGAGAGTCCAAACTTTACAAACGGCTGCCGTTTTGTGACCTAGGTGGACACGAATAGACTGTAACTCTGACTGTAATAAATGAGTATGATAATGTCAATTAAAGGGCAATATGTCATTTCGTTTGATTGGTTTATATTTATAGTCTACAAGTGTTTTTCATCCAAATATTTATGATAACAGTGAAGTCACGGTTGGAAGTTTTTACGATGTTCATAATGGTGGACGACGGCGCGTTCTAGTTGACGTCACGTCGCCACCATAGGAACGGAACTCCGTCGTAAAACGAGGAGTCCATGCCGACGTTAAAGGAGGAGCAAACAGCAGTGCGCGTCGATGCTGATCCATTTTGAGCAGCTGCTTACAAGCTGCATCATGTGTCATCGGCCCTCATTGATTCAACGGCGCCTAAAATCAAATCAAAAGTGCGCCGTCACCATGCGATAGCGTAGCCGTCACTTGGTGCACCGTTTGACGACTCGGCTGATGAATGGGACGGGGTCAGGACAGAGGAAGAGAAAGAGGCGTCCCCCTGCAAGTCCCACAGTGTCCCTTGCTCCCAATTACCGCAATGCACCGTGAAGCTTTCTGCGTGCTTGCACGGAGACGACGACACGCGCGTTTAAGCGGGTTAGAGACGAGCAGTTGCGTTCAAGTGCTGATGTGCACCCTCAGCAATCCTCCCCATCTATCCGTGCAGCGGCGTTCAAAACTCAACACTCTGCCAAACAGGCATTAAATGACTACAATGTATTTTATATGACCAAACTAAAAGCATGGTTAAAAGTGGTAAAGTGCCGTAATTGTAGCGCATCGTGTGCAACTGATGTAACATGTCAAATAAAGTAAATCCAAAGGATCCAAAGGATTTTTTTTGTCAGTGTACCTATTCATATGGCACGTCAATGAACAGCGAAAGAAATGCAGAGGCAGGCGCTCCTATACTAATAGACCAATAGCAATTCTAATAATAATAATAATCACACACACACACACACACACACACACACACACACACACACACACACACACACACACCTGAATATATAAATATATATATAAAGTATAAAGTATAGTATAAAGTATAAAGTAAAAGTATAAAGTATATATATATATATATATATATATATATATATATATATATATATATATATATATATATATATATATATATATGTAATATTAATGGCACCCATTACTAAGACCCCGATGGGACAATATATGTTTTTTTTAAAATTAGCTGGATGGACTGATGCACAGATATTAAAGGAAAATGAATTAAATTTTAAATAAATAACTCCAAATGTGTCCGTGCAAAGATAAATATAGAACATATAGAAAAATAGATATACACACACACACGAACATCACGTGTATAATGTAGTAATGTAATATGTACAAATGTTTAATAATAATAATAATAATAATAATAATAACAATAATTATGATTGGGAACAAGGAAGTGTTGATGTACATGGTCAATAAATAAACCAGCACCAAGTACTTGCAGCAGGCCTCGGATGGCGTACATGCGGGGTTCATGACGCTAATGCAGAGAGGCATGTTACTTAAAAAGGAAGCTTTTTAAGATAAAAAAAAAAAAAGATCCCCGGAGAGCGCACGCGGACGTGCGCCGCCGCTGGAGCGTACGGGCGTGCGTGCGTAAGGATGATGAGGATGGGGAGGCGCACGCAGTCGTTCTCCAAACAGGCTAATTCGATCTGCAGCTCCGGCCCCTTTCGCTCTCAAAGCAGCCCAGCGGCGAGGCCTCGGCGAGCTGTGGAAACTTAATTGAATTAAACGTCCCGCTAAACTAATTAGGCTGCAATCTGCCACGCGAGCTGTCCCTGAGCAAGGTTCGAATTAGGCGCGATGGATTTGTTCCTTTTTTTTTTACTCTCCCCCCCTTTCAAAGAATGACGGACAGACTGGTGGCTTCTCCTTTATTTGCCTTTTATGCTAATTTTCCCAGAGGGGACGTGTCACGTGACCACCCAAAGGTAACCGGTGCGAGCGCGCATGGACAGACGCGCGCACTTTCCCAACCCTGCGCAGCAACAAAGACATTTGACTCAATATGGTCCACTCGCCCGATAACATGGTTGCAGGCAGGCGGAGTGCGTGGGCTCTCTTGCACTCGGTGACTTTGTGATCTAACCCGCGACCCCGAAGAGTATAAGCCGGCGCTTGAGAAAAGATGGACATGGGCGCGCGTCAAGTCGAGGCTCGGGCTAGCTCCGAGATAAGAGTGCACTTGATCGATCGCCCTTTTCAGGACTTCAATGGCGCGCCTGCAAATTCTGCGTTAAGAGCGGGGACACACACGATAATGGTGCAAACGTACAAAGGCATCACTCAGTCACCACTTACACATGCACACACGCACACTTACTACACACCCGATACGTGTCTTCGTATTTGAGTGTGTGTGGGCGCGCGTGTGCGCGCGTGTGCGTGTGTGTGTGTGTGTGTGTGTGTGTGTGTGTGTGTGTGTGTGTGTGTGTGTGTGTGGAGGAGATGGGCGGAATTTAGGGGAAATTGGGAGGGGAGTATTGACAAAATTAATGAGCATAAAAACAAATCAGCAAATATGCAGTATAAGCTGTACTGTGGTTGTAGTTTGCCGTTCCTGACATTTTGACCACCTTATTTACCGAGTCAAATATTAGATAAAACTCTCATTGGGTTGTGAGTGGCTACGTTGTTGTTTTTGTTGTATAGGCTATGCTAATCCAACACAGCATACTGTAATGGAAATACTGTACCCGCAGTGTCATGAACAGCTCACATTGTTGTGACATTGTTGCCAAGTTGTGTTTTCTCTGCCAAACACTTGGCTCCTGCACGTTATCAACCTTCATTTCAATTTCCGTCATCAAATGTTCTTTGTTTTTGGTACCAACCGGTACCCTTCTGCCCAACAACCTGGATGAATCAGGAACAGTCCAAACACACAAAGCTTCACTCCTCCATCATCTTGTGTATTTGCAGGACCTTGAACTCGCCTCCCATTTGTCCTGGCGGCAGAAGGTGGACATGAGCAAGTCTGGGAGGGTGGGGGCTGGGGGTTTATGGGCATGATGGAGAACCCGGTTTCTGTTTCTCCGTAATCTAATCAGAGAAATGGCAGCAGTCAGAAATAGCCTGGCAAAGACACTAAGAGCTCCTTCTCCTCCCCCTTTGACTTGTGTTCATCCTCGGGGAGGCTTGCCTTGATACACACGCGCGCACCTTCAGACCTAAAGTGCAAAACCTGATCCAGCAGCTACTTAAGACAATGAGAAATGTCTCTTGCTTACACATTTGCACTACCGTGTTTGCCATATTTCGGAAAGCGTTAAGTCTCACTGAGGCCAATTTACAATCACAGTCATGCAAGGAAGCATTTGGGCAACACGGCCAAAAGATTCGGTATGAGAACTAGCTTGAACCATGAACATTTGGGCATTTATGCAGAGGTGCAGGGTTCGATTCCAGGCTGCGGCGTTCCTGTGTGGAGTTTGCATGTTCTCTACGTGCCTGCGTGGGTTTTCTCAGGGCATTCCGGTTTCCTCCCACATTCCCAAAACATGCACAGGAGGTTAACTGGAGGCTCTAAATTGTCCCTCGGTGCGATTGTGAGCAAGAATGGTCGTTCGTCTATGTTTTTAAGATGTTCATTTTTTTGTTTTTAGGTTTGACCTCTGACCTATAAAAGCTTGTGCAATACCAATTCTACCACACGTAACTTATAGCTATGCCATCTCAGAAAATGATCCGCCTATTACTGATGCTAAACCGTAATTCATAAATATGTGACTATATTTCATATTATTGTTATATTATGAAAACCTGATGCGCTTTTGAAGAAAAAGGGCAGATTTGGAATCAGATAGGAAAGTTTACTTATATCTCTAATTTTAAAAAATTTAAAAAAAAAGTAAATGTTATCTTTGTTTTGTTACTTTGGAAAACAATGAGCACCATTTTGCCTATTTTCTCACACAGGATGGACTAAAATTCATTTTATTTTACAAAACCATTGCCCTATTACATGAAATTAAAAGGTGTTGTAAATTGTAAATCAATCATGAGAGGTGAACTATCTCCGCATTGTCTCGTGAAAGAGTTGATAGTTTCACAATGTTATGTTGTTGGGGGTCTCGTCAGTCAATGAATCTTTTTCTCTTCCCCCCCTGCATGCTAATTCTTCCCTACACAGAAAACGACATTCCCGCTGAGTGTATGCAACATTCTCTCCACACCAGAATTCCAAAGAAATTCTCCTGTCATGTCGTCTCACAAGGTGGACAAGCGTTATTGTCGTTCGACCCCCACCCACCCGCACGCATCCATCAGGAGATGTCAATAAGGACGCACACACAGACAACAAAAACAGGAAGAATTTGCTTTTTGTTGTGCTGACTTTTATTTCCAGCGTGGAGGCTGGTGCGCACGCACACCCACGAATGGGACAAATGTGGCTCCATCACGTGACTTGATCAAACAGTCACGATGCATCCGTTTATGTGAATATTCTACTCTCATGTCGACATAACTCCTGGCAATTAGCATGCATCATCAGGAGCAATTCACTTTATATAATAATGTCACCGGATTTGATTCGAGTGGATGTTTGTGTAAGTGAACAACAGGCAGCTAAACCATCTTTCTCGTTTAGAAAAACAATCCTCCACAGCAGATCACTCTTCATCCTCTAATTGAAATAATAATCCTTCAGTAGTTTTTTTTTTTAACAACCGCGGCTCTGCCTGCAAATCAACACCCATTTGTGACAGACCGAATCTTGTCAATATCTTACAAACATTTTAATCATCGCTGTGGTCTAACAGCTGCTAATGTGCCATCTGATACGTCACACGAATGAGATGTTGGCGATGAATGAAGCATTACTAGAAAACTTGGACAACTGGGCTCTAAAACGATCGGAGGTTCCTCCTCTAATTTGCGAGTACAGTGGTACCTTGACTTATGAGTTCAAGTTGTTCCCTGACCAAGCTCGTAACTCAGTTTAGTCGAATATCAAATCAATGTTCCTCATTGAAATGCCATTAATCTGTTCGAACCTCTGCCAACATTTGCATTTGTTTTGAGTAAATACAAATAGCACCATATCGTTTAACTCATTCACTCCCAAAGACGTTTTTAAACGTCTTTTCAGACTTGGTCTAGAATTGGCTGGTACTGAATGAGTTAATAACCTAAAACATAATGTGGCCTGAAGAAATCAACTCGTTTTTATAAAATGTAATTGTTGTACATCATGTAGTATTGAAGCCTAAGGAGTGACGCCATACGATGGAGTCCGTATGGCCAGTTAAGAGTTCAGTGTTGAGCGTCTGTGCGCCTTTTTTATTTGGTGTTTGAGTCTCCTCACCAATAAATGGCTAAAGCCAGCCACTGTCGCTCATTTGCCCATGTGCGAGGGGCATCATCACAAAAAAAAAAAAAGCTGGCCACTCACACCCACCAACCAGTTTATTTTAAAGTGGAACGATTCGATAGGATTCTGATTCAATATGGTTTGGCTCAGTCCGAGAGGATGTGGCATAGACAAAAGGCAAAAAATAAAAATAAAAAGCCTGACCTCCTAAATTGAAGCACTTGTACGTCAAGGTACGACTGTACATGTGTAACGAAACAAGAGGCAGTGACGTGAGATACCTTTATGACTACAAGACCTTCACAACCGTTTTAATGTTCAGGGCTGAGCGGAGGGCGGATATCGAGCGTCCTCGCCGAGCTGTCCTCCCCAACCACCTCCAGGCGCAGGCTGGAGGCGCTCTGCTCCTCGCGGCCGTCCGACTGGACGCAGAGGCGCAGCGTGCAGCCTTTGGGCAGCAGTTCCTGCTCGTACGCCGCCGCCAGCTGGTTCACCACACGCCGCTCCACCTAACACACACACACACAGATCAGATCATTCTGGTATGTATCAACACATGCTATCCATATCTTACGCACCTCGTGCTTTATGGAGCGTGCTCCGTAATGCACGTTGTAACCGCCTGCTAACAGGTCCAGGACGGGCCGATCCCACTGAAGGGTGATGTCATGGCGTTGCTTGGCCTAAGGATGGCGCACACAAAGGGAAAGAAAGGTCAGCAAACGTGGAAGGAAAGACATTCTGACAGGAATGACTAATGCAGACGCAAAAGATAAGACGTCCAGTGGCATTTCTGCCAGCTCTAATCGACACTTCCCTAATGGGTTTTTATCCAATGCTAATCAACAGCAATGATCGGTGCTGCTCATTTAGCTACACGTGTTAACCACTTCACTCGGCGAGGACGATGTACACAACCCAGAACACCTCATTTAGACGCAAATACATCGTACAATCAGTCACATGATGCCCACTTGAACAATGTCATGTTATTATAAAAAGAAAAGGTCTTGTATGAGCTTTTCCTCCTTGACATGTTCATTTTTGATCGGCACAGTGTGAGAGGTCTTCATTTCACAATGTGTTTGTCGCCAACTGACTCGACTTGCTGCTCCACGTACCTTCTTAGCCCAGAAGCTGAGCTCCTTGCCGACCAGCTGGAGCAGCTCGGAGTGACAGAATGGCAGGAAGTAGACAATTTCATTGATCCGACCGAGAAACTCGTCTCTCCGGAAATGAGCCTAAGCAGGAACGCAAGAATTAAGTTAAAGGCTGATACCAAAGTAGCCTTTTCAGGTCAAAGTGCAAAGTTACCTTGAGGATTGGTCGAATGACAGACTCCTTAAAATGTCTGGAAATGGTGATGTCATCAACTTTCTGGACATCCTCTGAGGAAATCCACAACAGAAATACACACACTGACCAGTCACAACATGATGACCACTTGCACAAATGAGGTGCGATGCAAAAGCTGCACCCAATGTTCGGTCTTTACAAAGATAATACTCTAAAGTGTAATTAATGGCACCCACTATAGCATTCATGTGCTGCATGTCAAGTCAAGTCAAGTCAACTGTATTTATAGAGCACTTTCAAACAGCCATCGCCGCATACAAAGTGCTGTACATGGAGCAATTTAACATATACAATAAACAGTAAAACAAATCGGTAATAAAGACAGTAGAAAGCACCAAACAGTAAAACCAAGAACAAATTGTGTGCCTTCAAAGGCCGTGCCCACGTCTGATTGGATGCCTGGTTCAATCAAATGGCTGAAAGTGCATCAGTGAATGCGACTCTCCTGACAAATTCATTTTTTTTTCCCAATTAAGTTTTATCTGGAACTCCAATTTTGGCTTGTAAAAAAATAACACAAAACCAAAACTCCCAAAATAAAATAAGACAAAAAACTAAGTGACAGCTTATCACCGGAAATTCCTAAAATGGGGCACTTGTAAGTTGAAGTACCAATGGATGGTGCAACAGTGCTTTGCGCTGCCCCGCATGGTGTGACAATCTCAAATGAGATATTCTCACCAAGATTATCTGCCAGCTTCCTGCGGGTGATCTCCTCCGCCTCCTGCCGCAGCTGCAGGCCATGCTGGGCAATTTCATCACTCGCAACGTTGGACGTCATGATGAAGATTGCGTCTTTACACTCGATGGTCTTGCCCTTGCCGTCCGTAAGACGACCCTGGGGGGGTGTGGGCACCACAAGTGGCCTTTAACAACTCCAATAACATGAGTGTGTGTGTGTGTGTGTGTGTGTGTGTGTGTGTGTGTGTGTGTGTGGTTCTACTTGCGCAAACCTCATCGAAGAGCTGCAGCATGATGGTGAGGACGTCGGGGTGAGCCTTATCCACTTCGTCAAACAGGACGACGGCGTTAGGACACGCCTTCAGCAGCTTGGTCAACTGACCTCCTTCCTCGTGTCCAACGTATCCTGGTGGTGAGCCAATGAACTTTGCTACCTGCGGGCAGACATACAGGACAAGGACTTGTTGGTCAATGAACAGCATCCATTGATTCTTTTTCTATATCCTATCCTGTTCAGGGTCACGGGTGAGCCGGAGCTTCTCCTGCCTTAGGGCATACAGGCTGGGTACAACTTGGACTGGTCGCCACACAACCATTCACTTGTCTTCGTGTCAAAAAATACAAAGGATTACGCAAACCTAAATTAAGGTGAGGATAATCGAATGCACAAAAGATGCAGCTCACGATTAGAATTCATCACGGCTCGAAAAAAAACGGTTCGTATTGCAATTTGCGAGACAAAATTTACATTTTTCGACCCATGTAAACAAACATATTGAAAAAGCAAAACCGCAACTTTTTAGTTTGGTTATTGATTCACTATTTTTATTCCTTCTATGTCAGACCAGCCAAAAATGTCGATTTTTTTTTTCTTTTAGGGGAAATTAGTTTTTACAAAATCCGAGCCGATGAATATGAGACAGTTCATCGGCCTCAGAATCCAAGAAAGGGAGCCCAATGCAGGAAGTATTGTACAAAGAAAATATACAGCTATGCTCATATAAATGAATGTGAGCACAGCCGCACTCTGTAGGACGACAAAATGAAATCATCTTAAAGCAGCTGACCTTAACCTGAATCCGGTGCGAAAAAAAATGCCCTCGGGTGAATTTTTTTAAGGGAACCCATGCAAGTCTTTGGACAAAATCTGCCTGTAAATATACGGTCTCGTATTTATACATTGAACCAGAAGAGTGCAAAAGCAACGTACCTCGTGTTTTTCTTGGAATTCGGACATATCCATCCGGATGAAACCCTGTGATGGCACAATTGTTCAGAAAGAGAGAACAAGTTGCTTGGTGCACTGAGGGGAATATATTCCGTAGCTTTTGGTCAACTGCAACTACATAAAATCTGTCATGGAAAGCAAGCCACTTCATTCTTCCATGGCGGGAAACTTTTCGATGCTAATTTTTCACCGATTGACTTCGAACTATATGCGCATGCACCAACCACACATAACATCTGCACCACATAATGACCTCAAATGCAAGAGCTGCCAACAATCCTACGGTGACATCAGACTGATAGCTGTACCGAATATTTTGGTTACCTTGCCGGAGGTGTGCGAGTGCGTTATGTAGGCGTGACTTCACCTTTTTGACATCTTTGTGCATGTAGCGTGCCACTTGTTTGGCCAACTCGGTCTTTCCTGCAACACACAACAGAGAGAGTCCACTTCATTAGTCAAGAACCCACATCTAATAACTTTGCAGTATTTTATGACCCCCAAAAAAAAGCAGACATTTTTGGGAAACCTAAAAAAAAAAACATTCTGCACAGAAGGGTGATCTATCTTGCTGGGCTAAATCAGTGGTGACCTCTAAAAGAGATTTCAATCATCTCAAGGAGGTCACTTCATGATTGTCTGCAAAATATTCCGCATATAAAAATGCTCATATTAGATATTGATGTCTTGTGTTTGGTATGCAGATGCGCGCATGTGTGTGTCTTGTCGCTGTGTTTAATATTAATGACTCTCGGTCATTGTCGCCGCAGGCAACAGAGAATTATGAACAGTGTGGGTCCTCATCTATCTCTCTGGCCTGCCATTTCACCATCTCAAACTTTTCTGGCAATCGCCCTGTTCTATAATGTCATCCGCTGTCATTCTTCCATTCACGCTGCAACACCCCTTCTTCCCTGACAAGGTATTATTAACAACTGTCAGTCTTACAGGAGACTGATAGATTGACAATTGGCACATGTGTGTACATTTTCTGAACATTTCACGGTGTCTTTGACAGTCTGTTATCCGTGCTGGGAGGACAAAGACTCTTCAGTCTGAAAGAAAGTGTGCTTATTCTGGCAGTGTGCTTTTCAGAGGCTGACGAGCGTTTTTTTTGCCATCGCCTCATGAGAACAAACGAGCAGACGAAGTGTTGGGGTGTAATCAGAGAAGTGATTTACCAATTCCTGATGAGCCCAGGAAGAGAAACACAAGCGGGTGCTCTTCATCGTACCAGCCATTCTCCTTCCTTCTGATGGCTGCAGGGTGAACGAGAGAGAGAGAGAGAGAGAGAGAGAGAGAGAGAGAGAGAGAATGAGTGAGAAGATAGAGAGTGAGAGAAGGAGACAGACAGAGAGACAGACAGAGTGAGAAGATAGAGAGAGAGAGGGAGACAGACAGACACAGAGAGACAGACAGAGTGAGAAAAAAAATGACATTTGTTGACTTTTCTACCCATTTGACTTGAGTTGACCCGACGGCGGCTGCTATCCCAGAAACTTTGCTGCAGGGGTGCTAGGGCAGGGATGAGGAACGGGTCAGATGCATTTTGGTCCAAGACCAGAGCGAGACAGAAAGAAGACGAGAAAAGCAAGTGAGCGAGCAAGACGAGAGACCTCCAGAAAGCTACCCACAATGCCTCTCCTTCCCCCCACACAGTCAGCGGGGCCATTAGCCAGCAGTAATTGCGTTAGCCTCCCTGGCGCGGCCATGGTAAAATCAGTTTAGCATGGATCGCAGCCTCACACACACGCTCGCTTAAAGAGGAGTGCCTACCCAACCCTGCCATCACCCCAGCAACCACACTCGCACGTACACAAAGGCAGGATGATGAGCTTCACAGCGGCCAAGTCAAGAGTGAATCTGCTGTGGTTTCCCACTCAAGAATTTAGGCGACGTACACATGGCAGGTCTTGATGTTTCAATATTTTTTTCTTTTATCTATTTTCTTGTGACTGTTCAGAAACGGCTATCAGACTGCAGTGTGAAAGTACTACAATCCCGAAGTAAAGACAACGCACTGTTATTTACCTGAGTAAATATAGATGTGACTGAAATCAACAAGTACCAATCATTTTTAATGTTGCTACGCAAGTGAAAGCCACTTAACTCACGAGCAAGCGATGTTTTGAAAAAGACAAACATTTAACACGTAGCGGTTTGTGAAGGTGTGATTGCAATACTCTGTTCAATATCATGCGCAGATGCACACAAGTGGGAATGTGATATGAGGGACTTGATACATTTCAGGATATCATGGCAGCCTTTTGATGACAACTAGTCACATCTCTGGCGCCTCGCATCTCCGACAGATCGATAGATTCTTTATTAGGTCACTCTTTAAAATATTTGATGACGACTACTGTATTTTAGCAGTGGAGAATTTGGATTATCATGACATGCGGTTACAATAATTGATCATGAGAAAGTGGCTTAGGTCGAAAATACAATCAATACTTTAACCATATCTTTATGGTCGCTCGGGTGTTTCACCTTTTTCTTTCTTCAAAAGTAAAATTCAGGGCTCAAAGAGCTCCATTTTGTGGCTGCCTTGGCTAAACTAAAGTCATACTCTGTTGTCACTCCGAGCACCAGACTAGGGTGCGGTGAGCAGTGGCTCATTTGCACGAGACAGGGTTGGCACTCTGTGTGATTGCAATCATGACAAGTTTCAAGACCTGATTCATGCAGCATCCACCTACTGGCTGAAAGTGGGGGCCGCTTGCAGCTTCGCCAGTCGCTTCTGCCCGCTCTAGACTCAATACATGAGGACCGGCTCTAACCACACCCAATGGGCCTTTTCTTTTTGAGTGTGGAGTGTACCGTGCTGTATTTCTCCCGCGCAGATTTGGAGAGGCTACCTACACATATACTTGAGTGAAATCACATTATGAAACACTTCCTGCTCAATTACGAAGCATTCGAGCTGCTGCAGCGAAGTACCTCTGGTGGTGCTTACTTCCTGCACAAGTACTGAAGTAGAGTAGCCAAGAATAACTGCTCGTTGTCAAGAAGTGATACTTGGCAGAGGTGGAAAGATGATGATGATGATGATGGAGGCAAAGATGGAGAGATGCGGGGAGGAACACAGATAATGGGTGGAAAAGGGGAGTGGAGGGGGCAGAGAGATAAAGAGGGCTGATGGGAGATAAGCAGACAGAGAACGAGGCTGAGAAACAAACGAGTGTGTCAGAGCCGGCCGCGAAGATGAAACGTGACAAGCTCCCGTCTGCGTTATCAATGGCCGCGCGAATGACAGCGTAACCTTCTGTGCGCGTTTTAGCTGATTGAGAGCGACTTTGCCAGAAGGACGCATTGACATTTCTCAGAGGAGCCTGACAAGAACACAGAAAGAAAGGAGGCACACGACAAATGAGTACTCTCCCGCTCACGCGCGGGCGGGCACGCGTGTGTATTGGGCAGGTCTGGTCGTCTCTAACATGATTATAGCGGGATGATTCTCTTCAATAACTCTTAGCCCTGAGAGCTAAACCTGGATCAATTTAACCTGCTTCCTGTGTGTTTGTGTATTTGCACTCGGTGTACGCGTGTCGCTGCAGGCCTGCTTGTGTGAGAGAAAGTATTTGGCCATTCACCAAAGTTTTCCTTTGTCAAGACATAAAATGATCATCGATGCATCACTTTATCCATCGAGTAAATCATTCGGCTACAGCGGCACGTCATGATGTGTGGCTGTTGTTTATTAACTCGGCGTTGACAAATTTAACTGGATAATCCCGCTGGGTGTCCTCCAGAAGTTCTGGATATGTTAGATGTGTACCATACATACTGTGGAAATTGGGTTACAATTTCCATTGGCTTGATTGAGGAGGGTTTTATTTATTTATTTATTTTTTACATCTCTCTCAACTCAACTGTATTTATAGAGCACTTTCAAACAGCCATAGCTGCACACAAAGTGCTGTACATGGAGCAACTTACATATACGACAGTGAAGCAATAAATCAGTAACAAAGATAACATTGCATTTTACAAAGAGAGCAAGTCATTTTCAACACATTAAACAAACGCAGGAGAAAGGCTCTATGTAGGGAAATCATTACTGCGATAAATAAAAATCAAGAAAATCGAGAAATTTGGATGGGTGGTGTTTTTTTTATTTCTCCCTTCTTGGTGGTATTCGATCATGACTCAGACTCAGGTACTCCAAAAACGCTCTCTCCCTCTTCTTCTTCTGCGTGTGTGTGTGTGTGTGTGTGTGTGTGTGTGTGTGTGTGGTGACTTTAAAGCATCTCTGGGATCAATAACCTGTTCCCTTATCAATGTGGCCACGTCTTGTATGGCTTTCAGGACAATTTGCCAGGATAACAGCGACCATTTATCACCTTCCCAAAGAGCCATGACTCACTCTAGCTACACAAAGCAAAACCTGTGACTCCCTGTGACCCGGTCTGTGTTAATTTTATTTTATTATTATTATTATTTTTTTTTTTTACACACTTGAGATCAAGCAGCATTGGTTAGCGACATTAATATTTCCCTCACCAGACCAATTTTGTTGCCCGGTTGATTAAACAGCTACAGTTAGGAAGCTTTTGCTCCTACAAAGGTATTAAACTTGACCGTTTTCGGTTCCACCTTTGGGAGATAAGTTGATTAGCTTGCAAAATCTAAACTGAAACAGTTGCAGCATCATAAAAATAACACATAGCCTCACTTGCGCGCGCGCGCGGGCAGACACACACGGATCAATACTAGGCCTCTCTGGATGCTTGGTGTAATATCAGCTCTTTACTGTCTGCTGTGTTATTGTGCTCTAACTCATCCTCCCTTCCTCTTTGCACTAATCACCGCCTCCACTGTCAATGTTCCTATTGTCCATAAAAGGGGACGAGGTTGGTGTGGAAAAACTTCAGTGGAAACCGGAGCTCAATCAACAATCAACACCATCCAATCAAGCTTCAAACACCTTTGGAATGACCTGCAAGAGATCGGCAGCTCGGCCCTCACGGTTAGCATCAACTCCTACTGACTCCCAAATTTTGTAGCGCGGTTTCCCAAAAGAGAGCAAACTGCAAGAGCGTTACTTCCTGTAGGCTGATGCAAAGATTCTATAGGTATCATGGAGGCAATGAAGCAAATGTAGGAAAAAGGCAGAAGGGGGGATGGAGAAGGAGTGGGTGTGATGGAGATGGAAGATTGAGGAGAGAAAGCCAAATGGGGGAGGATGGGGGAGTCTGTAGTTTGTCTCCTCTCTCAGTAATCGTGTTAACTGGCGGCTCCGAGCCTGGCCTCCTTCAGCTGTCTCACACACACACACACACACACACACACACACACACACACACACACACACACACACACACACACACACACACACACACACACACACACACACACACACATGCACACAAATACACATACACACACACACACACACACAGCACCTGTGTACTGCATCTGACAGACAGCACATTCATCACAATTAACCAATTACAGCATCCACCGGTCTGTCTGAACTCGCCTCTTACTTGAGGACCGCGAGGCAGGGGAGAAAAAGAGAAAGGGAACAAAACAAAGAAAACAAAGTGCGCCTAAGAGCAAGTGTTCGTAAAGCACTGAGCTACATGTAACGCTCTACAACAATAACCGGCTATGAGTCTGTGACTTTTTACACACATGCACACAAACACGTCTAGTCACCTGAAGCCACAGTATTGATGGCCCCTTCCTGTCCGATGATGTGCTCCTTCAGCCTCCTCTCCAAAGGGAACCTCCTTCTCTCCTCCGCTTCCCGGCGAGCCTGCGCCTCCTGGAACTAGATGGAAAAACAGACGCAGTTGCGATTGCATGCTTATTTCAGCATTTGGGTCTTCACTGTCATGGATGTGCGTGTCGCTTTCCAGCCTGTAGAGTGACGGTTCCTCCTCCATGTTTTAGTGCGATTTTACGCCGCGCTATTTGTGCAGTCTTCTAAGATGAAAGCAGGGCACTGCACATAACATAATAACTCTATGGTCACGCTGGGTGATGGAACATAGATTGGATATTGGCTACGATGGACTAAATATCAGGCTCTAAATGCGGTGTTACTGTGTCCTTGGTGTGCGTCCACCACAGATGTCAAGGCAATTGTAACCACAGTGGAGTTGGTGTGGTGAAAATTAATGGCAACATAGGTCATGCTTATGGCTAGACAAAAGGGAGCAATCTGGGATGGATTGTTACAGTGATGGAGATGCATCTCGATATTAACACAAGTTTAGCCGTAGCGCCAGAGCAAAACACTATAAACATTTTAGATCAAGTCTCTAATTCATAAATAACAGACTCACATGGAGAGAAAATATAAAACTGACCAAATTGGACATCGGTGGCTTGCGCACAACAGTGACAATGGATCACATTTCAACTCTTGGACCAGGTTTTAACCCCAGTTAACCTCTACCAACTCTCACATCCCCGGTTCTCCATAGCAGGTGCCATTCATGCAAGGACCTCCTGATGAGTGTTTGTGTGTGTCCGTGTGATGCACGTCAATAAAACAGATTAACTGAGCAGGAAACAGACATTTGTACATATTCAAAGCAACGTCGTTCTAATTGCCTGCACATTCTGCCGAGCTGCACTAAATAACATGTGTATGCGTGTGTCTACCTTGCCCTCCCACTCCTCTAGAAGTGTGCTCACTTCTCCTTCTTTGGCATAGGCTCGTGCGGTGTGTCCCAAACCATTGGTCTGAAGAGGGTTCGCACCTGTTTGTGAGTACACATGGAATGCAGGTTGTCAATTTAAAGAAAAGCATCCGCTTTCAGCCACCACCTCAGCAGCAGCTTCAGAATGTCGATGGAAAAGTCAACTAAGGGGTCACGCAGGCTCAGGGGTCACAGAGGCTAACTGCAGTGAAGCAGGCGGACCATGCAATGACCCAATGGGGGGGTTTCGTATCTGCAACGTGTGCCGATGACTAACACCGTCTCCTACGTCACAGCAAAGGCTGTGAGTACCTTTCTACTATTTCTTAGTATTATTATTATTTTGGTTTAATTTTTGTGTGTGTGTTTGTTGTTACTTTTGATACATTTTCAATATGCTTTTAAAACCTTTGTTCGTGTTGTCATTTTGGGGTGCCGTGTGTGAGGCTGTAACAAAATGAGGAAAAAGTTATTATTGTGAAAACTTCCCAGATGCACTGCATGTGAAAAATATCTTAAATGTACGATCATCATGTGAACCAATTAAAAAAAAAAAGTTCAGTTCGAGTTCAACAGGTTCTTTACCACCTTAAGTAGATTCTGCAAAGCTGGATAATTGTGCAACTTTCAAGGCTTTATGAGAATATTATTATTTTTAATACTTTCATGACAAAAAGTATATACCGACAAATGGACACGGGACATCGGTAGGCATCAGATGAGTAAGCACCATTCAAACATTCTCAGTGTGTGCGATCAATACAGATGGAGTGTGTTCCTGCTTTGTCCGAGCAGCCACCACAGAGACTAATAATGACATCGATAAACCCCTAAAAATTGTGACCTGCTCATGAGGATATTGATTCTAACAATAATATACCGGCACACCCCACTAAAAACATGAGGGAGGAAAGCAATAAGGTGGGTGCGCAGGCACACCAAAAGACACACATGCGTGCGCACGCGCACACAACATAATAAATAGCATCATTTAGGGCTTTAATATCAGGCCAACCCTCTGGGCCATAGCACTTTATAACTGGATCAACACTAACGACACACAGAACCACACCATGGCTGACCCCCTCATATACACACACACACAGAGGATCCCTTCATTAGGAGTGCTTTAGTTATGCCTATTAGGGGTGCCCTCCCCTCTCCTATTTCCTCCGCCTTCTCTTTCACAGCAGCTGGCCAGAGAGAGCTCCTGCTGGTCTTTGTGTGTGCATGTGTGTGTGTCCGTCCTTGTTTCTGCATTGTGTGCGTCTCTGAGCATGTGTGCCCATTCTGGCCTACCACCACATATACAGAGATGTCCACAACGGAGTGCTCCCCTGGCCGGAGGCCTGATGTGGGGCCTGGGGGAAAAACTCTGCAGGTAGGGAGAGGGACTTGTGGTGTGCGGAGGGACCCGAGGGTGAAGCCAGGAGACTGTGATGGATGGAGATGTAAGTGCAGGGCTAACTAAGGCCAAAAGAGCAAACCCAAGGCAACTACGGTAGGATGGTCTCACATTAACACAGGGGAAATAACAATGTATGGGACAAAGTGTCCATACATGGCACACACATCAAAATGTCCTGAAGCTGTGGCTTCACAAGTTGTTGTTTTTTGTGTGTGTGTGAGAGATGGTGTGATATACTGTACTGTAAAGATGGAAATGATAAAAGTCTCCAAACATGCACAGGATATCATGTATTTCGAAACAAATCTCTGAATTCACTTTACAAGGTCTTTTAAAAACTCAAAATGGAAAGTGTGGCGTTTGTGACCACAACGATGTCCAGAGGGTTATTGGTCATGATAGTGGCGCCAACCAAGCAATGATGGGCCCAACAGGAAACAGTAATACTCAGCCTTAATCCAATTGTGGTCCAAAACAAATGTCTCGGCTTTGAGGAAGTTCTTACCTTTTTTTAATTCATAAATGCATCTATGGGTATGCATCTGATCGAGTTACACAGGGTGATTTGTTTAAGTGTGCTCACAGGAGCAAAGGGGTGAGATGGGACAGGCGGCTTTGAACACACCATCCATCATGAATATAAACAAGACATTAATACTTGCTGTATGGTGTAGGGATTGTGTAGCGATGTCATTTGACAAAAAACAAGTGTTAAAGTCAGTAAAAGGCAAACGGTATAAACCGCAAATGCCGACGAGAATAAATAAATGCTCATGAATACACACGCGTTTAAATCAATGAAAAAGCAGGTTGGATGCACAAAGACATTTTACTCCTGCACACACAAAAGACACACTTCCTGTGAGTGTGGCGTTACCCCAAGGGCATGTTCTGTGCGGAGGTCATAGTTCAACTAGGCCTGGCTTGTTTAAGAGCTGCTAGCCTGGAAACTGAGGGGGAGATTCTGCCTCCAGGGTCTACGAATGTACGTGTGTGTGTGTGTGTCAATGACAGGTGCGAGTGTAGCGGGGGTGAGAAAAGACACAGTATGAGCAAGTGATCAATTTCAAATGTGCTTTGTAATACTCTGGACTCACTCACACACACGCACACACGCGCGCGTGAGTTGCGAGCCAATTTACGGTTACTTCCACGACTTTCTTATTGACAGTTGACAGTGTGACATACCGAATTCGAGCAGCGTGCGGACACTGCACAGGTCATCAGCTAGTGTGGCGTAGTGAAGTGCTGAACAGCCACGGAAACCGGCCCGGCTGCTGAGTCTGGTGCTGAACTCATCCTCTCTGGACACCAGCACTACAGGAAGGGGAAGAGAGGTGAACATTACCACACTGAAAACAAATGATGTGTTGAATTTACACAATTGTATTGTGTTAAGATGTTACACACAATAATTTAGCTGTATAGATTATTTAAAAAAATGTATCTGGATCCGGATGATTTTATTTCATGAAAGCACTTGGCGAAGTAAAATTGAGTACATTCAACATACTATTTTTGCAGTGCAGGAAATGTTTGCATTTGAGAGACTGAGGTCATGAATGGCAGAAACTGCTACATGATTACAAATAAAGGAAGACTGTAGCAGACTTTGACAGCTGGAGCCTTTCAATCTTTAATAACTCTCTCCAACTTGAAAAGTCATTGATTCACGCTCGCAGATAAATCTCCACAGAGTGTGGTAATGACAACAGCGTTGGTCAGTGCAAAAGTGACTTTCCCATTTCTTGCTTTGGAACAGTTGTCCAAAATGATCCCAAGAAGGAGAGTTGTGTTTTACTGTGCTCCTCTCTACCAACAGATACATATTGTTTTCTCCTTACTTCTATTTTCCATAAGAGCACTCATCTTTGCCACTCCATCATCCTGCTTTATTTTTTCCACCTCCTTCCTCTCCTTCTTGGCATCCATCAATTCCTTTCATCACTTGCACCCCCACCCCTCCATCCCAATAACTTTGTCTCATCCATTTCCTGGCATCCTCGCCCTCAACATTTCACCCAACTCCCATATCCCTCCCTCTATCACTGCATCTTCTTCTTCATCTTTAACTTTGCTCTATCCATTGCTGCTCCCCACCGTCTTCCTTTCCTCCTCCTGTCCTTCATCAGTCTTCCACTTCCTGCATCCCTCTCAACAACAGCTCCCCTCTGCAGTGTCAGTGTGTATGTGGTGTGTGCAAGAGCGAGAAAGGGAGAGGAAAAAAAAAGAGAGAGAGAGAGAGAGAGAGGCAGGGCAGGATAATCATAGCTAACCCAATAAAGCGTCGCACAGGCCCCCCTAGCCCATCCATCAGTGTGCATCTGGGAAACGCTTCCCCACGCTGTGCTGGCCCCGCGTGGACTCAAACCTGACAGCCATATAAATGTCTGCAATATACATATCCCATATAAATATGTCTGCAGAAATCCAACACAGGTTGGGGAGGGGACTAAGCGCCCGTCAGTGCCACCCTGCCTGTGTATGTGTGACTGTATGTGCAGCTCGGGAGGAAAACAAATAACACGTGCACTATTTACTGGAGAACATATGCAATGAATAATACGCCGGAAATAAAATGTGCATACAGTATATGCTAATCTTTATGCAAACCCTAATGGTGCATACTTCTTATTTGTACACTTGCGAGTCATATATATATGTAATATCACAGCCACAGATAACAAATGCACACGTTTGTTTTTTTTTTTACCTTCCAGTGAGTGGATGCCTCTCTCCCTTGAGGTGTCATAAACATTGTTGAAGTGATCTCCAGCATTTGGGTCAGCACCGGCTTCAAGCAGAACCTTCACCACCCTGGGAAACAGCAAAAAGTAAGTCACTGCTAACAAATTGTTATGTTTATAAAAAGACTGTCATTGAAATATTTAAAATGGACATGTTATGAATTTAATCGAGACACTTTGGCCCACATCTGGAAGTCATGACAGGTGAACCTACTTGAGTCCAGTGTGTTATAGACTTGGTTTAATAGACTCAAAATCCACCTCTATGTAGAGATCAATTCTTATAGTGCATTACAAGCAATGCTATGCATGATTTTATTCTTTCAATATAATGCGGAGAAGAGAACATACTTGCCAAGCATTGCTACTGATGTAAAAAAACAAAAAATAAAAATAAAAAACATTACCAACAATTGCATTCACTTTACCACAGTGGGGAGAACAAGTATTTGATATGCTGCTGATTTTTGAAGTTTTACCTTGACCTTCTTTGCAAGTATTTACTGTATTTTCATCATTTATTTTAACATTGTCCCTTTTATTTCTGATCGGCGTATCACAGATGTTTGGATAGTTCAAAGAAATACTGCATCACCAGTGAGGATTATTTAAACCGGTTTCACAACACGGTTGATGAGCACTGAGATGATGGCGCAAATTCTCCCATGGCATTCAGTTCGATATACTAATAAAAACTCACTGCATATGAACCGCAAAACACAGACACAATTGTTGTGATTTAAGACGCCGTAATATTTGGGGAAAAAATGTGCATGAAAAAAATCTCTTCTATATGTGGTCTGATGAGTTTTCGTAATCCCACCCATGTTGTGCTAATGATGCGGATCGAGTGAGTGGACCATGCACATGCATATGGAAAAACACTCATTCAAGGCAGACATAAAGACAAGAACGTTGGCCTTGACTCTTTGCTTGGTTCACCTCTTGTCTGTCTCGTTATGGTGGATACAGCCCAGTGACCACTAGACACAAGTCTGCTAGTCTGCCTCGTCATATGTACATAGGAGTATGTAGTAGGGGGGCAAAGGGTCAGTCCAGTTTCCGGCAACGTATGGGGAGCGGATAGGCCTTGTCCTTCATTGGTGCGTACCGGCTTTTAGATCAGACACACACTACCTTGGCAACACCATTCACTGTGACGTAACGAACATTCCAGGTACGGTCGCTCCGTCTATGGTGGTGGCTTTGACTTTGAGACACAGCCATGACTACGCACAAATACAACCCACAAATAGATGGTCGGCCATTCTAAAGAGAAAGAGGGTGATCAACCTTGCCAGAACGCTGCTGGCCATCATTAAACCTACGAGTGTCTAATGTAGCCTGAGAGGCCTTAATGGATCGTTTTCAGCTAAATGGTCACAGCGAGCGGGCCAGAAACGGCTTAAATTGAGCAAAGTGATCATTCACTGCAAAGGCAAGGTGGACCGCAATGTAATGGGCTGATAGCTGTGCTACAGAAGAGGGCTGTAGAGCTCTGACCAGAAAGAGGATTCGTGCCACTCACTATTTGAAGATGTGAGCTGCAACAATTGATTCACCTGTAAGAAGATAATTCCAAATCCAAAGCATGGATATTTGCTTAGTCAATAAAAAGTACAATTGGGAAGCAATTTACGAGAACATAGGAACAATTCTAAGCACAGCGGTGCCTTGACATCAATTTAATTCTTTCCGTGATTCAAGTTCATAGCTCATTTCAATATCAATGTTCCCAATTCAAATGAATTTGCGTGTCTGTGTGTTTCGGTTTCGTTCATGTTAGGGGCCGAACCGGCTGTTGCTGCTCATTGTAGCGTGCGTGCATGGTTGGACGCCCGCGTACATGCACGCGTGCATGCTTGCATGTGTGCGATAGTGTCAAGCGCGGTAGGTTGATCGCTTCAAAAGTCGATTTTCGGTCAAAAAAGTTTGCTGGCAAAATGAAAGTTTTTTTTTTTTGACGGATATCATATTATCCCATTTTGCTTCTGGACAAATCAATCAGGTTGGCATCCTACCACCGATTGTGTTCAACCTTCGAGGTTCCACTGTGAACCAGTTTCAACATGCTTGCTTCCAAAGTGAACCATCCTCGTGGTACTTCCAACATGTGTGGGAGAGAGCGAAAAGACTGAGAACCGGCTGGCTACGTCTTTGTGTCTGACCTTGCTTAGGAGGTCTAAAGGACTATCGGGGGTCCCCTTTTGTTACTGTATCCCTGTGACCAGGCCGGCAAGGGGGCGTGACCCACGTAGGGCTCCGCTTTCACCCTTGCAAGCACTTCTACAAACACGCAGACGATGCAGCCTCAGAGACAGCAACTTATGAGGGCTGGTCACACGAGGCTAGGCAGGCCTGTGCAAAGAAATGAGGTGGCGTGAAAAGGTTTAATAGCATCAGGAAGGTAAACAGGCAAGGATAAAGAATGGAAAGCTGTGGAGGAGGAAAAGGAGGAGCAACGGATGAAAGGATCGTTGTGCAGCTAAAAAGATGAAAGGTGGGGGGGAGATTTCATTATCAGAAGGATGCTGCCAAACCTAACGAGCTTTTGAACAGAGTTTGTGTAGTTTTACTAATTAACTGCTGATCAAGTGACTAACTTTATTTGGGAGACGTTCCAGCACTACTTTGAGGCCAAACCAAAAGAGATGTTGAGGTTAATTAGGTTGAACAAGGAATTGTTCCAAATTGCTGACACCCAGTTACCATATTAACAGTTCAATGACAAGACAACACAGAAGATTAAGAAAGGAGCCTCTCTGGCCGAAAATGGTACACAAAGACACAATTACGTAGTTCTCAACTCGAAAAGCAATTACCATTTCTTTCGTTTTGCTGCATACCTGATATTCTTGTGGCTTGATTGCAATACTTGGTCCTAACCGACACACATACACTGACAAAACCACAATATGATGACCTTGGCTGTATTAAATACATACTCTGCATTGAGGGTTCATTTGAAACTACACTTAAAAACGTTTTTATTTT
This sequence comes from Hippocampus mohnikei, assembly GCA_026261675.1. NCBI lineage: Eukaryota > Metazoa > Chordata > Actinopteri > Syngnathiformes > Syngnathidae > Hippocampus > Hippocampus mohnikei. Next base: position 7,167,655 of record JAKGUB010000327.1, read on the forward strand.
TGGGCAAAATCAGCATGAGACTCTGCCCTTGTTTTCGGTGTTGTGTTTTTAACTAAATGGATTTTGTTTTATGTTTAATGGTTTTATGGATTTAAGTAATTTGTTTCAACTCAGTTTTTTTTTAATGCTCCATAAATGAATTTGAAAGAGGGGTCTAATATTTTGATTGCTTAACGTTGTTTGAATCAAAACAAGTAGTTTGGATTTTAAAGATACAAATGCATCAAATTGAACCGAATAAAATCATTCCACTTTAAAATCAGACCGTACTTGAATCGTATTGCACCCATGTGTATCGAGACTTTTATCGGAGAGAGGCACACCCCAAATGACATTATCATTTTGGCCAAGGCAGAGGATTTACTGGAACTCTTGCATTGAACATCATTATATTGTGCAAGCGGTCAAAATGTTGTGCCTGGTTGGTGAACACGCTGCTGCTGGAGTTGGTATACTCTAACTTTGGGCTCCTTCGGTGCCAAACAAGCGACTGGGGGTCTTTGTTTCCCCTGCCCTGAAGGGAAGACAGGAAGCAGACATTTCCTTCTCACCCGCAACATAATAGACACCCGAGTCGAACTGACCATCCATGTCTCTGACCACCTGGCCCAGACGCTGGACCTCACTTGATCCTGCCTCACCTGCCGCACGCATGAGGTCAACTAGGTGCCAGGAGGAGAGACTCATAAGTTGTGAACAAAAGCTTCCTGATTTTAAAAATGACAGTTTTGCCATGTGGAGACCAATGACCTCCCATTTGCCCGCCGTTAGTCGTCAGTCATACACAATACTAAGGTGTGCGAGTCATGCCAGTAAATAATTAACAGCAACAGAGACTGGTGCTGATGTCAAGTCAGTGTGTGCACTTTATACGCTAACTGCAGTGCAAAAGCATCCATCCATCCAGTTTATACCACTTATCCTGCTCAGGATCACAAGTGAGCTGGAGCCTGTTCCAGCTGACTTTGGGCGAAAGGCCTGACAAACACAAGGCACACAGACAACCATTCTCGCTCACTTTCACGCCTGTGCTTTTAATAAATTCTGGAATGTGGGCAGAAGCCAGCGTATTCACCTTTTACATTTTCGATTTGGAAACGGCTAAAAGATACATACCTCAAGATTATGACAAGAGCTTAAACAAAAAAACAATATCACGTGACGTCGCTCCAAATACATAATCATGATTTGATAGGCACAGTCTCTGGTTATGATCCAGTGATCACTTTCCTTCTCTCCAGAACAGAACAAAACTCTTGGCTCGCTTGTTTCATCCTCCCACTGTTCGCTCCCTCCGTCGAGCCACTCAGCAGACAGCTCGGGACGATCAACAGGCGTTACACCCGGCTAAGCGCTCATTGTGCACGTGAATACGCCGAAGGAACCATGGAGGTCGAGAAATAGAGATCGAGATGGCTATTGTGTGTTTAAGAGTGCAAACAGTGGGCCAGGCCCTGTGCCTCCCTGATTTAGCCTCACATCAAAGTTAAGTCAAGAAGTCATGCCCACCCACCGAATGTCTGACCTTTCATTCTCACACACACACACACACACACACACACACACACACACACACACACACACACACACACACACACACACACACACACACACACACACACACACACTTTTCTGTTTGTTGCTTTACTCGCATCTCAACACCCTAAAGCAGATAAGTGCGAATTCCTAGTTTCTGACACACAACTAATGGGTCTAAAGAATTGACATTTCTGTCCAATGTTAATTCAGTTTAGGACTTCTCATCCAGGCAAATACAAACACGATGTGAAGGAGGGCTAGAATCATTTTGTCGCTAGTCCATTTTGACACCTGCTACAGGCAAGACCATGAGAAATGTTCCCTGGCTTTTCACTTAACTGCTGCAAATAAAGTTGCGTGTGTGACTGAGTAATAGGCAGTTGGCCTATAAGATATTGTGTAAAAACTCGTCATGGCTTTGCGTGCATTAACGCGCACGCTCACGCTGACTGAGACTTGTAGTAAGTGTGCGCCATGAGCACAACAGATGCAGGAGGGATGTGCGGCAAGCAAAGCTCTGTCTTCCCTGCAGCAGTGACGGCTCACTGGGGGGTTGGAGGACGGGATTAAAAACAGACGAGTGTCATCTCTTGGCTGAGTTATAGCACTCATAACGCACACGGTGACACACATCCACCCCGAGTACGGACATAAACATCGAATTTGTGACCAAAAAAAAACAGTTGACACGCCGCATCATTAACATGTCACACAAACTAGCCATCACTCATCACGCGCACCGCTTACATGCTCTAACATGAAAGGAATACGACGCAATTGTCACTTTGAAAATCATGTGTATGCAAAAATAAGTCCCGATGAATATTTAAACACAGTAATAGGAAATGGAGAAAACCGGTAATCTAACAAAGAGACAAATATACAGTACAATAAGGGAACTGTGCAGCACCATTTGTTACTCCGCCGCATATGCGCTCATCTCATGTTATGCTCACATTTGAATTGCACATTATGTTTCTCACAAGCAGGTGGGGTCTTCTGAACACAAAATAAAAAATGACCACAGACTCTTGATGGAGGGGAGGGGGGTGGGGGGGTCTGCTGAAATTGGATTTGGCCTGGTCTTAACCTCGGCCCTTCTCTGTGTTGTGTGTGTTCTGGGGGCCAGCAGGCTAATTTAATTTGTAAGGACCAAGAGACGGGGGACCGGGTAAAGACCTTCTGTTACTCTCAAAGTTGCACTTCTGAAGACCTGCTGTAACAACGCAAGCAGGGACACGACACACACAATAAGTCAAGCAGACAGCTGGATGATTCGGAGATGGGACACCAAGACACGAACGGCATAATTTTCCCTGGACCACTTTCTGAAGCTTTCTTTGTTTCACCACCTCTTACGTTTGACTTGAATTTATGAGACTCTGTTTTCCACAATTACAAAATATATATATTTAAAATAGGTATTGACATTGAACTTACATGCTGTAGCCACAAACCAACCTGTGAATGAATACACGTTCACTCCTAAATTATTGTTAGTATCATAAATGATACTAACAATTTTTTGGGGACCGTCATCCATCATCTAAAGAAACCTCGGGGTGTTTTATTGTAGCATTTTACAGTGGTTTACCTACATCGTGACAAGTACTAGTCATAAACATGTCCAAGAAGTGAAATGTGTGAAAGGCGATGCCTTCGACATTGTAGTTCAGATTGAGTGATGATTGATTTTACATCCAAATTTGAACAGTGATACTACGGTGGTCTTACAACTTACATACCATTACATTTTACATACTGTACTTGTGACCTACGACCATTAAACGTTACTTTAAAAATGTCAGTATAGCTAATTTAGGTTTTATTAGTTATGATTTTGATAGTTTGGCCGTAAATAATTTGGATTATTTCTTGTGGGAAAAGCTGTTCCCGATTATTCGACCTTGGTATACGTTTTAATACAAGTTTGAAACAATTTTGAAATGCGACATTTGGATCCACCAGCGCCCTATTTGGGGCTCCAAATGTTGATCTATCATTCAGTCACATACATCAGCTATGATCATTTCCTGTCATTTTTGTGGCTGGTAATGCAATTGAGTCAAATATACAAACACACACCTGTGCTGACGGTTAATGGCAGCCACCATAAGGGAGGTCCAACCAAGACGGTGTCGATGATTTGGGTCCACCCCTTCCTGCAACAGTCTGGTGGTAGATGAACCAGAAAGAGGAGTTAACGATGCTTTTTTTTTTAAATCTTATTTCGACAAAACTTACATACACTGCAGTCATTGTGTGCAGTGCACCAGCACATTCTGTCTCCATCTACAACCCCACAACCAAAAAGTGTGTGTAACCCAGGTGTGTGTTAACTTCAGTGCCTGAGGGTCTGCCATCAAATACTTTGCGATGCCGTACTAAATGAGGGAGAGCGCGCGTGCGTGTGTATCCATCTGTTGTCTCTAACGCCTGTACAGGCAAGATAGTGTGTTTGTTTACAGTAAACATGAATGGCCTCTGTCTAATCTGCACTCCATTCACTGGGTCCCACCCTGGCAGTACTTGTGCAGGAACAAATGAGTCTATTATGTTCTGTTTTACGGTGGAAGGCTGTCACTCCACATCACACCCCCTTGATTTGTTTTTCTCAGGACGTTATGCTTGAAAAGTTTAGAAATCAAAACGTTCACCACAGCACTATAGGTCTTCAAAACTATGTCAGCAGCACAGTGTTTTCTTCCTTTTTTTACTTCCTATAGGTGTAAATGGCTGTGTCTTCAGTCCATATAGCGGTCGTCTGAGCAGACACGCCCTGGCCCCCGACATTCTTCGACAAACCACAAAGCACTTAACACATCTGTCTGCTTGCACTCTCACCTAAACCATCTGTCACATGTGCACAGGTAACCCAAGCTTGCAAATAGACATGCTTGGATAAACACACAGACACACTGAAACTTCAAGTGCTGAATTTTGCCAGTGTACCAACACGACATAATATGTATTGTACGCCTATTTGGCCATTTAGAAGTGATCTCACAAATGTCCCATTTTCTTGACTAGGCATTTATTGCGACACATTATAATGTAAACTTTACATTGCTTAAAATGTGTGATGTAATTATAACAGCCCGATAGATGGGCACAATAACGCTCGAGTCCTGTTCATTTTGGCTGGCTAACTGTGAGAGTGCAAAACACAACAGGAGGAAAAGTTACAGTGCTGTAGATCAATGGAAAATTATAGTAATAACATTTGAGGCAGCTAATAAACTTTCATTTAAGGCGCTCTGTTTGTTATAATAGTACCTCATGCAATTGCCAGTGGCCTCAAGCAAATGTCTTCAATAGTTTCACACAATTGTTGTGACATGCAATTTATTAATATATTCAAATTGGACGTACACTGTATGTGCAAAATAAATACACAATACCTGCATTAGGCTTGGCCAATTTTTGTATAACTTTATGGGCATTATACAAGTTCTTCCAAATAAGCATTTATTTTCTATATTAGCGATTTACGCATTAGACACATTTTTACAAATGGCAAGATTGACATGGAAATGGATGGATGGATGGATAAAGGGAGTAAATTTCAGTATTAGCTCTTGAATATAGCAGCAATCATTATCTGTATGATTGAAAATAAATATGGTCATGAAAAGTGGCTCAAAGAGACCCCCCCAAAATGTAAGATATGATATACTCCAACATCAGCAACCCTTTCCTGCCATCTACTGGTTTACAGGTGGGACTGCATCAACATATGACATGACACTTTCATAACCATGTGACCTAGCCGGAGAGTCTTTATAGTTATTTTTATTTATTTGAAAGGAACAATGCATTCTGATGAGCACTGGTACAATACCTGTGTAAATGTGCTGAAGTTAGCATACAGTTAATTTACATTCGTAGTAACTTGACAGTTAGCATGAAACAGACAAGACACATTTAGTCAAAAGTTGAAAATGCCTAGGTTCAAAGTGCTTGGAATACTGTTGAAGTGCTTCAGTTTTTCATAATTGTTGAGAAATAAGAAAATGAGGATTATATTTTTCAAGAAAGTCTGAATACTCTGTCCTACCTCTCATAGGTCAGTCTTTGTACTACTGTATGACGAACTCTGGTTTCAGGAGATTACTTGGCACAAAACATAATACGAGTATGGTGTGCTGTATTGGTCATGTGGAGTGCACCACAGCTCACACTTAGCAACATTTTCCTCATGTGTGGGTCCCTCGCATTTCAAAAATGTGTTAAGATGTAAAATGTGTGTGCATGTGCGGTCAACAAGTTCATTACCTGGCCACATCTTGGGGGCTATTGGTCCTTGCTGCCTCCAAAAGGGCATCACCTTGTGAAGTGAAATATGAAGAACATACAAAAATGCTGAGATTAGCAATGTGGGAGTTTGACAAAAAGACTACCGTATATAAAGCTGGTTGAATATCCATTCCAAACTGTAAACATCAGCAAATGTTTCTTCTGTACATCTTATGGCTGGATAATATGGCCTAAAATAATATCTTGTTTTAGGGAATTAAAGCCATGGTAGTTCCGGGTGTCAGAAAAGCTGAATTGTACTGAAGCATTGACAAAAATTTGTTGCATTTGGGGTTGTGTCTGGCACACACACAAAGTTATTTTTCAACTTCCTTCGAAGAAATCAACATGGTTCCAGGGGAACCTGTGAACAAAGATGATGAATCGATTGGATGTCATAAAAAGATTTCCACCTAGAGGTGGAGTTGCCACTTCTAAATGGACAGACATGGAAACAAATTTCCATCATGTGGTTTGTGGAAGGCATTTTCTCACATCTTTCTGCCTTGGTCAAATGACAGAAGAGATTGTTTGCTTGTGGTGCCATCGGCGATCGCTCCTCTCTTGCCACCCCGTAGTTACGTAGTATGTGTGCCATCATGTTGCTACAAAATGAGTTGCACACATTTATTGTTTAATCAGGGCACATTTTAGGTCTGAGTTACCTTTGTCATCACTGTCTTTCTTCAGGCAGAAGGCCACGGCAGCAGCAGATAGGAGGCCAGCCGAGGCCACTCTCAAGGGGCTGCCGCCTGCACCGGTATCCCCATCCTCACCTCCAGCTCCCTGACCACCATCCTCCCAGTACATGTTGTTGTTGCGCCCTCTGTTGGCCAGCGCGCTCCAAGAGCTGCGGCGGTTCTCCAGACTTGACAGCCATCTAGGGGCGAGGTGGTGGTACTGCACCAACTGGTGAATGCTGTCAGCGGTGTCATCAGCCAAAATCCCTCGTCTTGACACCCGGGAGGTCGACACTATGGGGTTCCGGTTGTTCTCCGCCGGTGGCTCTCTTATTATGGTCTGACAGGCATGGGTGGCTGAACTAGTCTGGAGAACGCGTCTGCACGGTGACAGGCTACGCGACCTTCGTGCAAACAACCTAGTGGGAATAGACGATAACATGGCGAATAACTCACCCACAAAAGGATCTGGGAAGAAAACTTGGCGTGTGCCAGTAGCAACGAGTAAATCACGAGAATGCGATGTCGTGTTAGTCCAACGGTGACGTCGGAGTGCCTTTTTTTGTGTTGCTATTTACAATAGCCACACGCATTCAAACGTTTCCCTCAATCTAGCATGGATGGTGCTCGAATGCACGGTGCAGTCTGGGAAATGTAGTCTAGTTGACAGTTTGGCTTGCCTTTCCACGTTGCCCGCACACAACACAAGTCAGGCGAGTGTACCTTTACTGTACTACAGTAATATATATATATATGTATATATATGTATTCCTTACATTTCATATGTATTATGTCTGTACACTTGATGCAATTTACTGAGTAATATAAATATAAATCATAATATTATTTTGGGTTTATGCGACTGTTTTGTTGTGTGGTTGTCAGTGTGACTTGCTGCAAACCAAGTCGCCCTTCAGGGGACAATTCAATAAAGTGAAGTGATTGCAAATGTCTAGATCTTTGTATACAAAACAAGTGATAATATTTTTATCTTCAATCTGTGGAGCGATTGCAAATGTCTAGATCTTTGTATACAAAACAAGTGATACTATTTTTAAAAAATCTTCAATCTTGATGCCCAGTCTTTTGAGAAACGTATTTCTCTTAACTCATTCAGTATCAGCCATTTTCAGACCCGTAAAAAAAAAAAACTTTCAGTCTTGGAAAAAAAAGAAAACCCAAGTACAGTACATGGGATTGAATGTGTGAAGTCTGAAAAGACATGTAAATATGTATTTGGGAGTGAATAGGTTAATTTCCCAGCAACTGATACTCAAGGGGCAATCACAGAAAAGATGAGTTACACTGTCTCGATTAACAGTACAAAATGTACATGTATCATCGAGCAAATCTTGAGATGCCTCGCCATGTTGTTGACAGAAAACGCCCGCGTGCAACGTCACTGGTGAGCGAGTCAATTAATGGAATCGGGGGGCGGAGTGGTGGGGGGGACCTCAGGGAGAGCTGCGCGCTTTACGAGGTGCTTTAAATGCATCACTCGGAGGCGTTCCCATTGAACCTTCGCTGCGTCGCCTGTCTGACGTAGATCAAGCCAATCCACTGTCACCCTCCCACTCCTTTCGTTGACACCGCATCCTCCCGACGAGTACCGACTGGAGGGATGGAGAACTGCTACAAACTAGCACATGACCATTGAAGAGCAGCGGAAGTGAAAAAGAAAGCCACAGAGTAGGTGAGTGTCAAGCGGAAACGTAACCATATGGGGGTTTTCAGAGCTGCTTCTAAAGACAGATACAGATACCCGAGCTAAACTTATCCAGCAACGGCTTCGATTGAACCGTTTGAGTGGGTTTGTCGACGCAGAGCTCTACCACCTGTACCCGGCGGCTGCGTCGTCGTCCACACCTCTATTTGACTAGTTCATTGTACCTCCCTCAATGAGCATGCGCACACATAACCAGACCGCGCTGCAGGTTTCTCGCTAAATTGAATTAAGCTGTTAACTTGTTCAAACACAAGAGGAGGAAGACTCCCCAGCAACAGTCTATCTTACTCGAAGCCCCGCTTTTTTTCCCCCGGGATAGAGACATGTCTGGACCGAGCGTCACCATCCCGGACGACCGGGCGTTCGCCAGTTTCAAGTCGGAGTGTCTGAGTGAGGAAGGTTGGAGTGTGACATACAACAAAGGGGGAATCGCTGTGTGGAGCCAGCTACTGGAGGAGGGCAAATCTGTCCACAAAATTAAGGCGAGTACCTCAGACATACAAGAATAACGTGTACAAAATTATACTGCCAAGCATCATATGACACGACTACAAACGTTCAGACGCCCCAACGCTGTTGGTAGAATATAGCATTTTGCTCAGTGATGTTATGTAATTTACTACACTTTTAGCTCACGGTTCTGTGAACATGCCCAGCTACACTCCCTGGCTTCACTCATTTATTTATGAATGACTCCCAACTATGTGCATGTGATACATTTAACTATTCGACCGTGAAGAGAAGTGAGCAGAGGAACAGATGGATTTTTTTTTTAACTCTCCCAATCCCAAGAGCCACATACCGGTTTTCATTTCTCATCACACACTGTATCAGGGGCGTCAAAAGGTTTTGTGAACGAATGCAGCACGTGAGCACATTTCGCAAGCAGCTCACGACAGTGTTCATTTTCTACAGCGACAAGTTCAAAGTTCAGCTTACAAAATTTTAAATGGACTAGTTCAGATCATAGTTCATAATTGACTTTTTTTTTTCAAAGTTCATCGTTCCAAAAATTAAGTCGTTTGCAGTTCTTTTTGGTTTTGGTGGTGTGGTGCGGGGTGTTTCTGTGAGCTTTTAGTTACCCTCTGGCGTACTGGCATTTCCTCATTGTTTCCACCCATTTCATCCACGCTACTATCCAGTTGGAATAAAGATGTACATCAAAGTGCTCTATTCAACGTGCAGGCTAATTCTCCTTTTTTTTTTTTTTTTAAATCACTTGGCTTGCTTCGTTTTTGAATTACATTCTTAAATAACATTTGAAGTTCTGCTGTCTGGCAGAAGTTTACCAATTTTTACTACAGTACCAGCAGTAAAGAAGACTTAGTTTTTAATTCAACAATATGTATCCCATTGTGATTGTAGTTTGCGCTATAGTGTACATAAGACTCTCCAACATTCCACAATGTATGCGTTTATTTCCTGTCCCTTTGCGCCCCTGCACACAACCCTTCATGTATATTGGTTGCATCGTATTTTGAATATTCCTATGTCAATAAAAAATGACCAGCATTTCAATTATAAAAGGATTTTTAAAAATATGACTTCTATATAGATAGTTTTCGATTACATGATCAATATTTGTATGTCCATTATGTTGATAGCTGTGAAATGATGGGGAGGAGTCCATCCATTCTTTTACGATAGCAATACTGGTTTCCTTGTTAAAAATTGTGTGCTTTTTTAAATTATTTTTTTAATTTATGAAAGCCTAAAAATGTGAAATGGGCAACTGCTATAGTAGCCTAATGGCGCATCATGTTCATTTGAATTCTGAAAACATCTGATGGTTTCAGTTTGATACAAGTTAAGCTCTGTATGGCATTTCTTGTGGTTGTATCCGGGTCAGGGTTGTGTGAGCGAGCCAACGGTTGTTTACTTTGTTAAATAAAGTTTGTGTGCACGCAGTGGTGTACGTCCGTGTGCTTTAGGGTGTTATCTTTGTGTACAAGGGCAGCAACAGCAGGCTTTTCCCAGCCCCCTCCCAGCGTTTGCAATGGAAGCGGCAATGAGGATTGCACAGCATTTTCATTAGCCAGCATGATTCCACCAGGTACATCCTGCTGCTACTCTAGGGCAGGTGTATCATGTTTACAGCAGCACTATCTTTGCGTGTGCACAGAGCAGGGTGCTATTTATTCATTAAAAAAACACATTTTTTTCAAAAGGACAGACCCAGCAAACAGAGAAGCAAAAAGTGCAAACACCCACACATAGGTGGTGCTTCTGTCATGTGCTGGCGTGTTAATGTAAATGTAAGTGTAACGGCAGCTTGAATGTTTCATGGTCACTTTATCGGCTGTTTGCTTTTGCTCTCTGAACTCTCACACCACCCTGTTAGCACAGCCACTGAATGTATGTTTACCTCACATTCATTTAACGCATCGTCATCACACTCAATCATCATGACCATCAATTTTAGAACACAACACCCAATACAAATAAGCCTCTTTAATCACAGAAATACTGCAAAATGGGTGCCTTGGCACCGTAACAGAAGATAATCATCTGCCGTTTGTGCTTTTTCCACACAAAACCCAGCAAAGCAGAATAAAACGGCATCCCACGATTAGATGATACTGTAGCTTCCAATGAGGGATCAGAGTCAAAGTTTGCTGGGGCTCTTAGACTACCTGCATAGATAGAAAATTGACCGGTTGCCTCTGCGCCCCCACCCGCATCCCCATTTTGTGACGATGCCATTTATACACAACAGCAACACAGCATAAAGGCAAAAAGTTCATTTCTACTGTAACGCCAGAAGGAGAATGAATGATTGTCTAGTCTTAGTTCTGTCCGTATGTGGGCAGGTTCCAGCTCCCCGCGACCCTCACTGGAATAAGCGGTATAGAAAATAGATAGTTGGGTGAGCAGGGCTTGAAGAGCGACTGACAAACCTAAAAACACGTTGTACATTGGGTAACCATCTTTGGTTCATCTCTCTTGAAGTCACCATCTCCTTGTTTCGTCTGCTGAGCTAATTGAATTAAAATGTAAACAAATTAAGCTCATGTGTATTTGCTGCACTGTTTTTTTCCTCCAGTCTGACTCGGATGTCTCTTTCAGCTCATTTTAACATTCTCCAAAGCTCCTCCTGCTTAATTTGGATCGCAAATACTGACATCCATTCTTTCTTCCGAGGTCTCAGAGTCGTTGTACCTTGGTGAACCTGCACTCTTGCCACTCCTGTATTCAACCAATTAAATCGATTAATACAAAGCAAGTCGCGCTTTGTTACAAAATAACTTCATGGATTGCAAATGATCACTCGAGACATCACCATTGTATGCCCTGATTTCGGTGTTCGACTGCCATCCCAATTGTGATGTTAAATTTGTCAGTCCATTGACTTGATTAAATCACTGGTTGCGCTGAATGACTTGCTGTAATGGATTGAATAAGATGATGTACTGCCAACCCTTTCTTGACATCATCGTAAGGCATCTGCAACAGGGCTGGCCAAGACGAATTTCCTCAGAACAATATCAATTCACTGGCGAATATATTCAGAATTTCAGTCTGTCTTTCGGGATCATGTTTCATTTTAGTCGTGTTTTTGCTTTGGCCTTTCAAATATCTCTCCAAAATAATAGTGAAAGCATTCTGATGCCATGTATTAGCAAGGGCAATACAGTGGTACCTTGGAATGGATTAGGGCATTTATATAGAAAATGCATCTCTACTTACAAAATGTTCTAGTTAAAAAAAAATTCTTCCAGGACCAATTAGTTTCGTAAGTAGAGGTACCACTGTAGTTCTAAACTTCGGTGTCATGTCTGCTCCTGGGACCTAATTCCGCTCCTCATGTGACACAAAACTATAAGCAGCCATATTCTGTATTTTTAAGTGAACTGACATTTTATTATTTGATTTTCTTCCCAATAATTCTTTATTTCTATCTTATTTTGTCTTATTGACTTTCAGCCTTTCTGTGTCCCAAAATTTCAGTGTTTGGGAGACACCACGGCGAGTTATGTGCTTGGTTCACAAATCGTGGTGGGGGGTGTCATCCTGCGAACTCCCCAGATGCAGAGAACTGGAGGTGGAGGGGGATGCTTGTCATAGTGTGAGAGGTTTTGCCCTATCTGCCCGGGTCGGCGTGGTCTTTATAACATGGAGATGGATGGGGTGGATTTCTGTATGTTTATGAGGAGTGTTTTCTCGCCTCATTATTGATTGTTTTTTTTTGTGCAACACCTTTTGTGACGCAATTTTAATGTCTGAAAAGTGCTCTATCAATAACGTCTGATTTGACTTGAATTTCAGCACCAACTGTTAAATCATATCCAGCCATTGCGAGTTGGGACTCGCAAAACATTATCAGGGCAAATCCTCATCATCCCGCCACCGTTTAGGAAATAAAAATGTTGGCACAATGCAATTAAAAAAAAAAACTAGTCTCTGGAGGTGTTAGAAAAGTCACAAATATAGCAACAAAGCCGCTGATTTGGCAACACTGAAGACAGATGGTGTTGCTCTCGCTCACTTGTACTACCCACACAGGTCTGCCCGACCGTATCGCTTTTAAGTGCCTGCAGTGCTTTGATTTGTGTAAAGTGGAATGGACACCGTATTTCAGTGGCTGATTAAGAATGTCAATTTTATTTCTCCCGTGACTATAAAAGAGAGCACATTTTTCTTCCATTGATCCTCCAGGGAGAAAAAGAGCAGAGTGTTCTTCAAACCCCCCTGGGCTGACTTGTAATAAAGTGATACGGGAACAAAAAGCACCTTTAATCCTTTTCTTTCTTGTTCATTCTGTCTCACTAGCGTTTCAATTACCTCCTGTTTAACCGTTAGTACTGCTTTTGCGCTCCATATACATCCTTGTCTAAAGTGTATCCTTGCTTTTGTTTTGCTTTATTATTAACACTAAGTCCCTCCGGAATCGTTACTGTTGTGACAGCCCCAGTCTGGACTCAACTTGTTTCTAGTTACTACGTCTGTTCTAAATCCGACAGGTATAAGTCCCAGTGGTTTTTAGGCATAGCCACATCTAACAGGTTGAGAATACAGGTACACACGTATGGGTATAATGGTAAGCCAATATATAACGGTAAGTACGGTATAATGTAATATAAGTGCGCAAAGGGAAATGTACTGTACTTATTTACCTAAAAGTGACTATCTGAAGCAACCTACCATAAGTTCTGGTTTTATGCCAGGCTATGTTAACCATTTTGGTAATGTCCACTTCAGTACTTGATTCAGTATGTGATCACCGAGCATGCACACGCACAACACACGAATGACCTGATTGCTGTGGCGCATTTTCCAAAATAGATTGCATGATATACTATATTGCATGTCAATGAGTCAATGTGTTCCTTTTTGCCTGACATCGTCTTTCTCTCTCTTTCTGATATAGTGTCGGATGGTCAGTAAGGACGTGTCCGCTGAGACTATGTATGATGTGCTCCATGACATTGAATACAGAAAAAAATGGGACACAAATGTCATCGAGACCTTCGATATCGGAAAACTTACAGTCAATGCAGATGTCGGTTACTATTCATGTATGTTCCACAGACGATTTATACAAACGTGCGCTACAATGCATGCAAAGTCACATCAATTTTGACTGTTTTTTTGCATGCTCTTCTCTGACTTTGACAATAGGGAAATGTCCAAATCCGCTCCGTAACAGAGATGTCGTCACGCTTCGCTCCTGGTTGCCAATGGGGAAAGACTACATCATCATGAACTACTCCGTTAAACATGCGGTAAGTTCCTACACATATCTGGTCAGTTTCGTTCCCGCAACCCTTGTGTTCAAACGTACACGGAGATGCCAATGTGGCAAGGTGAAACAAATGGATGCACATTGGATGAGATGGATCAAGGTGGTCTAGTTCAGCAAGGTTCAAGGCATTGTACTGTATGGAGGCAAAAGCTAAAATATTTGAGATTATTTTTTAAATGTTTTATAGAGTATTTCCAGCGGGTCAAGACTGTTTTATGCTTTTCGGTTTGTTTGTTTTTCCTTCACTTGAAAAATGCCTCTGGCCAAATTGGTCAACACATGTTTTATTTTGTTTGAACAGTCAAAAGCAAAAAGCTCCAACTGTCCACTGTCAAAGTGTCCTCTGCAAAAGACACCAAACCCCAAGTTGCCTACAGGTCGTCATTGCAAATGAGAAGCTGTTCTTAATTGCCTTACCTGGTTGGACAAACAATAAATAAAGACGCTAACGCTAACCCTTGTGTCCCAGAAAACACATGCATTTTAAGCGAGTGGCATTAGAGGTTCCGTTGTGTTTCTGTTTTGTACCGTTAGATGCTGCATTTCATCGCCAGGCCACAGAGATGAACGTTTCAATTAGCACATCACATTGCCCACCACAAATACCCCCACCTCCAAATACCCCCCACCACCTTTTAGTCTTGCAGGCTTACTTTGGTTCCTGCTTGTGTTCAAGTCGATTATTTGCCGACATTGCCATTCAATCTTAGTCCCTAATGAAATGTTTACAGAAGGATAAGACCTCTCATGTGACTATTAGTTGTTGACTTCCTCCTTGCCTTCCGCATTCCAGCATGGAAAAATCCAAAGGACATAGTTTGTGTTAGATCTTCCCTTAATGTTTCAGATTTACTGTGCATCGATTCAATCTTCTGATTTGGGGACATTTCTGATCCCCTGCCCCAAATATTTATCTATCTATTATGGTTGCATCTCCAGATATTCAAGGACAAATGATAAACTTGGGTCAGACACACATTGCCAAGGCCCTAAAACGGTAAACAGTTGCACATGATCTGGACTTTGAAGTTGCACTTGCATAGAAGGCAAAAAAGACAACCAAATCAAATGGCACAGACAGTGCTTGACACATTTATGGAACCACACGAAAACTATTTCAGAAATAAAAATCTGAGCTCTTGCTGTTATGCTATTTTGAATAGGAATGTTTTTTTTAATTGTATTTATTTGTAACTTTTTTGAACAGAATTTTGTACTGGTTCCATGAGCTTCAGTCAGAAAGTAATAGAGCATAATCGGTGAAAAACTTTTTTTAACGCAAGTAAACAACTAAAATCTCTTCATTTAAAAAAAGTTGCAGTATCTGCTTCTCAAGCCCTATTTGTTGTCAAAAGAGCTACGACATTCTCGTGCAATGACCATGACAGAAAGGTGCAAATTTTGAATACTTGTTAATGCTGTAAAATTTCAGTCAGCTGTAACTTAAACCTTCTATTTGATAGTTATCTAACATGTGTTAAACACTTCATATTCTACCATAAGATGAAAAGGGCAAACCAGAAGACTTAATCAACTTACTAAATTGACTAAATTAATACATGGTGTTCACCAGCCACTTACACAGCACACGAACTCATGTCGTCTGACAATGGTCGGATGAATGACTCATCATATGAATAAAACATTTTGTACGTGCTATACCGGCAAAACGCTAATTGCTACGTCGAATTCCATATTTCTGATGCAAACTGAACATGAACATTAATGCTACTGCGAGGTGTGACTCACCAGCAAGTAGGAAACGCCACAAGTGGGACACACTGATGGTGAACCATCCACGTTGGTCAGCGGTTTTAGATGCATCCGTGCTTTCATATGACTAAGATGAATGTCTTCATCTATGCAGAAGCTTGAGAATAACACGTTTGCTTGAGTTAGGCGCAACATTGTTCATTGAATTATCGGTTGTGGTTATCAGATAAAAATGAATGTTTACTGATCATTATCTTGTGCCTAATGTACTTTGCCGTGCATGGCCCTGTAAATGCAGGTAGCAATATAAACCGAAAGAATGCTGAAAGTCCTCCCTATATTCCAGAACACTAGACAGAGAACTCTCGGCAGTGTAGACATCTTTGAAAACGTTTGAATTAGAAATCGCCGTATTTGTGTTCTTTCTACAGAAATATCCTCCTAAAAAGGGCATGGTTAGAGCCGTGTCCATACAGACTGGCTACATGATCCAGAGCCAGGGACCCAACCACTGTGTCCTCACATACATGGCACAGTTAGATCCACGAGGTAATTATTATGTCACACTTTGGACAAAAGGCAGACTCACCAGTCACTCACATAAATCACATAAAGACCGACGACCATTCACACTCACACAGACAATTGAGCGGACCCCCACGCCATCAGGCGAATGAACCGTTACATCATCAGTGACCTGCATTGCTCACTCTGTCTTTCTCTTTCCAGGTTCCTTACCCAAGTGGGTTGTCAAAAAGTTTTCCCACTTCCTTGCACCCGGCGTAAGTCATCGACACTTCAACACAAATGCTGGAAAAATGTGTTTTATGGACTAGGACTGTTAGGCAGGTGTAGAAGAGATCGTCTCCTCTAAAGCCCCCCCCCGACCCCTTTTTTTAAAGCCTGTTCACTGAGCAAATAGTGCAACAGTGATGCTTTGTAAACCACTTGGCGACAGAATGGCATATATACGTGGCAGGTGGATTGCATCAACAAAGGGTGCAGGGCCAGCTCATTCTATATGCAGATGCTGTTGCGTTGCCTCTGTGCCAGACAACTACTGGCTGTAGCACTTTTAATATTCATGTTCACTTGTATACATGCAATGCACGCTAATGCCGAGGTCATTTTATGGCATTATTCTCTGCATTTACCAAACAAAAATCATATCAACACACCCGTTGATCTTGTAGTTGTCCTACCACACTGTAAGGCCACAAAACCTGACCATTACTACCAGCAAATAACATAACTATGTTCGGATTGATTAGGTATGTTTAATATATGGTTTTATAAAGAAACAAAATTAACGAGTGACTAAACAATTTCCTAGTTTTAATACTACATGACTATATTATAGTTATCATTTGTATTTGTTTTATTTTAAGATACTTTATAAACATCCACACCTGAACATGTTCATCCACAGCTGCTCCAGAATAGAGTCAACATAAACAGTGCATGTCAAGAGAAGTAGCTCTTTTGTAAAGTGTATATCATGCTGATAACTTAGACATAAACAAGCCTTCTTTATCATTAATTTCTGCAGTGTTCGTGTTTTGTTTGAGTCATTAAACAAATCAATGAATTCATGACATGTTTTTGAGTGGACTTGATTAGTTTGTGCTCATGCTGTAAAGTACGACACTTTGTGATTGTGGGCAATTGAAAAGCCCATCAAATTAATCAGTCTCAACTTTGACTACTTTTTGTCTTTGTAGGCAATGAAGTCGATCAACAAAGCGTGTTTGAAGTATTCCGATTGGAAGCAGAGACATAACCCTGGATTCAAGCCATGGCTCTACCCGGAACAGACTACGCTACCCAGCATCCCTCTTTCTGAGCTGAGCATTCAGCATGCCGAGAGCTTGGAAAATATTGATGAAAGCTCCCTGGCTGAGACCCATGACAGAGATGACAGCTACTAATTCATGCAGATGCTAGTCAGACCTGGGCCATGTATTAATCCACACACCAGTGCAGGGATACTTGCATGCCAGATACACCATGACACGTATATGTAGTTTCATTCATACACCAACACACTCCCAACTAGTACAGTATATCTATTCATGCTCACAACACGTTGTGTGACAGCATTAAGATGCAAATGCTCATTTTCCAAATTCAGTTCCATATTTTCCTACATCATGCATGCATGCATGCATAATGGCATATAACTGCACATCCACTTGCAATGGATTCCGTGTATTTTTTTACGACTTGGCAATATTGGTCAAATGTCTGTAAATGCAAATCGCATCTTAATGTTTTCAAATTAGATTGGTATGGAAAAGCATCTATCCACTCAAATTTACAGCATATTTATATAGTAGCCTCTGTTTCATTGAAACTGAAACAAAAACAGTATATATCAAATAGCAGTTTGCAAAAATATAGTTCATACTTATATAAATATAGTACAATCTGCTTCCAATGTTGTCGTTCTGCGATTCGATTTATTCGTTTTGTAGGCACACAAGAAATATGCAGGTGTACAGGAGGCAGCTGAAGCTCACGACGAAACTCAAAGAACATCATTTCTATAATTGTGAAGACTCACTCCGATACATTGTACCAAATCCTAATCTAAACCTAACCAAAATTTCCAATTGATAAGCTAGAAAAGCAGTGAGTAGTCTCTTGAACTGATATGTGACAGCAATTCTGCAAGTGCCTTATACCTGCAATTTTTCAAATGGCCAGTAGAGGGAGACCCCAGTTCCAAAAAGAGTGTAAATTTGAGATTTCAAAATGTCAACGTGAAGGTTCAAAACGATATTCGACAAAACACTGAGTGAGTAGCATTGTCTCTCTCCAGTGAATTGCCATCAGCGGTGTTCATGCTCAACCACATTCAATTTGTGAAGACAGCCCACAATGTCCTAACACGGTAGAAATTGCCTCACTAAGGCGATTGGAAATCAAAGTCCTCACAAAGATAGAAACGCATGTACTAATAATCCAACTGTAACACATTTTCTTTCTCTTACTCTGCTCAAAAGCTGTATGAATGTATCTTTACAAATTTAATACAGAATCCTACAGAGGTTTTCAAACTTCATCAGAGATTTGAGTCATTTTTTTGTGTGCGCACACATGTACGTGATCGTTGCATGCCTCCTTAATAGACCCATTGATCTTGGCTTGTTCAGTCACCCATCCATTATTCAAATCGTTTATCGTAATATGCTACTTAATGGGTTTGTACGCTCTTTCAGAGAAACTTGCATGTCCTTTCCATGGCTGTATTTTTCTCCCACACTTAAAAACATGCATGGAATTAATTGGAGACTCAAAATTCCATGTGTGAATATGAGTTTTAAAATGTTTTGAGTATATAGGCTCTACAATAGGCTGGTATCCACTTCAGAGTGAACCCCATCTTTCATCCAAATTCAGATGGAATGGAAATGTTTTGACCAAAGACCTTTTGCTTGTCAATTGGAAGCTGTTTTAAATTGTGGATTTTAATTTTTTTAATTTTAAATATCGTTTGAAAGTGTCCAGCACAGAGAACAAATCACTGAGTTTGATTGCATGAGTTTGCATGTGTAGCTGTGCACAGTGGCGTAAATTCAAAATTAGGTGTCCCCCATCTGTTGGCATGGTGACCCAGCTGTGATCGACTCTTTGGTGGAGAGATGGCACATTCATGTTGCTGAGAAAGTGGTTTCTTATGTTAAAAATGCCCGTGGCTTACTTAATTTGTGTGTGTGTGTGTGTGTGTGTGTGTGTGTGTGTGTGTGTGTGTGTGTGTGTGTGTGTGTGTGTGTGTGTGTGTGTGTGTGTGTGTGTGTGTGTGTGTGTGTGTGTGTGTGTGTGTGTGTGTGTGTGTGTGTGTGTGTGTGTGTGTGTGTCATACTGCCACCCCTACAGTATTCCGGCCCACCAGGGCTGATGACTCATCACCACCCCACCCCCTCCTTTCCTTTATCTACCCTTACTCTTCCGTAATACAGTATTCTTTGCTTTCAACTTCCGTCCTATTTTACGTCTTTGGCTCCCCCCTTTTCCTCAATCTCGACTATTTTCTCCCCCATTAATTCCCACTCTTTTCCAAATAGGTTCTGTCTCTAGTCCCCAACAAAGTTTCACTTGGTGCTTTCCCCCCGATAGCTTTTGTTTAATCAAAACAAGTACTGCAGTCATTTCCAAAGGGGATATCACTTTATATTGTGTTGTTCTCGTTGTGGTGCCTGTAAAAGTATTGGACCACAAAAATCATCCGTGGAGGGACAGTCCACCCATCACGTGTAATATGAAAAGCACGTAAATCACGAGGTACAGGTATCTGCTTATTTCATAACCTGTGTCTGTGAGTGAGCCGCTCTGCACTTCAGCAGAACACAACGGGTCAGGCTAGGTAAATGTCCAGTCACTTTCAAGCAACTACACTGCGCAAAATACTATCAGGTGGAGGCCCATTGGTGCAGAAACACCCTCACTACCCACGGGTGCAACACTCATGCTATTATATCAAAACCAACAGGTAAGAGCTGCATTGACCTGTTGGATGCACATATTAGTGTTGGCTTCTGGTGAGTGGTATACTGTATACCTAACTGCTTTGTAAAGTTGTGAAGGCAGTGGAAGGCATTTGTGTTTGAAAATGTGTGCATGTGTCACATACACACGCTATCGTGTATGAAGTGCTGCCTTCATTCGTGAAAAATTTTCCTGAATGAAGGCAGCACTTCATACACGATAGCGTATGTATGTGACACATGAGGACATTTTCATTGAAAATGCTTTATTGTCTTAATGGTTGCTCTATGATGGATATGCAATAGTTGCTGTTCTAGATTTCTGTAATCGTCTCTTCGAATGTTTTGTTGTCTTTTATGTAAAGCATCAGGAGCGTCAACAGGGAAAACAAGCGAAGTCCTAACTCAAGTTCGAGTGGGTCGTTGTCCAGGGTTTCCCACCAGACACGTGATCCCCTTTTGACAATCTGAGCTGCACTATACCACCTATAATAAGCAAAGTACTTTGTCGGAAATTCAGTTCTCGAGTCGTTTAAAAATAAAACAAATTCAACATTATAGGTACGCCATTGGATTTATTTTGAAATACTACACCGGAACCCACAGTCTACCTTAATTCTATTTGATCAGCCTGTGGTTGCGCACTGTTGCAGGTTTGTTACTCGTGAGAAAATGTTAACCGCTAGTTGACGTCGCTATTTTTGAGGATGTTTTGCTGATTTGACGTCAAGCCTGGGGTACAAGTTACTTCACTCGGACGGTGACTAAAAAGGTAAGACGTTTAACGAATAACTTTTCGTCCACCCACCCACGAAAACCAACTTTACCACGGCAGCTGCGAGTAAAGTAACAGACATTGATGACGAACGATAATAAAGCGCAGTGATTCACAGAGCTGAGTGATCGTCAGTGTTCGTGTGACGGTGGAAATACCGTCGTCAAATATCAATGACAGGAACACTGGAGCGGTCAGTTTGATCGGAGAGGTTGGTATAATGCTCGCTTTTGTGGGTTGCTTGTGAACCGCTGAATGTTTTGTCAAGTGGCGAGCAAAGTGGACTTGTAACGAGCATCACGTTGATCTCCGTTGGAATTCATTCGGGTTAAGCTCCTTGCAACACAATTCAGCAACACTCGTTTTCCTTCAAAGTCGCCGATTTCGTCCTTTGCTACAACACTGATTTGTGCTTTAATTATGTCGATCGCGTAGAAATGAGGTGGTGACCTGTGATCAAGTGCAACTTGTTTGAAGAGTGTGTGACAGCTCGAGTTTCTGCCTATTTATTCCAAACTCACTCAGTAGTCAAAAGCTAAAAAAAAGACATACATTTCGTAAAACTCTTGTTTTACAGTTGGGGGTATTGATAGTTATTTAAGGAGGTCATCGTTAATATAAATAAGGAAATTAATCGGGTAATTTGTAAAAAAAATCTTACCTAAATTATACTTGGTGTCCTTGAAAACTGCATGTTTGTGAAGGAATTTAGGTACCAAGAATGGTCTGGTATAAAAATGTTTCATTAAAAACAAAAAGAAAAACAAAAAGCATTGAAAGAAAACTACAAACCAGCCACTTCATTCATTTTTGAAAGTCCATATCTTTATACCAGGCCATTTTTTTGGTTCCCCAACATGACTACACAGTGGTTGAGCACACAGGCTAAAGAGCCATTTGTTTTTCCCTTTTTGTCTCCTCACTTTTTTCGCCCGTTAATTCCCTCTACTGCTTTGAGCCACAGTACACTCACTGGATTACTCAGGATTGAGTGAAACATTGAGAGCAGGGTTTTGTTACAGGAATCGAGGGGCAGGTCAAGCTGAATGAAAAATTATGCAGGTTAAATTCAGAACGCTTGAAAAAATGTGGTACACAAAAGGATCTGACTTATTGGTGTCAATATTTTCAAGAAAATACAGTGAGCATGATATGTGGTTCTTGAGAAAAGGACTGGAAACTTTTTTTTCTGCTTGAATGTCATCCTAATGTGATGCACTAGTTGCATGCAAGCGTACGCAGACGACCAGTCAAACGTTTGGGCACACTTTGTACTGCAGATGAATGAGAAACTGTCCAAACTTTTGGCTGGCCATGTACCTATGGAAATGTGCACACATTACTAAGTGATAGCATAATTTTAGTTTGGATCAATGTGAAATGTTGAAGAGTAAGAAGCATGTGCCTTTTTCCCCACACACACAGTGGTGGCTTCACTAGAATAGGAGACATTGTTGGATGCATTTCTTGACCAGCAGCACTGAGTCATCATTGGGAAGTGGTTGAAAGTGGGCTAAAAGCAAGCAGCAAGGCCAGTGGTGAGTGGATTAGTCATTTTCAGTCAAAGTTGTCTTTTGTAGTTTATCTGGCCTGTTCTGAAATTTGAAACACTTTGATAGGAATCAGTTGGGATGACTAACCAGCTGTCGAGCGTACTGCATAGAGCATCTCAAATAGCGCAATGAGCAAATGTCTTTTTCCTTTTACATTGCGTTTGTATAATAATGTACAGTATATTATTTCTTTTTTATTATCTCAATATTCTATTTTTTCTATTATTATCCGAGTATGTATCTCACATAAATAATGAGATAGAAGTAACCCTAAAATGTAGACGTGTATACAGTACGGTATAGGCATTGTCGACTGGTATTCCACTCTTTAAAATTCATTGATTGATTAGATTCTTTTTAGCCACTTCTTTTAATTTTGTAACAAGCAAGAACGGCAAGAGAGGAAATATCCAAGGCATCGTGATAAACTTATGTGCTTTAAATTTTGGTGTTGTATGCTAGTTTATTTACTTAGGTTTGTGCCTCATGGGTTGCACATTTGTATGATGCTGAATGCAGAATACTCCATCAGAACAGTCATTGATCTCATTAACTGATGATCTGCTCTCCTTTGCACATCAGTGACCCGCCATCCTGAGCATTAGTCTCATATGAAAACAACGAAGGCCACAATAGCTGCTGCAATATACCACCGCATGACTCAATTGTAGAATTCTGGAGCGGAGAGCCAATTATGATTATTATCCAATTGGTGATATAAAGTTCTGAGCCTTCCGTGGCCATGGCAGGACTGTTTGTAAACAATAGTGTTTAACCTGAGGTAAATTTTCTTTAAAAATTACTCATTAACCAAATTGTTTGTAAACCGTGTCGTTCACCAAGGTTCCAAAAATGTCTTTTTTTTTTCCGACAGCAACATAACCCAAATCTGTACCCAATTTGGAATGTGCCATAGTTCAGCACTAATGACACAAATGCAGTAATAAAGTCATGATTACAGTGAAAACGTGTCTGAAAAGTACATTTAGCTTATTAGTAGTATAAAGGATTTTTATTGATTAAAAAGCTAAATTCAACTACTGTGAAAATATTGTTAATATCGCTGAAAGTGTCAAATGTAACATTGTCATATGTGTGTGTGTGTGTGTGTGTGTGTGCGTGTGTGTGTGTGTGTGTATACATCCTGGCTCAGCATATTTGTCAAAAAGGGGATATGAAACGTGAAGCACTGCCCCTAGGCACCCCATCACCTATTCACACATATTATTAAGTGACCACTTGTTTAGAATATGTGGCCAGAGGCCTCACCATGTACGTGTGCGTGTGTGCGAGCACTTGCCCATGCAACAGACTGCTCCATTGTGAAGGCCGCACAGAGACCCTGTTATTGGCTGCTTTGTGTCCGGGGAAGGGATGCAGTGGGAGGTGAATATGAAGACAATAGGAGAGAGTGGGGACACAAATTAATTGAAATGTGCAGAGAGTAAATGGAGAAAACGAAACGGGGATTGGAAACACGGTGAGGTAAAAGACGTTGGAGAAAGGACGTTGGCACTTGCACAATTGACAAACCCCAATGTCGACATCAGCATTTTGAAGAAGTATGTTGACATTTTTTTGATAAATGTTTGTTCAGCCAGTCAAGATCTGTGTCGGTTTGAGGTCTGATTCACAGCTTCGCAGTTGAGCCTAACTTGGCACAGAAACAGGAGGTGTCACCAAAATTGTCGCATCATTTTCGGTGGCATACGTATCACAAGCATAGTGCTCGCTGGTTATCTTCTCCATTTATGTTCCATAATACGGATGGGCATTTTCAACATGGTGAAAATAGTGGCTTACACGTCAGCCTCACCGTCGATTGGTTCGGAACTTAGCTCAGACCTTCTTGTGTGAAATTTGCGGATTGCTTCTGCGCATGCATTGATTTTCTACAGGTACTCCAGCCTTCCACTCTCTGTGTTGCTCACACGCACGACGATTGTGAGCGAAAATAATGAACAGGTTTTACATGAACTGTTGCCGGCCTTGACCATTTTTCTCAGCAGTTGGCTGAGGAAAATTCACTTTGAACAAAGTCATCCAAATCCCGGGCCTGTGCCAACTTTGATCAGAGGGGGCTCAAATTTAAATGGATTATCAGTACAACTGTACCTGGTGCAACAAATTTCAACGGCCAACAAAACACTGCACAACCGGGCTTCATGTAAAGTGCTGGGTATGTGTTTTCTTTGCTTTTGCACACATTAAAAGAATGTGCCTGAATCATGCTTCGCTCAGATCATCGTGCCCTTATATTCGAGCAGGCCTTTGGCCTTTTACTGACAATGCATTCCTTGCCTCCACATCACAGCTCTTTATCAAACAGACAGCAAACCGAAGCTAATTGCGGTTTTGTAGGATTTCATTTTGTCTGCATGCGTGCATGTGGGATTTAATGAGTAACACACTAAATCATGCTACCAGGGAGTTCATTTTATTTTAACGGAAGGAAGTGCTTCTGGTTCAGAAGACTGTCCTGCTCTCGTTAGTGCAAACAGGAAATTGCAGCTGTTTCAATATTAGCTCACCACTGTGTAGTATTTCTCCAATTGCAGGGGTACTTTGCCCTTTACCTCACCCATGTATGTTGCCATTGTCCAGGAAACATTATTTCAATGGCACACTAGCTTGTAATTAGGTGAAGTGAGTGTCACGGTCATGGTCGTAGCAACCCCAAATCACCTGCTTTGGTGGTCAAAGTGTTGTTGGCTCGGGGGTCTGCAACGATGCATTTGTAGTTCCTTACATCAATGACACGCATGGCATGTTTGTGAATGTCTAAACAGTGGAGGTTTCATGATCAAATTGGATTGCAAAACTGTTCTGGACGGCAGAGAGGTGGGTGCAGATGCTACAATATGGGTATGGTTTGATTGTGGTCAGCTGGACATGCTGTGTGTGCCAATATTTGTGCTGTAATCATGTACTTCCTCTCCAAGACATCCGTTATGTTGTGTGACTGTGTGTCTTTACAGGCGGCTCAATGGAATAATCCTCATTATTTAGTTATAGTGTCATGATTTTAATTTGACTTCCGCCTAGAGGTCATCATATTGGAAACGACATTTACCTTTGAAGTGCTGTCGTTTGTTAATATCCATTGAAATTGATCCGCGTTCTCTTCCACAGATTACATGGACCATGATCTGAGGTTTGAAAGACTGCATTGCCATGTCTCAGCCCGAGTCTGAAGTCACCGTTTGGGACTGGTTAAGTGGGCTTCGTCTCGAGCAGTATTCCAAAGCATTTCAGATTGCAGGCCTGTCGTCCGTAGCAGAATGTCATAACCTCACACCAGATCAGCTGGAGCACATAGGAATATCACTTCCGGGCCACCGGAGACGCATTCTGGCCAGCCTGACCAAAACTCGAGATGTCACCCTCTGCAACTTGAAGCGCAGTCAGTCTTTGTACTGGCAGCGAGAGCAGAGCATGAGCAAGTTATGGAGGAGAACGAACCCTTGGCTGGCGGCGCAATATCAGTCATGCAGGAAAAACATTTTCTGAACGAAGCTGAGAAAGAAAATGCACGTACCCCTGAACCTGCACCCAGATTAAGAGAGAAACCAGTCCCAAGAGACAGACAAGCATCCAGAATGAAAGAGGAAACTGGAGACACAGAGGTGATGGCAACTCTTGAATATAATGAAGAGGATGTTGATGCAGAGAAACAGAGGCCAGTTCCAAAAGAGAGGACAAGGTTCAACCCCAGTGCTCCAGTGCTATTGGAGTCTCAAGCCAGCGCTCTAATTTTCCCATCTTGTGTCACCTCTTTGCCACCGGTGCCCCCTCGGAGCTCCTTGAACTGCCCGCCACAACGCTTCACAATGACCCTGACACCCTCACCGCCGCTACAAAGTCCAACCACGGCTCAACACACCAAGTCGCTCATCAAAGAGGCACCGGTACAGGTTCGATCTTTGTCCTACACCTCAACCCAGAACCCCACACAAGAAACCCTCCACCCACCTTGGGCCGCCACCTCCCGAACAGAGCCTCAGACATCTTGCATTCACCTGCCGACTCGCCAATCAAGATCCGATAAAATGCCAGCTATATCGCCCATGGCCCTCACCGTCTCCCCCAGGCAAGAGAGAAATGCTCCACCTCTCCCTCCAAAAGCTGGGTCATCAGCACCAAGAGGGCCCCCAAAAATTCCAAGCAGGAATCCTGTACGTCCTTCCAGAATTGAAAGGTAAGGTTGCTACTCCTATAAGCAGACCTCTACTGCAGTGGTTTTCAAAGTTTAACACCTCAAAAAATACTTGGTCGCCATAATATGTATTTTTTTAGTTGACACGGCTGTATCATATTTACTCTGTCATGTGTTCTAACCTTACTGCTGTGCACAGCACTTTCGTCTACGGTGTTGTTTGACAAGTGCTTCATAATTGATGTTAGATTGCAGACAATATTGACAGTCCTATTTAAGTTTCGCTTTATATTATGATACAACATGCTTGCAAATAAGGTAATAAAGACATCAAAACTGCTTTGGAACATGGACCGGCATCAAAAGACAAGTGTGATTTTGTTTTTCTTTTTTCGAAAAAAAGATTGCTTAACTCAACTCAAAAGGGTTGCAGACATCCTGTGCTGAATTAAACAAAACAAGGAGAAAAGGTTCAAGCCACTCTAATATTGTCCACAGTTTCAACATGAACACGCTGTACAAAACAAACAAACCCAAAAATGCACTTAACGAGTCAGCATTGGCAGCAAATCAATTTTGGTCGGAAAAAATGGGTACGATGATGAGTAAGATGTATTCATTGCTAAGAACTTTGCCACAAAATGTAATGTAGTTCCCAAATAGTGTATTTGTTCAAATATAGTCACATTATAATTAGAGGCAGTGAAAGCTTAGCGCAACACCGTCGGTGACATTTTGTTACCAGCAACAAGAATGTTTTCAATACATGCCATGGCAATGAGAGAGAGCAATGGCATTGCTCTTGTTTGTTGTGAGCATGACAAGTGGCGCACGTGATCGAGTGACAGATTATGAAGATATTTACAGACACAGTCAAATGTTGTATTCACTCGATACGTCACCAAATCAAATGATTCCGTTTAAACTATCCTGCAGTCGCCAAAGTGCTGCTCTGACATTATTACTCAACAGAACTAGGTCGACTAGTGTAAGTGAAGTGTCTGTCGGTGTCAACACTTTGAGTTAGTCAACACCTTGCAGGTCGTTTTATGAAGATGGATGGATACATTCATTTGAAAGACAAACAACTAACAATGAAATTCATCAGTGTCAAACAGGAGGTTAAGTGCCATCGGGTTCCAGTCTCATGATCTGAAGACATTGCTGTAGCTGACTGTCTCTTGTACAACACCAATTAGTAGATGTACACAGCCACTCGAGTGAGGCATCTGTATAAGTGAATGCTATTAACTTTCTATTGTATATCCTGTTCGCCTGTGCCTGGAGCTCGAGGTTGTCAGTACAGCCGATTTATTCATTGTAAATTGGTCAAAGAAGACAACACTGCCACCTCCCGGACACAATGACATACTGCAGTTCAGATTCACAGTAAATTTGAGAAAATAGGTTGCGTTTTTCCGTTGAACAATGCTTTTGTTGACATGTCATTTACTTGTCATGGTCGTATGTAATACGGTTGGGTAGCACACATGGACTGTGCACTCTGCTTTGTCTTAAAAAGGAAGTAGCTGCAGTCAGAGGGAGGAAGTCACAGTAGAGAACAAAAATAGTTACACTTCCAAACTACCCTCTCAGTGGCACGGAGAGATTGAGAGAGTGAGAAATGGATGGAGAAGTAATTTTCCTTTTCTTCTTTCGCGCTTCACAGTTTTGCCTGTGATGGCTCATATTCACATGCTGTTTTGTATCGTTGTCAGTGGGCTTTGTTGCCTTTTGCCCTTTTTTCTGGTTAACCGGTCATTTCCTCTCCCTCTCTTCTTTCTATCTTCCATATTCCTCACAAGCGTGTCTTTTTAAAATGATTGTATCATCATAGAAGAGGACTTCTTTTCCCCATGACAGCAGGTAACCTGATCCGAACAGGTCTCTTCATTGTTCCCTCCAAACCTTTGCCCCTCTGTATCGCAAACAAGGACTACTTTTCTTCTCTGCTGTCATCTGTTTTCATGCAGTGGAAGCAAGGTGCTGTTAGGTGGTCTGTTTTCTTGTTTGTCTTATGAGACAAAACCACCTGAGATGGGTTTTGTCAACATTTTAATGTACCTAAATGATTGCATGTTTTTTTCCTTCCCCCCTCTTGGGGCTGTGCACATGAATGAAACATGCTAATCTTTGAACACAGCTTTCTAGTAATTGTGGTTTCTATTGGTTAACTATTGGAACTAGAAACAATTCTCCCAAGCTGCATTGCTGCATAATGTTGTTGGGCACACATCATTAGGTAGTTGAATGTCATAGCAAAGTTGAATTTGGTGCTCAGTTTTGGGGTTGGGCTGTTTTGTAGAAATGTACCCTGAATTCCCCATAAACAATGAGCACTCAATGAGGCATCACTTAACATTGTATGATAGATTTCATTGTGTAACCCAAGTTAATAGTTCGAACGTATTGTGTACGTAGTCCTGCTTAAATTGGCATTTTAAAGAAACATAGCTCCAAATATACATGCATTGATTGATGACAAAATAAGTGTTCCTCCTTACTTTTGGTACTCTTCCTCAGCAAAAATAGGAGGAACTGTGTCAAAAGGCCAGTTTCCCGTCATTGTGGATCTATTTTTGGGAGCTATATTGAGAGGACTCATACACTGATGACACAATGGAGGTTTTGGCGATGTGCGTGTGTGGAGGTCATGTAGCTCCTTCACAATGGTCGGAATAGTTGTTGTTAGGTGTGAAGATGTGCTCAGGTCACTTCTGTTGTCCTAAGAACAGTTTATGCAGAGTATGAGAAAAACCTTTGCCTTGAATCCGTCTGTTAGATTCCGCGGCATGGCAGTTCACTTGAGCTGTTAAAGCAAAATAAAGTAGATGGTGACCTAGCAACAGCCTTTTTCTGAAGTCTTTCGTTGAATGTCTAAAATTGTACAGTAAGGTAATAGTGATGACATCAATAAAAAGTTAAAACTGTGCTTGCTAAATTCATGGTGCTTCTAGGGTTATTTGTGTTGCGTTCCATTGACTGACACTTGACGTGGGTGTTTGGATGTCAATTTCAGACATGAACCACAAGAGGGCGACTGTAAAAGCCTGAAACAACACCCGAATGTATTATTCACCCTCAGATCATAGATGGGAGGAATTTCTTTTGTTCTTTCGGAAGGGATGAGTAACACTCTTGTCAAACACCCCCCCCCAACATTGACACATTTGAAGTGCATTGGATTCCATGGTATGTTGTTTTTGCATACTTTCTTATGCAAGGACGCAGGTTTAGACTTGTCAAAATATGAGGGAGCGAGAGAAAATGTGACAGATAGGAAGAGCGAAGAGACTAGTTGTGGAGGGGCCCTATCATTTTTTTTTTAACCATGGCGAACTCGAGAGCAGCTATCAGAATTGTGGAAGAAATCTGTCTGACTAGAAGTTGCCATTCCCTAGAAGACTTTTGTTTTTGTACTGCCTGTCAACAAAACCCAATCATTATTTTTCCTCTCATGGAATGAGCGGAGAGAGAACATTTTGTTGAAAGGATTCTTTCCAAAAGAGGATGTATCGACTCAGCCGTCTGTGGAGCATTTTCGCCCAGCCTCCTGACACCGCGACCCTGGACGACTCATCTGCTCCCCAAACCTGTGTTGACTGCTCCTTTACTCCTTTGTCCCCCAGCCCTCCTCCTAACAAGACTGATGAGCACCTTCAAGACCAAACCCCGAAGGTTCTGCCTCGCATCATGACTTCTCAAACTCAAGAAGTCATACAACAGTCAAGACAACCTGCCTCTCAAGTAGCGCTGCCTGCTGAAGGAGTCCCCCAGCTTCCTCCGCAGACAAGTGAGTAGACTGCTAGGAATGTTTATCTTTAGCCACACAATTGCATTTACAGTATTCCAAATTTCTGAACCACATGCATTCATTTTTAACAACAATCTGTTTTGAGGAAGAAGTTCATGCTAGCAACTGCTGCTGCAATTACCCAAGTGTAATTCATCTTGATTTCCAATCACAGATTTTCCGACGCTGAAATTTTGTTTCATGTAAAATCCTTCTCAAATTCACCAAATGTGTTTTTGTATGCATTTTTGGGTGTTTCACATCAATTGTCCGACTTGTTTCAGCATTCTGTCCACCAGATACACATTCAGATGGCTATGAAGAAACGGACACGTGTTATGCCAGCGTTCATCCAGTGAACCTTTTAGACAGGGTACGAAAGTTTCAAGTCTTTGTAGTAATTTCAGCAATTGATCAACTTTATGAATGACAACAGTCTCGTCCTTTAGGAAATGTCTCTGCAAGTCCCTCTGAAAGCAAAGGGGCGGTACAGTTCTTTGTGCAGTGATGACGAGCTATTAGAGGATGACGAGTAAGTCCGACACGACTCATAACAAAAAAAACACACACTTGACCTGTTTGTCGCAAACACACTTGAGAAGACTCATGTCAGTAATGAATACCCCTGGTCCCATCTGTGAGGTTGTGTTTTTAGGAATGCAATAGCAATCCTTCACCTGACTGACTTGCCTAAATGTTTGTGCTGTGTATGTTTCTGCTCTTGCGTTTGTCTGAGTGTACAGTGAGTGAAATGAAAGGGAATTTGATTACTGTCAATGTAATGTTAGCTCTAATTTCTGGCACAAGCAGACCGGAAAAACTCGTACCGGGTAGTATCTCTTCTGCACCCAACAAGATAACCATGTTTAGCTGCCATTCTTGTTTAGGTTACTGTTGTGTTGCGTTATGGGTGCTCACTTTTGATCATCCCCGTAGTCCTAGTGTTTGGGAAGAACCAGGCCTCGGCAGCCTGCAAGGCAGCATCCTTCTGCCGAACACTGGCAGACTGGCGTCAGCCCCTAAAGGAGACAGCTCCCAGCTCGCTGCTGTCATCAAGATGGGCTGGCTTGACAAGAATCCACCTCAGGGGTACGTACGACACATACAACTGCAGTATTCACATTCTACTAAAAAGATTGAGCCACTTTGGATATGGGTACAACCTTGAATTGTCGTGGAGTCATAAAACATATACACTTGACTGTGATTGCTTTATTATTCGATGGTTCTGCACCTGGAGATTGTACAGGTGCCCTGTGAAAATGTGGAGTTGGTCTTCAATTTAGATTTTTCTAAATTTTGGACTTTTTCTGTTAGCTCTGACCGATTCACTGTTTTGGGATTGAAATCTCGATCGAATAAATACTTTCTGACGCTTTTAAACAGGAAATAATGACCTTTTATATTTAAATAACCCATTCAACATCATCGTTTATGATTTTCACACTAATTTCATGCCATGTCGCTAACCCCTCGGTGTCCATTGGAAGTCTGATGAAATTAAGAAAAAACGTATTTCACATCTAATCTTACGCTTAAAACATTATTGTAAATGTATGAATATGATTTGCACATAAACCGTTACGCATTATTGCAAATTTACATATGCATGATGGCAAAGAGGAGGCCTTACTAATTGAACCTTTTTAAAAATGACTGGCTTTTAAGCTTTTGATTGTATTATGTAATTTTCAGTCATGTTTCAAATGTTATTGTACACAGTGAATATTGCACCGAAGCTTGAGTTGAAGAAAATTGTGAATTCAATCGAAATCGCAATTCAGTCGTTTCCGAAAATCGTTGAGCACTTTTCTTCATTATCTTGAAGAGGTCAGAGGTCACTCAACATGAACCTGAGAGCAGACCATCTCTTTTATAGTTCAAAGGTGATTAATAGGGTGGAAGTCAGAGCCCTCAGATACTTTCACACCCCTCATCCAGTCATTACTTTGCGAACCTTGGTTGGAGCCTAGAATTATCCAAAATGTCTTGGTGGTGATTCCGATTCCCCAATGACAGAACGTGTGACGTGTCTTTAATATTTTCTCCACATGGTTTACATGCCCCTTCTTTTTTTGTGTTATCACATGACTCCACTTTCAGTGTTTGTGTCTGTGTGCCACAGGGCCCTTTATTATCAGAGGCGATGGGTGAAGCTGGACATTGACTTCCTGAGATATTTTGACAACGACAAGGTAACCGTGCAAACAAGCGGTTTTTCCATCATATCTTCATTCTCCTTGTTTTGAGATGTTTCAGCTCAGTTGTTGTGGCTGATATCTGTTCTAGCAAGTGTATTCAAAGGGAATCATCTCGACCGCATCGATAACGAATGTGACAAGTGTGGGAGAGCTGAAGTTTGAGGTCATCACACACAATCGCACTTTTATCTTCAAGGCTGAAAGTGATGGTTAGTCTGGTTATTGATCTGTGTGATTTTGCAAAATAGTGCATGATGCTTTATAACTTGAGTGTTTGTCTGCATGCCTTTGTCCCCCGCCCTCCCACTGCTTGTGCAACCAGTTGAGAGAAATGAATGGGTGACTCTGCTGCAGGACTGCACAAGGGGGCGCCACCGACGCAGTACATTGAACCCTGGCTCGCCTTTGACGTTAGAGTTTAAAGGCTATTTGGAGCTCAAAGGTCTACGCTCCAAACTTTATACAGTTGTGGCTTCAGATAAGGTCTTTCTCTATAAAAATATGGAGGTGCGTGTTTGTGATGTTCTTTTTTTTTAGGGAAGGGGGGGGTCAAATAATTAGCTGTTTTAAAATATAAAATACTTAGTGAACCTTAACTGCATTATTTTTAAATGTAAATAGTATGCATGTATGTTTTAAAAAGTGCCTTAATACTGATAATTGATTTTCAACTAACTACCAGTATTTCTTCTCTCTTGTAGGACTACCGTATTGGAGTCGGCATCACATCCATCGAGATGAATGTAGGAAATGTTAAAGTCACAGATCGCCGCAGTTTTGATCTCACTACCCCTTACCGCATTTTCAGGTACTGTAAATGCACTCAACATCTGTTCAAACTCGACTCGTGTTTGTACTTTGATTGATACTTAACTAGTGGATTATTTTGGATGTAGTTGATCACAATTGTTAGTGCAAGGATAATGAGAATTCACACCATGTTCCCTCAACGAGCCGTTTGTGTGGATTATTTGTGAGGGAGGAGATCCTGTGTGTGCGTATGTGTGTGTGTGTGTTCGTGTGGGTGTGAAATCTTCAAACTGACGCTTGGCTGCCTGCTGTGCAAAGACTCAGCTTGACAGGATATGGAAACTGTGCCTGGTCATATGCAAAGTATATTTTTGGTTGGCTGTTGAATCTTAAATCAAAGATGAACATTTTTCAGTTTGATGATAGTTTGTCCAAAACACGGACCCTCAAAGAGTTGTAGTTTTGACGTTTGATAATAATCTCCCAACAGAAAATGTTCAGACTTGCGATTGTTCATTTATTGGAGTCATTTGTGCCGACAAGTATTTTAAGCACCGAGAAAAAACATTAGAGCGTTGCACTGAAAAGAAGGAAGTACTGATTCTATTTCTGTCTGTCTGGAAGTGTATTTAGATCGCAGTTTCAACTCAAATATATTAAACGGGACAAACAGAATGATAGTCAATTCTGGGAGGATGAGAGCGGATTCACATAGCAAAGGCTACACTTGCTTTCTTTAGTCGTATTACGTGATAGTTGCCTCTTGATGGCTGCAGTAACACTTCAAAGTTTGTTTATCTCTGTCCGCAGTTTCATAGCAGAGTCGGAGCAATTGAGAGATCATTGGGTGGATGCAATGAGGGATGCCATCGGCGAGGCTTTGTCCAATAGCGAGGTTGCTGATCGAATATGGGCAGAGCCATGCAACAGTTCCTGTGCCGATTGCAGCGCTCCTAAGCCGGAATGGGCGGCCATCAACTTGTGCGTTGTGATCTGTAAGCGATGTGCAGGTTTGTGATTGGAGAAGAACATCTTTATGGTATTACAGAGAAGTTTGGTATACAGATGGTTTGAGTATGTTTGCAAATGTGTTTACACTATGCCAGGAATGTATGGCTTTTTGATGTGAAAAGAAAACACAAGACACATGTGAGGAAGTTTGAAAAAAAAACCCACTTTCCTCTTGATCTAAAAGTTGTAGCCAACCTTAGTATTTCATACCAGTCTGTTACAAAGCACATGTGGGGTTCCTTCAAAGTTGGTACGCGTGTGTTTGATCTGCACATGTGTTTCAGGAGAGCACAGAGGACTGGGCCCTAACATCTCGAAGGTCCGGAGTCTGAAAATGGACAGGAAGGTTTGGACCGAGGATCTTATACAGGTACACACCCACGTAATCGGAGGCAGTTTCAGTTGATGTGAATTGTATTCCTTTTATTTCAGTGTGTGGATTTGCTGTGGGTGCATGGTTGAAAAATGTTGATACAGGCACATGGCGACAGCTAGCCTGTGCTATAGCATGTCGCGCAACATAGAATTGAGTATGTGTGATGTAGTTTGGATTTATGGATTGGATCAGACTGGTTCTACTGAAAACAATACTATATCGATCGTAGTGGATCGGATGGGACCATGCCTAATCTTAACCGCTGTTGATTCCCACAATTCCAAAGTATTGTATCTGTCTGTAACTGTGCAGGCGTTCCTCCTGCTTGGCAACAACCGTGTGAACAGTTTCTGGGCAGCAAACGTCCCACCCAGCGAGGCTCTGTCGCCCTCGAGCTGCAGCGATGACCGGCGGCGTTTCATCACTAACAAGTACCGCCGTGGCAAATATAGGAAGTACCACCCTCTATACGGAAACCAGAAAGAGCTGAATAACGTAAGTTCCACTTTCCTCTTTAATTCGTTAACTTGAGTTTTTTTAAAGATGAAGCTGTGCATTGTTTGAGCGTATTTGCACCGAACATCGTGAGGCAATATTCAGACAGCTAGTCGACAGACCTTGAGAGGCATTTAGGATTTAGATGTTGACCACTGTCTCGACATGTTGACTTCATCTGCATTCTACCCATATTTATGTAAGTGTTGACGCCCTTTCTGACACACAATTTAATGTTGCGTGTACCATGTTTGTCCTCGAGGCTGACAATTGTGACCCGAATTGTTTCAATGTGCCAATGTACAGTCACGTGACAGATTACGCCTGAACATCCCAAGAATACTGTACACACAAGATAGATTTTGCTCTTTTCAATGCACCGATACACGGACAGTTTTAACCAGAACATTTTTTTTTCTTTTGCTGAAGTCAAATTTCAAAAACACTCATCACTTGTCTGACAGTGACATTATTTCTTACATCCAAGAAGTGGAAAAGATCATTTTCGACAATTCTTCAAACCTAAGTTTAAGTGGCCTCTGTTAAGTTCCCTGCAGGACGGAAATGCAGATGACTTGATAAAAAAAAGCAACGATATTAAGTCCAAAATGTAGACAACACTTGTCAATTGCAAAAGTTTTATTAAGGTCTATGTATTTAGGCTCAAAGTCAAACTCAAAAGATTTTTGCTTCTGAGGTGATGTAAAGTGCTAATTGGTTGCATGGACACAAGCGCACATTCTTGTCATCAGACCGGTGAATTTCGGCCACATTAAAAAAAAAGGCCTTGAAGGTTTTGCAAGGATTTTTGTTATTGTTGTGCTTCCATTAGTGTGACAAATGCGTCAGTGTGTGCGACGCAGCTGGGTCATTCATTGGCTTAACCCACTTAACCGCAAGCAATGTCGATTGCTCTTATTGAGTTTGGGAGTGACTCACATCTACCACCTGACTCTGAGTACTTTTTTTCCCCTGGTATAAATGTGCGTGTGCATGCATGTGCATGTGTCACATGTTTGGGATATCCAAAAGATTAAAAGTGCAACAAAATAGTCATTTTAAAAACTTTTTTTTCGCCCCATTGTTTGTTTTAGTCCTCTTGCTTAATCATGCTAACTTTTTTCCTGTTTTTTCCCTTCACACTATTTGTCTTGCTCGCTGTCATTCGAGAGCTCGAATTCTGTTTTTGTTACGATGCTGGGTTTAATAGAATCCAGAGCCCTCTCTGTGAGGGATAGTCTCTGTGACCATTGGGTGCTCTAAGGCAGTGTGTGAGGGGTCAAGCAAAACATCTGCAGCTCCTTAGAAAACTTAAAAGTAAAGCCCACAGCCCATTTCATTTGGCTTTGCCGTTTTACTCCCACATCTCAGCTTCCTTTCTCCTTGTTTTTCTCCTTTTCTCGAATGTGACATCACTACTCACTGCTCTTGCTGGAATGTGCTGTAACCCCGCCTCCCCCTCTTCTCCTCCTCCTCCTCCTCCTGCACTCTTCATTGCTGGGCTGCGACTGTGAAAGAAAGTTTCTCTTTCCTCCTGGTTCATTTGGACTGCTTGTAAATGTCTACTGTTCCTTCAAGTTAGTCTCAAACTTAAGTGATGAAAAGTACTGTACCTCCTTTTTCTGGCATCGCGGTCTTTGTCAAGTGGCACCTTAAACTGGACACACTGTGAGGAAGCCAACAGGTACGATTATCTTTATTACTGATGTGTGTCGAGTAAGGAAAGTATTGTGTGTTTATGTTGGGCCTTTTAAAGACTTGACTGCGTGTTTTATTGAGTGCTGTAAGCATGCGTTTGCTACAGGATTCTTTGTCAATGGACTTTGGATCTCTGGCAGTATTTGATCTTGTTGTGTTTGACTGGAGACTACTTGGATCATTTCAAGTGCTTTCACATTGCAGCCTTTGTGCATACATTGCTTATTGGCGTGGGCTGAGATTGGTCAACATGCATGCTAATGTGCTCGGGCATATTTTGTATTTTGTGTGTGCGCTTGTGCGGATGATTGGCCCTGCTGTCAATGGAGGTGATTGTGCCCCTCTCTCTTTCATTCACTTTTAACCTGCTTCACAACCCTTTCCTTAGCTTTCTGTCCTCTCCCCCAGTTAGTCAACTTTCTGTCACCATGCATTCATCAGTCCAAAATGATTGGTTCAATGTGCACCATCATGAATGTTTTTGAAAAGAATGGCACAGTCTAACAAGTTAAGTTCTAACATAAGAGAGAGAGTGTGTGTGCGTAAGTGTGTGTGCTCGCGCACTGAGCTAGTTCAACAAGAGAGAGACACCTCTCATGTTACAATGCGTCTTTTGTTGCATTTGTTTCAAACTTTGTAAAGACTGTTGAAGTCTTTTCTGTTTGATATTCCCAATTGAGGCGACGGCCCACATTTATGGTTTGCATACTCTTGTATGGTACAACATTCGCGTGTGATTGTGAATTTGAGATCAAATTTTAAGAATTTTGTAAAATTGCAGAACAAGGTGACCTAGTTTATCTCTGTGTTCAAACTGCAGATGCCTTTTGTTGTGGTGTAAAATTCCATCATACTGAGAAAGGTCATTCATAGTTGTATATTTTGTTTGTCATTTTTAATGTAGAAAAGAAATGAGCACCAAGTATTAGTCTCCGAAAACACCAATCAGTCTTATCCCATGCATGTGAGTCTGCAGCATGGAGAAACTTGCTGTATTTAACATTTGGTGCCAAATTTCCAATGGGCATTATTGCCCCCTACAGGATGAGAGTTGAACACACACATCCCATCAAAACCCTTGTCCTTGTATTATTCCTCTTCTTTGGTATTTTGTCCCCCCGCCCCACTTTTTCGGATTCATCCCCTTTTGCCTGCCAGCTCTCCTTCTCATTCTGTCTCACTGTGTAAAACAATCACAGGTGAAGTAATGGCAGAAAATTATGTGGAAAAAATAGTTTTCCTCATCTGGAATTAATTTATGGACGCATACAGAAGTGTGGGTGTGCGCAATGCAGGTCCGTGTGCATGACGTTCACAAAGTACAAGTAGTTAATGATTAATGAGCGCGAATCTCCGGCTTTCATTTTCTTTTTACTGTATTTTTCTTTCTTTTCTCATGTTCTCCCATCTCTGACTTTTCCCCGTCTCCTTTCCAAGCGGCCAGATGGAGCTGTGCGATTGTAGACACACCCAGATAAAATCGCTGCGTTCCTCTCATTCTCTCCTCCCTGGGGATGTTGACGAAGAATCTTGACTTCCCGCCCCATCTTTCCTGCTTGTGTGTGTGTGTGTGTGTTCTTCCATTCATTTTTAGAGGGCGTCTGAATCTACACAGCCAAACAATCCATTTCCTCATTGTGCTTTCCTCTAATTGGATCCCTCCTCTCACAAGCTATTGATATGTAACACTAACCTACATTCAGCATGCAAGCAGTCACATTGATGTCCAGGGGCTGATTTAGTTGGATTTAACTGAGTCACATAAACAGAATTATGAGGCTTGGTTTTCGTCATTCAGCAGCTGGTATGGTAATGTACTGTAGTGTGTGTGTGTTTAGATGAGGATGTCCATCTGTGTTGCGAAGCTCAACGTCTGGCAACTAATGAGTATTGCGCTTGTGGGCGTGATTCGGATGTCACATGGATAAAATAGAAACCGTTATCGCCATGCCCAAATGTATCTTTCAGTTGTTTCTCCAAATATGTGTTGCGATAATCTTGCTGCTTCAGTTTTCAAGTTTTTCAGCTACATGGCTTCACGGGGCAATTGTTACACCAATCCAGTGATCAGCATGGCGTAACCAACTTTCTAAGATGGCACCGCAAAAATCTCTAATATGCACATGCATTATATACATACTTCATACCCTGCCATAACTCTTATAATTACCAATAATGCAATTCCAGATGTGCGTACGATGGTCCAGTAGTGGTGCCCCTTACTCTTTACACAAAACTGATTGTTTGCAGAGCAAGCATCAAGCTCTTCTCCTACAAGTCTTTCCATTCCATCATCACTTTGAACTAAGTCCCTTCCCATAAAGGCACAGGGTCAGGGTGAATATCTCTCCCTCGTGCGTCACGACAAGACAAATGATGTCCAGTAAAAGTGATACACTGCTGGTTACAGTTATAGTTTGGTTTCAGAGCATTGGGGTTTCTTGTGAGGCTTTGTGTTGGTGTGAATCTGTTTTTCAGGCAGCAGATTATAGTGTTTTTTGTTTTTGTTTTTTTTAAAGCTTTTTCACCGTCACCATTGTAAGGTTGTGTTTTTAGTTTGTGCACTTGATTTTCAGCTTTTATCTCCAAAGAATGGAAATGAAGTCAGCTGCAGTCTATACCAGGGGTGTCAAACTCATTTCACATTGTGAGCCACAGACGGACTCGGTAGATGTCAAGTGGGCCGGACCCATAACATTATACCATACTCTGCTATGAATTACCAAAATATCATGTCTTTCCTTTGTTTTGGTATAAAGAAGCATTGGTGCATTGATACTGTCTGATGTGTTGGGTCTGTCTCGGTGACAGACTGAGACGGCTGTCTTCTTCTCTGATCGAAACGGTGTGCCCCCTAGTGGAAAATCCACAAAGTGCATTTTATGAAAATTCATTCCGTGTCTTTAATGAATTTTTTCACTTTTAAATCATCCTCCGGGCCTGATCGAACCTCCTTGGTGGCCGGTTCTGGCCCGTGGGCCGTATGTTTGACAACACTGGTCTATACGATACTATAGCAATATTATTTTGGCATCATCAGCATGTGGTTAAAACACATTGCATGTATAAAATGCACTGGGGAAAAAATGTGTGTTTGTCTTCCGACTTTTATCACTGTGCTAACAGCAATGTATGTAACCACCTCTTTAGAGTTGTGTTCCTAATAATAATAATGTGAATGCATGGTGTGGGTAGTTTCAGCTGAAAACTAGACAGAAATAGGGAGCTGACCAAATATAAAATTATCTAATACATATTACGGTAGGAGTAATTGGGAGCTCACAATCTTTATTTTAGAGTTGCAATTGAGGTCAGAACTCGGTGTACCAGTAAAAAATGTTTTGTCTCACCAAACTCTTCCGAAAA
This sequence comes from Hippocampus mohnikei, assembly GCA_026261675.1. Lineage (NCBI taxonomy): Eukaryota > Metazoa > Chordata > Actinopteri > Syngnathiformes > Syngnathidae > Hippocampus > Hippocampus mohnikei. The sequence goes on from JAKGUB010000327.1 coordinate 7,208,013, forward strand.
ACAAATTTCTGGACCTTGCTTTGTGCCCTGGAGGACAGGAATGCTTGAATTTGAAAAGGGGCTTTGCCCAACCATTCACACAAATTTGTATTGACATGCCACAGTACTTTGGCCGTATAGTTTGTGATATATATGAAAAATTGGTGTTTGGATTACAACTATAATGGTCTTATATGTCTGCACAGTTTCTTGCGTACATGTGGTCCTTGTCACATCTTGTACACAGTTCTTCTTCAGTTCACATTCAAAAGAAACATATGAAATAAAAGTTGAGGTTATTAATGTTGTGATTGTGTGTTTCTAATACTTTGCTCGTTGTGTCCTTTTCCACAGGCATTGTGCATAAATGTGCAGTGCAGTGATGTGCTGGAAACATTAAGGCTGATTTTCTGCGGCGCTGATGTAAATTGTTCAACTGGCATGGCCGAGTGTCCCACCCCTCTCTCCCTAGCCAACACACACTCTCAACCTTTGCAAGCCGTATTACTGAGCCATAATCTGAACACAGGTAGAGCATGACCGCCGCATGTTTGTGATGTCACTGAAGTGCCTTTATTTTCAATGGACTGATGGACTTTTATATTCTCACTGTGGATTGTTTTACAAAAGTGCAACACATCCGCCAACATTCGAAAACACAATTCTCTGCTTAAAATACATCAAATAACTTACATATTCTATGCACTTACAACTCCTCCGATGAATAGAAAACCCATTTATACTGCACTACCTTTGACGATGTGACTCTTTGAACATTTACATTTGATTAAACCCAAACAGATAACCTGCCATGTTTTTTTTTTTTTGCCTCATGGCTTTGATTTTTGTTTTACAGATCTTCCACGGTCAGAGGTGGACGGTGGCATGGAAGAGGTGCCCTTTTCAGCTCCAACTTGTGTCTATCACAATGGCTTCCTTTTCAAGACAGGATCTATGGCTCGGGCTATCACAGAACGCAAGGCCAGAGAGGGTATGCAAGCATGATGGGTAACCGTGTAGATTTCCGCCCACAATGGTTATAAAGCATTGATCAGTGTCATCTCGGCATGTATTGTTTACTCACCATGAAGCACTCGGATGAAATAAAATATTTTCCTTTGCAAACATGATTTTCAGAGAAGGACTTTGACTTTACACTGCAGTTTGTAAGGGTTTAACTGTATTGCCCGTGCTTTAATATTGTAGAGTGGATGATATGATTTTGATTACCAAATAGAAGTGTCTGGTGATACGGATGTGCAGTTTGAGCCTTTACACATCTTTATTATTGTGTGCAGAGTTCAGTCGTCGCTGGTGTACACTCAATGACGGCACATTCAGTTACTACGAGAGTGACAAGAACTCAAATCCGAATGGAGCTCTGAGAGCCTCCGAAATAGTTTGCTTGGCTGTGGATGTACCCGAGAAACACGGGTATACAAACTCACACTCGCACATCTGCTGCTGTTTGCATGTATTTGGTGACACGTTGAGATATTACACGAAATGACACACACGCCTCAACAGTCTTCTTTTCCATCCGTCTCAATTTACAGGTATGAGCACACCTTTGAGCTCTACTCTGAATCAGATCGACTCTATCTGTTTGGCACCGACGACCCAAGCAGCCACAAAGAATGGGTGAAGTCCATTGCCAAGGTAACAAGTTGACTGACCCGTCGTGTCCAATGAGCCATGTCAAGGAAGAAAATGTCGCTGCTGCACTTATTTCTCTTGAGAGCAATGTTCTTAACAGCTAATTGGATTTCTCTCAAAAAATGTGTACTAAGTCCATGTTGCTGTTCTTGAGCAACAAAATGGCAACATTTTGTTTTTTTTATTTACCCTGGAAGATGCTCAGGAAGTGCTCTGATATTGCAAGACACAATGTGTGACACCTTTGCTGCATGTGTACAACATCCTACCAGCTATGACAAAATGGACTGCAACCATTTTAATATGGCACTATAAACTGGTTGATGGGAATATTTGGTGCATTGATATATGGTTCTTAATCCCAAATCATGAAAGGTTGAATGCAATGCTGCTTACTACCGTTAAAACACGAATGTAAGAATAACAAGATGATAAAAAAAAAAACAACAGCTTGTTTCTCAGTTTTACTGCATCACTCGTTTTGATTATTGAGCAAATCTTAGAGTTATTATACAGTATATCTTGGCACAAAGTGACACCAACATTCTTTGATTTTTGTAGAGCTTTATCCCAGCCAAAGCAGAGCCTTTATTGAGGTTAGGTTTTGAGCGGCTCGGGCGACTAAAATATAAGGATGGCCTGAACCTGCAAACGTCCAAGGTGGGCTGGTTTGCCTTGGTGGACTCCACTCTTCATGCTTACCTGGAGGACAGCCAGGAAGAAGAGATACACCTTCGCAAACTTAATGAGCTCTGTGAGTTCATCCAAAAGTTTCCAACCATCTGCTTGTTGACTGTGTACACGGCATTAAATGATTTATTTAAAAAAAAAAAACATCGTTTTTGTGCCTGTAAAATGAAGACATGAACTTTTTTTTATTTTATTTTTATTTTTTTGCAGCGATCCAACAAGATAATGAAGTACTAGTTTTGGTGGAGAAAGGAAGGTGAGAGCCATCACGACAAATGTTTTTGCATACATATTTCTTATGTAGAACTGTGATGTAGTTCCCTTGCATTTTCTCTCCTCCTTTTCATTCTCTTCTTGACTTGTTTTTGGCTTCACTCTGGTTTGGTCTCTTCCTACTAAGAACGTTGTACATAGAAGGAGAGAGGAAGTTGGATTTTGCTGGCTGGTGTGCTGCCATCCAGTCTGCAGCAGGGAGTGGAGGCGACACTCTGAGTCAGCAGCAGCTGACCGACACAGACATACCAGTTGTAGTCCACAGCTGCATTGACTACATCACACAGTGCGGTGAGTGAACTGAAGGAAAAAGACGAAAGAGCGGTAACATAAAGCAAAAGATGCATGTAAGTAGTAAATGAACATCAGACACGCCTTCATCTACACGTAACCTTTTGAATTATATAATTACAAATGATTAACCAGGGGTGTACCATGCGCTTTGCCCAAACTCAGCTGGGACAGGCTTCAGTTATACGCCTACCTATTAAGGGCAAGTGGTCCGTGTGCTTGGGTTTGAAGGATATGCCGTGCATAAATTGCATTAAATATGGTTATTTGCTGCATGTTTTTTTCCCCCAAATACATTTAAGTTCCCTGTAATACTGTAATATGCAATTTATTCCAATAATTTTTTGTGAGTCTTCACATCTTCCCGTCAGGTGCCATAACTTTATTGACATAATTTTGAAGTCTTATTCCTGATGAAGGTTAATCGTGATAGCATTAATAATGCTCAATTTTTGTTGACACTGTCCGAGTCATATTTTGCCGTTTGTAATGGTGTGGAGCTGTCCGAAATGATCTGGAATGATGTTTCAAATATTTTGGTTACCTTTTGTGGTTGCATGAGAGCTGTAAGACATTAGGGCAGCTATATGTGAAAAAGTGAACTGCAAAGACAACAGCGTATTATCTTTGTAAAGGTCCACCTCTTCTCGCATTGTGCAGGTGTATCAAATAACGTGGCCACTGAGTGCTTGGAGTAATGCTTTGTATTTTGTTTGCACGCGATGACTGTTTTTGTTTAGGCTTAACATCGGAGGGGATATATCGCAAGAGTGGCGTGAACTCGCGTGTTGCCGCTCTGTGCGAGAGGTTTCGCCAAGATGCTCGAAGCCTCCGCCTGAGGGAAGGGGAGCACCAAGTTGACGATGTCTCAAACACCCTCAAACGCTTCTTCAGGGAGTTAGAAGAAGGGCTTTTCACTTCCGACGATGGCGGCACCTGGCTTACTACGGCTGGTAAAGTTCACATGGGCTTGCACTGCATCTGGAAATTTTGAAAGTATGTCTCATTAGATCACCTTCATCCCATTTCTTCTTCACTCTCGCTTGTGTTTTGATCCAGCCATTCAGGATGAAAGTATGAAAATCCCCCAGTATCAGATACTTTTGAACAAACTGCCTCGTGTTAACAGGGCAACGCTACGGGCCCTTATCAATCACCTGTACTGGTGAGTGATACACTTGCACACATTGTGAATGCCCAAAACACACCCACAGCCACACACACATTCCGCCTACGTTTTGTCATTCAGTGTGCAACGGTTCTCTGAGCTGAACCAAATGAATCTCCACAACCTGGCCATCGTGTTTGGCCCTACATTGTTCCAGACAGACGGAAAGGACTATACGGCAGGCCGTGCCATCGAGGACCTCATACAGTACTACACGCTTATCTTTAAGGTCAGCTGCAATCAAATGAAGCACCTCTGATGTTTGGCGGGAATCAAGTTTTTATTAAAACATTTTTCCTGGTTTGGCTGAAGGTTTAAATGTGGAAAATTCTTCCCAACAATGATATGATATTTTTAATGAAAATATTTCAATACAAATCAATTAATTTGCACTTGCCAGATGACCAATATAACCAATCAAAAGCTGAAGA